>CM066986.1:10005736-10605736 GCA_033977485.1 Hydrangea macrophylla | reverse complement strand
AAAACTCCAATTCAAAGCCTTCATGGTGTTCTTCACCTATATACATATACACACATCTATATATATTGAAATATATGTATATAGACATGGCGAGTGAGTTTATAATACTCACAAAGGTGCTAGTATAAAGAATAAATTCCGGTTTATACAAAAATATAGATATTGTCTTTAAAAGCATAAAAAGTATTTCAATATTTAAGAAAATTATTGTTTGACCCCAAATAAATATTTTGAATAGAAATTAAATTGAAATAAATATTTATTAATGGAAAAGAAATACAGGGTGTTACACTTAGCATCTTCAAGAATTCTTCTGCCTCTGTGTCAGAAACGGTTTGCTTAATTGGGCTGTCAGTTCGAACCTGATCGTCCTGATCAATGAATCTTCTCGTTTTTGAGATTTCATCGATGTCTGCCTGACCTGGGATCTGATATACCCATGGGATAGCGTGGGTGTCCTCTACCAAAGGCTGGATGATAGGCTAAGGTGCATAGAGGATGATAGGAGGCGACGATGCTGAAGAGACCTCCAATATGGACCTCGAAGGATGTGGCTTGGTTGCCTTTTGGATTTTTGCTTGGGGAGTAGTTGGAGGTGCAGATGTGAGCGAGAGAGAATGTATAAGTACAGAGATGGGCTGAATTGCCCTTTGGATTATGGTATCGGGAATAATTGAAGTTGGTGCAGATATGGGGAGAATAGAGTTTGTTGGTGCACGGCTCAAACTGAGGTTCGAGAACCCCTTTTCCAGGTTTAACGGAATCGAGCCACCGACCCATCTTGGTGGGGGATGATGAGTAACCGACATGGTGGCTTCCTCGTATTCAACCGTCACCACATTGATAGTTGGCGTGATGGCCCCGTGTTGAGGGAGTGGGTTACTGGCCACATTAGTAAGCGACTCCGATGGTTTGACGGTTATCCTCCCCTCATCGATCAGATCTTAGATCTTGTGCTTCAAGGTGAAGCAATCGTCTTTTGAGTGCCCAACCATTCCAGAGTGGAATTCACAATGTCGGGTAAGATCATATGTCTTCGGGATAGGGTCTGGAGTTTGCCCCGTAGGGATTATCGCGATGGTTCCTTGGGCCAGCAACTTGCTCAAAATAGAGCTTGGTGATTCTGTCAGTGGCGAGAATTTACGGTTTTTGTCCTACGACTTGCTTTGGAAGTTTTTGTTCTGGAACTGTTGTGGCGATACCGACTTGTGACCCTGGTTTTAAAGTATGAGGGGCTGTGGCGGACCCTGGGTTATTTGTTGTACCATCGGCTATTGGTATAGAGAGAAGGCCTGTTGGTACATCGGAGGTGGCATAGCAGGCTACTAGATATAGTTTACAGGAGCGAACTACGAGGCATCTGGATAGACGATTGTGACCTCGTTTTCCTTTCTTGCCTTCTTATTGTAGGAGGTGCCAGCTTGACTTTGATCCGCAGTATCCTTTATCTTTCCTAATTGCAGACCGTCAACTACCATTTCTCCATGTCTGATGAGCTCAGCGAATGATTGGCCAACCGTCGAGATAAGTCATTCGTAATATGGGCATTGTTGGGCGTGTATGAATGGCTTTACCATCTCGAAGTCGTCAGTTGCAGGGCAGACCTGGGATCTGACTTCCCTCTAGCGATGGGCATATTCTCGGAAAGACTCGTTCGTCTTTTTATAAATTTTCTATAGTGAGTATCTATCCGGTGCTACGTCAGCGTTGTACCAGTAGTGCTAAAAGAAGGATTTTGTGAGGGCCTCCCAAGTTTAGACCTTAGAATTCTCAAGGCGTATGTACCACCAAAGAGCCGGTCCCACGAGACTCTTTTGGAAGAGTTGGACTCGTAGTCGTTCATTTTATGCATACTCACCTAGTTCGCCAATGTATACTCTGAGGTGGATGAACGAGTCTCTAAACCCATTATACGTGGTAAACATGGGCATCTTAAATTTGGCTGGGAATATGATTCCCGGAGTGGCGGATAGATCCGAGAGAGACATTCCCCCTTGGGAATCAAACCCCTATATGGTCTTGAGAGTGCTTTCCAAGCATTTGATTTGATGTGCCATGGTGTTCATTTCTTCGATTCTCCTTAATCTTTCCTCCTCAGCGAAATGGTCAATTCCTCCGCTGACGGTGATTATCGGTGCATAAATGGTAGCAGGAGGGGCCGTGAACTGGTTTGGAGGAATGGGCGGCGGGACTTGGAACGAGGCTGTTGCCGGTGGTACCTCAGCGTATACATGGCCGGCTGGTATGGGCAGTTGGTTCTGGCTGTCAGACTGCCCTAATGTAGTTGGTATGGCAGGATTACGTGGTAACTGACCGGTTCCTGCGGGGAATGCCAGGTGCTGAGTGGCTATCTGTCTTCCCATTGCGAACAAATTATTGATTTGTTGTTGAACACTCGGGGGATCAGGGGTTTGAGTGTTGCCTGTAGCCTCGTTTAGATTTCCTTCAGTGTCGCTCATATTTTGTTGCTACCTTCGGAGGTATCCTCGAGTCAAGATGGGCTTACAGACCAAATTTTCCAATGTCCTCAAAATTTTGAACTATTAAGAACTACCAGGGAAATGAATGATAACAATTAAGTGTGTGTATTTGATATTTTATGATTATGATCTATGTAAGTGTGGTTTATCAGCTCGTTCTTAAGATGTGTTAGAAAGTTCCCAAGTCCATTAAGCAGGTAGGTTAAAAGATTCGTATTCTCAAGGATTCAAGAGAATTTAAAATTCCATTAAGAAAGTTTGGTTTAGAAAGAACCAAATTTCATTACATAGGGGTACTATTGGATTTCAACGATTTTTTGGCTAAGGACACTAAGCCTATAACATCCTAAACATAATTGCTAGCAGTCTTGAAGCCTGCTTAGGATGAACTGAAATCACCCTGGGTAATGTTCACTGTTAGGTGCTTGATTGTTTTCAGGATGCCTATAAGATTGTCTTTCTTGGAGATTTCGAGGTCAAGTTCTCCGTTTAATGTGTCTATCCTTGACTTGGCCTCGATGGTGTTGAAGTGTTCCATCTTGCTAATCGTTGCGTGGGCGTTCTGAAGATCAGCTCATGCCTGGTCCCTTTCTCTTTTGACCTAGTTAAGGAGTGCCCTGAGTTGGTCTTTCTCCGTTTCAACTTGGGTTTTGATAATTCCCTCTTGGTTGAGGGCCTCTCTGAGTTTTTCGATGTGATCCTCGATTTTTGCCCAGCCTGTCCTGGGCTCCTTTAAGCTAGTAGGCAGCATTCTGAGTAGTTGTTGCATCCACCCGACATATGCGGGATCCACCCCGATATAGCAGTCTTTGAGGGCTTTGTCATCAAAGATGATATGGTACCAATGGCCCCATACTTCATTGTAGCGTTCTCCTGACACAGGAGAATTGTAACTAAAGCAAAAAGGCGACACGTCCTCTATTATTGGGATTCGTTGATAATGGACGAGCTGTCTGAGGACCCGTGTGGGCATGTAGGGTGCCA
Organism: Hydrangea macrophylla; assembly: GCA_033977485.1. NCBI lineage: Eukaryota > Viridiplantae > Streptophyta > Magnoliopsida > Cornales > Hydrangeaceae > Hydrangea > Hydrangea macrophylla. The sequence continues at coordinate 10,602,272 of CM066986.1, read as the reverse complement.
CACCCGAAAGGCCGGTCAATGGAATGAATGAGAGAGTGCCAGTCCGGAGTCAGATTGACACGGGGGAGGACCAACCCAAAAACCACTAAATATGGTGCTCCTCTAGTTGAGTCAGATACTTAAACCATTCTTCTTTTCCCTGAATAGGAAATGATCGTCTGTCTAGTGGGGTGATGATGACGACGATCATGAAGCTCTGGATTGGGACTAGATCTGGTAGCTTGATGAGATGAGATTGCATCCAGATTTACAATAACCCAGTGGTAGCTGCGAAGAAACCCTGACCTTTATTCTTGCAAAAAGATAAAGTCCGTATGGTTTCGGCTAATCTCATCAAGATGAATGTATGGCCATTCTGAATCTAAGCAAGGACCCCAATCAGAGACATGTCGATCTTTCTATCCTTCCGAGGGAACAGTAGGTGGCCTAAGAGACATAGAGCAAGGACCCATAGCTGTTTGTTCTGCCAGTCTGCACGTGTGCAGTAGAAGTCATATCTGTCGTATCCCCTAGAGGACATGAATCCATTGGTGAGGAAATCGATAGAGAGTCGTGAGAAGTCCCCATCTGCCACTTTCGTTAGTACACCCCTCTTTATACCCAGGAACTCTGCTATTTTGTCATTCCCAGTCTAGAAACTTGGCTGTACGGGGTCCTTGGAGATAACTAGTTTCAACAAACCAACATACTCTTCGAGGGTCGGTGTGAGCTCCTATTCCTCAAAACGGAAGACCAAGGTCTCCGGATCCCAAAATGTAACCAGGGTCTCAAATAAATGGCAATTGGTCTTGACTTTAAGCAATGAACCTAAGTACCCAAAGTAGCCCTCGAATGCTTTCATCTCTTCCACGGAGAGCCCATCGTACCAGTGGGTCAACTGAGCACTCGCCTTTGTAATAAAATCTAGCCTTGGAAATTGGTATGCCATTTTGAAAGCGGGAACTTTGTTCTTTGTTTCAAAATTTTAACGAGCTGAGAAGAGAAAACCACACTTATTTAGATATAGTCCACCATTTTTGTTTTGTTTTATGAACAAGGAAAGAAAATAAACAAAAGTAATTTACAGATGCACGTGACTAGAATGCGAAAGTGCAGGGAGGGTTTACATCTAATGCAATCCTAATTTTGACCCGGTTCCCGAACCTTCAAACCTCCAGCGCCGTGGCACCTTCTTAGGTTGGTGGTTCAAGCGGAGGCACTTTCGGTGCTGGTAACAGCCATGCCATTTACTGATCCTCCTATCTAATCTAAGGGTTTCTTTCAGAATGGGTTATATCATGCTTGAATGATAGTGTGTTGTGTGTATGGCATTGGCCTTGCAACTTACTTTTCTTGTATCTACTGATGAATACCTGAAAAAGAATACAAAAGAAACAAAAAAAGTAGAAAATCATCTTCTTCAAAATAAAATGACAGCTGAAGTCCTCTAAGGAGGCAGATCCCCAGCAGAGTCGCTAGCTGTCACGCCCGCCCCGAAGGTCGGGGGCGGTCCCCTCAAGGGTCGCAGCCATTTACGCTGAGAGACGTGTGAGAGAGTAAAAATAGTGCGTGAAAATACGTAAAAGTGGGAGTCGGGCCAAGTAAAAGTTCAGAGTCGCCACCTAACGTTATCGGGAGTTAGGATCCCTGCAAAGACGATTAGAGTAATCATCTTTGACTTTTGAGAATTAGTTTGAAAAAAGTGGGCCCTTTAAAAGTGTGACTCTTGATAGTCGTGCGAAACCAGAGTTCTTGAAGTGGGTTCGGGGACTCGATTATGTTGAGGGAAGGAATTAGACACCCTCGAGCATCCATGACACACGGTTGCCGATTTTAGTGGTTTTCATAGTAGTGGGGCATAGGTAAGAAGTAGTAGAATATATGCACAAGAAATTGAATCGAGTGTCCATGACGCGCAGTCGCCGATACATATATATCTCGACTCGAGATAATTAAAAGATATTTAGAATGTGAGAAAGTATAAGTAGTGGATGGTTATGGCCGCACCTTAGTAAGTTGCATACGTATCTCGACTCGAGAATCAGGCTATACATAGTTCTGTGCTATGTATGTGTATGAGTGTTTTGGTCGATCTAGACCGTGAGTGTGAAAAATAGTGTTTTGAGTAAGTCGGTGCAGCTAAGAACTTTAACCTGCATGGTGTAGTCCAAAACTTTAACCTTGAGAAAGTAGTGAGTTATGAGATAGTGTTTTGAGTAAAAGTCAGAGTAGATCGACCGTGCGATGAGTTTTTTTTGCATTTTTTGTTTTTATGATTTTTTTGTCTTTTTGTTTTATGTGCCGGAAGTAAGGGTTGGTGCCCAAGTAATGAAAAAGTGTACCGGAAGTATGGGCTGATGCCCAGTGCTTTTGAAAAAGTGCCGAAGTACGGGTCGGTGCCAGTGAAAGTGATTTGAAAGTAGTCATGAAGTAATTAATAAGTTCATAGATTTGTTATATATAATAAGTATGTACAACAGTAAGTAAATAAAGCAATAAAGGCGGATGGACTGATCAGTGGGTACCACTAAGAGCAAGAGTTGAGGATGTTACCTATGCATAGGCGACTATTGAAGTTCAGTCGATGTTTGTTGAGAAAGAATGAAAGAAATTCAAGAAACGTTGCAGAAATAATCCGAAAAGGCCCAAGTTGTATTTCGACACAAAATCAACTTAAATGGACATCATGGTTAGGTTCGGAAGGGTCGAAATAGTCGAGATGTATACCGTATGTTTGAATAGTTCACGTACGTATAGTGTATGTATGAATAGTACTCATATGTATGAATAGTATCGTATATATGAATAGTACCCATACATATGAATAGTACTATACATTTGAATAGTACACTTATGTATACTATATGTATGACATTAGAGGTACTTATGATGGAGTTTGGATTTTATTTGGTTAATGTAGCCAAACAGGGCTTAGGAGAGGAGAAAAGTTAGGGATTCCCAAGCAAAGCCTAAGGGAGAGATTGAATTGGCCAAAAAAATTGGAAGGGGGTACCTTCTATTTATAGGAAAAAATTTGATTTTAAAAAAAATTAATTAAAAAAATAATAGTAAAGTAAAAAAATATCTAGTTATTGTGTGTGTGCACCGTGTCCTCTGGGATTTTTTGAAAAGCTACGCGGTTGAAAACTGGACCGCTGGGTTTTCTCGACTAACACAGAATTTTTGAAGTCGGAATTGGATTTTTAAAATGTTGTTTAGCCAACATTCAGCACTAGTCATGGCAAAACGCGCCAATAGAGGTGCACTTTTCAAAATTCTGTGTCGGAATGATACGAAATTACATGGATCCCTTTATTTTAATGTAAGGAATATTTTCCTCCAGTCAGAAAGTGACTCCTATGGCGCGATTGGCCCAAATCTGGATTACTTAGTTGCTAAGCAAAGAAAATATCTAGATATATGTATAAGCGCCGCGCTTCTGAATTTTCTGGAAGACAGTGCGACGAAAACTTGGACCTCCGTGGTCCTCTTGACAAATGCAGAATTTTAGTGCAAAAATGGAATTTTTGAAACGCTATCTGACTAGTGTAGACACCCCATTTTGTCGGCTATCAGATTTAGCAGACCCATAGCTTGGTGTTTCACAATGATCGAAAAAGACTCAACAAGGACTCCTGGAAGTTAGTTCTATCTCTCAAAATGCTCAGAATGACCAAAATGCCCCTGAAAGCCCCAAAACTCCTGAATTCGGACCAAAAATTCTGGAAACATGCTACGTCAGAAAAAATGCTAAAAATCAGTTTTGAAGCAAAATTAGATGAAATCGTCAGCTCCCAGAGACCCTCGGAAGTCTCGGAAGTTCCCGGAAAGTCCCTGTTGACCGGTTTGACCAAGGTTTGACCAGATTTGACCAAGGTTTGACCAAAATCATCCAATTTCGTCGAAAAGTTTTGACATCATTCTAGATCATGAGAAAAGTATTAAAACAAGTTTAAAAAGAAAATCGAACAAAAACGTCAGCTCCCGGGGAGCTCCCAGAGGTTCCCAGAACTTCTTGGAGGTCCCTGATTTGACCAGTTTAACCAAAATTTGACTTTAAAATCGGAGCACCGTATCATTTTTCAAATATTTTTTTATAGATACTAGAGGTCAATAGCTTTCCAACGGTATATCGCACATAATTTTTGGATTTAAAACGAATTTATTATGAATTTCCTAAGGTGAAAAAGGAGATCAAATCAGCTGTTATCGCGAATACCGTAAAACTTTTCAAAGTGACCTATCTCTGAAATATTTTTTTTACGAAAAATGGACTCCATTACCTTTCCAACGGTATATCACAAGCTCAATTTGGAGTTCATATGCATTTTCTGTGAATTTCGGACGAAATAGGGTCTTTTCGCGAATACCGGAACCTCTGGGGGGCCTAAAAAGAATTATCTGGACGAATGAGGAGCAGTGCCGCTGCGGCACTGGCCCATTGCCGCTGCGGCACTGGCCCATTGCCGCCGCGGAGTGGCATAGGCCCAGTGCCACCGCGGCACAGGCCCAGTGCCACCGCGGCACTCTGTAGACACACCGATTTTGACCAAGCGTCAAACCTAGGGATTGGTTACCTCTAGAAGACCGATGATGACGATGATCGGTAAAATTCAAAGATTTTCCCAGAAGATTCAAATTCTTCAAAGATTCTTCAAAACAAAGTTCAAAAATCAAAGTAAAGGAGAGAGAAGGGAATTGGGTACTCGGGGGAAAATAAGAATGTTGAAGAACATGTGAGAAAATCAGTTCAAAAATATATTTATATAAATGAATTTTTTTATAAAAAAAAAAAGAGAAAGAGATGAGTATAAAATAAGTTTTCAAAAGAAAAGGAAGAAGAAAAAGAAAGAAAAGGAATAAATAAATAAAATGATAGTATATACTATGTATATGGGTAAATTACACTACCAATATAAGTACATTAGTACATTCTTTGTTGATAATTAAGATTGAGGTAATGTATATTTTGAAAATTAAAAAAAGAGGGCAAAATTCTGTTAGCCCCGGCACGCGGGAAAGCTGGCGGCACTCAGTGAGTGCCGCGCCGGCATTCAGTGAGTGCCGTCCGGCATTCAGTGAGTGCCGCCGGAAGCCATCGAGTGCCGCGAGCTGTAACAGACTGCTTTTCTCACATGTTCTAGAAGAAAACTTTGCACATGGGTTTTCACCCAAATTTACCCATCTAACCTTGAATTGGTGGTCTATATAAACATACTTTCATCTTCATTTTGGGGGACTCACACATATACTTGAATTAAGAGAGATGAATACAAGAGTTAGATACATACATTAGAGAGAATTGAGAAAAAGAAGATAGAGTTTCTTGAAGAAATTTGAAGAATTGAAGAAGAATTTGAAGATTGTGGGAAGAGCTTCACAAGAGATAGAAGAATTCTTTGAGGTCATAGAGGTAACCTCTCAATCTTTTGTAGAATTAGGAGAACTCAATCACAAGTTCATAGTTCTAGGAAATTTTACACATTTTCAAAACCTCTCTTCCTACCCCATTTCATCACACACCACTTAGAACTTGTGATTGAATTTCATAATGTTTCATTAATTTGGATCCAAAAGTGAGCTTTGGATTTAGGATAAAAGAGTTTTTGGACTTGAAGTTTTCAAGTAGCCTTTGATTTCCTTTCTTTTATTTGTATTCTTCTCAAGAGATCTATGAGATCTTCAATATCTTATCAGGTTTCTTTGAGTTTGATCCTCTAATTCCCTATGATCTTATGATTTATATGGGGATTAAAGTGGATCATCATGATCATCTCTACATGTAGTTTGTTGAAATTAAGTCTTAACTCATGGTTTGAAATCTCCTCACTAAAAATCTTATGGAATTCATGCTATATTCCATAAAGGTTTATGTAGTTGGGATATCATTTTGTCTCCAAGGACCATTAACTTAGAAGGAGAAATAGTAATATGACTCTATATTCTTCAAGGACCATACTGTTGAGAGAAGAATTGGATGTAGATTTTCATTTAAAATAAGTAGAACCTTAAGATTCTCTTGCTAGATCTCCAATTATGTGATCTATGATAGGAATCCATCAAGGTTAAATCTAGGGGTTTCTCCCTATTTCACCATTTATCTCATTAATCATAATCAAACTTGATTCTAGTCCTTCCTAGGATCATGGACCAAGTTGGTTTTAAACTATGAACATCAATTTAACAAAGGTGCAGTGAATACATAAACCAATCGTAATCAAAGATTTTTTATAGAGTCATGATTGATTGGAAATGGATGAGACCAATTGGAGGAGGTTCATAACCCATTTAAATACCTCTGTGATTTTTGTTTTGATGAAATTCCATGCCTAAGATGGTTTGGTCTTATGATTTCAAAACATGCAACTCTCTGTCCAAAATTTCATAACAGTAAGTCCATTTTGAAATTAATAAATCAGAACTTTAACGGTGTTTTCCGGGGCTCTAATAATTTTTTCTAAGTACCTTAATGTGTTAGGGAGATACCCTAAAAAGATCTAAGTGTTTCTCATTCATTTGCTATTTTTAGAATATCGTACAAGATCTCTGGACAGAGAGTTGCAGATTCCTGAGTGATGTCTAGTGTTTTTCATATTCCCAGAGATCTAACCGTTCAAACCTTGATTTTCTTTTTGGGTTATAAACTAGACTCACAGAGCATATCATATCCAAATATCATTAAGATCCAACCATTGGAAATATGGTTTTTCCATTTTTTAAGATCTGGTCTGCTCTCTGTAATTCATAAAAAACTGCTACTGTTTTTGTCTAATCTTATTTATTTCAACTCAAATGGTCTCCTAATGTCTTGAGACCCAAATCATATTTTGAATAATGATAATTTAGCTTAAATCCAAAGGCTAAGTGATCCAAATTAGTGAATAAATCCTTGTTTTATTCTTGTTCACATTCATTCATTCATGTGCATTAATGCTTATGATTAGAACTAGCAATTGGACGAAGTTGGATTTCATGCTTGCTAGATCTAAGCTAGAGAATTAGGATTGATTGTTTGATATCATATTATTATGTGAAGCATGTGGACTAATCTTTGTTTTGTAGCGCATTTGAGGTACAATTTCTCATCTCTTCTTTAGTTTATTCCATTTGTTGATTTCATTGATTTTCGACTCCATGCGCGACACCTTAGACTAGGTCTTGCCTTATGTGCTTATATGCGTTAGAGACCTTTTCTCAGGTTTATTTTATATGTATGCATTGCACATTTAAATTCGCAGCTACCCCCGGGTAAGTTTCCTAGTTCCTTATTTGCACATCATCTTGCTTGCTATTTGAACTATGTGGCTTATGATTGATATTTTATTATTAGCAATCTTGCACCCTTTTCAACATGCTTGTGTAATGTATTATTTATATATATGTATTAGTTGAGAGCACACTTAGATTATTAATTCGATTAAAAGGATGATGAGTAGAGGCCTGTCACGGGATAGGATGAAAGGGGGTGTTTTAGTCCGCCGGGCTCCTTCCCCTTTCATTCCATAATCCCCGAACCCAGAATCTCTGGTTTCGCAAAAAGATCAGTTTCCTTTCAAAATGGTTTCTTAATTTTCCTTTTAAAAAAATTAAGTGGCGACTCTTTGAATTTGAAAATTATTTGAAAAGTGGGCCCAAATGGCGGTATCCACAATCTGGCGACTCTGCTGGGGATTGAACCCAGAATCTCTGGTTTCGCAAACCAAAATATCTGATTTTGGGTTCACTCGAGGATTAGACTTGAAAGCATCCTTTTAATCGAATTAATTAATTTTTGTGTGCCCGTTGCATTGCACTTGCATGTTTCGCTAGTCGATTGCATGGAACTATGACCTTGGAGGCTCGGGGCAACCCGGTCGGTCAAGTCATCATGGGACCGTGTGATCACCCTTGATCTCGTACCATGTTTTGGTATATGAAGCATCCTATTGGGTGTGTTTCAAGGGTCCCTTATTTGACCAAAACCCGGCCTTTGCATGGTAGCTTCCATAGAACCTTTCGATCTTAGGAAATTAATTCTTGATTAGGATTATGTGCTAGGGAGTTTTGTATGCCCGAAAGGGATTATTTGAGATGATGATGTTGCTTGCTTGATGAAAGATGTGTAACCCTTTAATCACCTTTTAGCAATTCCTTCTCATCTCCCACGACATTTGGGAGCATGCTGAATCTTGATTATAAGATTACATCTCTTATATCTGGTTAGCTAAGCATCATTGACCTTGTATGCATCCGAATTCATGAAGAGTATGACAACAATCCGATCATGTGATCCTCCTATCCAAAGAATTTTAAATACGTCTTTGGAATCAAATAGATTTTTGCTATCTTTATTCCAAGGTATTCAATCGTTCTTTCAAAAATCTTTGGAGTTCACTTTTTGATTAAAAATTCAAGTCAACCATCTTTGAAGGGAGAACCCAAAATTCTTGGAACCCAAAATTCTTGGAAGATTTTGAAAAGTTTCACCAACTAAAAAAACGCTTTTACAAAACAAAATTTTGACCCAATCACCTTTTGGTTGAGGAATATAATCCAAAATTCTTGAGAATTGTATTTGAGAGATCTCCCCAATCAAAGAAATGCTTTTCAAATGAATTTCAAAGTAAAGTTTCAACCCAATCATCTTTTGTTGAGAAATGTTGTTGCCTTCAAAGAAAAGCTTCTTAAGAATTTGAAAGACCCCATCATCTGAGGGAAATACTTGTTAAATGGATTTCAAAAAAAATTCTAAAATTTTCAAACCTTGAAGGGGTAAAGAGGATCACAATGAAAGGAGAAATTAGCACACTCAACATGGATGAGGATTTTATGTGCTTATGTGTTTATGTGTTAGGATTAGAATTTTCTTATATTTGGCATATAGAATAGGCACACACACACACATGCATCGCATCCACATGACATATGAGCCATTCATAAGAATTCTACCAAGCATTTTCAAAATAAATAAAGTTATTTGAAAATTGATTAAAAATAAAAAGTGGTTGTAGGCAAGATAGCATTGAACGCCAGGACAGTTTGGGTCAGGGATTCGAGCGCAAGGTTAGTACGAAGAGAGCCAGAGACAGAAAGAGAAATGGATCACGAACAACAAGCTGCAGAAATAGCACATTTGAAAGAGAGGATGGACCAAATGATGGCCATGTTGGAAACATTGACCCTTCAGAGGCCGGTAATTGATCCACCGATAATCGACCCTCCTCCTCCACCTTTTTAGGGTGTATAAGACGAATGGGTTGAGGATCCAGAACCACCTAGAGCTGATGTACCCATGGCAGAGAGAGAGAAAATTGAGAAAGCTGAGAAAGAGTGTATCGAAATAAAGGAGAAGGTGGAAAAACTGGAGAAAGTTGTCCGCAAGTCCAACTTTCTAATATATAAATTTGAATCATTTAACTACTTATTTCTAGTAAAGAGAGTATATTTACATGGTAAGTCCCGCAGTCCGAAGACACCCAATCGTTCTTCGCTTTACTGAAGTGACAAGAGTGGTAGAAGTCCGGAAAATCGATATCTCCGTCTTTTAACTGATTTATTAAGTATAAAGTTAGTAATTAATAATGTATAGCAGTAGTATAATTTTAAGTAAATAATGTGCACCATCTTATGAGCCCTAGTTGCAAACAAACTCGAGCCACATGAGTGATTTGTCCTTGAACGCGCTCGATTGGCCGAGTTCACGGTGGATTGGTGCTGCGTGGAACAATAAACAACATATAAACATAAATTATTTTGTTCATAATCTTCAAACTTATGTATGGATTTTGTTTACAAATGATTTGCTTACCAAAAACTTTGGGTCACTCCATTTATTATCAATTAAATCTAGCCATTGATCAAGGTTGCAATTCTTTGAGTGGTTGTTCCTGGCATATTCCTCACCCTCAGTGTCTCTTAGATGTTTGTACTGCTTGTACAATCTGTGACTCCAAAGACTAAGTAGTGCACCACATTTTGCATTCATTGCTTTGTGGACAACCACCTCATCGCCTTGTACATTGAACTTATCCTGAAAATAACATTATAGATGATTACGTATCATATAGTGTATCCTTTGAAGTATATCTATAAATTTTTAGAGTTGTTTTTACTACGTTGACGCGTTGAATTATTGGGCTGACTGAAGTTTCTGGGACTTTAGACCATCTACGGACGCCCGGGCGCTGTAGATTCTGTCTAATTTGCATGCCTGTAGCGGAAGCAAAAGAAGTAGCATACGGCCCCACCGGCTGCCTAAACTCTGGAGGGATGAGCACCGGAAGCTTGCCTTCTCTCTCAATGCGGCGGTCAGTCCCAATGCATCGTGAAAGCCCCCGTCTATTGGTCGATGATCCTGTTTAATACAATTGTTAATCAATTAGATAATGAAGAGATAAAGTAAATCATATCGCGAAATGATAAATCTAAGTAATTTTGAGATTATACCAACGCTGCTAGCTCGTGCCTCACTAGTAGCTCGTGGCTCACTGAGGATGGGCCCGACCTGAAGGAGAGCCCCCCCAACATTATCCTGAACACCCATATCAGTGGTCACAGTATTCCCCTCAAGTGGTGCATCCCTCCCATGAACTGGTCGGGAGACCGAAGGCTCAGAAGGCTCAGAAAATGTAAGGCGACGTGCTGGCGGCATCACACTTACCTGAAAAAGGATATAATGGAATATGTAAATAATTTAAATATGTAAAGACTTTGAGATAAATGACATTATATAAAAATCAAACTCTATCCTTGAAGAAAACACGAGCATAATACCTCATGTTCTAAAGAGTCAACCGACTCATCATCTCCATCGTCTGACAGAATATAGTCATCATCAGAATGAGTATCCCTCAAATTTGTCTTCCCCTTCTTATTCGTGCGTTTTGGATGGTCTGACCCATTAAAAGAAGTTGGAAAACGCTTCAACCCTAAGGCCTCTAATCTCAGTTTGTTCGCATTGATATTTTTTTTCCATTTCCTTCTCATATGCTAGGCTATTTGAGGCTAAATAACCCGGTTTGACCCAGTTTTTTCCGCCTTTGGGCATTTCGTGAAACTATCAAACGTTAATTCATGTTATTATACTTTAGAATAGTTATCAAGAAAATTAAGAGCTATAAATGAGATATAAACAAGTAAAGTAACAAAAAAAGTAAAATCATAATTTCATTAAGCACATTTACTCATCAAGGCAAGAAAACAAATGTTACATATCATAAAGCAAAAGTTACACATCATAATTAAAGCAAAAGTTACGCATCTGAATTATAATCCATATCATTGTCTATATCATAATCTGTAATATAATCCATGTCATTATCTATATCATCATCGAAGTCACTATGCCGATTAGCTTCAGCTTCAGCTTCAACATTTTCATTATAATCCATATCTATATTTACGTCATTATCGACGTTAGGAATGACCTCCGGTTCAACATCATCCCTACAATATTGAACAATATTATCATCGACAATTGGGACAAATTCATTGGTTTCATCCAGTTGGAATGCATCATTCTATTCCGGTAAATCTCCATGTTCTTCTGATACCACCGGTATATCATACACTCCCCTATGCTCAACCTGTTGCACGACTTTCCAAGGTTTGCCAAACTTAGTATCATCGAGGTAGAACACTTATTTCTCTTGGCTAGGTAAGATAAAAGGATCATTTTTATACCACCGACTTGTGACATCAATGCTTGTGCAATGTTAATAAGTTCGGATTGTTCTCCTACCAGTGGCACTGGTGTTGTACCATTCACACTCAAACAAAACAACTTTATTGCCACACATGTACTTGAATTCCCAAACACTGCACAAATGACCAAAGTAATCATGTATCTGATTGTCGTGCTCCCCTTGTACATGTACACCACTATTTTTGCTCTTACGGCGGTTGTCAAGGTCTCTAGTATGAAATCTTATGCCATTGATTATGCATCCTGAATATTGTTTCACTATCACATTTGGGCCATTTGCCAAGGCCCACAGTTGGTTGTTTTGTTCTAAAGAGCCGGTAACTTTCAAGGTATTGACCTACATATAAATACATTAGAATAGAGTTAAACAATTATGCCCGTAAAGTTCAAGTTTTGTGCAAATGACATAGCGTTTGGTATGACACAAAAATTATTAATGTCTTACACAATCACGAAACCAGTTAGGGAATGCTCGTCGCTGTATCTGTGTGATATCATGTCCAGTTGGGATTTGATTCTTGTGTTCCCTACTCAAAACAACACGTGGAATAGATTAAAAATAGTTACCCTAAGCATAGCTAACAATAATGACATCTACACTTAATTAACCTCTTACTCGAAATATGGCTCCACCTCGGGGCTATTGAAAAGCAAGAACCAGTGAACATTATCTTTGAATTCTTGTGAGATATTACGAGACCTCGATACCAAACCAAAAGGATGGGCTGGGTCTGTAAATACCATCATGCACGGGCCACATTCACCACGATCTACATTTCGTTCTGGTCTATCAAACACGGTTTCGATCTCATCTAAATACATTGAGCAAAAAGTAATACACTCTTTGACAATATAAGCCTCCATGATCGAACCTTCTGGACGAGCTCGATTGGTAATGTATCCTTTCAAAGTTCCGAGATACCTTTGAAAAAATGGGTATTAGTTAAGACAATTGAGAAAGTAGAGTGGAAACCACATATATATCACAATAACATATACCTTTCAATTGCGTACATCCATCGATAATGCACAGGTCCTGCAAGCTTGGCCTCTCGAGGTAGGTGAACAGCCAAATGGACCATCACATCAAAGAAAGCTGGAGGCAAAAATTTCTCAAGCTTGCAGAGTATAAGGACTATTCTTTCCTCAAGCTTCTCTAAATCTCCCATCCTCAATGTTTTAGCGCACATGTCTTGGAAGAAGTTTCCCAACTCAAATAGTGTTGTACTAAAATTATTGTCAATGTAACCACGCATCCCGATTGGCAGAATCCGCTGTAGGAGTACATGGTAGTCGTGACTTTTAAGGCCCGCTAATCTACTATTTCTTGTGCTCACTGACCTTGATATGTTCGCAGCATATCCATCTAGATACTTAACAGATTTTAAAAATTCACAAAAACCTTCTTTATCCTTTGGGGTCAGTGAAAAAATGGCACGAGGCTTGACATAAGATCCATCGGGACGTTGTTGCAAGTGCAACTCTTTTCTAATGCACCAATCTTGCAAGTCCAACCGTGCCTTGTCTGTGTCCTTATTCTTCCCATCAATGGCCAACATAGTTCCAACGATACTTTCACCAATATTCTTCTCCACATGCATCACATCGATGTTATGTCGAAGCTTCCGATCCTTCCAGTACGGAAGCTCAAATAAGATGCTTACCTTGTTCCAGTTTACTTCTTTATGATTGCTTGAAAACTTTCCCAAGTTTGCAACCGGTATCCGATCTAATTGAGCTTGTACTTTTTCAATCGGTAACTCGAGGGATCTAGTCCTTGTTTCACGCTTGCCATTATAGGCCTTACTTTTTTGCAAAGGGTGATTCTCGGGCAAGTAGCAGCGATGGTTAGTGTACCCAATCTTATTTCTCAAGCGTTCTGAATATGGTTCGTCATTGCAAATGGGACAAGCCATATAACCCTTCGTACTCCAGCCAGATATGTTACCATATGCAGGAAAGTCATGTATTGTCCACAATATAGATGCCCGCATCTGGAAATTCTGACCAGTTGAGGCATCATAAGTCAATACACCATTTTCCCACAATTCCTTCAATTCATCCACCAACAGTCTCATGTAAACGTCAATTGCTTTCCCTGGTTGTGACGGCCCAGGAATAAGTAATGACATCATAAAAAATGGCTCTTTCATACACATCCACGGTGGCAGGTTGTAGGGTGTGAGGATCACAGGCCACATACTATAAGAGGTACTCATGTTCCCAAAAGGGTTGAACCCATCAGTGGCTAGCCCTAGCCTCACATTTCTTGGCTCCCGGGCGAACTCCGGATACTGCCGATCTAACTCCTTCCACTCAGCACTATCGGCCGGATGTCTCAATACCCCATCATCCACACGTTTATCTTTGTGCCATCTCATATCTGACGCTCTCTTCCTAGACATGTACAATCTCTGCAACCTCGGCGTCACCGGAAAGTAACGCAAAACCTTATGGGGGATCTTCTTACCCTTGCCATAATGTATCTTGTATCTGGACTCTTCACATTCTGGACACTTATCGAGGCTTTTATTCTCCTTCCAAAAGAGGGCGCAATCATTTTTGCATGCATCGATGTGCTCGTATGACATGCCTAGGTCACGTAGTATCTTCTTCGCTTCATATGTCGATTTTGGAACCAAATTATCCTCTGGTAAAACTTTCATAAGTAACCCGAGAAGCATGTCAAGTGACTTATTACTCCAATTGTTCAATACCTTTACATCAAGTATACTAACGACGAACTTTAATAAAGTAAAGTCCTTGCAACCCGGGTAGAGGTCACGTTTTGCATCATCCTTTAGTTTATCAAAATTCCACACCCCCTCCCTCTGGGCCGTATCGGTCGGCTCACCCCTTACTCGATCCTCTACCATTTCATCCACGCCATCCGGACCCCCACTATCATTATCTTCCATTTGATAATCATAAGCCTGACTCTCGGCACTGCTAGGCGAGACTTGAGGTTCCCCATGTTCCACCCAGTGAACATATGATTTCATAATCCCGTTCGTTATCAAATGAACGTGAACAGTTGGAACCGGCTGCATTAGAAAGTTCACACAGCTTGTACAAGGACACCGAATATTTCCTTCACGGTCCTTTACTGCACGTGCAAACTCGATGAATGATTTTACCCCATTTGTATATTGCTTACTGATCGGGAGAGAACTAATCCTAATTATATGCCTTAACGAGCATTTGTTAGACCATTTTATCCTGTTTTTGTATATTTTTACTTTGTTTTCTAGTTTCTGACAGGTTTTGGAAGAAATCAACTAAACCAGGCTAAACAGGGTGAAAAAGCAGAAGAAAAGAAGCTGAAAAAGCCAAGTCGCGCGCGCGACCCGCGCCCGCGAAATCCGAGAATCGCTCGCGCGATCCGCTCGCGCGAGAACCCCAGAATCGCTCGCGCGAAGGTCCAAATGTCGCGCTCGCGCGATATGTGGAAAAACCAATGTTGCGTATTTCAGTGTACTGAAGACTCCTGTGCAAACGAAACTGCAGAATGACGTCCAGATTGTAAATTACATCAGTTTCAGTCCGTTTCGAGTTGTAAAGGCTTCCAAAACTTGTTGTAAATCTATATATACTCTATTTTACTTCAATTAAAGGGTTACACACCCATACATACACATTCTACAACCATACTTCCAGCCATTGAAGAGAGGGAAGCAAGGAGAAGAAGAAGAAGACCAAGGGTTTCCATGGCCTCCTCCACCAACTACTTGCCATCTATCACTTCCATGGACGGCTAGATCATAGATCTAGGGTTTCAATGAAGCCCTAGACGAGTAATAGGGTTTTATTTATGTTTTTATTTTAGTTTTATTATGTATGGATGACAGTCACATGTTTAGAGGATTTTTATAAATAAATCGTGCTTCTAGTGATTAAATCATTGCTTTCGGAATTTATTCTTGTCTTAGATCTATTTTGACTGTGATGTGCTCAACGATCTATTCTTGCTGTGCTTGTTTAGATTGTTTACATGTGATGGTGCTTTATTGATTCGTGCTATCAAGTATCCGAATAGTCCATGCCTAGGTTAGACGGATTAGATCACAACCCTAGTTTAGTGTGAGATAATTCGTGCTACCCGAAGATGGATTATGTTGGTGCTTGAACCATGATTATCTTCTTGTCGGAGGAATTGGGCTTGTAGCTACAATTCCCCATTATCATCCAACGTAATAGGCTAAAGTAATTCATAAATATCCTTATTATGAAGCTAGTGGTGGATTTGTAATCCTAGGTTCCTTTAAATATTCATTAAAAACACTTTTAATTGCTTTCATAGCTTAGATTTACTTTTATTGTTATTAGTTTAATTAAATTCAAATTCAATTCCGTTTTCCTAAATTAATTAGACTTAGGTTTTAAAATTAAGAGCTATAGTAATCAATCTCTGTGGGTTCGACCTTTACTTCCACACGGCAAATCTTTTGAAAAGTAAAGAATACTTTTATATCTTGATATTGACAACATCAATTTTTGGCGCCGTTGCCGGGGATTGCATTACTACCTTTAATTTTATAATCTTAGTTTAGTTAATTCGTAAATATTAGATTAGTTTTTATTTTTCTTATTTTCTGTTTTTGTTTTTAGTTACTAACTTATTCTTTTATTTTGTAGTCAACGTTTTCGGGTGGAGTAGCTCATTACATCAAAGGAGCTTACGCGAAATAAAATAAATAAGAATTAAGTAGATTGCTCGCTTTCACTTTGCTTTAAACCACTGTAAGTCAGGGCGCTGTGACGCACTATTTGCATTAGTTTAGGGTTAATTGCACTGCATTAGCTAGGAAACCCGGGGCGCTGGGCTTGACGCGGTCATTGCATTACAGGATAATATTCATGCATCATAGTAGTACTGTGTGCTTGCTTGTCGTCTTATTTGCGTGATTGTTATTTGTTTCTTTTGTTTAATCAGTCTTTGTTTTTAGTTTCTTTTTCTTTATTTTAGTTTATGTTAGGTACACGTTCAAATAAACCAGAATTAAAATCTTTCGATCTTGAACTTGAACGTACCTTAAGAACTAGTAAGTCCACAACCCAAGCTTCTAGAACTGGGTTGCAAGACGACGAATCAACACTGATTCCGTCGTCATTGTTTGAGACCGAAATTCAAAGTACCCGTGAACGGTTAAGGAAAATTCAAACTTTTAAAATCGAACCGATTCAAAATGATGGTGCTAATATGAATAATCTTAATATACCGCCACCTCCTCCACTTATAAACTATTTTATTCCTACTACTTACACGCCACAAGCCGGTATCGAATTACCGGAGGCGACGGCATCTCACTTTGAGATAAAGTCGTCTACCATCTCGCTACTTCCATCTTTCCATGGCCGTTTAAATGAAGATCCATATAAACACTTAGGAGATTTTCAAGATATATGTTCTACTTTGAAAATCCAAAATTTAACTGATGATGAATTAAAATTGCGGCTCTTTCCATTCTCGTTAAAAGATAAAGCTAAATATTGGCTTCAATCTTTGGAGCCAAATACAATTAGAACATGGGAAGCCTTACACACCGCCTTTTTACAAAAGTTTTTCCCTATTATGCGTACAAATAAGATAAGAAAAGATATAACTAATTTTGTGATGCAAGATGGGGAGACTCTTTATGACACGTGGGAAAAATTTAAAGAATTATTACGTTCGTGTCCACATCATCAGGTTCCCAAGTGGCAATTGGTTCAAGTCTTCTATGAGGGGCTTATTCCCTCTGTTAGGAATACCGTCGATGCCGTTTGTGCGGGAACTTTCCTACACAAAAGCGCCGACGAGGCCTGGAAAATATTTGAAACGTTAAGCGAGAATTCGATGCATCAGGCTGTGTCGGTACGTTCTGAGGGATACCTTCAACCTAAGCGAGAGGTGACAGTTGAGTCAAGTCAATCAATTCAAATACAAGAATTAAATAGAAAACTTGACCGACTTATGCAAATGAACAAACCGTCTAATCCATCCTCTTTAGAAGTATGTGCATTATGTTCTGAACCGTCCCATAATATCTTTGCATGTCCTTCTGCATCTCAATATCCGGAATTTGTTGAACAACACGTTAATTCTATGCAACAATTCCCACAAAATAATTATAATCCTAGGTCGACTAATTTTCCAAATACGTACCGACCCCAATACCAACAAGGTCAATACCAACCACCTCCTCCACCTCCACGCAATAATGCATTTGAGGAGAAGGTGTTGGCCTCACTTGAAAATTTTGGGTCGGTAGTTCAGTTAGTACACTCTCACACACAATCCATCGCAAAACTGGAGTCCCAAGTAGGGCAAATTGTTAATTCATTAAACTTTTTAACTGAGAGTAAGTTGCCGAGTCAACCTACTCAGCAACCTAAGGGGCAATACGCAGTGGGTAGTACAAGTGAGAGCGTGAACGCTGTTTCGACTAGGATGACTACTCGAGATGAGGAAGTTGTTGTAATTCCGGATGGGGGTGAGAAAGATAAAAATTTAAATTTGAATAAAGAAAAAGGTGAGGATGTGAATCAAAGTAGAAAAGAAAATGAACCGGTCTCAACAAATTATATTCCGAGAATGCCATATCCACCAAACGTTGAGGGACCGTCACATTTGCCTAAGAAAGGGTCTAAGGCTGAGGATATACTCGAGGTGTTTAAACAAGTTAAAATTAATATTCCATTCCTCGATGCTATAAAACAAATTCCTGCTTATGCTAAATGTTTAAAAGACCTATGTACGCAAAAGCGAAAAATACGCAGTCACACTCCGAAAAAGGTCTTCCTCACGGAAAAAGTAAGTTCAATTTTCCAACACGCTCCTCCGAAGTATAAGGATCCCGGTACGCCTACGATTTCATGTGTCATAGGTGACACTATCATTCATCGGGCTCTCCTTGACTTAGGTGCTAGTGTTAATCTTTTACCCTATCACGTCTATAAACAATTAGGATTAGGTGAACTCAAGCCTACGGCCGCTACTATTCAGTTAGCGGATCGTTCTGTCAAAATACCTAGAGGAATCGTCGAAGACGTGCTAGTAAAAGTTGATCAATGTTTCTATCCTGTAGATTTTATGGTCCTTGACACCGAACCGGTGCTAGATGCTAGAAAACATACTCCTGTCATCTTAGGTCGTCCATTCTTAGCAACTGCTAACGCACGTGTTAACTGTCGGACGGGGGTAATGAAAGTGTCATTTGGGAACATGAACTTAAAATTAAACGTTTTTAATGCTATGGATCAACCTCCTAAAAACAACGATTCC
Source organism: Hydrangea macrophylla (assembly GCA_033977485.1). Classification (NCBI taxonomy): domain Eukaryota; kingdom Viridiplantae; phylum Streptophyta; class Magnoliopsida; order Cornales; family Hydrangeaceae; genus Hydrangea; species Hydrangea macrophylla. The sequence continues at coordinate 10,583,346 of CM066986.1, read as the reverse complement.
CTATGTGAGGTGGAAGGTGAGGTAACACGGAATATTGAGCCTACTAAAGAAATAAAGGTGAGTGGGAAAAATAATATAGCGGACGATGATGAGTGGATGAATCCTAATCCCGTGGACCCTAATGCTGAATCTACTCGAAAAGTAAGAAATCGATTCGAACATAATGACAAACCGTCAATCGATTTAATTCAAAGCGATGTTATTTCTGCTTACCACCGAGCTCTTCCTGATATCCTATTGGGCACAAATTCTGATTTTCAGCCTCCATGAGTCTTATGCTAGAAAGGTCTAGCTAAAGACGTAAAAGAAAGCGCTTCTTGGGAGGCAACCCAAGCTTAATGTCGTCTGTTTTCTTTGTTTTTTATCGTTTTTGAGTCTGTTCGAGTCTGTTTTGGACATTCTGGACAGGTTTGAGGGTTGGAATTAATTCATTTTAATATTATATATATAATTTTAGCTAAAAAATGAAAAATACCAAACTCGCGCGCGCGGCCCGCTCGCGCGAGACGTCGCTCGCGCGGCCCGCTGGCGCGAGTTTGCCCCTTAGTGTTTTTTCTTTGTTTTCTTTTTATGATGCCTCAGGATCTCCTCGCGCCTCATTTCACGGGCGCGAGGTACCTCGCTGGCGCGATTTTTTTTATTGATTAAAAAAAAAAAAAAAAAAAAAAAAACAGGAATTCGCGCGCGTGACGGCCGCTCGCGCGATTCCTCATTTTCTTGATATTTTCTTTTGTTTTTTATATCAGCCCCCATACTTGTTCTGATATATTTTACTTTTCTGTTTTTCTTTCGTCAGTATTTTTAGATCTAGTCCTTTGTTAGTTTTGTAGTTCTGGTTCTGTTTTATAGTTTATTATCTTTTTATTTTCGAACTTATAGTTTATTTATTTTAGTTTAATTTATTTACATTTCTTTTCGCTGTGTTTAATATTCTTTTGTAGTTTTCTTTTCGTTTATCTAGTATTAACAGGTAACATTGAATTTTATTGCCATATTTATTTGTGTTCACCTGTTTTATGCTTATCAAGATCGAGGTACACTATCGTTCCTTCCTTATGTACTCTCCTTTCTTTCATTTTATTGTTTCATTGGGGGCAATGAAAGGTTTAGGTTTGGGGGTATGCACACACATGCACATTATTATGCACTAAAATTTTAAAATAGTGTGTTTAAATAAACGATGTTACCGACGTTTTTGCAATCTTAATTTGATACTTCTTGTTATATAACGTTGAATTGTTATAGAATGGTAAATAAGAGAATATGTGATTAAACATTTACTGAAGTCATGTTGAAATATTTTAAGTTATGTATTGTTTGAATCGTAGTTTTATATCATAAATTTGCACACAAACTTATGCACTACACGTAGTCACTTGAATACATGTTGGTTGTGAACTATAATATGATTCGGATTTCTAGATAACACAAGGTGGAGACTAAACCCAGTGAGCTATTGAGCCTATCTTTTCTGTTTTGAGGGTTATAAATACATTGTGTTTGTCGAATTTCATTGAAATAGCGCATCTACTTGTTGTTTAGTCTCATTATTCTTGTTTTGGTTGATAATCAAGTTAAAATATTTGTTACCATGCTAAATAATCTTCCGTCGTAAATATTGAAGAACCGTATTACCCTAGGAAATGATTTTAGGCCTTCTTTGTTTACTACCGACCGATAAATGAAAAATTTCCTTAGTTCGCCCTTTGAGCTGTTAAAATGCCATTTCTTTCTTTAATTACCATTATCCTTGTTTTTGCTCCAATTTGGCCAACTTGGAGTTCACCCCTGAAGGATTGATCAACTTTTAGTGGTGTTAAGGCAATGTGTGATTGAGAAGAAGAAGTAAATAAGATGATGTTTGGGGTGGTTGCCTTGTTATTTATTGAATATTCATCAAAAGAAACAAGGAGGAAAAGAATAAAGAAAAGAAACAAAATAAAGAAGAGGAAGGTTGAAAAAAAAAATGAAAGAAAAGAAGAAAAATGAATGAAAAGGAATGAAGAGAAAGAAAAGATGAAATTTTGTAGAAGAAGAATGAAAGAAATCGAACATGCCTTATAATGCCATTCTAAACCTACCCAATTAATCCGTTCTATCATTTTTCATTGCTTGAGCTACATTACAACCTTTGAAAAGTCCTATTTGATCCTAGGGAACATGGTTCGGATATGAAAACGATGGGAGGGGGATTAAAACATGGTAATGATTATTTTTTCTTGATTATTGGCATCCTATCCATGAGACTACTATTCTTTCGTGTCATGCGTCTTTTTCATGTCGTATGTGAGCGTTATTCGTCTTGAAAACATAATTCCTTTGCTCATGTATACTAGAGAAATTACACATGTTTCTGAGTGTTTCATTTGAGAGTGTAATTAACATTGTGAGATTCGTAGTCGAAGCATAGTTACATGGTTATCCGGGTTATATTCCAAGTTCATGACAAGCGCGTGTTCACTTGACTACCTCATCACACACGTGCAATTTTATGAGAAACTCTATTGATTTATACGATGCATGTGCTTGAGATTGTTCTTCATGATGTATGTAGACGTTTGATTCTATTTTTTTATGTTCGTTATCCTATTTCAAATCTTTGTTGTATAATAAGGAGTATTGAATATTATGTTTTTCGTTTTTAATAAAACTTTTTAAATTTCTAAGTTAATAAAGATGGTTGTGGGTAACTTGTTGACGAGAACCCTCACGAGACTTCACTCGTCCGACTAGGGACACCTAGGGGTTTAAAAGGCTTGTTGCATATGCTAAATGCAATCGTGATCCATACGAAAATGGAATAGATTTTTATTAGTAGTTTTTATTTTAGTTTTGCTCGAGTACTAGCAAAATGTAGGTTTGGGGGTGTGATCGGGAGAGAACTAATCCTAATTATATGCCTTAACGAGCATTTGTTAGACCATTTTATCCTGTTTTTGTATATTTTTACTTTGTTTTCTAGTCTCTGACAGGTTTTGGAAGAAATCAACTAAACCAGGCTAAACAGGGTGAAAAACCAGAAGAAAAGAAGCTGAAAAAGCCAAGTCGCGCGCGCGACCCGCGCCCGCGAAATTCGAGAATCGCTCGCGCGATCCGCTCGCGCGAGAACCCCAGAATCGCTCGCGCGATCCGCGCGCGCGAAGGTCCAAATGTCGCGCTCGCGCGATATGTGGAAAAACCAATGTTGCGTATTTCAGTGTACTGAAGACTCCTGTGCAAACGAAACTGCAGAATGACGTCCAGATTGTAAATTACATCAGTTTCAGTCCGTTTCGAGTTGTAAAGGCTTCCAAAACTTGTTGTAAATCTATATATACTCTATTTTACTTCAATTAAAGGGTTACACACCCATACATACACATTCTACAACCATACTTCCAGCCATTGAAGAGAGGGAAGCAAGGAGAAGAAGAAGAAGACCAAGGGTTTCCATGGCCTCCTCCACCAACTACTTGCCATCTATCACTTCCATGGACGGCTAGATCATAGATCTAGGGTTTCAATGAAGCCCTAGACGAGTAATAGGGTTTTATTTATGTTTTTATTTTAGTTTTATTATGTATGGATGACAGTCACATGTTTAGAGGATTTTTATAAATAAATCGTGCTTCTAGTGATTAAATCATTGCTTTCGGAATTTATTCTTGTCTTAGATCTATTTTGACTGTGATGTGCTCAACGATCTATTCTTGCTGTGCTTGTTTAGATTGTTTACATGTGATGGTGCTTTATTGATTCGTGCTATCAAGTATCCGAATAGTCCATGCCTAGGTTAGACAGATTAGATCACAACCCTAGTTTAGTGTGAGATAATTCGTGCTACCCGAAGATGGATTATGTTGGTGCTTGAACCATGATTATCTTCTTGTCGGAGGAATTGGGCTTGTAGCTACAATTCCCCATTATCATCCAACGTAATAGGCTAAAGTAATTCATAAATATCCTTATTATGAAGCTAGTGGTGGATTTGTAATCCTAGGTTCCTTTAAATATTCATTAAAAACACTTTTAATTGCTTTCATAGCTTAGATTTACTTTTATTGTTATTAGTTTAATTAAATTCAAATTCAATTCCGTTTTCCTAAATTAATTAGACTTAGGTTTTAAAATTAAGAGCTGTAGTAATCAATCTCTGTGGGTTCGACCTTTACTTCCACACTGCAAATCTTTTGAAAAGTAAAGAATACTTTTATATCTTGATATTGACAACATCACTTACTCAATCTACCCATTCCTGTAACAGTCAATGGTATCCAACTCTTGTCCATATCTAATAACACATGAAAGTTCAATGTAAATGATTTAGCAAATTTCACAAAACGAATCTTAAGTTTTTATGAATGTGAAATTTATAAATTTCTCAAACTAGCCTAACTCAAGATTCTATCTCAAAGAAACCAAAATCTTCATAAGCATTACAACAAGTAGTTGACTAGCAATATGAATAAGCCCACAACAAACATGTCTCCTTCCAATTATGTAGTTTGTTACTATTTGGATATAGTACTAAATATATAGATAGCAATGTATGTAGTATGACACGTGCCACTCTCATTGCTATATGCTAATATCATATATACATACACTGTTGTACGTATATTGCAAGCAACATCTAATTTAAAATTAATATCTAGACGATGGTAAGAATCTTAGAAATTGATGCTTTCAATCATATCAGTGGTAAGCAAAATCATAGCAACATTCTTCATTGTTCTATTTCTTTTTTAGGAGATTGCAATTAGGTTAATTCAATAAAATGGTTACTGTTCCAAAAAAAAAAAAAAAAGCCTTGGGATCCAAACTATGTAGTTTAGGATTCCCCTTTATCTTGTTTCATCCATTCCCAATTTGTTGGCTTATTTACTTTTCTCAATATCCATGACATACTCCCTGCTTAAATAACATCTTTTTGAAATACTATTGTAACTTTAGAAAAAAGAAAGGAAAGTGACACAAAACTCAAAATTCTTAATTTATTTCCAAATATGTTTTATTTTTATTCCTATTTTCCTCACAATTTTCCTTGTTAGCCAAACAAAGGAAAATGTTTTCCTAGAGTTTTCTTTTCTTTTCCCTCATGAAATGGATGAACCAAATAGAGCCTAAAGGTATTGTTCAAGAAGAAAAAAAATGCATAGATATTCAGAAACACTTGCACGGACATAAATGCAAAACTATCAAAATTCAACCACAAGTCTGTCTTTAATTAAACATGTAGTAGCTGGGAAACACCCTGTGACTTTGAGCTCCCAACCCCACCAATGTGAAATACCATAGGGCATCTACCAAATAAACACTACTATGTAGCAAAATTCAAAGGGGGGAGTTCCAATGGGCTTTTTTAATGCCTACTTTTCTTCCTTAGTACTCAAAATATGACCCAAAAAAAAGCCCCAGCCATCCCCTAAGGGTGACAGGTTTAATACATCAGCAGAATGTCAAAAGCATATAAAAATACTGGCTCACTGGCTTTCTCTCTTAGCAGGGTACTAGACTATGCTCCTTACATCAATATTGCTTAACTACATCGGTTTTCTTGTCATCTCTACTAGGGAATACTGAGACACGAAAACTGCATCTTTGCTATTTTATTTCATTTACTGCAAGTTCTATACTTTGCAGCATATGGGCTGTAGTAGAAAACATGGACCTTTACTTGATTTAAGTCATGAGGTTGGGCACTTATTTGGTAGGTTGTGATATCCCATCACTACAACCCATGTGCTAGAAAACCATGGACCATTATCTCATTTAAGTCACAAGGTTGGCCCACTTATTTGGTAGACTTTCATTATTCTTTCTTTTGTTTTTTTACCATTTTATTAGTCAAAGCCTGTAGCTTTCAATTATAGAGTTCAATTTCCGTTAGATTTAAAAATATATGTCCCCTTGTAATTCTTTCAATTAAAAGGCGATGAGGTTTTAGAGAAATTCCCCATCTTTCATGCTCTTTGCAAAATGTCTAATGCGGTTCAAAATTTCAAATCATTGGTGAGACAGCATGAGCATCTAGGGATAATTAATTTCCATCAATGAATTCACAAACCAAGCAGCCTACATGTTTTCCTTTCACTAAATCCGTGAACCAAGCAAGCCTTACAGCAGCAATTGTTATCTAATTTTAGGGATAAGTAGTATCTCATCTCAAAACTTGATCCACACTGCTGAGAGATAAAAGTGGACTGATTTGTCTAATCATAGGTTAGAGAAGTGTGTGATTCATGTTAGTATTTCAGGGCTGTCTATATGTGTGCGTACTGCGTGTGTTTCCCTCATTTTTGGACCATGCTATATATGTACCCCCTTAATCTGAAGGAAAAATGTCTCACCCTATTTCTATTCATTCAACAATCACAAAAGCAGCTATTCAACAATGAATCAACTTCATTGAAGCCACAAACTGATACAAAACATACATTTATGTAAGTTTTTGCAAAAAATAATTAAAATTAGTAAAGGTACATGTAGTTTATAAAATTTTAAATTAATTTACATTGGCCCCTCTGAATTAATTTTTATTATTTAATTATAAATGATCTATGCCTATGCACAATTACATCAGTCGTTGTCATAAAGCATAAGGGAAAGAATTATATACATAAGTACTACAAACAACAAACCTCCCTACTCCCCAAATTCAGAAAATCATACTACAAAAATCATACTATAGCATTCAGAGGATTCTGTTTAGGATATATATGCTCAATGTGAACAAAAATGTATACTAGTGAATTTTACAAACCAAAAAAATCTTATTCCACATATTGTATTATTTTCTCTGATATATACCACAAAGTTAAAATCTTCTTCTTTTTTTTCTGTTTTTCTTTTTTGGAGAGTTACAATCATTTGTGTATTCAGTAATTATTTTCGGGATAAAAATTTTAGATCCATATCATTACTCTTTTCAAAATTGGCCAATACACAATGTTTATAACAAATGATGGTTTATGTGAGTTGTTGGTCATGTGCTACTGAAGATAGTGAATCATTTGAGACACACGATTATAAGTCACGACTCACAAGTAAATATAGAACTAGTAATCTATACTAGTTCAAGACTCCGCCCAAGTGAAAGAAGAATTGCCATGAAAATAACATGTCAAATAGATAAACAAAAGAATGCCATTGATTGGATATACACCACGTCATTAATCCAAAAGGAGGAATTTGATTCTTTTTTCCGAGGTTATATGCATGGATGGACCTACATAGCGTTTGGGGCAGTCCTCCCTCGACTTTTTAAAGTTTAAGTTACTTCTTTTTTTTCTTTTTCTTTTTTCTTTTCTTTTTTTTTTTTACGTTATGCAAGAACACACACATTCATGCAAATCCCATGAATTAGGACCTAGGAAAGTAAGTCCATACGACACACTTGAGCATATGGGCCAAAGAGGGGAAAAATCCCTCAAACCACTCCCCCTTAGGGGAATGAAACCCTCAACCTCCCACTTGAGAGAGGGTGAGTGATGCCACTAAACCACAAGGGTCTTGGCAAGTTCTCCGTGTTTTAAGTTTACTATATTTGTACTCTTAAAATTTTTAATCTACCCTACTTAATTTTTTTTTTTTCATGTGGTCCTGCCAGCACCACGTAGGCGCTGCCCAAGCTATGCGCGACCTAGGATCCGGACTCTAGAGTGGAACTTGACAATGATGAGATGAATAATATTAACCACACAACTACAAAAGGTGTTTCTTGAGCCAACTACTCTGAGAGTCTGAGTTGGTTGCTAATCTACCTATTAAAACAACATATGCATGTAAACAAATTAAACTGAAAAATGGTAAGAGTTGTAACTCCTAAAGAGGGAAGGAAACAAGGGAAGGGATAGTTGTGCTCTGTAGCTCTTATCATAAAAATGGAAAATATGTACATTTATTTGTCATATATTAAATTATAACGAATACATTTTTCGTAGTTATAGTGGTTGCACTTGCACCTAAAATAGAAGCTCCCAAAATAAATGGATACACAATACCTCATGTTTACAGCATTGTTGTAAAAGTTTCTAGGAACTCAGAAATTGAAAAGTGTTTTTCCGTTTTGTTTGGATTACTTCATTATCCAAACAGGGAGAGAGAGGGCAAAATGGAGAGGGGATATATTGAACAGGGGAGAGAGAGAGAGAGAGAGAGAGAGAGAGAGAAACCTGGAGGTGAGGTGCGATGGCCGGCGAGTAGCTGAGCGGCGACGAGCGAGGAGCGGCGGCAACGGCGGCGACGGTGTGAGGGATTTGTGAGAGCTTGGTTCCACCGAGAGAGGGCAAAATGATTTGGGGGTGAGGGTTTTGTGAGTGAGGGCAAAATGATTTGGGGGTGAGGGTTTTGTGAGAGAGAGGGTTTTGGAGGCAAAAAAATTTGGAGGGCAATTATTTTGTTGCTAAGCTAATAATGGGCTAAGATGTCTCATAAACCAATTTTTTTTGGCTGATACAAATACATCGGCTAAGATGTCTCATAAGCCTATTTTTTTTAGATACAAATAAATATTGTTTGTAGTGAAAATTTTGAGAGGGAAAATTGGGGGGAGAATGTTTAGGCAAGGAATAAATAATTCTTTGCTAAACACAGGTATTAGTAAGGAATACATTTCCTTGCTAGAAGTATTTTGACAAATATTTGCTTAACTTTAGGCAAGGAATAATAATTTCGTAGCAAAAACATACTTTTTGCAAGGAATATCATTTTCCTTGCTAAAAACAGGTATTATCAAGGAACGCATTTTCTTGCTAGAAGTATTCTCACAAATGCATGCTTAACTTTAGGCAAGGAATAATAATTTCGTTGCCAAAAACATACTTTTAGCAAGGAATATCATGTTCCTTGCTAAAAACAGCTATTAGTAAGGAACGCATTTCCTTGCTAGAAGTATTCTCACAAATAATTGCTTAACTTTAGGCAACGAATAATAATTTCCTTGCCAAAAACATACTTTTAGCAAGGAATTTGAGTTTTCGTTGCCAAATAATTCACTTTAGGCAAGGAAAATGTTATTTCTTTGCCAAATACTTTATTTTTAGCAAGAAAATATTATTTTCCTTGCCTAATGTGTTTGTCTTGCAACATTTTGGCAACAAAATCAAATTTCCTTGCAATTACTATACTTTTAGCAAGAAAATTTAACTTTCCTAGCCAAGCTTCCTTGCAAAATCCCATTTTTGTTGTAGTGCAGCTGGTTTCAAGATGCCTGAGATCGATAAGTTTGATGGTTCTGGCAACCCCAGAAACCACATGAGGATGTGCATCGGAGCCTTTCAACCAAGTGGCCTGAGTCCTGCCATGATGGCCATGCTGTTTCAGCAAACTTTGACTGGGCACCTTTATCCTGGTATTTCACATTATAGCCAAGCAAGAGTCGCATATGGGAGGAAGTGGTGAAGGATTTTGTCACCCAATATAAATACAATCAAGAGCTTGATGTAACTGTGAGAGATCTAGAGACGACTACGTAAGAGAATAAAGAGTCGTTTGCTGAATTTTTGACGCGATGGAGGGGGAAGGCTGCGAAAATGACCCAACGACCGTCAGAGAAAGAACAGGTCCGGATTGTAATAAAAAATCTCCAGAGCATCTATCAGGAGAAACTCATGTACCAGTGCATTCATACCTTTGCAGAATTATTTGAGATTGGAGCCAGGATCGAGGACGCAATCAAGGATGGAAGGATTAAGAAGGAGGAATCCCAAGGGAACCGCTCTAGAAGACCATTTTATGGAAGGAACACGGGAAACCAGGTAGCGACTGATATCAATGTTTTGGGCAAGGAGGGTGCACCAAGACCGAGATTGGAGGGATAACCTCGTCAGTTCACTGATTTAGGGATCTCACTGACCACCACTCTCAACCGATTGATGGAAAAAGGATATTTAAAGCCATTGGATCCAAAGCCAATACCTGATCCACTCCCGCCAAGCTTCATTTATTATAAGTTTCATCAAGCTCATGGCCATACAACTGACCGATACAAGAGGCTGAGACATGAAGTACAAAATTTTATTGATAACAAGATTATTTCCCCTCCGCCTGCAGATCGGCCGCATGTGACCCGAAACCCGCTCCTTAATCATCATGTTGTACCACCACCACGAAACGTCAATCTCTTAGATATTGAGGAGGAGGTATTCGATTCGTCTGTGTTGATCGTACCGGTAGGACAAGCTACCAAAGCTTATGAATTCCCAAAAGATCAGAGGATATGCCTTATAGTAGTCGAGGAAGAGGATTGGCTGATAGGAGGAGAAGAGGAACAAGCATTTGAGGAAGATATGGACAATGAAATCCTCCAAATCAATTAGTGGGATCCAAACAATCCTACTGATAACTCCATCTGGGAGGAGAAGGTGTACAGTGACACAGATGGCCTGTGGTCCGAGGGAGAAGAAGAAGGAAATGCTGAAGAAGTGGTCAATCATGCCAAGCTATATGGGTTGGATGGGAATGATTTGGAGAAAGGGAAAGAGAAGGATCCTGAAGAAAAAGAAGAAGGACAGGCGTCGCATAAATACTTCATTAAGAGAGGAGGAGATTTCCCCTATTGTGGCTTTCCGGAGCCATGGGTGAACTGCAAAGATAAATACTTGGAGCAAGGGTCTGAGATCTATTTCTTACATGAATTCGCTGACTATGAAGATCCATTCTTACAAGCACCCACAAAACCAATTTCTATCCAAGATTGGATTTGTGTACTGGATGGTCTGTCTATGAGGAACCTTTTTAATGAAGAAGGCAGTAAGATCGAGGAGAGTAGTCCAAAGAAGATCATAGAAGTGAAGATTGGAAAAGAACAGATGAGAGAAATACTGAAGGAAGAGGTCAAGGGAAATAAAGCAAAGAAAGAGAAGCCAGAAAATTGAGGAGAAATAGAATCAGGAAGTTTGCCAATAGGTCCTTGAGTCTAGTGAAAGAATTCCCCTACCCCGGAAGTCTGAAATGGCCAAGTATGAGCCAAACTTTTTAATTTTCTGTTATCAATGAAAGTGATTGATTCTGCTTACTTGATTGTGCTTAAATAATTATAATAACTGTGAAAAGGAAAATGAACCTGCATGCAAAATCATTGAGGAAATTTTGGCAATTGACTTAGAAAATGAAGAAGATTCTCAAAGTGATTCTTTCTTTCTCTTTTCACTCAATAAAGATAAAAGCATAAAATTGATCTCATTGCTAAAAGAATAGAAGGATGTTTTGTATGGTCTTATGATGATAAGCCAGGAATAAATTCAGAGATTGTCCAACATCCCCCTTATGCCAAGCCTAAAAGATGAGCTCATAGTCCAAAACCATGAATTTGGTTCTTGATGGTAGCCAAATATTTTAAATGAACTTTTTCAAAAGAAAAAAAAAGGAAGGAAGCTCGCTAGGATGAAAACCTGAAAGGGCGCCTAGGAAAAAGTTAGAGCAAAAATAAGATGCGTGTTGATTTCAAAATCCGAATCCTAGCCAGTCAAAATCATGAAGAGAGTAAGAGATAGTGAGATAGAGAAGAAAAAAAAAAGAAAAGAAAAGGCAAAGAATAAATAAGATTGGGAATCTTTGGGTGCTTCAAAGTACATCATTAGCACACAAATTATCCCAAGGCTCTGTTTTGTTCGAAACAAAGAAAAGAAAGTGGAAATAAAAAAAAGAGATTTGAAAGTATCAATTAGTCTCAAAATTTGGTGAGAGGCTCAATGTCTAAATGAGCCTAAAACAATGCAAAGATGTCTTTGAAGAGTGATTTGGAAGATGGATATTGCTTCGAGAGTATGATGGAGTGTGATTAAAACACGATGTATTATAAAGATTGACTGGCTAGTGAGGAAGTGAAAAGAATCAACCGCAAAAAAAAAAATAAAAAAAAAACATAAATAAAAAAAAGAGAGAAGAGAAAAATAAAAAATAAATAAATAAAAGGGAGAAGTAGTTCATTTTCTCATCATCTTGTTCAAAAGCTGTCACAAGGAATCTATTTCAGAAAATCTACCCAAAAAGGGCACTCATTGAACCCAAATGAAAACACGGCTCGAAAAGCCCACCGATTCTTGAAGCCTTATTCTTTCAAAACCTCCAGAGTTGATGAACTACGTTTTGACCTGATTCCCATTCGGGGATACGTAGGCAGCCTGCAAGGTTCGGTCACAATCACATACAGAGTCAATCATTGCATTTCTTTCAGGCCTCGATCGAACTACTATAGGACCTGATGCCCATTCGGGGATAAGTAGGTGGGTCTCCCAAGGCCCTCGGTCCAAATAAGAAACCCAACCAACTCACGAAATTACCTTCGCTTGCCCAGAGGCCGTGTCATCCCCCTCAAACCAGGGGCAAACTTCGTTTGCCCAGCACTTCCAAGCCCCCTATCAAACTAGGGGCAAACTGTCGTTTTCCAAATAAGATATCTCTGGGTTTTCTGGCTTTCCAAATAAAGATCAAGTTTGGACATCCTGAAAGTTCTTGAGGTTAAAAGCTGAAGTTTTCATGCAAAAATTTGAAATTGATTTAAGATGGAAAGAAACATTGAAAACAAGAATTCCTTGTTACCTTAAAGTCAATTGTAAAGGACGATACAATGAAAGAATACTATGGGATGATGATTCTCTAAAAATAATCAGAAAAGCACAAAGAAAAGAAAGCAGAATTGGTCACAACAGATGTGTATCTCTCCTCAGTTTGAGTATACCATCCATAAGATACATTCCTCAGATGGATCAGCAAGAAGTGGAAATTTCAAAAGAAGGGTAATAGCATGAAGAACAGGAAGTCAGGTTCTGCTCCGCCAAGGAAAGGGCGAGTAATATCTTTAAAGAGAACAAAAACAAGTGAATATCCTCAGCAGATCAAGATGTACCAGAAAGCCTTTTGACTTGTCCATAGTCAAAAGGGGAATTCGTGAGTAGAAAAGTGGGGTTTTCGTAAGGAACAGGCTCGTACTTCTTCATCTTCTTGCTCAAATCACCTAAACTGCTGTCCATAGCAAACAATCTATCAAAAAAAATTGATGAATAAATCTGGAATAAGAAGTGCATGAACATCTCTTCAGATTGAATAGCCCCAAGGCAATTCTTTTGAGGATGGACCAGCTCTGATCAAATCCTCGATCTTGGCATAAGTCGTCTAGCGCAGCCTATGAGTTACCGATCAAATCCTCGGTGTTGGCATAAGTCGTCTATCGCAGCCTTTGAGTTACTGATCAAATCCTCGGTCTTGGCATAAGTCATCTATCGCAGCCTTTGAGTTACCGATCAAACCCTCAGTCTTAGCATAAGTCGTCTATCGCAGCCGATGATTTACCGATCTAATTCGCGGTCTTGCCATAAGTCATCTGTAACAGCCTATGTGCCACCAATCAAAGCAAAATATAGGCATAATCCCTACCTTTGAAATAGAAAATGAATTTTTGAGTCTGCGCGACTCCAAATCTTTGAAAATGGAAAATGAATTTTTTGAGTCTGCGTGACTCCAAATCTTTGGAAATAGAAAATGAATTTTTGAGTCCGTGCGACTCAAGTTCTTTCTGAAAATGGAGAACGGATTGTTAAGTCCACATGACTGTTCTGAAAAAAAAGAAAAAGAAAGGGGATTTACCCTAGCAATACCAAGCTTCTTTTCTACGATCATTGGGGTCATTGAATCTGGAGAGATTCTGACTTTTCTGTGATCTTTGGGGTCATTGAATCTGGAGTGATTCTGACTTTTCTGCAAAACATCTCATTTTTTGGAAGACACCGGAGTATAAGATGCAAAGTGCATCTCAGTCTTTCAGCACATTTCCTGGTTCGGCACCGGAGTCTAAGACGCAAAGCGCATCTCAGTCGATCAGATGATCCTCATAAGACACCGATCAGATGATCCTCACAAGACACCGGAGTATAAGACACAAGGCGCATCTCAGTCTTTCAACACATTTCCTGATTCGGCACCGGAGTCTAAGACGCAAAGCGCATCTCAGTCGATCAGATGATTCTCAAGAGACACAGGAGTATAAGACGTGAAGCGCATCTCAGTCTTTTAGCGTGTTTCCTGATTCGGCACCGGAGTCTAAGACGCAAAGCGCATCTCAGCCAATTAGATGATTCTCAAAAGACACCGAAGTATAAGGCGCAAAGCGCATCTCAGTCTTTTCAAAAAGCATGGATCCTGGTTTGACACCGGAGTATAAGGCACAAAGCGCATCTCAGCCAATCAGATGATTCTCAAAAGACACCGGAGTATAAGACGCAAAGCGCATCTCAGTCTTTCAGCACATTTCCTGATTCGGCACCGGAGTCTAAGACGCAAAGCGCATCTCAGCCAATCAAATGATTCCTAAAAGACACCGGAGTATAAGACGCGAAGCGCATCTCAGTCTTTTAGCGTGTTTCCTTATTCGGCACCGGAGTCTAAGACGCAAAGCGCATCTCAGCCAATCAGATGATTCTCAAAAGACACCAGAGTATAAGGCGCAAAGCGCATCTCAGTCTTTTCAAAAGCGTGGATCCTGGTTTGACACCGGAGTATAAGGCGCGAAGCGCATCTCAGTCGATCAGATGATTCTTGGAAGATACTGGAGTATAAGGCATGAAGTGCATCTCAGTCTTTCAGCGTGCTACCTGATTTGACACCGGAGTATAAGACGCGAAGCGCATCTCAGTCTTTTAGCATGTTTCCTGATTCGGCACCGGATTCTAAGACGCAAAGCGCATCTCAGCCAATCAGATGATTCTCAAAAGACACTGGAGTATAAGGCTCAAAGCGCATCTCAGACTTTTCAAAAAGCGTGGATCCTGGTTTGACACCGGAGTATAAGGTGCGAAGCGCATCTCAGTCGATCAGATGATTCTTGGAAGACACTGGAGTATAAGGTGCGAAGCGCATCTCAGTCTTTCAGCGTGCTACCTGGTTTGACACCGGAGTATAAGGCGCGAAGCGCATCTCAGTCTTTCAACGTGCTACCTGATTTGACTATGGAATGTAAGGCGCATGGCGTATCTCAGTCAGTCAGACAATTCACAAAATTCATAAGGACCCTGAACTTCGTAATTGTGACATTCCCAAAGTATGACTATAACATAAACGGGGGATTTGGGGTATAAAACGCATTTTTTAGAAAGATCAACATGAACATAGGTCATCATGTTAGGAACATGGGGCATGATATTTTAGCATGTGCATCACGTTAGGATAGGTGCGTTCATCTGTGTTGTTATTTGTGCTTAGGAGTTATCCCTTGCCCGAACTACGTCCTGGTCTGATTCCCGATGGGATACGTAGGCAGCTCACCATTGAGCACGACCAGCATTTGGCTCTCTGCTCACCCGATTTTGCAACGCACTTTTGTTTTTACCTGGATTCGACTGCTTGGCCAAAGGCTTGTCTTTTACACAGGCTTCGACATTCGCTTATGATACGCATTGCTTCACAAGCTCTGCCGAAGAGGGGAAAACTGTAGACACCCCGATTTTGACCAAACGTCAAACCCAGGGATGGGTTACCTCTAGAAGACCGATGATGACGATGACCGGTAAAATTCAAAGATTTTCCCAGATGATTCAAATTCTTCAAAGATTCTTCAAAACAAAGTTCAAAAATCAAAGTAAAGGAGAGAGAAGGGAATTGGGTACTCGGGGGAAAATCCGAATGTTGAAGAACATGTGAGAAAATCAGTCCAAAAACATATATATATATATATATATAAATGAATTTTTTTTTAAAAAAAAAAAAAAGAGAAAGAGATGAGTATAAAATAAGTTTTCAAAAGAAAAAAAGAAGAAAAAGAAGAAGAAAAAGAAAGAAAAGGAATAAATAAATAAAATGATAGTATATACTATGTATATGGGTAAAGTACACTACAGATATAAGTACATTAGTACATACTTTGTTGATAATTAAGATTGAGGTCATGTATATTTTGAAAATTAAAAAAAGAGGGCAAAATTTTGTTAGCCCCGACACGCGGGAAAGCCGGCTGCACTCACTGAGTGCCGCGCCGGCATTCAGTGAGTGCCGCCCGGCATTCAGTGAGTGCCGTTGGAAGCCATCGAGTGCCGCGAGCTGTAATAGATTGCTTTTCTCACATGTTCTAGAAGAAAACTTTGCACATGGGTTTTCACCCGAATTTACCCATCTAACCTTGAATTGGTGGTCTATATAAACATACTTTCATCTTCATTTTGGGGGACTCACACATATACTTGAATTAAGAGAGAGGAATACAAGAGTTAGATACATACATTAGAGAGAATTGAGAGAAAGAAGATAGAGTTTCTTGAAGAAATTTGAAGAATTGAAGAAGAATTTGAAGATTGTGGGAAGAGCTTCACAAGAGATAGAAGAATTCGTTGAGGTCATAGAGGTAACCTCTCAATCTTTTGTAGAATTAGGAGAACTCAATCACAAGTTCATAGTTCTAGGAAATTTTACACATTTTCAAAACCTCTCTTCCTACCCCATTTCATCACACACCACTTAGAACTTGTGATTGAATTTCATAATGTTTCATTAATTTGGATCCAAAAGTGAGCTTTGGATTTAGGATAAAAGAGTATTTGGACTTGAAGTTTTCAAGTAGCCTTTGATTTCCTTTCTTTTATTTATATTCTTCTCAAGAGATCTATGAGATCTTCAATATCTTATTAGGTTTCTTTGAGTTTGATCCTCTAATTCCCTATGATCTTATGATTTATATGGGGATTAAAGTGGATCATCATGATCATCTCTACATGTAGTTTGTTAAAATTAAGTCTTAACTCATGGTTTGAAATCTCCTCACTAAAAATCTTATGGAATTCATGCTATATTCCATAAAGGTTTATGTAGTTGGGATATCATTTTGTCTCCAAGGACCATTAACTTAGAAGGAGAAATAGTAATATGACTCTATATTCTTCAAGGACCATACATTTGAGAGAAGAATTGGATGTAGATTTTCATTTAAAATAAGTAGAACCTTAAGATTCTCTTGCTAGATCTCCAATTATGTGATCTATGATAGGAATACATCAAGGTTAAATCTAGGGGTTTCTCCCTATTTCACCATTTATCTCATTAATCATAATCAAACTTGATTCTAGTCATTCCCAGGATCATGGATCAAGTTGGTTTTAAACTATGAACATCAATTTGAGAAAGGTGCAGTGAATCCATAAACCAATCGTAATCAAAGATTTTTTATAGAGTCATGATTGATTGGAAATAGATGAGACCAATTGGAGGAGGTTCATAACCCATTTAAATACCTCTGTGATTTTTGTTTTGATGAAATTCCATGCCTAAGATGGTTTGGTCTTATGATTTCAAAACATGTAACTCTCTGTCCAAAATTTCATAACAGTAAGTCCATTTTGAAATTAATAAATCAGAACTTTAACGGTGTTTTCTGGGTCTCTAATAATTTTTTCTAAGTACCTTAATGTGTTAGGGAGATACCCTAAAAAGATCTAAGTGTTTCTCATTCATTTGCTATTTTTAGAAAATCGTACAAGATCTCTGGACAGAGAGTTGCAGATTCCTGAGTGATGTCTAGTGTTTTTCATATTCCCAGAGATCTAACCGTTCAAACCTTGATTTTCTTTATGGGTTATAAACTAGACTCACAGAGCATATCATATCCAAATATCATTAAGATCCAACCATTGGAAATATGGTTTTTCCATTTTTTAAGATCTGGTCTGCTCTCTGTAATTCATAAAAAACTGCTACTGTTTTTGTCTAATCTTATTTATTTCAACTCAAATGGTCTCCTAATGTCTTGGGACCCAAATCATATTTTGAATAATGATAATTTAGCTTAAATCCAAAGGCTAAGTGATCCAAATTAGTGAATAAATCCTTGTTTTATTCTTGTTCACATTCATTCATTCATGTGCATTAATGCTTATGATTAGAACTAGCAATTGGACGAAGTTGGATTTCATGCTTGCTAGATCTAAGCTAGAGAATTAGGATTGATTGTTTGATATCATATTATTATGTGAAGCATGTGGACTAATCTTTGTTTTGTAGCGCATTTGAGGTACAATTTCTCATCTCTTCATTAGTTTATTCCATTTGTTGATTTCATTGATTTTCGACTCCATGCGCGACACCTTAGACTAGGTCTTGCCTTATGTGTTTATATGCGTTAGAGACCTTTTCTCAGGTTTTTTTTATATGTATGCATTGCACATTTAAATTCGCAGCTGGACCCCGGGTAAGTTTCCTAGTTCCTTATTTGCACATCATCTTGCTTGCTATTTGAACTATGTGGCTTATGATTGATATTTTATTATTAGCAATCTTGCACCCTTTTCAACATGCTTGTGTAATGTATTATTTATATATATGTATTAGTTGAGGGCACACTTAGATTATTAATTCGATTAAAAGGATGATGAGTAGAGGCCTATCACGAGATAGGATGAAAGGGGGTGTTTTAGTCCGCCGGGCTCCTTCCCCTTTCATTCCATAATCCCCGAACCCAGAATCTCTGGTTTCGCAAAAAGATCAGTTTTCTTTCAAAATGGTTTCTTAATTTTCCTTTTAAAAAAATTAAGTGGCGACTCTTTGAATTTGAAAATTATTTGAAAAGTGGGCCCAAATGCCGATATCCACACACTCTCCCCCAGGATGGTCTATTTTTGTAATTTCTTTTGGGGGTTCAAATGGATTAATTAGAAACCAAAACAACGTAGTTCTATGTTCACAGATGTTTGGGACCAATGGGAGTACTTCTAAAACCCCAAAACCACCCCAAATTAGCCTATATAAACCCCCCTTGACTTCTCATTTTGGGGGTGTCAAATGCAAGCTTTGAAAAGTTTTAGAGAGAAAGTTGTAGAGATAAGGTTAGAGGAGAGAGAAAAGAAGCTTCCTTATTTGATTTCCAAACAAGAGAGTGAGTTCTAAACTTTGTTTTTTACTTCATTACTTCCATTTACTTCCTATTCAATACACCCAACCACCATTTTAGTGAGTATTTAAGAGAGAGGAAGCTACTTTCATGTCCAATGTCACCACATATGAGTGAAACACCAAGCTACAAGTCCAATACATCATTGAATATCATCTATTGATTGTTTATATACTTGTTTGCTTACTTTGATGTTCATCTCCTTTTATCTCATTTCTTTTTCTTTTTCTTGTTTACTTACTAGTTCATCATCATCTAGATGAGAACATGAAGTTTGAGGTGAGTGAATCCTTATGGATAGTAGCTCTTGACCTCAAAAACATGTTTGATAGATGATGGTTACAACCTCAATACATTCCCATGTATTCTTGAGGTTATTTCCAAAATAAAACAATGTCTCCAACAATCTTGGAAGCTCTTAATATGAGTTCAAATGCTAATATTTCAAGTGGTCATAATCCCCATTTAAGTGCTGAAAATATACTTTCAAAATCCCTCAAAACCACCAATATTGGGATTCCAAGAAATAAACCTTATTTTTCTGAAAGAATCTTCAAAACAGTGAGTTGTTTAGTTTCAAAGAATTATTCTGAGTTCAAAACTTAACGTAAGGATGCAAGACCACTTGGAAAGTCTTCCTAACTCATTAAAGAACACCCATGATTTTTGGCTTGACTTGAAAGCTCTTAAAAAGGGTCCATTTTTGTTCAAACATTCCCTCCAAACATTCTGCTTCTACTGTCACAGCAGCTAGGTTGACTTTCAACTTGTTTTACAGAAAACGTTTCCAAAACGAGTGGTCCCAACTTATTTTTCTATTGTACTTCAATGTCTTAGGGAACTTTATGTATAATATGGGCTTCTAGATATTTTGTTTTCATTTTCTAAGATTTTCTAACATTTCAGTCGATAGTATGGACTCTGTTTCTGAATAACCTCTATTGTTAATATGATTTCTCTCAATCTGTAATAGTTATTGAGGATTGGCTTTTTGATTTGTGTCCTAGACACACCAAGGATGATCTACATAAAAAAATTATGCATTTAAAACATTCCTAACCCTACTTTTCATTTTCCACAAGATCATGTCACTGTTCTGTCCACTATTCACAGCAAGTATACTTTTACTTCCGTCTTTTGATTTGATGCTTACATGCACTCCAAATTTGTTCATGTCTTAGGAAGTAGTCCATACTACATTTGTACATATTCTATAATGATTTCCTTCAGCATTCATGCATATTTTAGACTTCTAAGTTACTTTAGAAAGTCCATGTAAACAAACACACAACAACCTTTGCACATCCTAGGATCATACAATGCATCTGGGGTTTTTGTGACCCCTAATCTAAGAAGAATAAGGAATGAACTAGATCATATGTTCATGTTCCCCATCGATTAATTCTTCCTTTCTCATCCATCTCGAGGATTGAGAGGTCTTCTTTTCTCAAAGATTAACATGCATCATCCTAGCTTGCTAAGCATATTTGACTTATTTGATTATTTGTTTCAAGAACAATTCATGTCCCCCTTCTAGACTAGGAAAACTTGATTACTTGATATGTGATTAGATGTTTTTTCCTAGGTTCATTTGTGTGATCTTTCACTTTTACATTGTATGATATTTAGCTTAGATCTTATCACTACAAGAAAAAAGACTTTTTATGTCACTTTTAGAATTATTTTTATGTCACTTTTATTTTGAGTGACATAATTATTTCTCGCTTGTGCTTTTTATGTCACTTTTTATGTAGTTATGTCACTTTTTTAAAAAAGTGACAAAAAATAATATTTTTATGTCACTTTTTAAAAACCGAATAAATAAAAATGCGGTGGCAATTTTGTAAATAAAGCATTTTATTTTTATGTCAGTTTATGTAAAAAGTGACATAAATAACGGCATACCCTATTTTTTTATGTCACTTTTTTGAAAACCGACATAAGCATTTTTAAAAAAGTAACGTAAAAGAAAAATTATCCGTGCGCGGGAATTAAAAAGTGCAGAACCTTTTCAAGTCCCTCACTCTTTGCAAATAGTGAAGATCAAACACACGAAGAAGAACATTATCACTTTTCCTTCGAGTTCTGCAAGGTCTGCAAACTCAATCACGATCAAGGCCGATGCCACAATTACTTCCCAAACTCTAGCCTTCTTCGCCTCCAACACAAACTCTCCGACGTCCCTTTCTTCCTTAAAAACCCTAGCCTTCTTCGCCCCCAACACGCCTCTCGCAGTCGACTCTGGTGCGTGTTCTGCGATTTCGACATTGATGAGCTCGATAGCTCCTTTGCTTGGTAAGCAACTCCATTGGCACTAACCACAGCCCACTGGTGATGGTTCACATCAACGGGGTAGCGTGGCATCAGGCGGCAGCGATTCAGCCTCCGATCTTCGTCTTCGTCTATGAGGAACGTTAGCCCATCTTCTTCAGGTAAAACTTCTCTCTCTATCTACTTTCTTGTTATATAGATTATAGATATGTGTGTATATATGTATGTTGGTTCTTGAAAAGCTGATAATCGCAACTGCCTGTTGATAGAAATTAGGTCTGATCGTGTAATTTGGGGGTCGCTCTTTATTAACGTGAACGTGCAATCATGTACTAATAATTTCCTTGATTGTTGTTTTGGAATTTGAATGTGAAATTGGGCACTAGTGCCATTTGGGAATTTTGTTCTTTTTGTCTATGTTTATAGTTGATGCTTGATGGTTTTTGTTGAAATTAATCAAACCATTTTTTTAACATTTGCAAAATATCAGAATCACATACAAATCCTGTCTGTTTCTCTTTATGCATTTATTTCACTCTAAACAACACATCCAACCTATTAACAAAATCCGCCATCATCACATAGTGTATTCTTAATCATAACCCTATGGTTTGTAATGATTTGGATGAATCTAGTAAATGCATAGACAGATTAGTCGATATGGCGGAAAATTTCCATTTAATTTTGAAGGCACTATCTATATAGTTTGTTTTGCCCTTCACTTTACTTATGGTATTGGAAATGTATTATTTTGTTTCTTTTTACCCTTTTTTTGGTTGAATTTTTTGATACATCTTAATTATTTCTCCATTTTCTCCCACTTTTATATGCTTATTCCTTAAAAACTAGGAATAGGTGGACTCCTATTGTTGTTGGATTAATGTTAGGCAATTGTTTCTTTTTGACAGGGGAAAAACAGACCATTGAGTGGGCCATGCGTTTGAGAGTAGCGCACTATATAGCTAAAGCGTTAGACTATTATAGCACTGAAGTACATCCCTTATACCATGACCTGAATGCCTTTAGAGTCCTCTTTAATGAGGTGTTCTAAGTCATCTTTGTCTTTAGTTTTGATTTTGAATTTTTTTTGTCACTTTTGTTTGTTTGCTATACTTCTTAGAATTTCACTGCCGTATGGGATGATATCTTGTGCTTGAATGGACATTTGTAGGATGGTGATCCACGTCTTTCATGTTTTGGGTTGGTGAAGAATAGTAGGGATGGGAAAAGTTATAGCACAAATTTAGCCTATTCTCCTTCCGAGTATCTAAGAAACGGTAATTTCTTAGCTTGAATACTTTCTTAGCCTATTCTCCTCCAGACTTCTAGTGCTGCATATGCAAATATTCACATCCAGTGACCAATCTGTGGAACATGCTGCCAAGTCTGACCTTTCTGACTCTTATACTATGATTTCTATGGCGCTTAATTTTCATAACCTTTTCTCCAAAGTCTAAATCCATTGATTTGGAAACATGAATGGTCAAATTCAAGTCTTGATTAGTGATTTGTCAGACCATTTTTTGAAATGGATGTAACGTGTTACTGCCCCTCTTCTTATATTCTGTATACATGGGTAATTTGAGCTTTCACCAAATGGCATGTTATTTTCCTTTTGTATTACAATTGAAGAGCTTTATGTGATTTCCCTACTGCAATGGTCTAAAAATATTGGCTAGGATAAAATGAAAGTGAATACTAGTCATTTTGATCATAGCCTACAAAATTCATTGCCCTATTCTTAAACTTTATACACTGGTTATATAGCTGAAATTATTGGTCATCATATTTATGGAGGAAATATCAAGCCTATCTTGCATTGTAGGGAAAACTAAATGAAAAAGCAGAAAAATGGCTAGATGATTACCTTAAAAATAGTGATTCTAGACCAGTGAGACTTGGGTTTTGAACTTCATTGAAGTTTCAAAATTTTCACTTTATATGCTTTTTTCGTGAAAGCATATAGGAGAAGCAGTGGATACCTGTGGATCCCTGGACTGCTCAGTGAACTGGTAAATAAAATAAATATTCTATTTAACCTGGCTTGTAAATTTTAGTCCTTATTTCCATATAGATGACATGTCTTTATGAAAGTATGTCTCTGACATTTCATTGCTTATATATTCAGTTGTTAATAATTGATTGCCATTGTAATAATTGTATGTGGCTGTTTCTTGAGCCTAGATAATTATTTCTTGTTTTGAATAGCCTGACAAGTCTTTATTTTGTAATTTTGACTTATGCTTACTGCATACCATCTCTGAATATTGCAGGAAGGGTCACCCCTGAAAGTGTTATATACAGCTTTGGCACTGTCCTATTGGATCTGCTAAGTGGAAAGCACATCCCTCCATGTCATGTAAACTGCTTTTATCTCTAACTCCTATATGTATACAATAGTTGTAAATGTCTTTTTTATCTGTCGAGTGAGCTGGGACCATGAACATAAATTCCGATCCGCCACTGCTACTAATCTCAATTCTTCTTGATATGTGACTGCTTATATGTATCATGTATGTGCATATGATCCTGTAATAAGGGATGATAGCCAATAATTAGAAAACCTCTTTTCTGTGCTGGTAGATTGTTATTTGACCTCACACAATGATTCCATTGGAAAATTAAATGTTGGAACTTCAGTTCTATAATGTTGTGTATACGAGGCATTGCACACAATATTTAGAAACCTCAATATGGTTTTCCTTTTTTTTTTCCTTTCCAAAATTAAGAAATTAGTCTTTCATTATCTAGGTATTAACTGTGCACAACTTGATTTCCTGAGTTGCAGGCATCATAAGTAGCGTTAGTAGGAAACACTAAAACATGAAGCATTGCATATAGTATTTAGGAAGATCAACATCAATTTTCCATTTTTTTCAACTGCAAGAAATCAGTCATTCATCTCCTATTTGAGCAAGTGTTAACTGTGTACAACTTGATTTCCTAAATTGCAGGTATTGTAAGTAGTGATAAAATATAATGGATGTCGAAGTTGATATAGATGTTTATTAGCACTCACTTTTTGATATTTCGCTTTCTACAAATTAAAAATAAGGTGAAACAAGGATTATGAGATTCTCCAAAGTTTAATTTCGATTTTCTTTAGTTTTTATTATAAGTTAATAATGGAGTTGTGGTTTTTTGGCTTTCAATTCTCACCTACAGCTCCTATGGTTTATTGTTTTTATTTATTGTCTTAGTGGTAATGCTATTAATCATCTGGCAAGTGCGGATCATTTGAAGAATTTGAAGTGTTTTTTGTGGAAATATGCTGGTAGCATGGATCACTTGGACTCTTTTAGGATACTAATCTCCGTTCTTATGAATATATACTTGTTTCCACTCAATAGGGACCTGTAAGATTTTGGTGCTGCCAAGTGCTGTTTGGTGTTTTAAAGGTATATGAAGCCACATTTTGTCGTGTTTTGGTTTAATTTAGTAAGCTAAGGTATATGAATACCCGAGGATTCGAACTTCAGGACCACGAACTACATGACTGGATACGGAGTTGCGACCGAAGTTGTAGAGAAAAAGAAGTGCGACCTACCATTTTCATTTTCTAAATTATAAGAACAACTTTTCTCTGTTTTCGATTTTTCCTCAAAATATAAAAACATTTTTGCAAACAAAGAAAAAAAAAAGAAAATGTTACCAAACGTGTTTTTAGAAAATGAAAACAGAATACGACTACGTTACCAAATGAGCCCTTCGCCGACGAAAATCGCTGGATCACATCACATGACCATCACAAGGGAAATAGTTTTAGGGTTCAAAATGCAATTTTTGTCAATATTGAGGGCTAAATGTGGCGGAAGGTGCTTAACGCTTCATTTGATTAGTTTAGGGGCTGTTTTAACATTGAAGTTTTAAGTGAAAAATCAACATTTTGAGCCTTTATACAGCATGAAATGTGTTAAGAGTGTTATTTTGTTCATTTTAAGGTTGTGTATGTGTTCTATATGCATGTGTTCTTATTACTAAGTTCTAGATGAAAAGGGATCTCACAAGTCACTATTTGATACGATTCACTATTTGGCAAACATCAACAATGGTGTAGTCAACATTGACCTTACCGTGTCTTTACCTAATGCTTGCTGTAAAATCAGAGCTGTATGTTTGGAACATGAATAACAAATAACAATATCATGTTTTTTTTTAATGCAATTACAGGTTCTTGGCATGGAAAGGTTGAAAACTGAGCTTCAAGCACGTGGGCTAAAATGTGGGGGCACCTTGCAAGAGCGCGCTGCCAGACTTTTTCTTCTCAAAACCACACCTGTGGAGATGCTTCCAAAGAAGCTGCTTGCCAGGAAATGACTTTAACCAGACGCTATGAAACCTTACACGCACCTCAAACATGCCTAAATAAACTTGCGGGAACTAACGGAATGCATAATGGATTCATGGTTCACAAAAAATGCGAAAAATGACTCTTTCAATCACTTAGGCTTGAAAAAACGTAGTTTTGGGGGTTTTGAGTAGCAAATCGGTAAATCGCTTAACCAAACACCACAAAACCTTACACGCACCTCAAACATGCCTAAATAAACTTTTGGGAACTAACGGAATGCATAACGGATTCACGTTTCACAAAAAATGCGAAAAAATGAATCTTTAAGTCACTTTGGCTTAAAAAAACGTAGTTTTGGGGGTTTTGAGTAGCGAATCGGTAAACCGCTTAACCAAATGCAACGAAACCTTACACGCACCTCAATCATGCCTAAATAAACTTTTGGAAACTAACGGAATGCATAACGGATTCACGGTTTACAAAAAATGCGAAAAAATGACTCTTTAGTCACTTAGGCTTGAAAAAAAGTTAGTTTTTGAGGTTTTGAGTAGTTAATCGGTAAACCGCTTAACCAAATGCCAAGAAACCTTACACGCACATCAACATTGCCTAAATAAACTTGCGGGAACTAACGGAATGCATAACGGATTCACGGTTTACAAAAAATGCGAAAAAATGACTATTTTAGTCACTTAGGCTTGAAAAAACGTAGTTTTGGGGCTTTTGAGTAGCGAATCGGTAAACCGCTTAACCAAATGCCACAAAACATTACACGCACCTCAAACATGCCTAAATAAACTTGCGGGAACTAACGGAATACATAACGGATTCACGGTTTACAAAAAATGCAAAAAAAATGACTCTTTTAGTCACTTAGGCTTTAAAAACGTAGTTTTGGGGGTTTTGAGTAGCGAATCGGTAAACCGCTTAACCAAACACCACGAAACCTTACACGCACCTCAAACATGCCTTAATAAACTTGTGGGATCTAACGGAATGCATAACGGATTCACGCTTTACAAAAAATGCGAAAAAATTACTCTTTAGTCACTTAGGCTTGAAAAAAAGTTAGTTTTTGAGGTTTTGAGTAGTGAATCGGTAAATCGCTTAACCAAATACCACAAAACCTTACATGCACCTCATACATGCCTAAATAAACTTGCGGGAACTAACGGAATACATAACAGATTCACGGTTTACAAAAAATGCGAAAAAAATGACTCTTTTAGTCACTTAGGCTTGAAAAAACGTAGTTTTGGGGGTTTTGAGTAGCGAATCGGTAAACCGCTTAACCAAACACCACAAAACCTTACACGCACCTCAAACATGCCTAAATAAACTTTCAGGAATCAACGGAATGCATAACGGATTCATGGTTCACAAAAAATGCGAAAAAATGACTCTTTAGTCACTTAGGCTTGAAAAAACGTAGTTTTGGGGGTTTTGAGTAGTGAATCGATAAACCGCTTAACCAAACGCCACGAAACCTTACACGCACCTCAAGCATGCCTAAATAAATTTGCAGGAACTAATGGAATGTGCGCATAACTGATTCATGGTTCACAAAAAATACGAAAAAATGACTCTTTTAGTCACTTAGGCTTGAAAAAACGTAGTTTTGGGGGTTTTGAGTAGCGAATCGATAAACCGCTTAACCAAACACCACGAAACCTTACACGTACCTCAAACATGCCTAAATAAACTTGCGGGAATCAACAGAATGCATAACGGATTCATAGTTCACAAAAAATGCGAAAAAATGACTCTTTAGTCACTTAGGCTTGAAAAAACGTAGTTTTGGGGGTTTTGAGTAGTGAATCGATAAACCGCTTAACCAAACGCCATGAAACCTTACACGCACCTCAAGCATGCCTAAATAAACTTGCGGGAACTAACGGAATGCGCGCATAACTGATTCACGGTTCACAAAAAATACGAAAAAATGACTCTTATTTCATAATTCCAAGTCCCCGAACACATTGTGGTCTCTCGAAACCCCCAAACATAGTTTTAATCTTTTATTATTTTAATTATATACAACTAATTAATGAAATCTTTATCTTTTTTGTAGGTACAAAGTATCACATTTTGATTGAAGGTTCTAACAAACAAACTACTTTTTTTGTTGGGCTAATTCTTTTTTGTTTCTTTCATAGGTTAGTTAGTACTTTTTGATGAATATGTAATATGTATATGTTATTAGATTTGCACTTGACTCAGATCGATTGTATGTTTTTTTTGTTCATCCCAATTAATTGGTTGATATTGAGATGAATCTATGAAATTTAGTAGTTGAAATATTGAGTTGGATTTAATTTTGTACAGGGTGCTTGCATGGTATTGTATATATGTACAGGGTGGTATATATTGTTTTTACAGGGTGGTATTTATGTCACTTTTACAGCATTTATGTCACTTTTAAGGCTTTTATGTAATAATTTTGTTTGGTATTTGTCACTTTTCTACTTTTATGTCACGTTGGGTCAAAAGTGACATAAATAAAATGGTATTTATGTCACTTTTAAGTATTTATGTCACTTTTAAGACTTTGATGTATTAATTTTTGTTTGGTATTTATGTCACTTTTCCACTTTTATGTCACTTTAAGTTAAAAGTGACATAAATAAAATAGTATTTATGTCACTTTTAAGTATTTATGTCACTTTTTAAACTTTTGATCTTATAATTTTGTTTGGTATTTATGTCACTTTCTACTTTTATGTCACTTTATGTTAAAAGGGACATAAATAAAATGGTATTTATGTCACTTTTAAGTAATTATGTCACTTTTTATTAACAAATGTGTTGATTTTATGAAACATTTATGTCACTTTTTATAAAGTATTTATGTCACTTTTAAAACATTTATGTCACCCCATTTATGTCACTTTTTACTAGAAAAAAAAGTGGCATAAATGCCTATTTATGTCACTTTTTAAGTGACATAAAAGGCCTTTTTTCTTGTAGTGTATGAATGATATCTTATCTTTTGATCTTCCATTTCAAGATTCTTATGTGATGTAACATACTATCATAGTATTAATTGACGAACCAAACATAGTATAAGATGATTATTTGGATGCTAATTGAGGCCCGTCGAAAGACGGGGCGAGTTGAGGGTGTTTTAGTCGTGACAAAGGCTCCTTCCTCTCTCGTACCAAATCTCCGAGCCAAGTTCTTTGGTTATGAAAGGCCGGTGCCCTTTATCCATTTGGGTGAGTCAAAATTAGGTTTGTTGGTTCCTTAAAGACCAAGTGGCGACTCTGTATCTGTTTTCAATAGACCTTTTCCTTTCCTTCTTCAAAACAATCTCAAACCAAAACAAAAAGAGTGAATGAGCGATTCCGCGTGTCCACAACTAGTATTAAGCACCTGTCTTGACAAATCCGTTAATTAAAATGTACTTTTTCAGAATCTGGTATCGGATTGAGTCGAAGTTTATAGGGATTTCTCCTTGTCGATGTCAAAGGTGCTTTAATCCAAACTGAAAATGCCACAGCCGATTTGATCTCGAAGACCAGGACTTTCTGATGATTTATCAGTACAAATTGATGTACCTGTGAGCGATCTTATCGCAGTTTTGCAACTTTCTTCGTTTGATGGCAACGAAATTTCTGAAGGCTCTGCATCTTGACAAATATGGATTTTTGGCATCAATTTTAAACCTTCCGAAGTTTTCTGGCGATGATATGGAATTTCCCGGTTTGATTCTCATGCATGATAAAGTACTTTTTTCAAATTTGGTGTTCAATTGTGATGAAATTTTAGTGAGTTGTCGGTAATGTCACGAACTTCCATTTTGTCATGAAAAATGCTTGTTCTGACACCCGAAAGGCTAAAAAAGTAATCTCGGTCCCTCTCTGGCAAAATAGCATATTCGTCCAAACTTTAAACAATGATTATTTCTTCGCCCATGGTTCGATTTTGACGATTCGAAGTCTAGGGACCTTGTATTTATGAGCTCTTCACACCCGTCAGACTCGATGTATAGTATTTGTACGCCTCTTTGTAGGTGGGCAAAAATCGGGTGTCTATAGCTGATCTGACATGCTTTTGAGACCATGCTTGTGGGTATTCAAATTGAAAATAACTTGATTTGATATTTGATTTGACCTCCGAATATTCTGATTAGGACTCCAGCTCTTTCTTTCTCGATTTGCGTGCCCGGTGGGCTTCCCCTGCTACAATTATTTCTTTTTTTGGCAGGTCAAAATGGGGTGTCTACAATATATATATATATAATTAATCAACATAAAGAGTTAGAAATAGACCAAAATAATCTTTCTGCAACAATCCTACTATAGCAACATAAACTCTAATTTCTCCTCAAGTTCACAATTTATAGTCTAAAATTGTTCATCCCTTCTGTTGGGCAATCATCTCGCCGTTGGTACACACAATATTGTTCTACAGCCCTACGACACCATTATTCTACTTTTTTTTAATCCCCCGAAATGTATGTTTGGTCTTCATCACTACAAGGAAAAAAGCTATTTATGTCACTTTTAAAATAGTATTTATGTCACTTTTATTTCGAGTGACATAATTATTTCTTGCATGAGCTTTTTATGTCACTTTTTTAGTATTTATGTCATTTTTTTAAAAAGTGACATAAATATTTGATTATTTATGTCATTGTTTAAAAAAAAATGACATAAATAATAAAGTATTTATGTCATTTTTTTTAAAAGCGACATAAATAATAATACATTTATGTCACTTTTTTAAAACTGACATAAATAAAAACGCGGTGGCATTTTTGTAAATAAAACATTTCGTTTTTATGTCACTTTTTATAAAAAATGACATAAATATCTAAATTTTTTTCAAAGTGACATAAAAAAATTTTATGTGCGCGGCAAATTTATGCGCCCAGACCCTTTTTTAAGTCTCTCTTCTCAAGTATTCCCACTCATGACTCATCTCCTCTCATCTTCCTCCCACCTCCTCTCATCTCTCTCTCTCTCTCTCATCTCTCTTTCAGACGGCGCCGCAGCTGAGCTGCGTTCAGAGAGGTGATTGGTGAGAGACGGCGTCACGGCGGCGGCGGCCTGGCTCGGCGGAGTCGTGGACTGCAGTGGGCGGGTGGCATAGCTCTGGACCTCTGGATCAGTCTCGGACTCTCGGCGGCGTGATCTCGCTCTCACACGGCCACAGGTATCTGATCTCCTTCTCTCTCTGAGTCTCTCTCTCTCTCTCAGTATCTCTTTCTCTCTCTCTCTCTCTCTCTCTCTCTCTCTCTCTCTCTCTTGGTAGTTGCCTAGTTGGTTCCATGATGGCATGGTCATGGTGGGCTAAAAAATTGATGTGTAGCAGATAAACTATATACTTATATAGGATTTCTATGTTAATTACTAAGATCTATCATGGTATATCTTTTATGTGTTCCCAAATTAATGAATTAGGTTACTTCATCTTTGTGTACTATTTGTTTTTGTGCTTGTTTATGATTGAGTATTTGAGCTTCAATGAACACTAAGTTGATCCAAAAGTCAGATTTCTAGGGTTTCAAATTTTCAATTGGCCATTCACTTGCAATTGCAAATACATTCATATATACTATCTTTGTTGATCCAAAAGTCAGATTTCTAGGGTTTCAAATTTTCAATTGGCCATTCACTTGCAATTGCAAATACATTCATATATACTATCTTTGTTGATCCAAAAGTCAGATTTCTAGGGTTTCAAATTTTCAATTGGCCATTCACTTGCGTCTTGCAATTGCAAATACATTCATTATCATATTTTCTATCAGTTATTCAGTTTAGTAACTTTAGTTTACTTTTTTATTTCTTTTTCCAGTGTTAATTTTTTTTTTACCAAGTACCAGTTGTACTAACTAGAAAATGTTGTATACTTGTATCAATTATTTCTAGTAATCTTTTCATGGCATAGTCGGTTTAATTCCAACCCGAATTTTCAACCCAAACTTTTATTTCGAACCCGAACTGTCCTTTCGGACTTTACTTCAGTTCGGATTCCGACACCAAAAATCCAATCCGAACCCGAACAACCCGACCCGAAATTTTTGGTTCGAACCCGAACTATCCGATTGCCCACCCCTACGATCGCCTGCTTACACTTATTAGTTCACCCGATTGCAGGTTAGCTTTGTCGATTTTGGTCACATTCATCTACAATACGAAAAATCCCCAAAATTTTTCCTCCTTATTTTTCATTTTTTTTTAAAAAAAAAATTTGGGCCATAGCTTTGTTACTTCAAATCCCGTTTGTCCACCTGTAATTTTCTTCACTTTTTCATTCTATTACACATATTTGTTTAGCTTTCATAAGAATTATAGAAGATCTATTGTATTTGCTTTCAGTGGTTTTATACACACAAAGCTTGATGGTATATGGAGACGGCATTGATACACCCGTATAAGTATTTAGAAGTAATGTCTCATTGCACCTACTAACTTAACTAAACTAAACCCTTGGGAATTTCAGGCAATAACCTTTTCAAACTTATATGTACCTGAACATCTGATAATTAATGTGGAAGATGCTGAGAAATGGGAGAGTTTAATTGAGAATGCAGGTACAGTTCTATATCTTTTAATTATTCATCATACTTCTGTGTGTTTTATTTATCTAACTTTATTCGGTTAGATGGTGTTGAGACCAATCTATCTTTTTTTTAAAGCCTATACAGGATATTTGTTGATGATATATGGTAGTTTTATTTTATTTTATTTTATTTTTTCCTTCTTCGACATTTGGTAATGGTAATGTCTATGAATTTTTCAGCTTCTATTGTATTTCTGAGTTAAAATAGCTTAGCAACGTTAATATTGGGAATCAACAAATGGAGGTTGGAGGTTCATCACATAAATATAGACTACCCTTACACCCATTTCGAAAGCTTTATGAACTGAAATACATGTCTATTCCCAATATGTATTTCTCCCATTGCAGGCGTTCAAGAATGTGTTGTCTTTGATCTGATTTATTTATATTTTGTTGTGATTTTACTAGAAATTTTTGTGATCTATTATATTTGTATCAAAATTTATATACAGGAATATCCTTGCCAGTGCTAGTGCTGACAACTAGTAAAGATTTGGGATGTGTCAACTGGAAAGTGTGTTATCACCATGGATCACCACACTAACAAGGCACAATCTAAGCGTTATTCTCATCGAAGTATTTTATTTTACTGTTATATTTTAATATACCCTGCTTCCTGTATCTCTGTGTATAAAATGGCTTAAGTCTATGAATCAAATGGCTTATCAACGATTGTTTACTACTGTATAGTCTCGGGTCATCTTAAAACTGAACAAAAGAATCAAATGATCTAGATGTACGTCCTTTAGACTAGAAAATAAGAGAGATTAAAATTTTTTATTTTGAGAAAAAAGTAGGGGAGTCCACTCTAACAAAATATCTACAATTTCTTTCACTCCTCTTCATAAATAAAAACTCTACTACTAGTTAGTGACTTTGAGGAATTGATATGATCATTTGTAAGTTTTCTCTTATTGTGGCAAGTTTGATAAGTTATAATGCTATTTCTTTACGTTGGTTGCTTCCAGGTCCAAGTAGTTGCATGGAATAATTATGTGCCACAAGTTCTTATTGGATCTTTTGATCATTCTGTAGTGATGGTAAAGTGATATTTCATTAATAGAACATTTTATTTTATTAAAGTTACAATTCATTATGTCAATCATTTTGCTTTACTGCATTCATTTTCTTATTTATCCTTGTGTTCTCTTGTGTTTCTCTCCATACTTAAAATAATATTATTAGTTAAAAAAATTGGAATATTGTTGTTACTTGAGTATAAGGGAGAAATGTGACTTCACTTGTTAGAGTACTCTCGTTCATGTTGAGTTTGATTTGGATTGTTGCTGCTACAGTTTGTAACAATCTTGTTGTCCCTAGTCTACATTTGGTAATTGCTAGTTTTGATCGCATAACATGCGACATATATATCTTCTGGAACAATGCTATGCTTCCTAAATTTGAATCCCGAATTCGATTCCCAAAACATTCTCTAGTGATCGTAAAGTGAAACCATAATACATTGCAATAAAAAGGGAAAAAAGAGAAACAAACTTCCTAGAAAATCATTGTGTAGTTTTTTATTTTAAAATATTTTTTTGTGATAAGATGTGCTAATATTTTTCTTCTCCAGGAATGATATGATACTAAATTTACCTTTAAATTTATTTGAACATTGTTAGAGCTAACAATTTCACAACTCATTTGTTGGACATCCAATTCTTTGTTCCTTGTAGAAATGACAACATTTTCGGGGGAAAAAAAACCTTTCAAATTTAAAGTTTCAGCTGAATTAGAATCTAATTAGTTTACATCATTGTTTTCTTGTTTCTATTATCCTTTTAGTAAGTAGATAGCTTTTAAACGGGTAGGGTCTCTTCTACAGATCTCCTCTTCCTGGCTAGTTGCTCTATCTTTTATGTAAGACAGTAAGATAAGTGAAGAAAGGAACAACTGACAGCTCATCTTTGGAAAGGGAAGTTTATTCGTATTTTCTGAATCCTGATGGTTTTAAGTGCCTTATCCCTGGAAATTAGGCTGTTATATTTTACAAGCATATTCTCAAGTATCAATTTTGGACCTCGAATGTACTTTCTTTCAAATTTGGGATTTCATTACCAAACATTGGGATTTCTTCCTTTATTTTTGGTTGGTTCACAACTTAATGTATGATACAGGATCTGCAGTACTTGATATAATATTGGGATACACACATATTAAACAGCCCTACTGTTCAACGTTTGTATAGGTAAATTAATACACATGCACATATATGTCTTCTACTTGTGCGGGTACGTTGTTTTGTGATCGTGATACGTATTCTATCTTATATATGATCATGTTCCATAGCTTTCGAAAATCTTAAGATAGATGTTTTTATATTGTCATTAAAAGGTTATGCAGTACAAATTACACAAAGACACGTATGTGTAAATATATCCAGATGTTTCTTTATCTAGTACTAGGAAGCACGAGGTGTGTACTAATTAAAGGTATAAGAAAAGGTGGGGTGATTTCCAATCTGGATGAGAGATGCCCACTTGCCTGCTATGGAAGTCTTGGACCAAACTATTTGAAGCTGCTGGATTTTGATTGCCTGGTGGGGCCCGGGCAGTTGAACCAATTGCTTTCCATTGTACATCTACCATATAATGTGCTATTTGGGAGGTTGTTGAGGCGTGCACACATAAGTTACTGAATGAAGTGTGAATAGAATCATATATGGATGGAAGGTGTGAACTAGCATGCTGGCAAAGTCCTCACATAGTTGCATAAGCAGACTTGGCAATTGGCATTGCATAAAAATGGGAATGATATCTTGACTTGTTTTTCTCATACATTCATCTTTATATTTGTAATGATATTTTTTGAGCACCATTACCAACCTAAATTAGTGTTTTTTCAGAGTTTTGAGGATAAGTTGTACATAAAAATGCTAGGTTGGAGCAATTTCCGTCAGTATAATGCTATCCTTTTAGAAATCATTGAAACTCACTGATTTTAAATCATAATCACTTGGGAAATACATTAGGATTGAAGATGTTGGACAAAAAAGTTCTGAAGGTGATGAGGATGTCAGGACTTCACAATTTGAATGCTACTACTATCAATTGGGGACTATGTGTGTACAATTAGTTTTCTTTCTTGACCATTTGTTCTGTTCCCTTGATTTTTCCCCAGATATATTACTTACTCAAAAGAGGAGGAGGTCGTTCGATGTATTCAGTCGGTACATGGCTATGTCCTGGAAGATAGGTACTTAAGGTAAGGACTTTTCTCATTTTCCTAATTTTAGTTGTGTTCATCAGTTGTTATCTTGATGGCCGTCTGACATTTTCGTTTGCAGAGCATCAATTGGAATTGTTAAATATTGTCATGCATGGTTGAGAAACTAGGTATATATCTATCTGTGCACAAGTTACTTGTTTTGGGTGTGTTATTTATATTGATATATTTGTGTCACTGTATGCTAGAAGGGAAATTTAAATTTTTAGAAAAAGAAAATCGGGATTTCTACTGACAACAGTGTTATTGTAGGTCCAGCCTTGCACCAACCCAGCTTGTTTATATTTACATAATGTTGGTGCTGATGAAGATAGTTTCAGTAAAGATGAAGTAGCTGCTGTGCACACAAGGTATCACATCCATGATTTTCATTCTCTTTGATTCTCGTATTCGTGTGAATAGTATCTTCTTCTCATTACTTATCAAAAAATGAATAAAAAATTGTTCTCTTTGCTTGAAAACTCTGTGGGTTTAAATGAGGTGAGAGGTTGTGGAAGTGCATGTCATTTTGAGATAAAAGTGGGAGTGATGGATAAATATGATATGAAATTTAGTTCTTATTGCTGGTGGAGAGAACCTTAGTGAACAACTATTTAATGCTGCTCCTAATCCATTTTTGCTTGGGCAACAGGCCGGATATTTGTTCTCTTTACTTTATTTTTAACAGTAGTGTTCTTTAGTTTGGTTAAATTGTTTTTCCAGTGAACTGTACCTATTTGGTAACCTTCCAAGTGATATTTGCTCAACACAATGTATTCTATTCACACCAGCACTTGCCAGCACACTTCACCACTTTATAGGTATGTTGTATACTGTTAGAATTTCCAATAGTTATGAGTAGAACAATCACAAAAGGATTGTGTACAAGGTAGTTCAGTTCTCTTGACTACATTCTCAGAGAAAGTCTAATCGACCCATGCATGAGTTTGGCATCAATCCTGTCTTATTGATGCTGGTTGTAAAAATGGACAAGGAACTGCCATAGCTACCTGATTAATGACATTGTCCAGGTCTTGTGATATATTACTAATAATCAATCTCTTAATAGTCACGCCTCACCCAAAAAATAAATGGTGCGAGTAATTTTGAGGAGTTGACAGCCCCTCTTAACATTGTGCTTATAGGGGGTTCTTTTTCACCTAATTTACTTCTTTTGTTGAATCTCTTACTAGTCAGGTATTGGTATTGCATACTTAGCAATTGATTTTGGGATCACCTTTGTTTGAGCAGTACCCTTGTGTTTCTTCTGTGTTTCCAACTCCCCCCCCCCCCCCCCCCCCCTTCTTTTTCTTTTTCTTTTTTCTCTACTCTGAAACTATTGGTTTTAAACTTCCTTTGATCATCATGTTGTAAAATATGAGAGGTTTCTGTTTTTAAAGTATGAAATTCTCATGTAGGCATTGGTATTAGTGAATCTTATGCTGTGAAGCTAAATTATTTGGATAGTTAACGTTTCTATCAATTCTCTGACTGTTTTGATTACTTTCCAGAATTTATTTTATCACGTTCTTCCAGCTTTCAATTTTGTTTGTGTTGAGTCTTCGGACTCTTGCTACTTTACTGATGGTTAAATTTAACTTAACATGGTGGTTGTAAAGGAATATAGTTCTCCAAATTGTTGGTGCTACACAAACTATGCAACGGCGCTCATGGGGTGTGTTGCCTCCTCCAGATGACGAACCCTTCAATCATAGCGGCTTTTGTACCGAGAACACTGTTATAAAAGGTGCCACTAAGGTAAGAGTTTTGGCATTTACTTATCTTATTTTCAGGGAATTTGTTCTGTTTGTGTACAAAATGAATCATATTTTTATCTCTTATATATTAATGATAATGAAACGAGGAGCTTCTTGTTTTGCCATCTTAGTGCCTCCGACACTTTTTCGAAAACTATTCTGTTTACATGGTACATCATTTATATTCATATGTTCTAATAAAAGATATAGACAAAGGATAACCCAAGTGTTGACATCATTCGAAATTGAAACCATATATATAAATTAATAGCTAAAAGATGATATATATTTTTAAAAATTATATCCAACTTAAATTCTCTATAAAAATTCACTGCTACAATATATTCAAACAATATCACAACCATCAACATTTACAGCTACCGAAGTCTAAACCTTCATAGACACAACATCTCCACCATTCTAATCCCAGAACATTCTACATTATACCTCCATTTCTCTTATGCTCTCTCCACTTACTCTAACCCAAAAGCCACCAGTTTTGTTCATTCCTTTATCACAATTACTTCAATATCCCACCCCACAAATTCTTTTCAAACCTGATTTTAAAACTTTGATTTGATTTATTAGATTAACCAACATATTTTTTTGTTTTATTTTTAAAATTAGTTTTTCCCGTGCATTGCAAGAGTTCACATCTTGTTAGAAAATGAAAACCGTATGTTTCATATGAAGATATATGAACTTTGAACTAGGTAGTGAAGACAAAGTTATATGTACAACTTGAGCGTTACAATTTTTTGTGGGAACTAGCGGAATGCATAACGGAATCACGGTTCACAAATAATACGAAAAATGACTTTTGCATCACTTAGGCTTAAAAAAACTTAGTTTTGGAGGTTTTGAGTAGTGAAATGGTAAAGCGTGTATCCGAACGCCACAAAACCTTACTCACACCTCAAACATGCGTAAAGAAATTTGTGGGAACTAACCGAATGCATAATGGAATCACGGTTCACAAATAATTCAAAAAAAATGACTTTTTCATCACTTAGGCTTGAAAAAACTTAGTTTTGGGGGTTTTGAGGGTTGAAACTGTAAAGCGCTTAATCAAACGTCACGAAACCTTACTCATACCTCAAACATGCCTAAAGAAACTTGTGGGAACAGACGGAATGCATAACGGAATCATGGTTAACAAATAATGCGAAAAAATGACTCTTTCATCATTCCAAGTCCCCGAACACATTTTGGTCTCTCAAAACCCCCAAACATAATTTTACTCTTTTATTATTTTATATATACAACTAATTAATGAATTTTTTTTCTTTTTTGTAGGTACAAAGTTTCACATTTTGATGGAAAGTTCTAACAAGTGAATCACTTTTTTTTGTTAGGCTAATTTTTTTTTTGTTGCTTTCATAGTTTTCTTAGTACTTTTTGATGAATATATAATATGTATATGTGATTAGTTTAGCACTTGACTCGGATCAATTGTATCTTTTTTTTTTGTTATTCCAATTAATTGGTTGATATTGAGATGAATCGATGAAATTTAATAGTTGAAATAGAGTTGGATTTAATTTCATACAGGGTGATATTGTATATATGTACATGCAGGGTGGTATATATTGTTTTTATAGGGTGGTATTGAATCAGTATTATTTAAAACATTTATGTCGTTTTTAAAAAAAAATTGATATAACTAATTACACATTTATGTCACTTTTATTAAGTATTTATGTCACTTTTAAGACTTTGATGTAATAAATTTGTTTGGTATTTATGTCATTTTTTTTACTTTTTTGTCACTTTAGGTTAAAAGTGACATAAATAAAATGGTATTTATGTCACTTTTAAGTATTTATGTCACTTTTTATTAATATATGTATTGGTATTATGAAACATTTATGTCACTTTTCTATTTTTATGTCACTTTAGGTTAAAATTGACATAAATAAAATGGTATTTATGTCACTTTTAAGTATTTATGTCACTTTTTATTAATGTATGTGTTGGTATTATGAAACATTTATGTCACTTTTAAAACATTTATGTCGCCTCCATTTATGTCACTTTTTACTGGAAAAAAAAGTGACATAAATACCTATTTATGTCACTTTTTAAGTGACATAAAAAGCCTTTTTCCTTGTGGTGCATGCTCTGATATCTGTTGAATAACTCTTTATTTTGTTGTAACACACTTTTCCTCCATTGCAAAACTATTGATTTGGGGTGTTGTTCACAATAACTTTTTCATCCATATGATATATTTTTAACTTTATGACTATTAGTCTTATTGTTGTCTATTTTGCAGCCTCTCAATTGACAAAAATTAAAAGTCAAAACTTGGAATAGAGACACGAGTTGATTTCCTTCTGCAGGTTCTCGCAATCAACATATTTTCTTAATGAGTTTTCATTCTTATTCAATTGGTTATTATTTGTTATATTGTCATTTGAGGATAATGCAGGCAAGTTATAAGATGGATACAAAAAGAACAAATCTACAACTGCGTGTCATTGCTAATAATTGGAGTGCATCTGTAAAAATGAACAAGACCATACAGGGAAAGTTAATTCTGAAGGAATGGAAGAAAAAACATGATGAGCAGTAAGTTATAAGAAGATTTCGTTTTGTTTTGTTTTTGTTTTTGTTTTTGTTTTTGTTTTGTTTTTGTTTTGTTTTTTGTTTTTTTTTTTTAATTTTGTTTTCTTTTGTTGTTGTTGTTGTTGTTGTTGTTGTGTGTGTGTGTGTGTGTGTGTGTTTTTTTTTTTTTTTGTGTTATTACATTTATAACAAAATATTAATCTTAATTTATGACCTATTTTTCAATTGCAGTAGGCGGATACAGAAGTATTTGCAAAACGATTTGCAAAACTTAAGCACTTCCAGAATGAAAAGAATGTACTTTTGTGTGCAGTATACGCGATCAGTAAGGATTAACTATGTCTGCAATTCTAATTTTTTTTAACTATATTATTTAATTTGTCTAATTGAATTTATGACTTAGGCGAAAGAAATATCGTATAAGCAAGAAAAAGATACATTTGGTATGACTCTTTGG
Source organism: Hydrangea macrophylla (assembly GCA_033977485.1). Taxonomy (NCBI): domain Eukaryota; kingdom Viridiplantae; phylum Streptophyta; class Magnoliopsida; order Cornales; family Hydrangeaceae; genus Hydrangea; species Hydrangea macrophylla. The sequence continues at coordinate 10,543,381 of CM066986.1, read as the reverse complement.
TAAAAACCATGGACACATATATTTATACACACAAATGTATATATATGTGTGTAAGTACATATTTATTTTATATTTTAACTATTATATCAACAAATTAAACTGTTGTGGTTGATAGTTTTACAGGCACTGCAATCGAAAAATCATTAAAATATTTAATTCACGAATTTAGGTAAGGCTAATTTGGTTTTAATAATGCCTGAATAAGCAACATCAGTACATAATTATATATTGATATGTTTTGCAGGAATCTACAAATAATTGGGATCGAGAAGTTGTAATAAACGAACTACGTGAATTCAAGGTGAATAAAAAAGATATCTACATTAAATTGCCTGTTCTTGAATACATGTAATTTCTTTACTATGTTTCTAAATGTAAAATTTGTTCCAAATGCAGGCAAAAAGAAGAATTGACAAACTATGACATCTGCAATTAGATTTTTTTTCATGTTCCTCTCAATTAGTTTTATTTGGTTCTACTTGCCAATAAATTTATATTATACTTTTTTTACTCCATATAAGTATCTTTATCCCTTGAATTTCTGTTTATAAATACCCAGTGCCTGAGGGCATGATGCCAAAAAAAAAAAAAGAATGTTACGATATGTAATTGAATAATTTGAGTGCCTTTGGCACTAACTCCGTATGTCTTCGGCTCTAATGTCCAAATAGACCTTAAGAAAAAAACAAAAAAAATTATACTTACCTGGATTCAGACTGGATACACATACACCCCCCATAAATACACACATCACAGCCCCAACCCAACCCTAAAGCCCCATAAAAAAGCCCAATAAGGGCCACTCATTCCGACTGAAGAATAACTAGGGATTCTAACCCTCTCCCTCCCCACTGGAAAGAGAGAGGCTATGCCAATTGGGATACAACCCGCTCGATTTTGTTTTTTTTTTTTTTTTTGAAAAGACAAAATTAAATTTTCAACAAAGATATTTAGGTAAGTCTAACAATTAAATCAATTAGGGTCATTAGGTTTAAGACTTAAGAGCATTTTTACTCACCCAAAAAATGGTTCACCAATGCTCACCCAAGCATCCCATTGGCCAACACAGTGGGACCTAGGATAAAACACATTGAAAGACATGGAACAAAGAATTTCCTTTCTAAAAGAGGTAAACGCCTCTCTAAGAAAGAGAATTGATCTTCTTGACAGCGAGGGGAAAGCTGGGCACCATAAAATTCTTCTTTGCTATTCTTTTGCGTATTCGGTCTTGTTCGTATTCATTCTTATTCGTGGTGAGACAACCCATTTATGATTCCAGCCGAGAAGACTAGTAAAAGGAAGGATCAAGAATGCCATATACATTTCAGGAGCTAGATCAGTTGCCGATGAACAAGTAAGAATTGCCTCAACAAAAATGGATTGAATTGGACCTAAAAATGCATTCAGGTTCGTTATCAATTAGGCTTGTTTTATCCTGGGTCCCACTGCGTTGGCCAATGGGATGCTTGGATGAGCATTGGTGAACCATTTTTTGGGTGAGCAAAAATGCTCTTAAGTTTGTTTTATCCTGGGTCCCACTGCGTTGGCCAATGAGATGCTTGGGTGAGCATTGATGAACCATTTTTTGGGTGAGTGTTTTATCCAGGGTCCCATTGCGTTAGCCAATGAGATGCTTGAGTGAGCATTGGTGAACCATTTTTTGGGTGAACAAAAGTATTTTCTTAAGACTTGGGTTGGATTTGTTTGGTTTGGGCTAACTTTGTTTAGATTGAATTTGTTTGAATTATTGGAGAGAGAGATAGAAAAACCTTGAGTGACTGTCAATCTGAAAATATTTCCCCATAAAATCACTCCTCCTTTATTATGTTATATTATATAGGGGCGGCTGACCATAGGTCCCAGTGTTGGACCATAGATTCCTATGTTTTTTTTTTGGTGCCAAAGATCCCTGTGATTATTAATGGACAAAAATGCCCACTTTCATTATGTTCAGCAATTATACTACACATATGCCACCTCAGCCCATAATTTAAGAAAGTTAGTTATTTTTTGTTTTCCAAAGTTTAAATTATCATAACTTCTAAACTACAAATTATTATTATTTTTTTTATTGTAATTTACAAAACAAGATCTATCAAACAAGATTCATAGTGCCTATAAAATTCTTAGAAAATAAATAGATATTTTTAAGCGTTATCCAGGTAAAAATAGTAACATGAGACAGTCACATGATACTATCGACAGTAACATTTCTTCAAATTGACCAAATAACTATGGCCATTTTATCAAACAATATTGCTTTTACAATACTTTCCAAGTAAATGCAGTAATATATTATCAAAAACTAAACGTTTTTACAAAGATAGTAACATCATTGTTGTAAGAAGTTGTAAAATTAGAGTCATTTAGTAGATGTTACTGTCTTGAAAAACTATTCTCATACAAAAAATAGAAGCATACCGTTAAAGATTAGCAACATGGTATTGAACAAAGAAACAGTAACATGCCGTCGACAATAACATTTCTTCAAATTGACCTAATAATCGCAAAATTATAGCCAATTTTCAAATGGTACCGTCCAGTTAAAAACAGTAACACATCATCAAATACAAAAAAAAATAAAATTCAAAGATAGCAGTATCATTTTACTGTCACAAAAGAGACAGTCATGACATTATGTTACGTTATAGTGGTCCGACAGTACCATGAAATATTTTATTTTATTTTATTTTTTTTTTATATTTTTTTCATAATTATTATGGATCTTGTTTGAAAGATCTTTCCTTCTAGATTAAAATGTATAATTTTTTTTTGAAAATAGAGTTATAGTTTGAAAGTTATAGCATTTTAAAGTTTGGAAAATAAAATAAAATATTTCTTTGAAGAACGTGCTGAGGTGGCAAAACAGAATCAACAACTCTTATATGTGTCACGGGGCAACTTTTTCAATAAGTATTATCTTTAGTTTAAGGGTTTTATTAACATGTGCTCTTAGGGCATATGTTAAGGTTCTAAATGTAGAAATAAATAAGGGGTACAGTGTGAGTTTCAGTGTCCGATGTGGTGTTCAATGTTTGTCTCCTTTGTTTCTTTCCACTTTTAGAACCTTAACATACACATGCCCTAAGGGCACATGTTAACAAAACTCTTAATTTAAAAGTAGACTTAAGGTCATAAAATTCAAAAACGTTGTCTTTTTCTGATATAAAAAAACGACTAGACCAATTACCATTAACAGTCCATTCTAATGCCTCTTAATTCATTTTTTTCTATTATTATTTATATATATATATATATTTCTCTGCTGACCATTAGAGCACGTGCTAGAGAGATGCACAATCTCTCGTAGCTAACAAACCACGGCGCAGATAGAAGTGTCTGGTAGACCAACCAGTCAACCACAGTACATCCTACTCTCTCTCTCTCTCTCTCTCTCTCTCTCTAAAAAGGTAATGGAAACAGCTAACACACCCAGCCTAACGACCCTTCTTCGAATTTGGGATATAAATATATGCAAAAATGATAGGATATACACCAAATGACACATTAAATGACATGTCAACTTTAAATGAATGTACCATGTGCTTTGTAAGTGATGCACAAAAAAATGTGAAAAATTTAAACAGCACATAGTACATATATTTAAAGCACAATGTGTCATTTTATGTATCGTTTAGTGTGTATCCCTGTCATATTTGAAATATTTATATATATATATATATATATCACGGTCACCCTCTTATTTACGTTTTTGACAGAATCTCTTGGTTCTCTCACATCATCATCATCTACCTTTTTTCTTCTCTCACCTGCAAGTCTGAAAGCCCACCCTATCTCTCTCTCTCTCTCTCTCTCTCTCTCTCTCTTACTTCTTATATGATGAGTATTTGAAGGGTTATATGAATTTGAGAGATCTTTTGAGCTGGTCTACTACATATATGTAATCCTTCTATCATTCTTCTTCTCTCTCTCTCTTTCTCTCTCTAATATTTTTGGTGGGTGCATGCTTTAAAAATTCTAACACAAAGAAGAACTGGTGGGAAGATCATTGGGAGTTGGCCGGGAAATGGCCGCGCAGCCTAGTAGCCGTCTTCAGAGTATGCTACAGACGGCGGTCCAAACAGTTCAATGGACGTATAGTCTTTTCTGGCAATTATGTCCACAGCAAGGGTAATTTACTATAGAAAATTGAAAACGATCAATAATCCTCTATTTTATAGCATATTTGGCGGTCAGTTGAATTTGGATAGTCTGATTCATTATGTATATATGTATATATATATATAGCATCTTAAATTACATTTCATCATCAAATGAATCGATTTCGAACAATAGGAGATTTCATTATCTGTCTTGTTATATGGAGACTTCTTGTTTTTCATGATTGGTGTCACTTGAATTTGACTAGTCTGAAGTGTAATTTGTGTTGCATTCTACAGTTTAATTAATCAACAAATGAATCCGTTAAAATTAATAGGAGATTTACTCTAAAAAAAAAAAAAATCCATCCATCCCATTTTATGTGTGCTATTCGAAAAGTCAAACTTTTTAAGCGAATATTGCATCCCAAATGTTTGCATTTCAAATGTAAAAAGTTTAAAGCAAAATTCTAAAAGTGCCCTCTCTTACTTTTTTTCTCGTACTTTTTGTTGAGTATTTTTTAAATCAAGAATGATAGTTATGGAAAGTATAATAAAAGTAGGATTAAATACTCTTAGGAGACCATAATTTTGAGACATCAAAAAATAAGAAAAGGGACACATAAAATAGAACGGAGAGAGTAGGAGATTTCATTATATGTTTTTTGTATAGTCATTAATCTTATGGTTTCATGAAATAAAAATGAGCACAGTTTTCTGAATGGACACAATTTAAATAAATTTCTTTCAGTACATTTTTTGTCATCCTTACATGAATTGTAAAAATATTATAAAATAAGAGTTTTGACCAAACTGTTTTAATTGCTTATGTAGGAGATTAGCACAAAATGTATTGAAAGAAATGTACTGAAAGTTTTTTTTTTTTTTCTGAATAGAATAATTGAAGATCATCATTCAACAGGTCATGTATATTCATATTCCCTCTCTCTTATATCAAAAGATATTTTTTGCGGGAAATCTCAACTACTTGAGGAGACGTTTAAAAAAAAAAAAATCAGAAAAGGTTAAAATTTCTTCTTTTTTTTTTCTTTTCTTTTTTTTTTTTTCCAATATTATCTTTTTTAAATTTCAAAATTAGAGTCTCACAACAAAAAAATAAAGGGTGAGTTTTATATAATAATAGACAAACTTGAAAAATGGGTGTTATAAAGTACATTGACTTTTCAAATACAACTCTTAAAATGAGATATCAAAAAACAGAATAAAAACTTTTAATTTGAAACATAGAGAACCGTAACTACAATTATTACATTCAAAGATGCCCATATATGCTATAAGTGTTTACGAGCTAATGATTTGCAACTTTTTTCTTTTCCTTGGATTAAAAATAATTTTTTGTGGTGTAGAATCTTAATATGGGGAGATGGATATTATAATGGAGCAATAAAGACTAGAAAAACAGTGCAGCCAATGGAGGTCAGTGTGGAGGAGTCTTCACTCCAGAGAAGTCAGCAGCTGAAAGAGCTATATGAATCTCTGTCCATTGGAGAGACAAACCAGCCAGCGAGGCGGCCGTGTGCTGCCTTGTCGCCGGAGGACTTAACGGAGTCCGAATGGTTCTATCTCATGTGTGTCTCTTTCTCTTTCCCTCCGGGAGTTGGGTAAGTTCTCTTCGCAAACACTAAACTTTCTTTCTCTAATAATGCTCTATTAAATGAGTTGGGCCCTCACTCTCATTTTTGCTTTGCTTTGTTTTGCTTTGTTTTTATAATTGATTTTTCTATATATGTTGGTTTTTCCTTGCATGTAACAATGGATTTGTTTTCGATGTGGGGTAAAAATTTTATGTCTGATTTATTAATTTGAATTGTTTTTAGGGTAAATTACATTTTATCTTCTTGTGATTTGTCTCTCTGGTACTTTACCCCCTATAATTTACAATGTAACACATAATCCCCCTAAACCATTGGGCTAAGTGAAACTGTAATTAGTTTCCTTAACACCAAATGTGAAAAGTCTAATGTACCCTCCTAACAGTATAAGTTTCTAAGGAAGAGGAGAGGAGCTCAAACATAACTTATATACACCACTATCATCCCGCTGCTGCTACCACCACACCAGACCCGCTGCCCAACCCAACCACCCTTATACACAACTGACCTCTGTCAGAGCCACCAAACATCAACACCACCATCCAAGGTTAGGTAAGAATCTTCATGTATTATTATCTCTTCATAGCCTAGTAGTGGGGGTTCTATTTCCAGTAATGAAAGACCACTAGTTCAATTTTAGTTCAGGTTAGTTTTGATATTAATTGAAAACTACCTTAGAGCTCGAAAACTAAACTTATGTGCTTGACACTCTAAATTAATGAGTCTTGAAAGGTTAACACTGACGGAACATAAAAGGCCTGCTGGAATTTTCTTGGGGACTGCCAATGTAATTTATGACACTATAATACCACCAGCTCCACCACTCTTGGGAGAAAGTATTCAAGGAACCCGTCACATGTGTGACGAATTTATAAGACCGTTAGATCATGATAGGGCATACGTGAGATTCACACATTCAACGGTTTTCATTAATCCGTTATTTTTTGTTTTTTTTTTGTATGTATACTACAAATTTTGGTTTCTAGATTTTTAAATATTATGTGGTTGTTCCTTGAATTTCATATATTGTGGGTTGTAGGTAAAATATAATTATTCAAAGGCAAACTAGCTAACATCTCCCATAATTCTTTCACAAAAAATTGATTTCATATGCTTAATTGTTTATTGATATTTTACTAGTCTTAGGATGCGTTTGATAACCCAATCATATGGTGAAAATGAAAGTTTTCAGCACTTAATTTTTTTTAGTGCGTTTGATTATATACCACTTAATTGAAAAGGTAACAAAAAATCCACTCAAAACGTTAAATGAATTTTTTTTTATACTGATAATCACTGAATGCAGTCTATTTTAATTCTTGAAATACTGTTTTTAGTATTGCAAATACAAATCACTTAAAATTTTCAGCACTTAACTTTCAGTTTTCTAAACGCACCCTTACTTATAAAATAAAGAATCCGTAATATTTATATTCAAAAGAAAATTTTATCAGTTCTTACCTATTTGAGGCGAATTGAGTAAATAAATTATTGAGTAATGTTGTGATTTCCAAATATATTTCCTAATACATGTGGATGTGGGTGTTGAAATGATCTCACCATTATTAAAGATAATCTTAATGTCACATGTGTTGGAAGCTACATTAGGAATACAAGTATTTTGGAAGAATATCATTATAATAAGATATTATATGTTAAATTTGTAAAAAAACTAAGAACCAAACTGAGAGTTCTGATATTAGAATTAATAAATTACCAAATTTAAGAGTGGTACAAATAAAAGCAATCCAAAATATATAAGGCACACAAAATAATTTTGAAAAATTGAGGGGGCACGCGCCGCCCACGTTCTCTGACCTGGGGGTTGTCCGCCAGTGTCCGCCAGTGTTGATAGACTCAACATCATCGGATTCTTGTCAAAGTTTTATGTACTCGAAAGAAGAAGAAGATATATGTTGCTTTCGCAAAAGCCAAAATGTTAGGGGAGAATGCTTCCATACATTCAAGTGGTTTTGTTGAATGGTAAAATCAAATTACTTGACATGTAATTATAAGAAATACTTTTACCACAGGTACAAAGGTTCCTAATCGTAGGTACTAAGGTTACTTATCATAGATACAAAGCTCTCTTATCACAAGTACAAATATTTTTTTATCATGTGTACAAATTAAGCTCTCTTACCATAAATACAAAGATTTCTTATCAGAGATAAAACCACAAGTGATTTTGAATTGGTACAAATATTTCTTATAAGGGTACATTATTTTATTACAATCGTACAAACATTCTTTATAAGAGTGTAACGTTTTGATAACCAAGTTCCTTGTGGCCGAGTGGTAAACTTCTTGGGTGTACTACCCAAGAGGTTTAGTGTTCGAGTCATGGGGAGCGTGGTCACTGGAGTATTCACCCGGCGCCTCCAGGCCTCGGGGGATTCGTCGAGGTGCGCACAAGCTGGCCCGGACACCCCCGATTACCCAAAAAAAAAAAACATTTTGATACTATGTACAAATATTTATTAAAAATGTACAACATTTCTTACATTAGTACAGATATTTGTCATAAAAAGAAATATTTCATATTAATGTATATCAAATGTTAATTTGGTTATACCATACAACCAAATCACTTGATTGTAGGAAAGAATTCTCCAAAGTTTGGTGAGAGTCTTCATGTATTATTATCTCTTCATAGCCTAGTGGGATTCTATTTCCGGTAATGAAAGAAAACTAGTTCAATTTTGGGTCATGATAGTTTTGATATTAATTGAAACCTTCCTTAGAGCTCCAAAAAAAACTCTATTAATGAGTCTTGAAAGGTTAACAGTGACAATCAAGTCTTTTGTGGTCGAGTGGTAAGCTTTTTGGGTGTACTACCCAAGAGGTTTAGTGTTCGAGTCATGGGGGGCGTGGCCACTGGAGTATTCACCCGGCGCCTCCAGGCCTCGGAGGATTAGTCGAGGTGCGCGCAAGCTGGCCCGGACACCCCGATTATAAAAAATAAAAAAAATAAAAAAAGGTTAACAGTGACAGATAATAAAGGCCTGCTGGAATTTTCTGAGAGGTGCTCTGACACTTCCAATGTTACTTTTTTTTTTTTGCTCAAAAACTACAATACCATTAAAGAAACCGAAACCTTACAAAAAAAACCAAAACAAACAAACAACGATAAAGAAAAACACAAGCAAAGGCAAAACAACCAAGAGACCAATAGAAAGGGAAGCATAAGCGACTACAGAAAACCCTATGTCAACTGCAAAAGGAATCCACCACTGCGCCACAAGGACTGCCGAGTAGAGAGATCCGGAACCCAGGACACCTTCAACCTTGTAGATGATCGAGACCACCAAAAGAAAGAAGACGGCACAAAGCCAAGTCCAAACAGGTGATGAAGCATCACCAAAGGGGGCAACCGAAGTTGCTTGAAAAGCTTCCGTGATAGCAAAAGTTGCACCAAGGAAAGCAGCACAGCTGAGAACGAAGGCTCCAAAGCCACCAATCATAACCCAATGTAGACCAAAAAGCCAATCTACTGTTTCAAGACTGGTCTGGGCCACATCCACCATCTTGAACCCAAGGAGAAGCCCTGCAAGAAAAGGAAAACAACCCTCACAAAGGAAGGGGAAAAGCTTCACAGAGGAAGCGGAGGAGCCAAACAGGCCCTTATTGGAACTGGGACAAAACATAGCGAAGAAGAAAGGGCGAGAGGAGGCGGTGTGCGGCTGCTGGCGAAGAACATGCGGACTCTCTCTCTAGAAACCTCTAGAGAGAGAAGCTCTCTAAACTCGCTTCATTTCTAGAGAGAGAGAGCCGCCTCTTTTCAAAGATTAGTTGTGCATACTTCCAATGTTACTTATGATACTATAAAACCACCAGGTCCACCACTCTTGGTGTTTAATATTTGTAACAAAAAGAAAGTTTCGTACATGTGCGATACATTTAAAGCTATAAAGAGCTCCGGGACCAATATCATTTTTTCTTGATTGTATTTTCACTTCTATTTGAGAAACTTATATTATATGAAATACATAGTTTCACATAGAATATTTTAGAGACTCGATTTATAATATTAATAACTTAGAAATACTAATACTCAGATGGACTAGCTAGTCCCAAAACAATACTTTGAACAATTAACTAAATATAGATTTTTTTAAGACTCAAAGAAATTTCAAATTACAATTTTGAACGGAAAATACTTTCTTTCTCTTTCTCTTGAGATGTTACCCGAGACTGGTCTTGAGTATAAGTCATCCAAATAATTGCTTTGGATCCCCATTTCAATAGGGTTCAAACTCAAAATAATAATCCGTCCATATATATATATATATATATAGAGCCCATGTATAAAATTTTTTATTTTATTTTTTAAATAGCCTATTACTTGTTGATTTAGGTAATTTTCTTGTAGAAATAAATTTTTGCTGGTAATGAGCTGCCGTCGTTGAAGTTTGTTTAGGGTCTCCAAAATATCAGGACCGACACTAATATTACCCTTCTGACACCTTTCTAGTCTGATTAATTATGCAGGTAATAAAATCGACATTAGCGCCCAAAAGGAATGGCCATTGTACCAATAATTACACTTTTTTTTCATATTGAAAGTAGGTGTTTTCTGTGCAATGGTGGGGGTAACCTAGCTATGATATTTTTGCAGATGTGGTTGATATTTCATATTTTTTCCTATGTAGGTTGGGGGACCATGAAGTACCTGGGCTAAATCCAACAATGCATTTAAGTGGCTGCCCAGGCATTAAGTCGTAATTTACCTTAAAATCCCTAGTACAAAAAAATACCACAAACCAATAATCACATAAAAAATATTCAAATTAACACAGCTGATGGCATTAGGACCAGATTTCTATCCAAAACATCTATCGGAATCCTTCAGAGGGTTCGGATTGTTGTTCTGTAATCTGAATTAATCCATATCAAGTAGAGATTTAATTTAATTTGACGGAGCAACTTGGATATTATCCAATTCAATTTCGTTTGAGAGAATTTCATAAAAGATTGAGTTGGTTGGCATTAAGGACACAATAGCTTGCTTCTCTCGTATTTGATGGAAATCAAATGAGTATCCGAGACTTAATGATTCTGCATATGGAATTAAAATCACTTGAAAAAAAACCAATCAGATGGATACTCAAATCTGATAGAAATTTCCGATTAGGATTTCACTGATCCAATTCGACTCCGATCTGTTTACATGTATGATTGCCATTTCTTAGCTAAGAGTCATACTTTTATTTTCCTTTGAACATAATATTTCATTAAATAAAGGAGAAAACTCTCCAATAATGTTGTCAAAGCAAGAAACCAACTTCTTGTTAAAACCAAAAGCAGACAAAAAAAAAAAACCAGACTAAAACTACATGACCCAAGCAAAGTGGCCCTGACTTGAACCTTATATCATGGACATGGATGTGTTACTATGTTGAGTGTGGCATATATTGTAATCGGTCCGTTACACTAGGTCCAACAGTCAAGTGGAAAACTTCTGGCTCTTCGTTGTGGACGTAGGCACATTGCCGAACTACGTAGAAATTCTCTATGTCTATTCAATCTTTCTGTTTTTCAAATATTTTTGTATGTGATTGTTTCGATCCAACATACTATGTGTGCATTGTTTGTGGGTGTGCCTCTGTATATATGTACACATATATGTATGCTCATGAGTGGTCAATTGCTAATGAATGTATACACATTTGGGATATGTAGATTACCGGGAAAGGCTTATGCAAAGCGGCAACATGTTTGGCTTACAGGTGCTAATGAGGTTGATAGCAAAGTCTTTTCTAGAGCTATCCTTGCCAAGGTACCACATTAACCTATTTTACTTTCATAACATAGCATACAAAAATTTACAAGTTATGTGCCGTACCCAAAAAAAAAAAAATAATAATAATTCACAAAATCACGTGGCAATATACATTTTAACTTTCTCATTTATAAAAATATATGAAGAATGGATACGAACACACCAATATGGATACGATATAACATCGACACATTGACAGATGGCACGTTAACTTCGTGAGAGTGTCGGTGCTTTCTAGATAAAAATTCATTTGATATACATTTTTACTTCAAAGGTGTCATATTTAGGACACAACATCAGTACATTTCCTTCAATTTTTACTATTTTTGTGAGGGGAACAACACGATATATACTCAAGAAAATGTACTGAAATTTTTTCCTCGTATTTATACGTGACATGCCACATCAGTCATGAAATCAGTGATAGCTAAAGTTTCAAATATTGATATGATTAATTAAATTCTTTTTAATATTAGTGATGCACATTAGTCTTATATTTAATCAAGTTAACTAACTACTTTGTTTCTTTCTTTGATTCTAAATTGATCGAACTCCACTGCCTTTGAACCAGAGTGCTCGTGTACAGGTACCTTAATTAATTTCTCTGTTCATGATATCACCAGAAGTACTTCTGAGATGTGTGTGTGTGAGTGTGGTGTGAAATTATCCATTGCAAAGTTAGAATAATGTGATCTTATTGTATAATGTTGCAGACTGTAGTGTGCATTCCTCTACTAGATGGTGTAGTGGAGTTCGGCACCACAGAAAGGGTAACGAGTTGCTCACCTTTTATTATTTGCTTTGTTGAAAGTTTTTATTTAGAAAAAAATATTTTAATTTACCAAGGCTTAGTTTGGCCCCCATGTGGCTTTTTAAAAGGAGCTTATGAAATTTATTACTACGTTCTTTGATAATTTTATACAAGTGACACACTACTCTTCAAAAAGACATCATGAAACCAAAAAGCAACCTTGGGCTTTTAAAAGCTCAATTCTAGAGCTTTTAAAAGCTCCCTCCAAAAAAGCCCTAAGTTCAATTTTTGCAAAGCTCATAAACTTGTTACCAAATGAATTAACATGAAATTGGGCTTTAAAAAAGGAGAAGCACCACGTGGGGGCCAAACTAAGCCCAAATATAGAACCCATTTGGGATTTATGGGCATGGCCTGCCCCGGGGGGAGCTGCAACTGTAGGCTATCAAAGTTTACAAAATTTTAATGGCTTTCATGAAATTTTTATAAATACAATTTTATCTAGACACTTTTAATATTTTACATTTAGGCCTCCACCAAGGTCCAATTTAGTGTCATCAACTACATATTAAAAACAGAGCAAGTTCCCCCCTCTTTGCAATTGTTAGATTGTGAGGCAACAAAAGAAAATTAACTAAGGAATTTTATCAAACAATTGGTGAGTAACAAGTATTGAAAAGTTGAAAACTAAATTTTTATTCATCTGTAGAGTTCCTTAAATAGGCATCCAACATGTAACAACCCCACAAATCAAGGACCACTAAAAGACCCACTAAGAACACTAAATCACGTTCAACAAAGTGATGGAAATCTGAGACCCACTAAATCTAGGACACTAGTAACAACTTATTTGACTCAATGAAACACTACAATAAAACAGCAAATTAACACAAATTGCACTTAATAATTTCTGCATTGATCTTCAACACTCCCCCTTAATGCAGAAATTTACAACACCTAACATTTCTCTCAAGTACTGAAATTTCTCCAATGGGACTGGTTTTGTGAACAAGTCAGCAAGTTGTTCATTTGTTCTGACATATGTCTTCTTGATTCTTCCTTTTGCCACCAACTCTCTAATGAAGTGATGTCGCGTCTCTATATGTCTTGTGCGACTGTGGTGCACTGGATTCTTTGTCATATCCCTCTTGCTTTACATTCATATCTTCCAAGATTCTTTGCAACCATACGGCCTGACAAGCTGCTGAAGTTACAGCCATATATTCAGCTTCTGATAAAGATAATGCAGTAGACAGTTGCTTCTTTGAGCTCCATGATATGGCACCCGAACCAAGGTTGAAAAAATAGCCGGTGGTGCTCCTTCGATCATCAATAGAACTTGCCCAATCACTATCAGAAAAACCACAAAGATTAACATTTTCAGTGTTAGAGTACCAAAAACCAAAAGAGCTTGTTCCCTTCAAGTATCTCAACACTCTTTTGGCAACTCCATAGTGAACCTTGCTTGGACTTTGCATAAATCTAGAAGACTGGTTGCATGCATTATATCGGGCATACTATTTGTGAGATAAAGTAAGCTTCCAATCAACTTCGATAGATATGAGCATCAATTTTCTCTTTTCCATCATCCAAACTAAATTTTTGATTGGTGTTCATGGGCGTTTTCACCGGATTGCAATATTCTAGCTTAAACTTTCCAACAAGATCTTTAACATATTTCTCTTGAGAAATAAAAATTCCTGCAACACATTGCTTTAATTCCAATCGCAAAAAATAACTCATTATGTCCAAGTCAGTCATTTCAAACTCATGAACCATCAGGTTTTTAAACTCATTTATCAACGCAAACTATTTTCTGTATATATCAAATCATCCACATAAATACGTACAATAAGTACCTCATCAGACCCTTTGTCTTGACATGCAAAGTAGGCTTGATTTCACTCCTATGAAAGCCATGCTTGCCGAAATGTTCATTAATCCTCTCATACTAGGCCCTTGGCGCTTACTTGAGTCCATAAAGTTCTTTCTTTAGCCTGTACACCTTCCTTCTTGCCCGTCAACTTCATAACCTTTTGGTTTTGCACATACACTTCTTTCAAAACACCGTTAAGAAAAGCTGATTTCACATCAAATTGATAAACATTTCGTTTGTAATTAGCAGGTATGGACAAAACAATGCGTATAGTGTCAAATCTAGCAACAGGAGCGAAAGTTTCTTCGAAATCAATACCTTCACGTTGCATATATCCCTTTGCATCCAATCGTGCCTTGTATTTCTGGATTGAGCCATCAGGCTTGCACTTAACTTTGTAAACCCACTTTAGGCCCACAACTTCTTTTCCAGCGAGTAGATCCACAAGATCCCATGTCTCGTTTCTCTCCAATGCCTTGATTTCCTCATCCATAGTACCACACCATTCCTTGTAGTTTTCAGCTTCTTCAAAACTGGTTGGCTCTTTAATTTGTGCAAACTGACATCCTTCAGTTACTTCATAAATTTCACTCAAGGATCTTCACTTTTGTGGAGATGTTTCCTGTTGGGTGTGACTCATATTGTAATGGGTCCGTAACATTAGGCCCAAGAGTCAAGGGGAGGGCCTTGTGGCCCATGGCGGAGCGAAGCGTAGCCATGAAGCCGAGCCCTCCTGGAATGCTGACAAGAGTTATGTGCGGTATGGACTAATCGGGTGGGGGGGTGCGGGGGGCGTAGGCCCCTGCGGTACGGTATGGGTATTTTGGGGATTTTGCCATATACCTATAGGAGATATATATGATGTAACCCTAAATCGTTTTCAATAGTGGAAATTTTAGGCTCTCCGGTGTGGACGTAGGCACATTGCCGAACCACGTGATAATTCTTTGTGTCTCTTTAATCTTTCTATTTTTCATATATTGTTTGCGTGTGATTGTTTCGATCCAACAATTGGTATTAGAGCAGGTTAATCGTCGCAATAATGGTGAATACTTCGATCTCAAAGTTTGATGTGGAGAAGTTTGATGGAACTTCAAACTTCGGTCTTTGGCAGCGAAGGGTGAAATATCTATTGGTGCAGCAGGGTCTGGTTAAGGCGTTGTACGGTAAATCGAAGAAGCCTGCAAATATGTCTGATGAGGATTGGGAAGATCTGGAATTGAAGGCAGTCAGTACCATTCATCTTTGTCTTGCAGATTCGGTTATGTATCACGTTCTGGATGAAGATTCTCCTACTGGAATATGGACGAAACTGGAGAGCAGGTATATGTCAAAATCTCTCACAAATAAACTATTTCTTAAGCAAAAGTTGTACGGGCTTAAGATGGCTGAGGGTTCAGATTTGGCGCAACATATCAATGTTTTCAACCAGATTATCAGTGATCTCTTGAGAATTGAGGTCAAGTTTGATGACGAAGATAAAGCATTAATTCTTCTTTGTTCTCTTCCTATTTCTTATGAACATCTGGTTACAACCCTTTTATGGGAAAATGAGACTCTGGAGTTAGAGGATGTTACATCAGCCTTGTTGGCTTATAACCAACGGAAACAGAATACTGAAGGGTTTCAGGGAGAAGGGCTGGTAGCAAAGGGTAATCAGGTTCGTGGAAGAAGTAAGGATAGAAGGAATCGATCTGGTAGGAATAAGTCTAGATTGAAATCAAGGGAAAAATGGTTGAAGAATATTGAATGTTACAAGTGCCATGATAAGGGGCATATGAAGAGAGATTGTCCGGAGTTGAAGAATAATGAGAAGAAGAAGGACAACGGAAAAGGGAAAGCCACTACTTCAGCGAATGTAGTGGAGTATGGTTCGGACTGTAGCGATTGAGATATGCTTTCTGTGTTATCGGCAACTGATCGCTTCGTGGATGATTGGATTCTGGATTCTGGATGTTCGTATCATATGTGTCCACATGAGGATTGGTTTGATACCTACAGGTCAGTAAATTATGGTAATGTTGTCATGGGTAATGATGCATCTTGTAAAGTCATTGGTATTGGCACCATTAAAATTAAAATGTTTGATGGTGTTGTGAGGACTTTGGGTGATGTGAGACACATTCCAGATTTAAGGAAGAATCTAATTTCTTTGGGTACCTTGGACTCCAATGGCCGTGTATTTAAATCAGAAGGGGGTGTCTTGAAGGTGATCAAAGGGGCTATGGTTTTAATGAAGGGTCAGAAGGTTGCAGGAAATATTTACAAGTTGACGGGAAGCACGATTGTAGGTGGAGCTGCAGCAACAACTTCAGCAGAATCTAGTACTAATGATACTTTATTGTGGCATATGAGACTTGGTCACATGAGTGAGCGAGGTATGCTGGAGCTTCATAAGAAAAATCTGTTAAAGGGAGTAAAATCTTGCAAACTGGATTTCTACAAATATTGTGTACTTAGGAAACAGTGTAAGGTGCAATTCAAGACAGCTACTCACAACAGTAAGGGTATTCTTGACTATGTTCATTCGGATGTTTGGGGGCCAGTAAGAGTTCAATCAAAGGGTGGATCTTATTACTTCGTAATTTTCATAGATGATTACTCGAGGAAGGTCTGGGTCTACTTTATGAAGCATAAATCTGAAACTTTTGCTAAGTTCAGACTATGGAAGACAGAGGTAGAGAAACAAACAGGAAGACAGATTAAGTGCCTCAGAACGGATAATGGTACAGAGTACAAGGATTCACAATTTTTGAAGTTCTGTGATGAGGATGGGGTCAAGAGACATTTTACAGTTCGAAGAACACCACAACAGAATGGTGTTGCAGAGAGGATGAACAGAGCTATAGCAGAGAAAATAAGGTGTTTAAGATTGAATGCTGGCCTACCCAAGAGTTTTTGGGTTGAGGCAGTGAGTATGGCATGTTACATCATTAATAGATCACCTAGAGTAGTGCTTGATGGCAAGGTAGCAGAAGAGGTATGGACAGAAAAGGAGGTGGATTACTTTATGATGAGGGTATTCGGGTGTCCTGGTTATGTTCATATCCCGAGTGAGGAGATGTCAAAGTTAGACCCAAAATCAAAGAAGTGCATCTTTCTTGGATACGAGAAAGGGGTGAAAGGGTATAAGCTTTGGGATCCTGAAACTCAGAAGGTGGTCATTAGCAGAGATGCAGTGTTTGATGAAAACTCAATGTTGAGAACTTCTTTAGAAGATCAGAAGCATCATTCAGAGGAGAATAGAAACAACAAACAGGTCATAGAGGTGGAGCTTGATGCAGACAAAGAAAATACTATCCAACCAGTAGAGGAGCATCATAGCATAGCCACAGACAGGCCCAGACGCACGACGAAACCACCAGCTAGGTATGATGATTTTGTTTCTTTTGCACTTATTACTAGTGGAGAAAAACCTTCAACTTATCAGGAGGCAATTAGTTGTCAAGAGAGGGATAAGTGGGCGGAGGCCATGGCAGAAGAAACTCAGTCACTACAGAAGAATAAGACTTGGGATTTGGTGGAACTTCCTGAGGGAAAGAGGGCAATCGGGTGCAAGTGGGTCTACAAGAAAAAGGAAGCAGTATCAGAAGAGGAAGGGCAGAGGTTCAAGGCAAGATTGGTAGCAAAAGGGTACTCACAAAGGAAGGGGTTGATTACAATGAGGTTTTCTCTCTAGTGGTTAAGCACACTTTCATCCGGTCAGTGCTTGCATTAGTAGCTAATTGTGATATGGAGTTGGAGCAGCTAGATGTGAAGACTACTTTCCTTCATGGTGATTTGGAGGAGCACATCTTCATGGAGCATCCAGAGGGGTTCCAGCAACCAGAATCAAAACATCTTGTTTGTAGACTGAAGAAGTCTCTGTACGGGCTGAAGCAGTCTCCAAGGCAGTGGTACAAGAAGTTTGATTCCTACATGATTCAGATTGGCTACAGTCGTTGTGAGTATGATTGTTGTGTTTACTTTAGGGTTCTTGATGATGATTCTTTCATTTTCTTGATGTTGTATGTTGATGATATGTTAATTGCTGCTAAGTGTGTGAAAGAGATTGTCAGACTGAAATCATTGCTTAGTAAAGAGTTCGAAATGGAAGACTTGGGTGCAGCCACGAAAATTCTTGGCATGGAAATTCGGAGAGACAGGATGGCTGGAAAGTTATGGGTTTCTCAGGAAAAGTACGTGAAGAAGGTGCTGGAAATGTTTAGTATGAGTGATACTACACCAGTTGGTACACCATTGGCCAATCACTTTAGGTTGTCTACTAGTCAATGCCCGAAGACAAAAGCAGAAATTGAAGATATGTCCAAGGTACCGTATGCCAATGTTGTAGGTTGTTTGATGTATGCAATGGTTTGCACTGGACCTGATTTGGCACATGCAATCAGCATAGTTAGCAAATATATGGCAAATCCAGGGAGATAGCATTGGAAAGCAGTGAAGTGGATTTTTAGATATTTACAAGGTACAGCAGATTATGGCATTATGTTTCAGAGACAGCAGGGTTCTATTTCAGTTGTGGGGTATGTAGATGCAGATTATGCAAGTGATCTGGATGACAGGAGGTCTATGACAGGTTATGTGTTTACACTAGCAGGTGGGCCTATATGTTAGAAGTCTACTTTACAGGCTATTGTGGCTTTATCTACAACTGAATCATAATATATGGCAACAGTTGAGGCTGCAAGGAAGCGCTGTGGTTAAAGGGTTTAGTCAAGGAACTTGGTGTTAATCAAGGTGGAGTTCAGTTGCATTGTGATAGTCAGAGTGCCATTTATTTGGCAAAGAACCAGGTGTATCATGCAAGAACTAAGCATATAGATGTGAGGTTCCACAAGATAAGGGAATTGGTTTCTACTGGTGATATTCTTTTGGAAAAGATTCATACGACGGAAAATGCTGTTGATATGTTGACAAAGCCCGTTACTACAGAAAAGTTCAAGCATTGCTTGGACTTGATCAATGTCTCTTCTTGTTGAAGATGAGGAGTACCCCCTACCCTATATTAGTTCAAGGTGGAGCATGTAATTGTGATCTTCAAGGTGGCTTGATATTCGCCAAGGTGGAGATTGTTGGGTGTGACTCATATTGTAATGAGTACGTAACATTAGGCCCAAGAGTTAAGGGAGGGCCCTGTGGCCTATGGCAGAGCGAAGCGTAGCCATGGAGCCGAGCCCTCCCGGAATGCTGACTAGAGTTATGTGCGGTATGGACTAGTCGGGTGGGGGGTGCGGGGGGCGTAGGCCCCCGCCGTACGGTATGGGTATTTTGGGGATTTTGCCATGTACCTATAGGAGATATATATGATGTAACCCTAAATCGTTTTCGATAGTGGAAATTTCAGGCTCTCCGGTGTGGACGTAAGCACATTGCCGAACCACGTGATAATTCTTTGTGTCTCTTTAATCTTTCTGTTTTTCATATATTGTTTGCGTGTGATTGTTTTGATCCAACATTTCCGGTGAGGAAACACTTGAGGATGTAGAACTTAACGAATTGGATAAGTTGGTTCTAGGTATGGAATGGCTTTAATCCCCTCCATTCTCACAATTGGGCGCCGGTGGAGGATCGACCAACTCTTCATCCTCTTGAATGAAACTTGTACTACGCTGCATATTACTCCAATTCCAAGCACTTTTCTCATAAAAAAACATCATGAATGATTAGTAGCTTCTTAGTGAGAGGATTATAAAGTCGGTAGCCTTTGGTTTCGATATTATAGCCCACAAAAATGCACTTTACACTATTACCATCAAGTTTTCCTCTCTTTTGGGATGGAACCTGAACATAAGCAATACATCCAAAAAATTTTAAAGTGAGTTACCTTAGGTTTTCACCCGTTCCAAACTTCAAAAGGTGTTTAACGGCATAATGTAGATGTGGGACTCCTGTTGAGAATATAGGCTGCTGTATGGATTCCCTTAGCCCAAAAACAATTTTGAAGGTCTTTGGCTTTGAGCATGCATTTAGCCATCTCTACAAGACTTCGATTCTTTCTTTCAACTACCCCGTTTTGTTGAATAGTGTAGCTGGCTGTCGATTGTCTTTGAATGCTGAACTCTTCATAAAATCTGTCAAACTTCTGAAAAAGAAACTCACCACCGCGATCTGTCCCTAATATCATCATGCAGTGTCCACTCTGCTTTTCAACTAGCGCCTTGAATTTCTTGAAAATCGAAAAGGCATCAGATTTCTCCTTAGCAAAATACACCCAAGTCATTCTACTATAGTCATCCACAAAGACAATAAAATACTTCCTATTATTCAGTGAAAGAGTATGCATTGGCCCATATACATCTGCATGTATTAACTCAATAGGTTTCGTAGCTCGTCTTGCCTTGCCCTTTGGAAAAGCATCTCGGTGTTGCTTCCCGACTACACAACTCTCACATACATCATTAATACCCTTAAACAAGGGTAAACCATGAATTAAATTCTGTCTTGACAAGAAATCCAAGCTTTTAAAATTCAAATGGCCATATCTATAATCCCATAACCAGTTTTCATCAAGTAAGGAAGCCTTAAATGCATGTTTTTCATTACCAACAATGAGAGGAAAAATATTGTTCTTAGCCATGGGAACTTTAAACAACAAGTGTTTCTTAGCTTTATCAGAAAAAAAAAGAGCATGCAAAATCCTCAAAAAGAAGAGAGTAATCTTCTACTGGAAATTGCCCACACTCAACAAGTTTGAATCAAAATCAGGAACATACAAGCCACCTTTAATGTAATTTGTTCCACATTATTTTACCTTCACTTCATCTTTCCCATGTGCTTCACGAATGGTTCCATCTCCCATCTTCACTTGAGTTATCACAGATTCATCCAAGCTGATAAAGCCCACCAAATTTACTGTCATGTGATTACTACAACCACAATCCACATACCAAACATCTGGAGCACACACATTAGCACTATACCATGCAAGAAACAAACTTTTAGATTCATCCTTTTCTTTTTCCTCAGCAAATTTGGCATGTTTCCCTTTCAAACAACAAAACTTCTCTATATGGCCAAATTTCTTACAATAGTAACATTGAGGCTTATGGTTGTGAATATTACCTTTATCACCAGCTTCATGGCGATGTTGGTTGCTACCTCCGCACGTCCACCGCCTCTGTAACATCTACAGCCTCAACCACCTCTTCTTCCACGAGAGGAATGGCCTCCATGCCCTTTGTTGTTGCTAGACTAGCTGGTGCTTTCACTTGTCTTATCTTTGGAAAGCTGCAACTTGGTGTGGAATGCATTTTCCATAGAGTTCTCATCATATCTTTTCAACCTATCTTCATGAGATAGTAAGATGCCTAACAATTCATCAATGGTTAGCTCACTTAGAACTCTAGATTCTTCAACTAGCCACCCCATGGTCATACTTCTTTGGCATGCTTCTCAAAATCTTCTCAACTACCTTTGTTTAGATAATTGTTCACCATACTTTCTAATTTGATTGACAGTCTCCATCAAATTAGAAAAATATTCATGAACAGACTCACGATCTTTCATGAAAGAACTCTCAAATTTTCTTCGAAGAGTTTGAAGTTTAATAGTGAGTACCTTTGTAGTGCCTTGATACCCCTTTTGAAGTGCGTCACATGCTTCTTTTGATTTTGTTGCTGCTAAAATTAGAGGAAAAACAGTATCATCTACAGCTTGATGAAGAAAGAAGAGAGCCTTGACATCTTTCTTCCTGATATCCTTGAGAGTTTCAGCAGCGACACCAGCTTCTGTGTAGCCTTTCTCCACCAACTCCCACAGGTCTTGGGAGATGATAAGAGTCTTCATCCTTGTTCTCCAAACATCATATCCATTGCCATTGAACAATGGAACTGTAGGCACCGTCGAATTCATGCCAACGTTGTTGTTTGCCATCTTACCAAGTTTTGTGCCCAAGGAGGGGCTGACTAAAGCTTGAACCTCCTTTAACCTTGCTTTGAAACCAAATGTAAAAAACAGAGCCAGTTCCCCCTTTCTGCAATTGTTAGATTGTGAGAGGCAACAAAAAAAAATTAACTAAGGAATTTTATCAAAACAGCTGGTGAGCAACAAGTATTGAAAAGCTGAAGACTAAATTTTTATTCATTTGTAAAGTTCCTTAAATAGACATCCAACATGTAACAACCCCACAAATGAAGGACCACTAAAAGACCACTAAGAAGACTAAATCACGTTCAACAAAGTGCTGAAAATATGAGATCCACTAACCAATAAAACCATAAATCTAGGACACTATTAACAACTTATTTGACTAAATCAAACACTACAATAAAACAGCAAATTAACATAAGTTGCACTTAAGAATTTCAGCATTAATCTTCAACACTACATATATATTGATATACATGTACATAAAACTCAAAAGCAAAGGCCCTAGAATTTTGAAAATTAAACTTTTAGTATAAGAATTTTTTGAGTTTTAGAAATAGACCCCTCTAGAATTTTGAAAGATACCATACAATGTTTAAGTTTCTCAAATAGACTCATATTATAAGTTGACCTCAAAACAATCGCCAATTATGTATTAAACAATAAAAAAATTGCCAATTATATCTGTATGAGTAGACTCCAAAAAAATGACCTCAAGCGCGCTACCCCTAAACCCCATAAAAGGGCCTCCCTTTTTAGTAGTTTGTTCCGGGCGTCCATATACTTGGGACCGACTTTGTTTATGGCAATAAAGATTTATTAAGAGATTTCTCTTAAAGAGATTTTAAAAAGTTGTTTAACGTTTGATATTGCTGTGAAAATTAGAGATCTTTTAGTTTTTTTTTTAAAAAAAAAAATTCAATTTGCTTATTTTAAATTCATTTTTTTATTTTTTTTAGTTTTTTTGATAAAGCTGTAAAAGGTTGAATGCCAATTAAACGAAATAGTTACCAATTGTTTATGAGTTAAACTGTTGTTGTAAATTTTTAAATTAAATTACAATTATATATATATAATATATATATATATTTTATTTTTATAGTTCAGCAGATGTTTTTGGTGACTTCTTTAATTAACTTTTTTTATCAGTGGCTCTTACAAATTTTAAATTTTTTTATAACTCGGAATATTTGAATATAACACTTATTTTCCACTCATTGTAGGTTGAAGAGGATCTTAATTTCATCCAACTTGTAAAGAGCATCTTCATTGGCCACCACCATCCTCACCCTCCAAAACCCGCCCTCTCAGAGCACTCAACCTCTAACCCGACCAATTCGTCGGACCATCCACATTTCCAAAACCCAAACATGCTATCCACTTACACACCGGTTAAACCACCAGCCAGCGCCAATCAAATGGAAGAGGATGGTGAAGAAGATGAAGAAGAGGACGAAGACGAGGAAGAAGTAGAGGAAGAAGAAGAAGAAGAACAAGAGGGCGAGTCAGACTCAGAGGCCGAGATAGCCCGTAATAATAGCCACTTGACTAGGGGTCAGGAGGTAGTGGTGGCTGAGCCAAGTGAGCTAATGCAACTTGAAATGTCTGAGGACATTCGGCTTGGCTCGCCAGACGATGGCTCGAACAATTTGGACTCGGATTTTCACTTGCTTGCGACTAGCCAAGCCGGAGAACACCAATGCCAAGCTGACTCGTTCAGGGCTGAGTTGACTCGGAGGTGGCCTGTCTTACATGACTCGTTGAACAACATGACTCTTCAACCACCACATTCAGGTAAACTTGTGAGTATATATGGTTCAGCAGCCATGCATAAGTCACGTCATATCTAAATTAAAATTATTTAAGCCCAAGTTAAGAGAAAAGCAATTACGTGAGAAGCACCAGTACACTGTTCAGTGTTTTACGGAAAATTATTCATTATAACGGTTGTGTAATCTTATATGGTATTACAAACCAATGAGAAGTCTGATCATGAAATCTATTTGAACCTCTGTTATTAGGAGAATATATCCTCTACAACTTAACAAAAAATTTCTCTAACTCAGCAAATATTTAAATTATGTGAGAGAGGATATTTACTCCAATTTAACATAGTCCTTAAGGTTGCAATGGGTACTTCTCATTGTTAGGCTCACTTGTATTCTACTCTTTTCATGATGATGTTTGATACTTTCAAAACTTCTCCAACTTAATTAGCAAATATTTAAATTATGTACGTTGGCAATACCACCTGGTACCCATCCAATTAACATTAAAAAAATATTCAAAATTAATCAACTAATCTGACCAGCAGATTAGATAATGCCTTCTATTTTTTCAAACCTAAATAACCAAATATCAGGCATGTGAACTGTGATAGATATACCTATATCTATATGCGTGGTGTTTGTAGTTGCGCATCCATGCATGCCATGCCGATGGAGAAGTTATTCCGCCACATTGTGGCCTCATGTCGTGTGCTAACGTTGTATGACGCTTCAATAATGTAGAGTCATGTGACAACTAAAAATAGGAGCACATGGTGGAGCCTTTGCTATAGACACATTGACGTGTTATTTAAAATCAATAATTATTGGTCATGCAAAGCTAAAATATAGTGGCCTTTTAAATCAATAATATTGAAACATCACATTATATCAAAATGATATTAATTTATCGTGTTTGTAGCATTCCACGTTGCCACCACATTTATTATGTAGGAAAAGAAAACATAGTCTTGGGTCCCACAATAGCTGGTATGCAATAATAATTTTGTAATGATCTGAGAAACTTTTGAAATCTGAGTGATAATTCTTTGTAATGTACACAATTGTATGGACTCATTTGAGTCATTTCTGTGCGCGCAATTCCTAAAGAAAAAAAAAAAAAAAAGAAAACATTGATTCCGTGCCCTCGTACGGAATTTTAGAATTTTATTTTGTTTGCACAGGAGTCCCTCAGTTGGAGGAATTAACACAAGAAGACACCCACTACTCCCAAACAGTCTCAGCCATAATTCAACACCAGTCAAACAGGTGGTTGGAGTCATCGTCCACAACAACAATCAGCCCCATGATGTACTCCTCCCAATCAGCATTCGCCAAGTGGACATCGAGGCACCATCGCCACGTGCCCCTGGTCGAAACCTCTCAGTGGTTCCTCAAGTACATCCTCCTCAGTGTACCATTCCTCCACACAAAATATCGGGACGAGAATTCGCCGAAATCTCGGGATGCCTCAGACTCCGCATCCAGATTCCGAAAGGGGACCCCACAGGATGAGCTTAGTGCTAATCACGTCCTGGCCGAGCGACGCCGTAGAGAGAAGCTCAACGAGAGGTTTATAATTTTGAGATCACTAGTTCCTTTCGTAACCAAAATGGACAAGGCTTCAATTCTTGGAGACACTATCGAGTATGTGAAACAATTGCGGAAAAAAATTCAGGATCTCGAGGGGCGAACACGTCAATTGGAGACAGATGAACGGTCTAGATTAGCAATGACGGATCCACTGCCGTGTAACAAGGATCAGAGGAGTGGGGTCTCCGCGGTGGAACGGGGGAGAGTGGGGCCTGGATTGGAAAAAAGGAAGATGAGGATTGTGGAAGGAAGCGGTGGCGCGAAGCCTAAGGTGGTGGAGCCATTGCCGCCGCTGCCCGTGGGGGTTGACTTGCAGGTGGAGGTTTCGATAATTGAGAGTGATGCGTTGGTGGAGCTGCAGTGTTCCTACAGGGAAGGATTGTTGTTGGATGTGATGCAAATGCTGAGGGAGCTACGTGTGGAGATCACAGCCGTCCAATCATCATTGACCAATGGGGTTTTTGTTGCAGAGTTAAGAGCTAAGGTATGTGACACTGATGTTGACCCTCCAACAATACTTGAATGGGAAAATTACACTAACTTTCTCTAAGTCGGTTAAAAATTAAAATACAATGCTTCTCTTGTAATGATAGTCGGTGTTAGATTTACATAAAATTTTATACAAAATGTCAAACAAAACAAACATGATTTTTTATTTCAGTGTACTCCAAGTGGGGAACACATGGTCTCCCTACCATAATCAATAACTAGAATTGTTTTGTGTGAAGTTTAATTATGTGGGTCTAACATTACTCTGTAATAATATATACATAATTATATATATTGACATTTTCTTCGGAAAAACACTAATAACATTGTTAATTGCGCATGCACAAGAACAAAATATATTTAAAAATTAGCATATGAAAGGATAAGTTATACGGGTAGTTAGAAAAATAAATTTACTTTAATATATATATATATATATACATGTTAGAAAAAAATAACATACAATTTTTACCAACTTTGGTAAAGAAAAATTACTTGTTCTAAAAATTTTAACAAGAAAGTTAATGGTCCATAAGTAATTGACCAACGGTTATAGAAAATTAATGTCACTTGACTACTAATTTAGGGAGGTTTGGCTAATTTTTTAGGGTTGGGATCCTCGGCCATGCGACGCTTGGCAGCACCAAAATTTTTATTTTTTATTTTTAAAATTTATTTTTGTGGTCCTGAGAGCACCAAATCAATTTTTATAACATAATAGAGGTCCTTGCATTTTAACCTTACCTCAAGGAGGTCATTGTAATTACACATAATTAAACTAATTGTGGAAGCAGGGAAAGTTCTTTTAGAAGGAAAAGAATAGTAACATTGGTTAAACTACATGATTATCGAAAGGTTTTTGACAATTTTAAATAGTACTTCTCTTAATTGTGTTTTTTATGAGTATTAACAGAGCTTGTGACATTGTCAGGTTTAGACAAAAAGTTATTTTGATTGTTATGCAATGACAATTTGTTGTTTAAAAACAGTAAAAAAGACGAGGTTCCATGCATTGACAACAAAGGATCTGTTACTAATTACCAAAACAAAAGGAGGTTAATGCAATTTTGTTAAAGAAGAGATCGACGAATGTATAATTTTTGAAACTTGTAGGATAAGCAGTCTAATTCACTCAAATATTGTCTCACAATTGGTAGATGTGAGGTTGGATAGAGAAAGCTAACTAACGGTCTTCAGCTGATTTTTATTACCTAACATATCAAGGTTGACTTAGCATTTTGAGTTTGTTCATGGATTTCATTACATTATTGCTATTATTGACAATTGTGTTGTTTAAAATTCTGAAAATTTACTGATTTTTGTTTTATCTGTTTAATTTGGTTTTATCTCAGGTGAAGGAAAATGTTAATGGAAAGAAAGCAAGCATTATGGAAGTTAAGAAGGCAATAAGACAAATAATACCCCACTTATGAACTCTTATATATATATTTATTAATATAAATATATGAGTAATGCTATGTACATCTAAAAAGTACACCTAAAAAGAATATAAGCTGATGTGAATCTCCTAAAATACACATATATTTAGTAACTAAGGTGTATTTTAGGAGATCCACATCAACTTGTGTTCTTTTTAAGTGTATGTTTTAAGCGTACTAGCATTACTCAAAATATATATAGAAATAGAGGGGGGAAGAGAGGGAGATAACATTAAGAGAACTCACCAATTGTAATGATATTCCCTGTAGCAGTACAAGACTTAATGGAGATTTAAAAAAAAAAAAAAAATGTTGTTATCGTAAAGAGGAATTAACAATGAATTCAATAGCATTTAAGGAACATGATGTACCAATGATTTAAAGAGCCCCCACCAATTTTATGTACATTTTTCTTCGTTTACTCTTTCTACATTGTTCCATAATTCTGAGATATATGTGTGTATATATATATATATTTTACTTCTTATAAATTAGGAAAATGCTAATTTGACCACAATCTTTGTTTTGGAATATTATTATTTTTTTAAATTTTTTTTTTGAGGCTGAACATGGATAATATTAATGAAGGTTGGTAACCGCCTGCTTACGGATCCTATCAATCAACAGATGGAGAGGTTGTATAATATAGTTTATTAAGTTAACCACATACTTAGTTACTGACAGATATGTCAAGAGTAATCTTGAAATTAAATAAAATATTTATGTCAGTTTGTTTTGCAATTAAATAAAAAAAAACTGCACAATACCACATCTTTTTTTTTTTTTTTTTTTTTGGGGCCTCGGTTCGGGTGTGTGTGTGGTTTAGTGCGTTCGGCCGTTTGCTAGCTGGGTTTCCATGGGGTGTTGTCTGAAGACCACACTCACACAGGCTGCTCGAGTCTGTGTGAGTTATTCCGGTTCTATCACCCACAGGTCTGGCTAGCTTGCTATTGCGCGTTAAATGGTTTCTGCAAATGTCGGGGCTAGTTACTGGTGCTCCTTTCCTGGGCTGCACATTGTTTGGTTCTATTGCTTTTCAAGTGCTTCTGTTGTGTAAAAAATCTATTAGCAATACGATTGCTTGGGTGTATGGTTGGAACTTGTTAACACAACGGTTGCTGATTGGCTATCAATTGTCAGTTTTATCAGATTAATTATTGCAGATCGCGAGGAAGTTCTTATCCATTGGTGTCATTGATTTTTCGGATTACCATTGCTTTTGTCGTGGAGTTCCTAGTGCTTGGATCTAATGATACCGGTAGTAGTGGGAATAATGATCACAGTTGGATCTGTTCTTGTCTGTGCTTGCCATTATCAGTAGCTTATGATAGGATAATGGTAATGAATCTGAGGGGTATTATTATGGGTGTAGGGAGTTCGTGTTGAATTAAGAGTTGAACCTTAAAATTGGCTGATAGCTTCAATGCGGGTTTAAGTGAAAGAAAGGGCAGGTTGGCATATGGCTCCTCTTCAATGATATAAATTCCAAGTATACTAAATAGAATGTGGCCATTTGAGATCTTAGTCATCACAACTTGTGGTAGTGGTTTAAAAAATGTAGTTTTTTTATGGACTACCAGCATTTCTTGCTAAAAAAAGAAGAAAAAGATGGGGTTCAAGAACTGCACTAAATTTGGGATATCGTCAACGCCCTCAAGAACAATGGAATCAATCTCGTTCTTGATAATGACGATGACAATGCAGTTTATGTCCTAAGGCTGGTGTTTTCTAGGATTGTGGCTGCGTTTTGTCTCGGGATGTTTATTCAGGAGTGGTTTCTTTGTAGCTATTATCAATTTGAAAAAATAAGTTTTATAGCTCGTGTGTTGAATTCTGCTAAAAAAATTGCGGCCCTTGCTGGTTGGATGCTGGAAATGATATGTATTTTATCAAATAGGGGTGTATGGAAGCTAGGGGCCAAATTTTAAGAATGCTTTCCATTCCAAGGTAAGCTTGAGTTGGATGCTATGCTGGGTGTGCTAATAGAATGTTCAGATTGACAAGCATATGAAGCTACTGATCTTTTAATATAGGTTGCTTTGGTTCTCCTTATGTTGATTCATTTTCTTGTGGTAAATGGCGATGGATGCAGGCAGTGGTCATATTGATGGGGAATTGAGATCTCTTTTTGCTGCCATAAATGTTATGCACATGCTTGTTGAAGTGGGCTGGTGCATGTTCATTGTTAGTGTCTTTGGGGCTATAATTAGTTTGCTGCTATGGGGTCTTGTTCATTTTGAGGTCTCTTGGTTTTTTGTTGTGTTTTAGCAGTAAGTATGATTGGGGTAGTGAGTGCTTGAGGGGGACTATTGCGAGGCTTTCACTTGTTGGGGTGTAATTTCCTTTCGGCCTGTATGGCTTGATCAATATAATTTGCATTGCTGTTCAAAAAAATTCAATGTCCTTTTTAAGTGAATATTTGAGGTGTCTGTAGACACCCCAATTTTAACCAACTGTCGAACTTAGTGGATTATTACCTCTGAAATCAATGATGATAACGTTCGACAAAGATTCGGGTTCCTCACGAATCATGCTCTTCAGAAAGCTCCCCCACCACTAAAAGTCTACAAAGTTCAAAAGAGAGAGAAGGAAAGAATGCTTGGAAAGATTTTAGATGCGAAAGTATGTACTAAAAGAAACACTACCACGGAGGATCATTCGAATAAAAAGGGGCTGAGATCCCATTTTCTTAGCACTACTATTAAAGAAAATTGGCTTTAAAATAACAATAAGTGCATCCCTTAAATCATAAAATAGATAAAACCTTTTCTAAAGAACATTTTTATTAGAAAAACAGAATTTATTTGAGAATTTTGAAGAATCTTGAAAAGAAAGAAGCAAAAAAAAAATGAAAAAAAATGTCACTAGGCAGCACGCGCCTAGTGCTGCACTGGCACTGGTACGGCACTCAGCAAGTGGCGCAGACACTTCAGTGAGTGCTGCCTCCTGAAGCTGTTTTTTTAGTTTCTATGAGCAAATTTGATCAAACGAGATTGTTTTTGTTAGTGCGTATTAAGCACCCTTAATTCACACTTTGCATGCTAAAAATTGTCACGCCCCGACGTAGCATAAATATGGAAAGCGTTTAATTTCCTTTATGGACCCGTAGGTCGCGACAGTTTGAAGGATCGATTCCGTCCCAAACGTCGAACAACATAAAAACTATTAATCAGAGTAGGGCAACCTGGGCTTATAAAAAAAAAAATTTCTAACTTATTACATCCTATAGTACGGGGTTTACTAAGGCACAGACCGCCTTGAAATAAAACAATAACTTACAGTCTATTACAGTCATCCTTATTACAAAACCAAATCATATCTTAAAACACATAAAGCGTATAAAAGTAAATTCTCTTCTCAGCAACTGATCTCAATTAGCATAGTCATACGGTTCATCTTGATTATTACCTGCAAAGCCTGGACACGAATGTCCAGGACGCATCAACGCCGTCAGCTTCAAGAAGCTGGTGAGTATTAAAAACATAGCTTTGAATGTAAAAACATACTCATTTACCTTTTTCCCATTACCATTTAAATACCACAAGTTTATATTTAAAGATAAAGAGCTTGATAGAAAAACAACCACAACATTATTTAAAAGATAATTTCACACATATGTAACCATGTATGAGGACAATGCACCATCTCATCTAACCGACTCTTTTCTCTCGACAAAACCCAACAACCCTCTATCCTACTCCTGGTATCTTTGAAATACTAAGATAGCCACACTTTAGCAACGGGGCGCCAGGGAGTGTCCAGTTTGCCTCACACTTTGGTCCGGGGTACCAGGGAGTGTCCAATGCCTCACACTTTGAAGACCCTAACCGCCATGCAAATACCGGGGCAACCCCCACACAGGTATCCAGACTCGAGTTATCAGGGAGTGTCCATAGGCCACACTTTAGCACTTCCATGGGTGCCAGTGAGTGTCCAAGTTCGGCTTCACACACTTTAACGCTTCCATAGGCGTCAGGGAGTGTCCATTTTTGCCACCTTCGCATTTCAAAGACACCCTCATCCTCTTTTTCAACTACAACCACAATCACAACCACAACCACAACCACAACCACAACCACAACCACAACCACAACCACAATCACAACTCACAACCACAATCACAACTCAAACTCATACACTTTCCACACTAACAATACTCTTTTCCACCCTACCATTACTCTTTTACACACTACCAACACTCACCATGCATGTACAACTGACTCCACATGAATGTCATGAACTTAAACATAAAGCAAAATACTGAATTAAAGGCACAACGTACGTACGGGGTTTTATAAGTCTTAATACATCGTTCTACTCGTCCCATCACAACCAATTAAGATTCTGTTTTAATAAATTTCCCAACCAGGGCTTTAACAGTTCGTAAATACTACCCAAACAGCCCCTAAAACACGAAACAAGCAAGAATTAGAAACTGCCAGAATCATTCCCGGCGCTTTTGAATAAATGCCGTTAATTCCCGGCGCTTCAGGACAAACGCCGTTAATTTCCCGGCGCTTCAGGACAAACGCCGTTAATTTCCCGGCGCTTCAGGACAAACGCCGTTAATTTCCCGGCGCTTCAGGACAAACGCCGTTAATTCTCTGTGCAGTAGCTTCGTCTTCTTCACTGATTATCCCCTGTTTTCAATTTAAGGGTCCAAATTGACCCATTTCTGAATTCTGCTTCAACCAAGACATGTAATATATGGATTTCTTCGTTTTTCCGCAAGGATTACGAATACGTGATCGGTTTTAACTAATTTCAATCGTAGCTCTCGGATTTCACGTAAAACCGAGAGGTGACAAAACTTTAAATCAACGGTACGTCGTGATACGGATAAATTAAGCCGTAGTATTCGAACCATGGCTTATTGGGACTAAGATCTTTCATTTTCAATTCACAAAATCGATTTTGGTTAAGTTTGAAAAATCACCATTTTTGAGTTTCAAGCTTTCATACGTAAATTGAAAATGGTGTTCTGCAAATTAGACTAAACTATCAGCAAATAAATATGAAATTACATTCCAAGTGAGTTTAGAATACTCACTGTGATATAGATTGAAGAAATTGTTGAGAAAGAAATATAATTACGAAATTCCCAAAATTCCAAGCTTTGGCTATGGAGGATTGAGCTCTTCTCTCTCTCTACGAAATTGAAGAACTTCTCTGCACTCTCTAAACTCTCTGTGTATACTGAAATATGCTGTGATGGAAGTGCAGAATGTGTAGTGTGGTTGGGTGTATAAATAATCAAATTCCCACTAAGAAAACATTGGCCTAACCTTCCACTCAATCTCCATTAACTTCCATTAAATATAATGAATGTGCAGATATGATGTGTATACACTGCCCTTTATTCTCCACTGCTGAAAGTAAGAGGTAGGTGGAGATGAGGTGGGTCAAAGTGTGTTTGGGTAATCTAGCTTATGGCATAAGGACAACACACATACTACAACATTTGCCAAACAAGACCTAAGGGAAAAGCATCAGCATAATAATTTGGGTATAAATAAATTTGTTCAATCATTTACTTCCAAAATTCTGTGGAAGTTTAACACTGCGCGGACAGTTTTAAACCTACACTGGTATTTTCGTGACACGGTGTTTATCACAAAAATACAGAGAATTCATTTTAACGTTAGAAATAGTTTTCTGATTTTATAAAAATACAGTTTGAGTTTAAAAGAAATAATTCCACCGTTTTGAAATACAGTTTTGAAATTTAACACAGGTATAGCAAGTTTTTATGAAAATTGCATTTTGACCCCAAAAGTAATTTCAATTATGAAATTAGTCAAAAAAAATACATAAGAATTGAAATTAACATATAAACAGACAATATATATATTAAATTTTAAATATGATAATGCAAATGATAATGAAAATAAATTTTAATTATGATCATGCAGGAAAATGCAGGTTATTACACCCTTCCCCCCTTAAACAGGATTTCGTCCCCGAAATCAAGACTAACTAGTCATGAAACAACTCCGGGTACTTCTTCCTCATATCAGCTTCAACTTCCCACGAGGCTTCATTCTCGTCATGGTGATTCCACTGAACCTTCACCAACGGAATATCCTTATTCCTCAGCTTCTTGATACTCTGATCCAAAATCTTCGCAGGTCTCTCCTTGTAAGAAACGCTATGACTCGTCTCAATGTCGTCATAACTAACCACATGCGAGGGATCTCGTATGTATTTCCTCAACATACTCACGTGAAACACGTTGTGAACCCCAGACATCTTTGGTGGTAACGCCAGTTGATAGGCCACTTTCCCGATACGTTCCAAAATCTCAAACGGTCCAATGAAACGCGGAGCTAACTTCCCTCTCTTGAGACCAAAGCGTACTACTCCTCGTGTTGGTGAAACCTTAAGAAGTACGTGATCTCCCACACTAAACTCCAGATCTTTTCGGCGTCGATCAGCATAACTCTTATACCGGCTCTGAGCGGTTCTCATCCTTTCCTTGACCAAGGAAATCTTCTCGTTGGTTTCTCTAACCAAATCTGGTCCCAACAATTCTGTGTCCCCAACCTCTGCCCAACACAATGGAGAACGACATGGTCGTCCGTACAGTGCTTCGAACGGAGCCATACCGATACTCGTATGATAACTATTGTTATAGGCAAATTCAACCAACGGCAAGTGTGTCTCCCAAGATTCTTCAAAATCGATCACACAAGCCCTAAGCATATCCTCCATGATCTGATTAACACGCTC
Organism: Hydrangea macrophylla; assembly: GCA_033977485.1. NCBI lineage: Eukaryota > Viridiplantae > Streptophyta > Magnoliopsida > Cornales > Hydrangeaceae > Hydrangea > Hydrangea macrophylla. The sequence continues at coordinate 10,509,377 of CM066986.1, read as the reverse complement.
AGTTTGCCCATCTGTCTGAGGGTGAAAAGCAGTACTCATCTTGAGTGAAGTTCCCATAGCTTCTTGCAGACTTTCCCAAAATCCAGAAGTAAAACGTGCGTCACGGTCTGACACAATCGTCACAGGTGCACCGTGAAGTCGCACAACTTGTTGTATGTACATCCGGCTCATCTTTTCCACTGGGTATGTCATACTGTAAGCAATAAAATGAGCTGACTTCGTCAATCGATCCACAATTACCCAAATAGCGTCATGATTCTGCTGCGATCGAGGCAATCCTACTACAAAATCCATCGTTATATGCTCCCACTTCCAACCAGGAATAGGTAGCGGTTGCAATAATCCCGACGGTCTCTGATGTTCGGCCTTGACCTGCTGACACGTCAAACACTTGGATACAAACTCCGCCACATCCTTCTTCATGCCTTCCCACCAGAAATTTCTCTTCAAATCTTTATACATCTTAGTTCCTCCCGGGTGAACTGTATATCTTGACTTATGTGCTTCTTCCAGGATATCCTTCCTAAGCTCTCCAACATCCGGCACACATAATCTATTCCTGCACCGATACCCTCCATCGACTCCCACTTTCCATTCTGTCGAGTCCTTCTCTGACATCTTCTTGAACCATGATTGAAACTTCTCATCTTCTTTCTGAGCTCCAATAATGCGATCAATGAGAACAGGCTGTAGGATAAGACATCCAAAAAGTTGTCCTTCTCCTCTTTCAGCACCCTGTACATCGAACTCCGCCAACGTCTCCAATGCTCGCCATTCTCTAACCATTAAGGAGGCGATCGTCTCACGAGTCTGCCGACTCAAAGCATCAGCGACCACATTAGCTTTACCAGGGTGGTATTCCAACGTGAAGTCGTAATCTTTGATCAACTCCATCCATCTGCGCTGCCTCATGTTCAACTCTTTCTGTGTGAACAAATACTTCAGACTCTTGTGATCGGAGAACAAATCAAACTTCTCACCGTAGAGATAATATCTCCAAATCTTGAGTGCAAAAACCACTGCTGCCAACTCCAAATCATGAATAGGGTAGTTCAACTCATTCGGCTTCAGCTGCCTGGATCCATAGGCTATAACTCTGCCATCTTGCATAAGTACACACCCTAGTCCTTGATATGATGCGTCACTAAAGATAGTGAACTTCTCACCAGGCTTGGGTATTGCTAGTACTGGTGCGGTAGTGAGTCTCTCTTTCAACTCTAGAAAGGCTCGCTCATGCTTCTCTGTCCATTCGAATTTCAAATTCTTCTTCGTCAATCCAGTCAATGGTGCGGCTATTTTAGAGAATCCCTCAACAAATCTCCTGTAATAGCCTGCGAGTCCAAGAAAACTCCGAACTTCTGTAGGGTTGCTTGGTCTAACCCAGTTGGATACAGCATCGGTCTTGGACGAATCCACAGAAATTCCTTGAGATGACACCTTGTGTCCCAAAAATTTCACTTCTTGCAACCAGAACTCACACTTACTGAACTTGGCATACAAGTGGTGGTCCTTAAGCGTCTGCATCGTAATCCGAAGATGTTGCTCGTGTTCTTCTCTTGACTTAGAATAGATCAAAATATCATCAATAAAGACGATGACAAACTGATCTAAATAAGGCTTGAACACTCTGTTCATCAGATCCATAAACACTGCCGGGGCGTTCGTCAATCCAAACGGCATCACCAGAAATTCATAATGACCATATCGGGTTCTAAAAGCAGTCTTAGGTATGTCTTCCTTCCGTACCCTCAACTGATGATATCCCGACCTAAGGTCTATCTTGGAAAATATCGTAGCTCCTTGTAGTTGATCAAATAAATCGTCAATCCGAGGCAAAGGATACTTGTTCTTGATCGTCACTCGATTCAATTCTCTGTAGTCGATACACAGCCTGAGCGTCCCGTCTTTCTTCTTCACAAATAACACCGGTGCTCCCCAAGGCGATGTACTAGGACGTATGAAACCTAGGTTCTCGAGCTCTTGAACTTGTCCCTTCAATTCTAGTAGTTCTGTGGGGGCCATTCTGTAGGGAACCTTGGTAATTGGTACGGTACCCGGTATAAGCTCAATACAGAACTCTATACTTCTCTCGGGCGGTAATCCAGAAATGTCTTGAAATACTTCTTCGAAGTCCTTGACTACAGGTATAGATGACGCTGTCACCTCTGTACTGACGACTTCGATGTTGGCTAAACATCTTGTGAGGAACATATCTCCCGAAGGGTTACATTGAAAATCAAAGGGTTGATTCTCATTGTCGGGGAATGTAATTCTCTTCCTCGCACAATCCAACTTTACTTGATTCTGAGAGAGCCAATCCATTCCTAGGATTATGTCGAACTCCTTCATCGATAAGACAATCAACCTCGCAGGGATTTCTCGATCTCCTAATCTTAAGGGACAATCCTTGCACACATGTCCTAAACTAACCGCAGCTCCTATTGGTGATGTAGCCTTCAAAGCTTTCTCCAAGCGATGAGGTAAGATACCCAATCTCCGAATTGTATTAACAGATATGAATGATAGAGCAGCACCCGTATCAAATAATACTCTAACATGGGAGTTAAATAGAGTCAATGTACCTTCCACTGCTTGCTGATCAGGTTGAGCTTCTCCATGATCTTCATCTTCATATACAGCTCCATCATATCCAGCGGCATCAGGAATAACAGCATTCAAGCGGGTCTGACCCGGTTGTCCATAAGTCGCTTGCTTAGGAGTAGTGCAGAACCTGCTGATGTGACCTGGTTCACCACAGTTGAAGCAGACTATTCCTGGCTGAGCAGCACGCCTTGGTGCCTTGCAGTCCCGAGCCACATGTCCAGAGTTGCCACAGTTGAAGCACTTTACACCACTACTTCCTTCTCCTACTCGGGGTTGAGTCGGATAGGTAATAGCTTGTGCCTTCTTGCTTCCGTCAAAGTTCCTCTTCTGCCCTTGGGTACGATTCATTGGTGGTCTATTCCCAAAATTACCCCTCTGAGGCGGTCGGAATTCAAATTGTTTGCGATATACTCGAGCATCTTCTTCCAGATCGGTAGCCAGGCCGACTAGTCCTTCAAACGTCTTGTCTAGATGGCCGAGAGTCAGGCGACGAATCTGCGGTGCCAACCCTTGGTTATACTTCCGGATCTTCTTCTCCTCAGTATCAACCATGTGCGGGGCAAACCGTGACAGCCTCTCGAACTGTGTGGTATACTCTTGCACCGTCTTGGTTCCTTGCGTCAGATCCATAAATTCCTTCTCTCTTCTGTGCCTCTCCGTAGCCGGAAAGTACTTCTCCAGAAATCTCCCTTTGAACGCCGTCCACGTCATCCCCATAGCAGCGGTGTTTCCGATAGTGGCTATGACCGAGTCCCACCAATCTGCAGCGGCGTCGGTCAGTTGAAAAGTAGCCAATCTCCTTTTGTCCATCTCGTTGCATTGGACAGCTTCGAACATGCGGTCCATCTGTCTTAACCATTGCTCCGCCTTCCAGGGATCCGTGGTACCCGCAAATTGCTCGGGCCTGAGCGCACGGAATCTTTCCAGCAGCTTATCTCCCGTCTGGCGGTCTCGTTGGTTTTCATTCGCATTACTAACCCTCTCGAGACGTCTAATAAAAGCTTCAAATATTCCCGTGGGGTCGGCAGCCTCGGGCGCTCCTTCAATCAGATTTCTGTTCCTCCTTGGTCTTCCAGCCATTCTATGCATGATAGGGGTAGTAGAATGAGAAACATGCATGCAACAGTACTATGACAAAAATTTTCAAAATAGTATATATCACTATATCACATACTCGTATTATCACATAAGCATACAATAAAATATATATAACACGTATTCGAACTAGGGCTGTCTAATAGCAAAGAGGTTGTATTCTTATCCTCTAGACTCTGGTTGTGGGCCATACTGACTATTCCGAGATTTGACTCAGGAAATTCGTCAGTGCCTAAGCTATTAATGAGGGCTATGGTATGCTTTAACTCCTTAGAAACTCGGCTACTATCTTTCTGTAGGGGTATCATAAGTTATGGTTATCTCGACTAATCCTAAATGGATATGTCTGAAGGTATATGGAAATTGCTATCATTTTTGTCGATGTGACAAGACAAACGGGTAATCATTTCTATGATAAAACCAACTTAGAATTTTAGTTTCTGAACTAAGGATAATCCGTACTAAACTAACACTAGAACTTGGTTGTATAGCTTAGTAAAACTTTAGGGTAACCTATGTCACTAATCTATGGCGTGAATAACTGAGCCTGGTCAATCTAGAAAACCTATGGCTCTGATACCACCAAATCCTGTCACGCCCCGACGTAGCATAAATATGGAAAGCGTTTAATTTCCTTTATGGACCCGTAGGTCGCGACAGTTTGAAGGATCGATTCCGTCCCAAACGTCGAACAACATAAAAACTATTAATCAGAGTAGGGCAACCTGGGCTTATAAAAAAAAAATTTCTAACTTATTACATCCTATAGTACGGGGTTTACTAAGGCACAGACCGCCTTGAAATAAAACAATAACTTACAGTCTATTACAGTCATCCTTATTACAAAACCAAATCATATCTTAAAACACATAAAGCGTATAAAAGTAAATTCTCTTCTCAGCAACTGATCTCAATTAGCATAGTCATACGGTTTATCTTGATTATTACCTGCAAAGCCTGGACACGAATGTCCAGGACGCATCAACGCCGTCAGCTTCAAGAAGCTGGTGAGTATTAAAAACATAGCTTTGAATGTAAAAACATACTCATTTACCTTTTTCCCATTACCATTTAAATACCACAAGTTTATATTTAAAGATAAAGAGCTTGATAGAAAAACAACCACAACATTATTTAAAAGATAATTTCACACATATGTAACCATGTATGAGGACAATGCACCATCTCATCTAACCGACTCTTTTCTCTCGACAAAACCCAACAACCCTCTATCCTACTCCTGGTATCTTTGAAATACTAAGATAGCCACACTTTAGCAACGGGGCGCCAGGGAGTGTCCAGTTTGCCTCACACTTTGGTCCGGGGTACCAGGGAGTGTCCAATGCCTCACACTTTGAAGACCCTAACCGCCATGCAAATACCGGGGCAACCCCCACACAGGTATCCAGACTCGAGTTATCAGGGAGTGTCCATAGGCCACACTTTAGCACTTCCATGGGTGCCAGTGAGTGTCCAAGTTCGGCTTCACACACTTTAACGCTTCCATAGGCGTCAGGGAGTGTCCATTTTTGCCACCTTCGCATTTCAAAGACACCCTCATCCTCTTTTTCAACTACAACCACAACCACAACCACAACCACAACCACAACCACAATCACAACTCACAACCACAATCACAACTCAAACTCATACACTTTCCACACTAACAATACTCTTTTCCACCCTACCATTACTCTTTTACACACTACCAACACTCACCATGCATGTACAACTGACTCCACATGAATGTCATGAACTTAAACATAAAGCAAAATACTGAATTAAAGGCACAACGTACGTACGGGGTTTTATAAGTCTTAATACATCGTTCTACTCGTCCCATCACAACCAATTAAGATTCTGTTTTAATAAATTTCCCAACCAGGGCTTTAACAGTTCGGAAATACTACCCAAACAGCCCCTAAAACACGAAACAAGCAAGAATTAGAAACTGCCAGAATCATTCCCGGCGCTTTTGAATAAATGCCGTTAATTCCCGGCGCTTCAGAACAAACGCCGTTAATTTCCCGGCGCTTCAGGACAAACGCCGTTAATTTCCCGGCGCTTCAGGACAAACGCCGTTAATTTCCCAGCGCTTCAGGACAAACGCCGTTAATTCTCTGTGCAGTAGCTTCGTCTTCTTCACTGATTATCCCCTGTTTTCAATTTAAGGGTCCAAATTGACCCATTTCTGAATTCTGCTTCAACCAAGACATGTAATATATGGATTTCTTCGTTTTTCCGCAAGGATTACGAATACGTGATCGGTTTTAACTAATTTCAATCGTAGCTCTCGGATTTCACGTAAAACCGAGAGGTGACAAAACTTTAAATCAACGGTACGTCGTGATACGGATAAATTAAGCCGTAGTATTCGAACCATGGCTTATTGGGACTAAGATCTTTCATTTTCAATTCACAAAATCGATTTTGGTTAAGTTTGAAAAATCACCATTTTTGAGTTTCAAGCTTTCATACGTAAATTGAAAATGGTGTTCTGCAAATTAGACTAAACTATCAGCAAATAAATATGAAATTACATTCCAAGTGAGTTTAGAATACTCACTGTGATATAGATTGAAGAAATTGTTGAGAAAGAAATATAATTACGAAATTCCCAAAATTCCAAGCTTTGGCTATGGAGGATTGAGCTCTTCTCTCTCTCTACGAAATTGAAGAACTTCTCTGCACTCTCTAAACTCTCTGTGTATACTGAAATATGCTGTGATGGAAGTGCAGAATGTGTAGTGTGGTTGGGTGTATAAATAATCAAATTCCCACTAAGAAAACATTGGCCTAACCTCCCACTCAATCTCCATTAACTTCCATTAAATATAATGAATGTGCAGATATGATGTGTATACACTGCCCTTTATTCTCCACTGCTGAAAGTAAGAGGTAGGTGGAGATGAGGTGGGTCAAAGTGTGTTTGGGTAATCTAGCTTATGGCATAAGGACAACACACATACTACAACATTTGCCAAACAAGACCTAAGGGAAAAGCATCAGCATAATAATTTGGGTATAAATAAATTTGTTCAATCATTTACTTCCAAAATTCTGTGGAAGTTTAACACTGCGCGGACAGTTTTAAACCTACACTGGTATTTTCGTGACACGGTGTTTATCACAAAAATACAGAGAATTCATTTTAACGTTAGAAATAGTTTTCTGATTTTATAAAAATACAGTTTGAGTTTAAAAGAAATAATTCCACCGTTTTGAAATACAGTTTTGAAATTTAACACAGGTATAGCAAGTTTTTATGAAAATTGCATTTTGACCCCAAAAGTAATTTCAATTATGAAATTAGTCAAAAAAAATACATAAGAATTGAAATTAACATATAAACAGACAATATATATATTAAATTTTAAATATGATAATGCAAATGATAATGAAAATAAATTTTAATTATGATCATGCAGGAAAATGCAGGTTATTACAAAAATACCCTAAATTGACCCATCTACACTCACTCAATTGGTCTATAAAAGAAGAGCATGAAGAGTTGTTGAAGATAATAAAAAATCCAAGCACATCAACTCAGAATCTGAGGAAATTCAGACATAATTCCCTTATCCCATGTCATATTGTATCACAATTCATAGCATCAACTAGGATTTTTATACATTTCAAAAAGTTTCTTCTCCATCCCCTTCTTCACATATAGAGGTGTCAAATGGGCCAGGTTAGACTCGGTCAAAGCGAACCCAATCGGGCTAGTGGGCCAGGCTTCACCTAACACCGAACCGAGTTTGGGATGGGAGGGGAGGGGGGGACCGATGGCACGGGTCTACGATGGTCCGGGCCTCGCAGGCTGGGCCAAGCCATGAATTAGACCGGGCTAGGATTTTGGCCCAAAAAAAGCGGGTCGGGCCGGGCCAACCTAACTCATTTGACACCTCTATTCACATATGTAACGACCTACCTCCCCATCTAGCAACAATATTGTCCGCTTTGGGCCTAAACACAAAGAGCTTCCCAGGGGGTCACCCATCCCTGGTACTGCTCTGGCACTAGCACGCTTAACTGTGAAGTTCTTTCATGTTTAGCTCCCTCACGATTTTAAAAGGCCTTGTTGCATATAGAGGGGTGATTAATCCTTATAAACTAGTCCAAGAACTTCACCCCAGGCGATGTGGGACAAGTCCCCACACTCGACCTCACCTCATCCGTCTTGGCCATCCTGCCTCAAGAGTATTGGCTCTTGGTCATCACAATCCACCCTCCTTAAGGGCCACACATCCTCGTGTAGGACCTGCCCCCACACTTCCGGCTGGATTTCCGCTATGATACCATTTGTAACGACCTACCTCCCCATCTAGCAACAATATTGTCCGCTTTGGGCCTAAACACAAAGAACTTCCCAGGGGGTCACCCATCCCTGAAACTGCTCTGGCAGTAGCACGCTTAACTGTGAAGTTCTTTCATGTTTAGCTCCCTCACGGTTTTAAAAGGCCTTATTGCATATAGAGGGGTGATTAATCCTTATAAACTAGTCCAGGAACATCACCCCAGGCGATGTGGGACAAGTCCCCACACTCGACCTCACCTCATCCGTCTTGGCCATCCTGCCTCAGGAGTATTGGCTCTTGGTCATCACAACATACCACCTTGAATTGTGATTGAATTCCGTTGAATTATCATTGATCTATTCTTAGATCATCATCAATCCTCCATAAAACACGTTTTCTAAATAGACTTCATCTTAGATCATTCAAATTAGGATGGATTTCATCTCTTCCCTTCATGCTCTTCTCTTGGATTTCATGGCATCTTCTATATTGTATTTGGATTCCTTGAGATTAGATCCTCTAATTCTCTGTAATTTTATGATTATAAGAGGATTAGAGTTGATCTAAATCATATCTATGAATAACTGATGGATCTAAGCCTATGTCATGGCATTGATTCATTCACTTGGAATTTATGAAACTCTCCATATTTCATTGAATTCTATGTGTTCTTAATCCTCAAAGAAATTAATTTGGTAGAGGAATTAGACTTAGATCAAGTTTATTTTACGATTTGGTTATTAGACTCGAGTGAATTCAAGTGTTCAAGTTCATTCATAGGATTAGGTAAGACCTTAGAGCCCATTTCTAGATTCTCTCATGAGGTCTAGGTTAGGGTTCCTTCAAGACTAAATCAATGAATCCCAATGATAAGTAGATGTTATTATGTTGATCATAACCATACTTGAGCTAGGTTTTCTCTAGAATAATAGATTAAGTTTGGTTTGAACCATGAATGTCAATTCATCAATGGTGCAGTGACTTCAATGACGATTTGTGATCAAGGAGTTTTAATTAAATCACGATCCATTGGATTTGAATGAGACCAATTGGAATATGTTCATATTATATAGATCTACTACTGTGATGTTTGTCTTATCTCAGTTATGTGGTCTAGATTATTTGATTATGGATTTTGTAAACAAGTCACTTTCTATCCAGAATTCTAGAACAGTGAGTCTCTTTTAAAATGAGTAAATCAGAACCTTAATCAAGTTATTTAGGTTTCAAAATATTTTTCCCATGGACTTTGATGAATTAGTGAAAATCTCTGAGAAATTTGAGTGTCTTAGGGTTGATATGCTAGTTTAGATAAATCTTGCAGATTGCTAGACAGAGAGGTGATAAAATCTGGATGTCCCATTTCTCATGGCCAATTCCCAGAGATTGAACCATTTAATTTTCGATTTCATTTTTGATCTAGAAAATAAATGTGAAAATCATCCATATCTAACCATGGGAAGCACTATTTTCCAATTTTTGAAGTTTGTGTTTCTGTTTTGTAAATTTGAAATTCCAGAGACTGATTTGATGATTCTTGCTAATTTGAAACCAAATGATGTTTTAAAAGACCTAAGGCTCAAATTTTGTTTTATCTATAACTAATTGAACCTACGTCGAGAGACTCAAAATTCAAGTGATTCATGTTTAGTCCCCATGCTCTCTCATTATCATGGTTTAGGATGATGCTTGTATCTTACGAAGGATAGAATGTAGATTATAGTGGTGAATTGCAATTGATTTAACTTAGTTGAGAATTCTTTCCAATCATGTTGAGACCATGACACTTTTATGTTGACATTACATTGGCTATAGGTTAAGGTCTTTTTGGACCTTCCCGTTGAGACTTGTTTATCCATAGAAATGGTGCGTTTTCCTTGATAGGAAAGGACTCGAGGCTTTGTTACTTTCCCCATCCGCTAGATCTATGTGAAACTCAATTTTATCATATTCATGCATGTGGACTAACCTTTGTTTTGTAGCGCACCCAAGGTGAGTCGCTCAGTCTTCTTTCGAATTCATTTGATTTTGATTTTTATTGAATTTACAACTTTCCATGCGCGACATGCACCTTGTAGATTAATGTTATTCATTGTGTGCTTATGTGAATAGAGACCTTTTCTAGGCTTTCTTTTATGCGTGCATTGCATGTTTCCTATTCGCAGCTGGAACCCGGGTAAGTTCCCTAGTTCTCTCTTGCATATCATTCGCTTGCTACTTGAATTACTTGACTTATGGATGCCTCTTTTAGAAAATTTACACCCCTTTCAACATGCTTTTAATGTGTACATATATGGAGTATATATCTATGTATTATTTGAGGACACGTGTGTGTTGTTAATTTGATTATAAGGATGTTGAGTAGTGGCCTATCGTGAGATAGGATGAGAGAGGGTGTTTTAGTCCCCACGGGCTCCTAGCTTCCTCTCTCATTCATAGTCCTCGGACCTAGTAAATCTTTGGTTTCACAAAAGATTAGTTTTCGTTATGGTTTCTTAGCTTTCCTAAACAAATCAAGTGGCGACTCTTTTAAAATAAAATGTGGCATGCCCAAATACCAGTATCCATAGTGTCTCTATAGTAAATTATCATGTCTTAATCAGCTTGATCCAAATCAAAATTTCCAAAATTACATTTTCAAATACTAATTAGGTAAGTAAACAATGTTATACCTCAATTTGGAACACAATTTATTGCCTAAATCCTATCTGTATAGAGAGCTTCGTAATGCTTCTTCATATAGCTAGAATATGCTTCATAGAATTAGCCCGAAGATTTTACAAAGAAACGTGTTTTCTTTTCAGTTCTTTGAATGAACCTTTAAACAAAACAACGTCCAAACATTAACTTCTTAGTGGTTGATTCGACAACTTTGAAAATTGAATCAACTATAGAAGTATGAATGCACCAAAAATTACTCACCCAATCAATGCTCACCCAACTCTCCAATTGGCCACTGCCGTGGGACTCAGGATTAAATGATAATTAATTAATGGTGTAAAATCCTAGATCCCACTGCATTGGCCAGTGACAGAGTTGGGTGAGCAATGGGTGAACAAAAATGCTCTCTATAAGTATGCCCTTAATTTTACAATTAAAGAAGAGTTTTGCTTATCCACGTCAGTAGTTTTTCTGATAACTTTGCTTAACCCTACTTCAATTACAAACTATTTTTTTGGGGTAAACATCACCTACTTCCCCTGAGGATTGACCTTAATACACATGCCTCCCCTCACATTTCAGGAATCTCACTTACCCCCCTTATTTTTTAATTTTAGTATTAGATTCCCCTTCCCTTTAACATCTTGTAGAAATTTAACGAATTATGATACAAAAATTCAAAAATAAGGGAGGCAATTGAGATTCTTGAAACGTGAGGGAGGTATCTATATTAAAGTCATACCTTAGGGGAGGTAGGTGGCATTTACCTTAAAAAAAACATTCATCTTAAAGAGCCCATCGCTTAGGTATCTCTTTCCTACATACATCTCATTCTTAGTAAGTACAAACTTATCAGAAACAAAAGCCAATTTGAAACCATTCTTGCTAAGCAACGATCTAGAAACTAAGTTCTTGCGAATGTCGGGCACATGAAGCACATTGTTGAGAGTAAGTTCTTTGCCCAATGTCATTTTCAGTATAACCTTTCCATGTCCTTTAACCTTGGAACTAGAAGAATTTCCCATGTAGAGTTGTTTGTCATTATCCACAGGCTTGTAAGTAGAAAACATTCATTAATTTGTTTGAACAAATGTGGTACGCAGCCCCAATATCCACCCACCATTCCTTGGTGTTACCAACCAAATTGCATTGAGATACAACCGCAGAGAGGTTTATGTCAGAGACATTATCAGAAAGCTTCTCTAATTCTGTCACATTTGCCTATGAACTTTGTTTCCTTTTTAGCTTACGACAGTCTAGGTTTGCCACAGTTGTACTACTTGCCTTTGAACCTTTTAGGACCATTAGCTCCTTGACTTGGACCTTCACCATCATGCTTCCTTTTGTTCTTGGAACCTTGCTCCACAACATTGATCTTTGCTCCCACAGAAGAATTTATACTCTTCTTTTTCAAAACCACGGTTATCTTGTTTAATCCTTAGTCTCACTATTAATTCTTCAAGATTTATCTCTTTTAATTATGTTTGTGTTTGAGATAATTCTTGATGTCTTTCCAAGTTGGCATTTTCAATAATTGTATCCACTTGGAAAGAATCACTTAGAGACGTCCCTTCGGCATGAATATCATGTAAGATTACTTGAAAATCTTGAATTTGGTTAATAACAGTTTTTGAATCCAACATCTTATAGTCAAGAAATTTGCCAACTATGAATTTTTTCATACCAGCATCCTCAGTTTTATATTTGTTGTCTAAAAATTCTCAAAGAGCCTTTGCCAATTCTATTTTACAATGCATATTATATAGAGTATTGTTCAAACTATTCAGAATAAAATTTCTACACAAGAAATCTGAATGTTTCCATGCATCGACAACGGTTCTATTGGTTTCTCCTTCAGTGAGTTCCAAAGACACTACAAAAAATGGGGCCTTTTGTGACGAATTAATGTTTTTGTGTCGGATAAAATTCTGTCACAAATACTTTTTTTGTGATAGATTTTTGTGACGGAAATGTATCTGACACAAATAAAGTTTATTTGTTATGAAAACGTACCTATCCGACACAATCAAAGTTTTATTTGTGACGGAAAAGTACCTATCTAACACAAATATATTTTATTCGTGACGGAAACGTACCTATCTGTCAAAAAAATCTTAGGCTGGGAAAAATTGGGGCAAAATAAAAAACTAAGTTTAATAGTTAAACGTACAAAAATTATACTTACAAATAAATTAAATTAGTTTAATACTAGTTAATTAATTAATCAACCCTTAATTAATTATGAAAAACACACTCTGTAATTCATTTTTCCCTAAATTTTCCCTCCTCTCACTCCCGCCCGCAGTCGTGAAACACCCTTCTCTCTCTCTCTCTCTCTCTCTCTCTCTCTCTCTGTGACGCCCCGCCCCGCCACGAGTCTCGGCGACAGGGTGTTGACTGGCGGAAGTATAATAATAAACAATAACAGTAGTCTTTGACACCAATCGGTAACTCCCCGCGTCCTAGACTCCGAGGGTTACATGTAGTATACGTTTCTTATTCGGAAAACATCTATAAAATAGAATCTGGTTTTCATTTAGAAAATATGATTTCTTGGAACAAAATGTTTTTAAGATAAACAGCGGAAAATCATAGTTAAGCTATCATTCTATTTAAAAGCGGGTGGACTAACATTTGTCCAATTAAACATAACATGTCCTTTGAAACAGAATTTATTACATCATTTAAATTTAAAAAAATCCCATAAGCAGGGCCTTCAAACAAAGCGAAAGTTCATCAAATTTCGGGCGCCTTGCCCTTATCTATATCACCTGAAAAAGAAAGGTTTTATAGTCCATAAGTCATAAAGGCTCGTATAGTCATATAACCACACAATAACATCTATTATATAACACGCGTGAGTGCAATGAATGCCAATGTCATGCATGAAAATCATTTTCATGCCTTTTCAAACACTCACCCTCGATCGTCAATATCATTACCCGGACCATGGGCTTCCTGTCCACGGAGGCCTAGCCTTCAACGTGCGGGACTTTGGGCCTTAGGAATTACACAGAGACCTAGCCTTCAACGTTACGGGGGTTTCTTGTAGTACATCCCGCAATTCGAGTTCCTAGTGTTACCCATCTCACACGCCTACCCACAAATATGGGATTTCTATCTTTTCAAAATAAAATCCCTCCTAGAAAATTTTATGCACATAAGCCTCTAAGGTCTTCCCTTTTAAAAACCCGGAAGCCTCTAAGGTCTTCCCTTTTAAAAACCCGAAAGCCTCTAAGGTCTTCCCTTTTCAAAAATCGAAAACCTCTAAGGTCTTACATCCCAAAATTATTTTTGTATTCATACTTATACTTATGTAATGCTATGACATATGCGAGCTCTAAGCATCAAGACATATTCAACATTTCATAAATCACATATCAAAACATGCTATCGATTTAAAGCAACACAATAGACATGCTGAAATCATCCAAGTAAACACATAAAACATGTCAATTCATATAAACATGTAAGTACACGTTATACAACGTTATTGAGGGTTATACAGGACTACCGTTCACCGAGAATGGACTAAATCACATAGAATAGAATTTGAAAAAGTCCAGTATGTTACAATCTATTATGTACAATGATATAAGCACATTAGTGAGGAACAATACTTCTAAGCACAAGTACAACTACTATTAAAGTGAAGTACAACACTTATAGCTTAGGGTACAAGGCTCCTTAGCTCAATTCTGACTTAAGTACAAGAAAATAGAAGTTTTCACCAAACTGCCTCAGGTCGCTTGTGCGGGCCGCTCGCGCAGACCCTTGCTCGCCCGAGTCGTGCGCGCGAGCTGCAAACTAGACTGCCATTGTTGTCTTCTTTGTTGCTCTGTTACAAAAATTATTTTTCAAACTTAATAAAGCAGTACTTTCCAATATATGAAACTCTCCATTTTTTCGCGTAGATTTCAAATATGAAATCAAAATTTCACGAATCGAATCGTAGCTCTCGGTTTTATCAAAAAATCGAACAGTGATAAAACTTCGATTTAATCATTTGTCGCGCGTAAAGAATTAGCTTTTGAAATTCGAAATAGAGCCTCGTGGGATCGAGACCTTTCATTTGATATAAAGAAATCAAGTTTCTGTTACAGTTTTTCTGTTCCGTATTTTTAGACCCTTAACAATATATATATATATGTATATATAAATTACGTGTGTATATATATCTACAGAGCTTTAGCAAACTGAAATCAACATTAGAAGAGGTACAGAAACTTAATTACCAATTCTGATTATAGAAAGTTATACAGAGATTCTAATCAAAGCCTTTGAAATCAATTACTCTTATGTATCAACTTGAGTATGTATATATGTATGTATATATATAACGTGACAATAGAGAGAGAGTTGAGAGAGTTCAGAGAGTGAGGGTTGTGAGAATGAGAGTGGTGGTTGGGTTCATTTATATAGCAAGAAAATTACTCGCTCCCTACTCCTAAACACACACTACACACACATACACACACACACACACACACACACACACACACACTACTGTGCACAAAATTCCTTTGGCTCCAAGTTCTATTAAGAAATACTTGTGTGTGTTGAGCTCACGCGATGACACACAAACAGGTAAAAATTATACTGTACAAATCTCAAATCTAGTATATTTTTTTTATTAAAAAGCAAAAATTAAATATGGAGTATTACATCCTACCCACCTTAAAAGAAATTTAGTTCGCAAAATTTGCACCTAGATATGAATCAACATAGAAAAACAAGTAACTCAAGAAGAGAACAAATGTGGATATCGATCGCGCATTTCCTTCTCATTCTCCCAAGTAGTCTCCTTAGTACCATGGTTTCGCCACAATACTCAAACCAAATGAATAGTTCTACTACAAAACACATGCTCCTTAGCTTCCAGAATCTATAGTCGTTTCTCCTCATAGGACGCATCTTGCTCCAATGGTAAATCAGTCCAATCTAAAACATGAGATGGATCAGGTTCATACTTCTGAAGCATCGAAATATAAAATACGTAATGAACTTTTGCCAACTGTAGAGGCAGAGCCAACCAATAGGCAACTTCACCCCCATGTTCCAAAATCTGGAAAGGTCCAATGAAGCAAGGTGAAAGCTTCTTGTCCTGTCCAAAACGAAGCACACCACGACGAGGTGAAACCTTGAAAAACACATGATTCCCAACTTCGAAGGACAACGGTCTGCTCTTCTTATCAGCATAACTTTTTTGTCAGCTCTGAGCCGTGAGTATCCTTGATCTTGTCAGAATCAAGATATAAAAAGTGTTCTTTACTTTTCAAAAGATTTGTAGTGTGAAAGCAAAGGTCGAACCCACAGGGATTGGTTAACTACAGCGACTTAATTTTAAAACCTAACTTTAGTTAATTATGAAAACGGATTTTGATTTGATTTTAATTAAACTAATAACAATAAAACTAAATCTAAACTATGAAAGCAATTTAAAAGTGTTTCTATAAATATGTTTAAAGGAACCTAGGATTACAACTTCACCACTAGCTTCATAATAGGAATCTTTATGCATTCAATTAGCTTACTAAGTTGGATGATTATGGGGAATTGTGGCTACAAGCCCAATTCCTTCGTCAAGAAAATAATCATGGTTCGAGCACCAACATAATCCATCTTCGGTTAGCACGAATTATCCCACACTAAACTAGGGTTGTGATCTAATCCGTCTAACCTAGGCATGGACTATTCGGATACTTGATAGCACAAATCAATAAAGCACCATCACATGTAAACAATCTAAACAAGCACAGCAAGCATAGATCGTTGAGCACATCACAGTCAAAATAGATCTAAGACAAGAATAAATTCTGAAAATAATGATTTAATCACTAGAAGTACGATTTTATTATAAAAAATCCTCTAAACATGTAATCATCATCCATACATAATAAAACTAAAAGAAATACATAAATAAAACCCTATTACTTGGCTAGGGTTTCATTGAAACCCTAGATCTAGATTTAGTTGGCCATAGAATTGATGAATAGCAAGAGGTTGATGGAGGAGGCCATGGAAATCCTTGGTCTTCTTCTTCTTCTTCTCCTTGCTTTCCTCTCTTCAATGGCTGAAAATATATGTGTATATGGCTGTGTATATTGTTGTGTAATGATGTGTAACCTTCAATTTGATTTAGAATAGGATTTATATAGAGTTTGGAAGGATTTAGGAAGCTTTCCTAAGCCAAATCGCACTAAAACTGCTATATTTTGTAATCTGGACGTCATATGCACAAACCACCTTCGCTGGGCACTTTAATTTAACAAAATACGTGTTTTTGATTTTTGCACAGGTCGCTCGCGCGACCCGCTCGCGCGAGGTCCTTTTCGCTGCACTGCGCGACTTTCGTAGAATTGCGATAACATTTTGTTCGGAACTCGGATTGACTCGCTATTTGAAGTCACGCGTCCGTAACTCGAAGATCTACATTTTATATCTCTGGAGAAATTTCTCAAATATGAAGTATTACTTGTCAAAAATGCAATTTTCCGAGGCTGTTACTGCATTCATCCTTTACCGGAATCATCTTTTAAGCCCAGAATGACATCCAAAGCCACTAATCGTTGGATTTTTGTGCATTTTCATATTAAAGCTCCAAAATCTACAAAATATAGAATACTTATTAAAAATTACTTAATGACTACATGAAATGGGCTAACAAAGCGTATTTTTAGGACTATAAACGGCAACTATTCGTCGCCGATCACACCCCCAAACCTACACTTTGCTAGTCCTCGAGCAAAAAGAACAAAAAAAATAAAATTACTACTACAAATACTACTCCATTTTCGTATGGATCACGATTGCATTTAGCATATGCAACAAGCCTTTTAAACCTCTAGGTGTCCCTAGTCGGACGAGTGAAGTCTCGTGAGGGTTCTCGTCAACAAGTCACCCACAACCATCTTTATTAACTTATAAATTTTAAAACAAATTTTATTAAGAACCAAAAAACTAATAGTCAATACTCCTTATTATAAAACAAAGATTTGAAATAGAATAACGAACATAAAAAAAAACATAATGAAACATCCACCTAAATCATGAAAAACAATCTCAAGCACATGCATCGTATAAATCAATAGAGTTCCTCATACAATTGCACGTGTGTGATATGGTAGTCAAATAAACACGCGCATGTCATGAACTTGGAATATAACTCGAATAACCATTTAACTATGTCTTGACTACGAATCTCACAATGTTAATTACACTCTCAAATGAAACACTCAGAAACAGGTGTAATTTATCTAATACATGTGAGTAAAGGAAATATATTTCCAAAACGAGAAATGCTCACATATGACTCGAAAAAGACGCATGACACAAAAGAATAGTAGTCTCATGGATAGGATGCCAATAATCAAGAAATATTAATCATTACCATGTTTTAATCCCCCTCCCATCGTTTACATATCTAAACCATGTTTTTCTAGGATCAAATAGGACTTTTTAAAGGTTGTAACATGGCTCAGGTAATGAAAAAGGATATACTAGGTAGGTAATCTCATAATGGCGTTGTAAGGCATGTCCGATTTCTTTCATTCTTCTTCTACAAACTTTCATCTCTTTCATTCTCTTTTCTCATTCATTTTTTTTCAACCTTCTTCTTTTTATTTTGTTTCTTTTCCTTTTTCTTTTCTCGCTTCTCAAATGATTATTCATTGAATACCAAGCAACTACCCCAATAGCATCTTATTTTCTTCTTCTCAATCAACACATCGCCTTAATACTACTAAAAGTTGATCACTCTTCCAGTGGTATACTCCAAGTTGATCAAGTTGGAGCTTTTAAAGAGGATAATGGTGAACAAAGAAAAAGAGGCATTGTAACGGCTCAAAGGGCGAACTAAGGAAATTTATCATTTATCAGCCGGCAGTAAACAAAGAGGGCCTAAAATCATTTCCTAGGGTAATACGATTCTTCAATGTTTACAATGGAAGATTATTTAGCATGGTAACAAATATTTTAACTTGAATATTAACCAAAACAAGAATAATGAGACTAAACAACAAGTTAATGCGCTATTTCAAGTGAAATTCGACAAACACAAGATGTATTTATAACCCTCTAAAAAGAAAAGATAGGCTCAAAAGCTCACTGGGCTTAGTCTCCACCATGTGTTATCTAGAAATCCGAATCATATTATAGTTCACATCAAACATGTATTCAAGCGACTACGTGCAGTGCATAGGTTTATGTGCAAATCTATGATATAAAACTACGATTCAAACAATACATAACTTAAAACGTTACATCATAACTTCAGCAAATGTTTAATCACATCT
This sequence comes from Hydrangea macrophylla, assembly GCA_033977485.1. Classification (NCBI taxonomy): domain Eukaryota; kingdom Viridiplantae; phylum Streptophyta; class Magnoliopsida; order Cornales; family Hydrangeaceae; genus Hydrangea; species Hydrangea macrophylla. Next base: position 10,490,425 of record CM066986.1, on the reverse strand, counting down.
TTCATTGTTTATCATTCTATAACAATCAAAGTTATTGAACAAGAAGTATCAAATTTATGTTGCAAAAACATCGGTAATCATCGTTTATTTAAACACACTTATTGAAAAATTTTAAAATTTTGCATAAACTAATGTGCATGTGTGAGTGCATACCCCCAAACCTAAACCTTTCATTGTCCCCAATGAAACAATAAAATGAAAGAAAGGAGAGTAGGTAAGAAAGGAACGATAGTACCTTAGTTTCGGCAATGACAAACAGGTAAATGTATAAGAATATGGCGATAAAGTTCAATAGTACCTGTTAATACTTAACGAACGAAAATTAAACAAACAAAATAATAAAAGTAGCTAAAAGAATTACAACTAAATTAAACTAAATAAACTATAAAACTGAACATAACTTACGAAAACAGAAAAATAATAAACTAGAAACGAAAATAAAACAGAACTAGAACTATGAAAACAACAATTGACTCGATCTAAAAGTTTTGAAGAAACAAAAACAGAAAAGTACAAAATATGGGAACAGGTGTGGAGGACTGATAGAGAAAACAAAAGAAAATATCAGAAAAATGGATTATCGCGCGAATCCCAAATATATATATATATATTTTTTTTCATTCTCTCTCTCGCGCGAGCGAGGTTCCTCGCGCCCGCGACACCAGGCGCGAGAAAAACCTGAGGGCTCATATAATAAAAAGCAAGGAAAAACCACTAAGGGGCAAACTCGCGCTAGCGGGCCGCGCGAGCGACGTCTCGCGCGAGCGGATCGCGCGCGCGATTCGGGTTTTTTTCCATTTTTTGGCTAAAATTATGTATATAATATTAAAATAAATTAATTCCAACCCCCAAACATGTCTAGAAAAACTCCAAAACTAACAAAAACGACTCATAAACGACCTAAAACAAAGAAAATAGACGAAATTAAGCTTGGGTTGCCTCCCAAGAAGCGCTATCTTTTACGTCTTCAGCTAGACCGTTCTAGCTCAAGACTCACGGAGGTTGTAACTCGGATTTTGTACCCTTTAGGGCATTAGGGAGATGTCGGTGGAAAGCAGAAAGAATATCGCTTCGTATTACTTCATTCAATGATTCATCCTTTTCGGTTTCAAATTGATTCTTCACCTTTTGGGTAAATTCGTCATTAGGATCTAAATTATTCAAATTTGTCTGCTCATTTTCCAGTATATTATTGTCATTACTCATAGGTATTACGTAATTGGATTCAATAGTTTGTCTTACCTCACTCTCTGCCTCACATAGATAGTCATCATCTTTAGGAGGTTGATCAATAGCGTTAAAGACGTTTAATTTTAAGTTCATGTTCCCAAATGTCACTTTAATTACCCCCGTCCGACAATTAACACGAGCGTTAGCGGTCTCTAAGAATGGACGACCTAGAATGACAGGAGTGTGCTTCCTAGCATCTAGTATGGGGTCAATGTCAAGGACCATGAAGTCGACAGGATAATAGCATTTATCAACTTTCACCAAGACGTCCTCGACAATTCTTCTAGGGAATGTAATAGAACGATCCGCTAATTGTATTGTAGCGGCCGTAGGTTTAAGTGCACCTAGTCCTAGTTGTTTATAAACGTGATAAGGTAAGAGATTAACACTCGCACCTAAGTCAATGAGAGCCCTATGAATGACAGTGTCACCTATGACACATGAAATAGTAGGCGTACCAGGATCTTTATACTTTGGAGGAGCGTGTTGAAATATAGAACTTACTTTTTCCGTGAGGAAGACCTTTTTCGGAGTATGACTCCGCAATTTGCGCTTTTGAGTACAAAGGTCTTTTAAACATTTAGCGTAAGCGGGAATTTGTTTAATAGCATCGAGGAATGGAATATTGATTTTAACTTGTTTAAACACCTCAAGTATATCCTCAACTTTTGACCCTTTCTTAGACAAATGTGACGGTCCCTCAACGTTTGGTGGATATGGCATTCTCGGAATATAATTCGTTGGGACCGATTCTTTTTCTTTCTTATTTTGGCTCGCGTCCTCACCCTTCTTCGTATTAGAGTTGATATTCATATCTTTCACATTCTCATTCGGAATTTCTATTACCTCTTCCCCTCGTGTAGTCAACCTAGTTGAGACGGCGTTTACTTGATCATTCGACCCCTTAACCTCATATTGTCCCTTAGGGTTTTGAATTGTTTGACTAGGCAACGTCCCCTCATTTCTACGACTCACTACAGTAGCTAGTTGTCCCATTTGGGATTCAAGCTTCGCAATGGATTGTGTGTGTGAGTGCACTATTTGTGCTTGTGCCTGTACTTGTGTTTCAATTTTATTAAGGGATGCCAACACCTTTTCCTCAAAAATGTTACTCCTTGGAGGGTTCGGATTAAGAGGCGGTTGTTGGTAATGATTAGGTTGAAACTGAGGTCAATATGCATTAGGAAAATTAGTCGCCTCATTAGGATTATTATTATTATTTTTCCACGAGAAGTTAGGATGGTTTCGCCATGGCGCGTCCGGATTATTATTAGTCGAATTATAATTATTCCGTGGGTATTGTTGAATAGAATTAATGTGTTGCTCCACGAATTCCGGAAATTGACTCGCCGATAGACATGCAAGTACCGAATGTGAAGGATCAGAACATAATGCACAAATTTCATGAGCGGGTGGGGCTGTCGTTTGGTTCATTGTTAAAAGTCAGTCAAGTTTGTTAGATAGTTCTTTTATTTCAATTGATTGACTTGACTCGAACTTTACCTCCCTCTTAGGTTGTGAATGATATCCCTCGGAACGTACTGATACAGCCTGATGCATCGAATTCTCGCTCAAAGTTTCAAAAATTTTCCAGGCCTCGTAGGCGCTTTTGTGTAGGAAGGTACCCGCACAAACAGCATTGACGGTGTTACGGACCAAAGGAATAAGTCCCTCGTAAAAGACCTGGACCAACTGCCACTTAGGAACCTGATGATGTGGACACGAACGTAATAATTCTTTAAATTTTTCCCACGTGTCGTAGAGTGATTCCCCATCTTGCATCACAAAGTTTGTTATAGATTTTCTTATCTGATTCGTACGCATAATCGGGAAAAACTTTTGTAAAAATTCGGTGTGTAAGTCTTCCCATGTTCTAATTGTGTTTGGCTCCAAAGATTGAAGCCAATATTTAGCTTTATCTTTTAAAGAGAATGGAAAGAGCCGCAATTTTAATTCATCATCAGTTAAGTTTTGGATTTTCAAAGTAGAACATATATCTTGAAAATCTCCTAAGTGTTTATATGGATCTTCATTTAAACGGCCATGGAAAGATGGAAGTAGCGAGATGGTAGACGACTTTATCTCAAAGTGAGATGCCGTCGCCTCCGGTAAGTCGATACAAGTTTGTGGCGTGTAAGTCGTCGGAATAAAATAATCTTTAAGTGGAGGAGGTGGTGGTATATTAGGATTATTCAAATTATTTCCGTTGTTATTTTGGTTGTTATTGTTATTTCCAATGTCTGCCATTTTAATCGGTTCTATGTTATGAAAGCGTGGTTTCTTTAGTCTTGTAAGAGTACTACGTATTTCAGATTCAAATAAAGACGTTGGTTTTGGTGTCAAATCATCGTCTATTAAAAATCGTGTTCTAGAAGTTAAGTTTGAAGACTTGTTAAGTCTTAATGTACGTTCAAGTTCAAAGTCAAAAGGTTTTAATTCCGGTTTATTTGAACGTGTACCTAACATAAACTAAAAGAAAGTAAACTAACAACAAAAACTGACTCAACTAAAAAAAAACAAATAGCAATCACGCAACTAAGATAACAAGCACTCAACTACTGTGATGCATGAATATTATCCTGCAATGCAATGACCGCGTCAAGCCCAGCGCCCCGGGTTTCCTAGCTAATGCAGTGCAATTAACCCTAAACTAATGCAAATAGTGCGTCACAGCGCCCTGACTTACAGTGGTTTAAAGCGAGTTTCACAAGAAGCAATTTATTTTATTTTATTTACATTTTTATTTGCGTAAGCTCCTTTGATGTAATTAGCTGCTCCACTCGGAAACGTTGACTACAAAATAAAAGAACAAGTTAGTAACTTAAAACAAAAACGGAAAATAAAAAAAAAATTAAAAAAAATAAACTAACCTAATATTTACGAATTAACTAAACTAAGATTATAAAACTAAAGGTAGTAATGCAATCCCCGGCAACGGCGCCAAAAATTGATCATGTTAGAATCAAGATATAAAAAGTGTTCTTTACTTTTCAAAAGATTTGTAGTGTGAAAGTAAAGGTCGAACCCACAGGGATTGGTTAACTACAGCGACTTAATTTTAAAACCTAACTTTAGTTAATTATGAAAACGGATTTTGATTTGATTTTAATTAAACTAATAACAATAAAACTAAATCTAAACTATGAAAGCAATTTAAAAGTGTTTCTATAAATATGTTTAAAGGAACCTAGGATTACAACTCCACCACTAGCTTCATAATAGGAATCTTTATGCATTCAATTAGCTTACTAAGTTGGATGATTATGGGGAATTGTGACTACAAGCCCAATTCCTCCGTCAAGAAAATAATCATGGTTCGAGCACCAACATAATCCATCTTCGGTTAGCACGAATTATCCCACACTAAACTAGGGTTGTGATCTAATCCGTCTAACCTAGGCATGGACTATTCGGATACTTGATAGCACAAATCAATAAAGCACCATCACATGTAAACAATCTAAACAAGCACAGCAAGCATAGATCGTTGAGCACATCACAGTCAAAATAGATCTAAGACAAGAATAAATTCTGAAAATAATGATTTAATCACTAGAAGTATGATTTTATTATAAAAAATCCTCTAAATATGTAATCATCATCCATACATAATAAAACTAAAAGAAATACATAAATAAAACCCTATTACTTGGCTAGGGTTTCATTGAAACCCTAGAGCTAGATTTAGTTGGCCATAGAATTGATGAATAGCAAGAGGTTGATGGAGGAGGCCATGGAAATCCTTGGTCTTCTTCTTCTTCTTCTCCTTGCTTTCCTCTCTTCAATGGCTGAAAATATATGTGTATATGGCTGTGTATATTGTTGTGTAATGATGTGTAACCTTCAATTTGATTTAGAATAGGATTTATATAGAGTTTGGAAGGATTTAGGAAGCTTTCCTAAGCCAAATCGCACTAAAACTGCTATATTTTGTAATCTGGACGTCATATGCACAAACCACCTTCGCTGGGCACTTTAATTTAACAAAATACGTGTTTTTGATTTTTACACAGGTCGCTCGCGCGACCCGCTCGCGCGAGGTCCTTTTTCGCTGCACTGCGCGACTTTCGTAGAATTGCGATAACATTTTGCTCGGAACTCGGATTGACTCGCTGTTTGAAGCCACGCGTCCGTAACTCGACGATCTACATTTTATATCTCTGGAGAAATTTCTCAAATATGAAGTATTACTTATCAAAAATGCAATTTTCCGAGGCTATTACTGCATTCATCCTTCACCGGAATCATCTTTTAAGCCCAGAATGACATCCAAAGCCACTAATCGTTGGATTTTTGTGCATTTTCATATTAAAGCTCCAAAATCTACAAAATATAGAATACTTATTAAAAATTACTTAATAACTACATGAAATGGGCTAACAAAGCGTATTTTTAGGACTATAAACGGCAACTATTCGTCGCCGATCAATCCTCGTACGAAGCAGTTTTATCTTTTCAGTAGTTTCCCTTACTAGATCTAGTCCCAACAGAGATGCTTCTCCTACTTCGGTCCAACATACGAGAGAGCGACACGGTCGTCTTTATAAGGCCTTGAATGGTTCCATCTGAAGACTTGCTTGATAATATTATTATACACAAACTCGACCGATGGTAGGTGGTCTTCCCAACTACCTTTGAAATCCATAACACAAGCTTGTAACATATCTTCCAAGGTCTATATAGTACGTTCTGACTGACCATCCGTATGAGGATGAAAAGCTGTACTCAATCTCAATTCTATCCCTAAAGCTTTCTGGAGACCTTTCCAAAACAAGGAAGTAAACCGTGAATCTCGATCTGACACAATTGAAATAGGGACTCCATGTAACCGAATGATCTCTTGAATATATAAGCGACTAAGGACATCAACAGAATTTGTCAAATGCATTCCCAGAAAATGTGCAAACTTTATCAAACAATCCACAGTGACCCAAACGACATCATGACCACGTGGTGACCTAGGAAGTGCTGTCACAAAATCTATTGTCACGTGCTCCCATTTTTACTCTAAAACTGGTAATGGTACTTGTAATAACCATGTGTCGCCCTACCCTGCCATATTCACATACGAAAAGTAGATGCTACAGGATCAGATTGTTGCTCATCTTTCACTTGTTGAATGATCGATGGTTGAGCCATGACAGAATACAATGAAGCTTGATCGTCAGAATCGTCAAGCTCTACCTCAAACTCCCCGATCTAATCGAGCATATTACATTCCTGAATGGCCAGACTAGCCATGGAACCTCGTGATTTGCGACTTAGCGCATCGACCACTAAATTTTCCTTCCCTGGATGATACTGTAGTTTGAAGTCATAATCTTCTAAGTACTACATCCATCGGCATTGTCGAAGATTTAGATCACGTTGAGTAAAGATATACTTCAAGCTCTTCTGGTCTGAAAAGACATCAAATCGTTCCCCATACAAGTAATGACGCCATGACTTTAAAGAGAACACTATGGCGGTAAGCACTAAATCATGAGTTGGATAATTCTATTCATGATGCTTCAATTGGCGAGAACCATATGCAAGAACTTTGCCGTCTTGCATAAATACACACCCCAAACCAAGAAGTAAAGCGTCACAATAAACTGTATAGTCAACACCACGCTCTAGAATAATCAAGACCGGTATTGAAGTCAATAGAGTTTTTAAAAGCTGAAAATCCTTCTCACACTCCGCAGTCTAAATGAATTTTACCCCTTTACGCGTAAGTTTAGTCAAAGGTGAAGCAATACGAGAAAAGTCCTTCACAAAGCGACGGTAATAGCCTGCTAAATCCAAGAAACTACGTACCTCAAATAAATTTTTAGGTGGTTGCCAATCCATTACAACATCAATCTTTAATGAATCAACTGACACTCCATCTCTCGAGATGTCGTGTCCCAAAAATTTTACTTCTGTCAACCAGAAATCACAATTAGATAATTTACCGAACAGTCGATGCGTACGCAATACTTGTAGGACAATCATCAAGTGTTCCTCATGAAGTTCCTTAGAAAAAGAGTAGATAAGAATATCATCAATAAATACAATCACGAACTTGTCCAAATAATCATGAAATACTCGTTGCATAAGATCCATAAATGCTGCTAGAGCATTGGTCAATCCGAATAGCATAACCACAAACTCAAAATGTCCATATCAGGACCTAAAAGCTGTCTTCGAGATGTCTGGCTGTCAAATACGGGGTTGATGATAACCCAATCTTAGATCAATTTTGGAGAAATAAGTGGAACCTTTGAGTTGATCAAACAAATCATTAATTCTTGGAATTGGATACTTATTCTTGATCGTCACATGATTGATTTTTCAATAATCGATACACAATCTCAATGTTTCATCCTTCTTCTTAACAAAGAGGATAGGGGCTCCCCACGGGGATACACTCAGGCAGATGAAACCCTTACTCTAGAGATCTTCGAACTGAAGTGTCACGCCCCGACGTAGCATAATTCAGGAAAGCATTTAATTTCCTTTATGGACTCGTAGGTCGTGACAAGTGAGTATGACCAATTGTCCCTGCAACAAATAACTTAACAACATTTCTAAAAGAAAGGATACTAATAATCATAAGCTCCGAAATTTAAAACTTGCTAAACTATTACATAAGTCAATGTCTTAGGCACAAAACGCCCTTATTCAAAAGCTATTCTCCAGTCTATTTCAACTTCAGAAATGAAAGACATAGGAAAATAATAAGCAGCCTCCTGGAAAGTTTACTGCCTCTAACTAGCATAGTCGGAGTACCCTGGCTGCTCCTGCCCCTGAAAATCTGGACATACAGTCCAGGACGCATCAACGCCGTCAGCTTATGAAAGCTGGTGAGTAAAATAAACAAGTGCTCGCAATGTATATATAAGCAAATAAACAACGGTACCATTTAACTTTAACAGTAATATATTCAAGGTTCCAATTCCAACATGAATCACGGGGGAATATAGTAAGAATTAAATACGAAATTGTACATGAATTGTGAAACATCTTATTTTGCCATTTCTTTCCTTTAGAACAATCCAATTAAATCAACACATCATTTCAGCTACCAGGAGTAATAAGTATTCAGTCATCCAATTCATACGCTACACTATCGCCTCCAATACCAGGAATACTATCCGATCGGTATTGAAGTCACACACCACACTACTGCCTCAGATATCAGGAATACTATCCGATCGATATCTAGACCAAACACAACCAACCATCGCTCCGGATATCAGGAATACTATCCGATCAATATCCGGAACGCGCGCCTTAGATACCAGGAATACTATCCGATCGATATCTAAGTCGTAAACAACACTATCACCATCGCTTCGGATATCAGGAATACTATCCGATCAATATCCGAAACGCGCGCCTTAGATACCAGGAATACTATCCGATCGATATCTAAGTCGTAAACAACACTGTCGCCTCCAATACCAGGAATACTATCCGATCGATATTGAGGTCGCACCCCAAACCGCCACCCTTTACTCTCTTTACACTTCCTCCCACACAGGCATGTTGACACAACCTCAACCCTAATATGTATGTCAATGTTTCATAAATAACACCCTTAATAAATCACAAAGCCGGATAATCGTACGAGCATAAATTTCGATCTAAGTTGTTCTTGTTTCGTACAATTCTTAAAACATAGACCTTTAAAACAATATTTTTGCCAAACTGTTCTTTAAAAACTTTTAAAACATTTTCCAAACAGTCCCTAATAAGAAAACATAGAAACTGCTCAAACTGCCAGGTCGCGCGAGCGGAGGGACTGGACAGGTCGCGCGAGCGGATCGCGCGCGCGAAGGGGGGGGGGAATGGTTCGCGCGAGCGGGCCGCGCGACCGAGCCTCGCGCGAGCGGGTCGCGCGCGCGAGTTCTTGCAGAATGTCATCTTCTTCGTTTTCTCCCCTGTTTCTGGTTTTCAAGCTGATTTTACCCATTTTCAGAATCTGTTCGTACTAGGACATGTGATATATGGTTCTCTTCAGTTTTCCGCGTAGATTAAGAATACGCGATCAATTTTAACTAATACGGATTGTATCGCTAAATATTCGCGATTAAAGTGAGGGTGTCAAAACTTAAAATCAACGGTACGTCGCGATACGGATGAATTATTGCGTAGGATTTGAACCGTAGTCTATTGGGACTAAGATCTTTCATTCCCAATTTACAGAATCGATTTTGGTTAACTTTTACAAAACTCCACTTTCAAGCTTTCATGGTGTTTATACATATATATATGCATATATACAACTATATACACTGAAATTTACATATATAAACGTTGAGAGTGAGTTTAATTTACTCACCGAGGGCGTTAGTACAAAGAATTTGAGACCGATAATATCCGCCGTAAAAATCCGTCGTCCAATAATTTCTTCCTCCGTTCTTGATTTATATATATGTATCCATGTATCTATATGACTGTGTGTATGAATATAATGTATAAACTATATATGTGTATTAGTGTCTTGAGAGATTTAAGAGAAATGAGAGGATTTAGAGATGCAGAGAGTTTGTGAGAGAGAGATATGTGTGTACTGTGAGAGAAACACAAGTATATATATACAATTATATGTTTGGGCTCCAAGAAAGGCAAAGAAATCCTCCGGTGAGGTTGAGCTCACGTGCTCCCTCACCCAAACTGCGATATAGACGCAGATTGAAATTAAAACTGGTATTTTCTGGTTTAAAATAAAATACAGAAAATTATACTAATGTAGGAATTAAATTCTCAGTTTATACAAAATATAGATATCGATTTTGAAACCATAGAAAGTATTTTGGAAATTACGGTTTGACCCCAGATAATTATTACAAAGAGAAATTAAATTAAAATACTCATGGAAATGAAACGCAATATTTATTTATTAATGATAATAAAATACAGGGCGTTACACCCTACCCACCTTAACAGAGATTTCGCCCCGAAATCTGAGCTAACTAATCCTGAAACAACTCGGGGTATCTAATCCTCATGTCTGACTCTAACTTCCACGACGCTTCTCCCTCGTCATGATGCCTCCACTGAACCTTAACCAAAGGAACGTCTCTTCTTCTCAGCCTCTTGATACTCTGGTCAAGAATCCTCACAGGTCTATCCTTGTAGACAACATTCTGACTCGTCTCAATATCATCAAAATTAACCACATGTGAAGGGTCCCGTATGTATTTCCTTAACATACTGACATGGAACACGTTATGAACACCAGACATCTTTGGTGGCAACGCGAGCCGATAGGCCACTTTCCCAACACGCTCCAATATCTCAAATGGTCCGATGAAACGAGGTGCCAACTTCCCTCTCTTCTGACCAAAACGCACTACTCCCCGAACCGGTGAAACCTTAAGGAGTACGTGATCACCGATACTGAACTCTAAGTCCTTTCGTCGTCGATCCGCATAACTCTTATGCCTACTCTGTGCAGTTTTCATCCTTTCCTTGACCAGTGAAATCTTCTCATTGGTCTCTCTCACCAAATCTGGTCTCAAAAGTTCCGTGTCTCCCACTTCAGCCCAACACAACGGAGATCGACAAGGTCGTCCGTACAAAGCTTCGAACGGCGCCATTCCAATACTTGAGTGATAACTGTTGTTATACGCAAATTCAACCAAAGGTAAGTGCGTCTCCCAAGACTCTTCAAAGTCGATTGCACAAGCTCTGAGCATATCTTCCATAATCTGATTAACACGCTCGGTCTGTCCATCGGTCTGAGGATGGAAAGCAGTACTCATCTTGAGCGAAGTTCCCATAGCCTTCTGCAAACTTTCCCAAAATCCCGAGGTAAAACGTGCATCGCGGTCTGATACAATCGACACAGGCGCACCGTGCAGTCGCACCACTTGCTGTAGGTACATTCGACTCATCCTTTCTACTGGGTAAGTCATATTGTACGCGATAAAGTGTGCAGACTTCGTCAAACGATCCACAATTACCCAAATCGCGTCATGATTCTGTTGTGACCGGGGTAATCCAACCACGAAATCCATAGTTATGTGCTCCCACTTCCATCCTGGAACAGGTAAGGGTTGCAACAATCCCGAGGGTCTCTGATGTTCGGCCTTCACTTGTTGACAAGTCAAACATTTAGACACAAACTCGGCTACTTCTCGCTTCATCCCTTCCCACCAGAAGTTTCTCTTCAAATCCTTATACATCTTTGTTCCTCCTGGGTGTACTGTCAGTCTTGATTTATGTGCTTCTTCGAGAATATCTTTCCTCAATTCTCTCAAATCTGGCACACACAATCTGTCTCGACATCGGTATCCTCCATCGGTCCCAACCTTCCATTCTATAGGGTCCTTTTCCGACATCTTGGCGAACCATATTTGAAATTTTTCATCTTCCCCCTGGGCTTCGATGATTCGACTCACAAGTGTCGGTTGTACTACCAAGCATCCAAAGTGTTGCCCGATACTTCCCTCAGAAATCTGCACATCAAATTCTGCGATTGTCTCTAAAGCTTTCCATTCCTTCAACATCAATGAAGCAATCATTCCTTGAGGTTTCCGGCTTAGGGCGTCGGCGACTACGTTAGCCTTATCGGGGTGGTACTCTAATGTAAAGTCGTAATCCTTAATCAGCTCCATCCACCTACGTTGCCTCATGTTCAACTCCTTCTGAGTAAACAAATACTTAAGGCTCTTGTGGTCCGAGAACAAATCAAACTTCTCCCCGTAGAGGTAGTGTCTCCAGATCTTAAGCGCAAACACTACTGCTGCCAGCTCCAAATCATGAGTTGGGTAATTCAATTCATTCGGCTTCAACTGTCGCGAACCATAGGCGATAACCTTTCTGTCTTGCATAAGGACACATCCCAATCCTTGATACGAGGCGTCACTAAAAATAGTGAACTTCTCACCATCCCTTAGTATCGCAAGCACTGGCGCTGTTGTCAATCTCTCTTTCAATTTCAGAAAAGCGCGTTCATGCTTATCAGTCCATTCAAACTTCAAATCTTTCTTAGTCAAACCAGTTAACGGGGCTGCTATCTTTGAGAAACCTTCTACAAATCTCCGATAGTAACCAGCTAGTCCCAGAAAACTTCTGACTTCTGTAGCATTGGTCGGCCGAGTCCAATTCCCCACTGCATCGGTCTTTGATGAGTCAACCGCGATTCCTTGTTGAGAGATCACATGCCCGAGAAACTTAACTTCCTGAAGCCAGAATTCACACTTGCTGAATTTAGCATACAGGCGGTGATCCTTGAGAGTCTGCAACGCGATCCTCAGGTGTTGTTCATGCTCTTCCTCTGACTTGGAATAGATCAAAATATCATCAATAAAGACAATAACGAATTGATCCAAATAGGGCTTGAATACTCTGTTCATCAAGTCCATAAACACAGCCGGAGCATTCGTCATCCCAAACGGCATCACTAAAAACTCATAGTGTCCGTATCTCGTCCTGAAAGCAGTCTTAGGTATGTCTTCCTTCCGCACCCTCAACTGGTGATACCCTGACCGTAGATCAATCTTACAAAAGGTCGTGGCTCCTTGCAACTGATCAAACAGATCGTCTATCCGAGGTAAAGGATACTTATTCTTGATAGTAACCTTATTCAGTTCTCGGTAGTCAATACACAACCGCATCGTCCCATCCTTCTTCTTTACAAACAACACTGGTGCTCCCCAGGGTGAAGTACTTGGACGAACAAAACCCAATTTCTCAAGTTCTTGAACTTGTTCCTTCAGCTCCAACAACTCTGTAGGGGCCATCCTGTAGGGAACCTTGGTTATAGGTCGAGTACCTGGCACCAATTCCACACAGAATTCTATGTCCCTTTCCGGCGGTAATCCCGAAATATCTCGGAATACTTCCTCGAACTCTTTGATTACCGGTATAGATGATACTGTCACCTCTGCACTGACAACCTCAATGTTTGCTAGGCATCTAGTGAGGAACATATCACCCGAAGGGTTACATTGGAAATCGAAGAGTCGATTCCCCTTGTCCGCAAATGTGATCCTCTTCCTTACACAATCCAACTTCGCATCATTCTTCTCGAGCCAATCCATTCCCAGGATTATATCGAACTCCTTCATCGACAGAACCACCAATCTTGCCAAAAGTTTGCGGTCTCCTAACCGAAGAGGACAATCCTTACACACATGTAATAACTTGACTGTGGTCCCTAAGGGTGAGACAGCACTCAAAGCTTCCTCTAAACATTGCGGTACTATACCCAACTTTTGAACGATCTTAACAGATATAAAGGAATGTGTAGCACCCGTGTCAAATAAAACTTTAACATGAGAGTTAAACAAGGTTAGAGTACCTTCCACTGCTCGTTGCTCAGGCAGTCCCTCCTCATAAGCACCTCCTTCATACCCTGTTTCTTCATAACCAGCAGCCTCGGGAATAACAGCATTCAGGCGGGCCTGTCCTTGTTGACCATAGTTGCCTTTCCTAGGAGCCTTGCATTCCGGACTTATGTGACCGGGCATGCCACAGTTATAGCACACGACTCCTGGACGATCCGCACGCCTAGGTGCTCTGCAATCTTTAGCTCGATGACCGGGAACTCCACAATTGAAGCAGTTATTGTTTTTGGCCCCTTCTATTGCTAGAGGCTGATACTGCTGAACTGCTTGTGTCTGCTGTGGTTTCTTTCCTCCATCCCAGGTCCTTTTCTGTCCTTGAGGGTACCCAGGTTTCTGTCCTGAATATCCCTTCTGCAGAGGTCGATTTCCAAACGGCTTCGAGTTCTGACAACCATCATTCTCTAACCCCGTAGCCAATCTCACTAGGGCTTCAAATGACTGGCCCAGATGCCCCATAGTCAGATGTCGAAGAGACAGGTTGAGACCCCGGTGATACTTCTTGATTTTCTTCTGGGGTGTGTCCACCATATGTGGAGCAAAGCGAGACAGACGCTCAAATCGAGTAGTGTACTCTCGGACAGTCAGATTCCCTTGAGTCAACTCCATAAACTCTTTCTCCCTCTTGTCCTTCTCTTCTTCGGGGAAATACTTCTCAAGAAACCTTTCCTTGAACACCACCCATGGCATTCTCCTTGCAGCTTCTTCCCCGATGGCCGCCTTTTTCAGCATCCCACCAATCAGCCGCTGCATAAGACAGCTGAAAGATAGCCAGACGCTTATTCTCCAGATCAGTGCACTCTATGGTCTCAAAGATACGCTCCATCTAGCGTAGCCACTGTTCCGCTTGCCAGGGTTCATCAGTCCCCGCAAAATACTCAGGTCGCAGGGCGCGAAACTCTTTGAGAAGCTTGTCTCCAGTCTGGTGGGCTTGCCTTCCATTCCCGTTGTAATTCCCATTCTGATTATTGTTCCTCGCATTTTGATCACTAACCCTCTCCAATCTTCTTACAAAAGCCTCGAACATTCCGGTTGGATCTATTACCGGGGGTGCATCTTCAATAGCGGGACGATTCCTGAGATTTCTTCTAGCCATTTGATCGAGAGAACGGTACCTATCCATCAATCAATAGAATTCGGTCAACCCCTCGAGAAGAAAGAAAACTCTAAACGATAGAAAGCGACTAGACACGGAATAAAGTCGAACTATCTTATCTCAATTCTATCTTAACGGCAGATCCTAGGTGTTCTGGACAATTGGTCGAGCCATAACCTGGCTCTGATACCAAAAAGCCTGTCACGCCCCGACGTAGCATAATTCAGGAAAGCATTTAATTTCCTTTATGGACTCGTAGGTCGTGACAAGTGAGTATGACCAATTGTCCCTGCAACAAATAACTTAACAACATTTCTAAAAGAAAGGATACTAATAATCATAAGCTCCGAAATTTAAAACTTGCTAAACTATTACATAAGTCAATGTCTTAGGCACAAAATGCCCTTATTCAAAAGCTATTCTCCAGTCTATTACAACTTCAGAAATGAAAGACATAGGAAAATAATAAGCAGCCTCCTGGAAAGTTTCCTGCCTCTAACTAGCATAGTCGGAATACCCTGGCTGCTCCTGCCCCTGAAAATCTGGACATACAGTCCAGGACGCATCAACGCCGTCAACTTATGAAAGCTGGTGAGTAAAATAAACAAGTGCTCGCAATGTATATATAAGCAAATAAACAACGGTACCATTTAACTTTAACAGTAATATATTCAAGGTTCCAATTCCAACATGAATCACGGGGGAATATAGTAAGAATTAAATACGAAATTGTACATGAATTGTGAAACATCTTATTTTGCCATTTCTTTCCTTTAGAACAATCCAATTAAATCAACACATCATTTCAGCTACCAGGAGTAATAAGTATTCAGTCATCCAATTCATACGCTACACTATCGCCTCCAATACCAGGAATACTATCCGATCGGTATTGAAGTCACACACCACACTACTGCCTCAGATATCAGGAATACTATCCGATCGATATCTAGACCGAACACAACCAACCATCGCTCCGGATATCAGGAATACTATCCGATCAATATCCGAAACGCGCGCCTTAGATACCAGGAATACTATCCAATCGATATCTAAGTCGTAAACAACACTATCACCATCGCTTCGGATATCAGGAATACTATCCGATTAATATCCGAAACGCGCGCCTTAGATACCAGGAATACTATCCGATCGATATCTAAGTCGTAAACAACACTGTCGCCTCCAATACCAGGAATACTATCTGATCGATATTGAGGTCGCACCCCAAACCGCCACCCTTTACTCTCTTTACACTTCCTCCCACACAGGCATGTTGATACAACCTCAACCCTAATATGTATGTCAATGTTTCATAAATAACACCCTTAATAAATCACAAAGCCGGATAATCGTACGAGCATAAATTTCGATCTAAGTTGTTCTTGTTTCGTACAATTCTTAAAACATAGACCTTTAAAACAATACTTTTGCCAAACTGTTCTTTAAAAACTTTTAAAACATTTTCCAAACAGTCCCTAATAAGAAAACATAGAAACTGCTCAAACTGCCAGGTCGCGCGAGCGGAGGGGCTGGACAGGTCGCGCGAGCGGATCGCGCGCGCGAGGGGGGGGGGGGGAATGGTTCGCGCGAGCGGGCCGCGCGACCGAGCCTCGCGCGAGCGGGTCGCGCGCGCGAGTTCTTGCAGAATGTCATCTTCTTCGTTTTCTCCCCTGTTTCTGGTTTTCAAGCTGATTTTATCCATTTTCAGAATCTGTTCGTACTAGGACATGTGATATATGGTTCTCTTCAGTTTTCCGCGTAGATTAAGAATACGCGATCAATTTTAACTAATACGGATTGTATCGCTAAATATTCGCGATTAAAGTGAGGGTGTCAAAACTTAAAATCAACGGTACGTCGCGATACGGATGAATTATTGCGTAGGATTTGAACCGTAGTCTATTGGGACTAAGATCTTTCATTCCCAATTTACAGAATCGATTTTGGTTAACTTTTACAAAACTCCACTTTCAAGCTTTCATGGTGTTTATGCATATATATATGCATATATACAACTATATACACTGAAATTTACATATATAAACGTTGAGAGTGAGTTTAATTTACTCACCGAGGGCGTTAGTACAAAGAATTTGAGACCGATAATATACGCCGTAAAAATCCGTCGTCCAATAATTTCTTCCTCCGTTCTTGATTTATATATATGTATCCATGTATCTATATGACTGTGTGTATGAATATAATGTATAAACTATATGTGTATTAGTGTCTTGAGAGATTTAAGAGAAATGAGAGGATTTAGAGATGCAGAGAGTTTGTGAGAGAGAGATATGTGTGTACTGTGAGAGAAACACAAGTATATATATACAATTATATGTTTGGGCTCCAAGAAAGGCAAAGAAATCCTCCGGTGAGGTTGAGCTCACGTGCTCCCTCACCCAAACTGCGATATAGACGCAGATTGAAATTAAAACTGGTATTTTCTGGTTTAAAATAAAATACAGAAAATTATACTAATGTAGGAATTAAATTCTCAGTTTATACAAAATATAGATATCGATTTTGAAACCATAGAAAGTATTTTGGAAATTACGATTTGACCCCAGATAATTATTACAAAGAGAAATTAAATTAAAATACTCATGGAAATGAAACGCAATATTTATTTATTAATGATAATAAAATACAGGGCGTTACATGAAGTTCCAACTCCTTCAATTCTACTGGTGCCATACGATATGGTGTAATAGAAATAGGCGAAGTGCCTGTCACAAGATCGATTGCAAAATCGATAGCACAGATAGGTGGCAATCCCAATAAGTCTTTTGGAAAGACATCAAGAAATTCACAAATAATAGGTGGCAATTCCACTGATCCATGGCCAATAAACTAGCCAGAGTTCCAAGAGAAGAGTATAAACTACTCCGTGAAAATAATGAAGGTATCGGTAAATCCAACTGATCTCCCTTGAATCTACAACTGTCTCCATCAGGAGTGAAAAGAGTAACCCTACGCTTAAAACAATCTATTAAAGTTCAGTACTCGACCAACCAGTCCATCCCAAGGATGACATGAAATCCTAGATTCGGCATAACAATCAAATCAACATTCAACTGCCAGTCTGCTATCAAAAGTATACAACCACGGCAAACCTGATTCAAATGAATAATACCACCAACTGGAGTATCAACAGATAAGACATACTCTAAGCATTCTATCTCTAACCCCAATACTGATGCGAATATTGACGAGATGAATGAATGTGATGCACTAGTGTCAAACAATATAGATGCCCAAGAGTTAAACAATGGGATGATACCTTGGATCACAGAAGGTCTAGCATTTCCAGAAACATGATAAGCAGATGACATAGACAGAGCAAAACTCCGCCCTTGGGGTTCTTGGTGTTGTTGTGGCTGAATACTACCACGGTTATTTATCCTTTGATAATTACCATGATTCATCTATTCTGGTAGGGTTTTACGCTCTGAACAGATATTGCCTGAGATGGTGGTTAATACGGTGTCGAAACAATCGATTGAGTTTTCTTGGGTAGTGGTTGAGGACATAACTTGATGAAATGGTTTGGATCACCACATCGAAGACAAACTTTTTCCTTAGCGGTATTCATACCTCACAGTAACCTAGATTGTTGAGAACTTCGATAAGAAGCTCTCTGTTATGAATGGGATCATTGTTGTTGATGTTCAGGAGGTTGGGACTGAAATCAAGACCTAGACTCTGTCGTGGCTTTCTTAGACTGAAAGGTGCTCTTGGCTAGAGTAATTATCTCCTTGGCCATTTTCAGATCCAAATCCACACTTTCAACCTCGAACGCTCTTGTCAAAATATCAGTAAAAGTGGTGATAGGCGTGCTAGCCACACTTTTCTGAATATAGGGTCAAAGACCAGAGCCAAAGCGTAAAGCCTTGAAATGATCACTGACCAACTATTCTTGCACAAAACGACCCAAGATGGAAAACATAGTAGCATATTCTATCACTGACATATCCCCCTGCTAAAGGGTAAAAAACTCAGCCCTTTCTGCGTCCCTCTGTACTTCTGGGAAGTAGTTATCGAGGAAGCGTTTAAATGATTCCCAGGGTTGTGCCAGTAAGTGGATGAACACTCACAACGCAATCCAACCAATAGGTAGCTTCTCCAAAAAAATAAGCATGTAGCCAACTTGATGTAGAGAGCATGCTCATGAAGATCAATGAATTTGAATATCTTCGTGATATGCTGAAGCCAATCCTCTGCAGCTAATGGGTCAGAGCTACCAAGGAACTGTGGCGGCTTCCTAACATCAAAATCTTTGGTAATCAGCCGCTCTTGAGCTCTAGTAGGATTTGTCTCACCTCCAGGAGCATGAGAGGGAGGAGGCGGCATAGCATCTCTAACTGCCCTTGCAATTACATCGGTTACATTCTGTAACCCTTGCAATCTATCAAGAATGTCAACCGGTCCTATAGAGGCTTCAGACCCAAATACGATTTCAGGTGCGTGACCTCGACAACGGCCACGACTTTGACCTCGACCTCGGCCACAGGTTTGACCTTGACTACTGCCTCTACTTGGACCACATCCTCGAGCACAACCTCGACCTCGACCTCTAACTGGGACCGAAGCAGCCGATATCTGCTCATCAGCCTCAACCTCAAAATTGCAATTTTCATGATGCGGTGGCATATCTATAACA
Organism: Hydrangea macrophylla; assembly: GCA_033977485.1. Classification (NCBI taxonomy): domain Eukaryota; kingdom Viridiplantae; phylum Streptophyta; class Magnoliopsida; order Cornales; family Hydrangeaceae; genus Hydrangea; species Hydrangea macrophylla. The sequence continues at coordinate 10,471,116 of CM066986.1, read as the reverse complement.
AGATCAAATTGAGTAAACGAATCACATAACATGATCTAATTACGAAGTGTATTAAACAATACATGTATATGTCAAACATAACAAGTAAGTAGTTATCACCTCAAGTTATCAAATAACGTGTTAACACATATCAAATCGTATGTCATTTATCAAATAATGTGTCTAACATGTCAAAAAAACTATACAAGCGAGCACATAACCCGCCGTTCCAAAGTATTCGACCCGGTTATGCTTTGATACCATTCTGTGATGTCCCACCCCGCCATGAGTCTTGGCAACGGGGTGATGACTGGCGGAAGTATAATAATAAACAATAACAATAGTCTTTGACACCAATCGGTAACTCTCCGAATCCTAGACTCCGAGGGTTACATGTAGTATATGTTTCTTATTTGGAAAACATTTATAAAATAGAATCTGGTTTTAAATTAGAAAATATCATTTCTTGTAACAAAACATTTTGAAGATAAGCAGCGGAAAATCACAGTTAAGCTATCATTCTATTTAAAAGCGGGTGGACTAACATTTGTCCAATTAAACAAATTCCCTTTGAAATAGAATTTATTACATCATTTAAATTAAAAAAATCCCATAAGCAGAGCCTTCAAACAAAGCGGAGGTTCATCAAATCTCGGGCGCCTTCCCCTTATCTATATCACCTGAAAAAGAAAGGTTTTATAGTCCATAAGCCATAAAGGCTTGTATAGTCATATAACCACATAATAACATCTGCTATATAAAATGCGTGAGTGCAATGAATGCCAATGTCATGCATGAAAATTATTTTTCATCCTTTTTCAAACACTCACCCTTGATCGTCAATATCAATACCCGAACCATGGGCTTCCCATCCACAGAGGCCTAGCCTTTAATGTGCGGGACTTTGGGCCTTACTAATTACACGGAGGCCTAGCCTTCAACGTTATGGGGGTTTCTTGCAGCACATCCCGTAATTCGAGTTCCTAGTGGTACCCATCTCACACGCCTACTCACAAATCTGGGATTTCTATCTTTTCAAAACAAAATCCCTCCTAGAGGGTTTATGCACAGAAGCCTCTAAGGTCTTCTCTTTTAAAAACCTGGAAGTCTCAAAGGTCTTCCTTTTTCAAAAATCGAAAGCCTCTAAGGTCTTCATCCCAAAATCATTTTTGTGATTTTCGTGTTCATGCTTATGCTTATGAAATGATATGATATATGCGAGCTCTAAGCATCAAGACATATTCAATATTTCATAAATTACATATCAAAACATGCTGTCGATTTAAAGCAACACAATAGACATGCTGAAATCATCCAAGTAAACACACAAAACATATCAATTCATATAAACATGTAAGTACACGTTATACAACTTTATTGAGGGTTATAGGGAACAACCGTTCACCGGGGATAGACTTAATTACACAGAATAGAATTCAGAAAAGCCCAGTATGTTGCAATCTATTATGTACAATGATATAAGCACATTAGTGAGGTACAATACTTCTAAGCACAAGTATAACTACTATTAAAGTGAAGTACAACTCTTATAGCTAAGGGTACAAGGCCCCTTAGCTCAATTCTGACTTAAGTACAAGAAAACAGGAGTTTTCACCAAACTACCTCAGGTCGTTCGCGTGGGCCTCTTGGGCAAATTATGCTCAGTAAGACCACGTGGGGATTTTAAAACAATTTCAAAAAATAGCCAGTTCGCGCGTGCGGGCTGCTCACTCGGACCCTTGCTCGCGCGAGTCGCGCGCACGAGCCGCTAACCAGACTGCCATTGCTGTTTTTTTTGTTGCTTTGTTATAAAAATTATTTTTCAAACTTAATCAAAAACCACTTTCCAATATATGAAACTCTCTATTTTTCCATGTAGATTCCAAATATGAAATCAAAATTTGAAAAATCGAATCGTAGCTCTCGATTTTATCAAAAAATCGAATGGTGACAAAACTTTGATTTGATCGTTTGTCGGGATCATAAAGAATTAGCCTTTGAAATTCGAAATAGAGCCTCGTGGGATCGAGACCTTTCATTTGATATAAAGAAATCAAGTTTTTGTTATAGTTTTTCTGCTCGGTATTTTGGACCTTTAACGACATATACATATAAATTACGTGTATATATATACATACCTACAGTGCTTTAGCTAACTGAAATCAACATTAGAAGAGGTACATAAACTTAATTACCAATTTGGATTACAGAAAGTTATACAGAGATTCCAATCAAGGCCTTTGAAATCAATTACTCTTATGTATCAACTTGAGTATGTATATGTGTATGTATACAGATAACGGGAGAGAGAAAGACAATAGAGAGACAGTTGAGAGAGTTCAGAGAATGAGGGTTGTGAGAATGAGAGTGGGGGTTGGGTTCATTTATACACACACACGCGCGCGCGCGCGCGTGCACGCGCGCACAAAACACATGCACACTACTACGCACGAAATTCCTTTGGCTCCAAGTTCTAGTGAGAAATACTTGTATGTGTTGAGCTCACGCGATGACACACACAGAGGTAAAAATTATACTGTACAAATCTCAAATCTTGTATATTTCTCGATTAAAAAGTAAAAATTAAATACGGGGTATTACACACACATACACACACACACTCTCTCTCTTTCTCTCTCTCTCTCTCCCTCTCTCCTTTCTGTCTCTCACATTTCTTTCTCTCTCTCCCTCTTTCCTTTCCGTCTCTCACATTTCTCTCTCATTGCTCTCTTCTCTACACAATCACTATCTATTTCTCTTCCTTAATGTTCAAAGCAAGGATTATCTTGTATTAATTAGTAGAATTGTGAGTTGTGGTGCATTCACAATTAGGGTTAGTGATCTTCGATTATTTATTGTATAGAATGAGCTAACATTTGACTCATTATGTTGTTGGGAGTACTTTGAGATAAGAATTTTGTAATAAAATTTAGTATGCTGGATCATAAAAGTGCCAAAGAGTTGTATGTTGATTTTGGGTTTTAATAAATTTATGGGTTAATTACACGAACCTCTCCTGAGGTTTGATGAAATTACACGGGCCTCTCGTCTATATTGCAAAATTACACAGACCTACACTCTAGCATATGAATTTATTTTACCCTTACTTTGTTTACCATTTTATTTAACTACACACCTCTCTCTCTCTCTCTCTCTCTCTCTCTCTCTCTCTCTCTCTCTCTCTCTCTCTCTCTCTCTCTCGCTCGCTCTACTGTGTGTGTATATATACATATACAAGTACAAACATAATATATGGACATATATATACGAATGAATATGAATTTGTTCAAAAACTAAAAATTTAAACCCAAAATCAATTTGTTCAAAAAACTAATTTATTCCTAAGATTTAAGCTCAAAATCAATTTACTCCAAAAACTAATTTGTTCCTAAGATTTAAAGTCTAAATCAATTTGTTCAAGATCTAAACTGAAAATACCAAACTCACATCAAAGATGTATACAAGTATCTATTTATATATGTATTCAATAGATACATGTATACAAATATGTATATATATGGTGTGTATGTATGTATGCATGTATATATGTATATACCGTAGAGAGAGAGAGAGGCTTTTTTTTTATAACTAAGGGTATTTTCGGCATTAACAAATTAAGAAGGGAGGTCTCTGTAAATTTTCCAATCTAGAGGGGAGGTGTGTGTAATGCAAATTCAAATCTCAAGGGAGGTTTGTATAAATTTGCAATATAGAGGGGAGGTCCGTGTAATTTCACCAAACCTCAAGGGAGGTTCGTGTAATTTACCCTAAATTTATTTACACATGTTTGTGAAAATTTTTGAATGTTATAGATATAGAGGAAACTCGGCCGATTTTTTTTAGCAATCTTTGCCTTTTTTGAAATTTTTTTTTTATTTTTTATTCTTGTGTTGCTTGTTTAGATAGTTTTTTATTTGTGTTTTTAGTCTTGTTTTGCTCTTTGGGTTTCTAGGTGGCTGCATTATTATATTTTTAATTAAACTTTCGTATTATGTTTCAGGTTGTGGCGAGAGATTAGAGGGTTTAGATCATGATGAGAATCAATTATGAACGTAAAGACTTTATTTAGATTATTTTTATTTCTACTAATGTCATCAGCTATGAAACAATTATGTATGAACATATTCTTTATTGTATCTTGTTTTATCTTTAATTAATATGCTTTTAAATTCTATGTGGTTTTTGTCATTAAAAATTAGTATGTTACAATTTATTGTGAAGGAGAAATAATAATTTTTGGTTACAATATATAAATTTCCATCACAAATATTATTTGTGATGGTTTTGGTAATATTGTGTTCGCAATTTTTAAAATTCCGTCACAAACACTATTTATTCCGTCACAAATAGCATTTGTGACGCTATGGACAAATAGTATTTATGACGGTTTTAGGTTGACACAAATAAAGTATACAAATCCGTTACAAATAGAATTTGTGACAGTTTTGAGTCGACACAATTAACAAAGTGCCTCAAATCAAATGTGACACTACTATTTGTGTCGCACATAAATCCGTCACAAATACTAATTGTGATGGTTACAAGTCAGTACAAATAAACTATCACAAATTATAAGCATATGTAACACTATTTTTTGTGTCACACGCAAATCCGATACAAAATCCATCACAAATGATTTTTTGACAGAATTTGACCCGACATAGACTTTTTGTGATACCCCTAACTTGTGTCGGGCACAAATCCTTTACAAGAGGTGCAATTCCGTCGCAAAAAGTATTTGTGACGAAATTGCACTTTTTTGTGATGAATTTTTTCCGTCACTAAAGACATGTTTTCTTGTAGTTAAGGGTCCTCATGAAGAAATTTAGCCAAACTCAATGTGGTTAAATAAAGAGCATTTTTTGTTGCCAACGTTTGAAATCTGTTCCATTACACTTTTCAGATTTTTCGCCATGATTTATATTCACGGTCGAAACTGTAGTAGACTGAGTTGCCATTTTGAAAAATTAAATTTTACGAAACTTGTTTGATTTTTGTTAATAAATAAGTAAAACAGATTTTGGAAGACAAAATAGAATTCAAAAGAAAACAACAAATAAAATTCGTCTTAAGATTGCTATTCCCTAATGACAATATGTTATATTAAAATAATATGTATAATCTGAAACAGAATCTTAATCTGGAATAGAAATATTAACAAGACACAGAAACTGGTGTGAATTAGATATGACTGTTGGTAATCAACAGTTTTCAGAGGGAAATCAACAGGTACGAATTATTCAAATTCTAGTTGGAAAAATTCAAATGAATTTTATACAAAAAGAATATACATAATTCAAACCACATCCACACCCACTCCCCTCCCCCCCCCCCCCCCCCCCCCCACACACACACGAGCCTAACCCGACAGACAAACAGCGACAGCGGTGGCGCATGTGTGGCAGACCATGGTTAGCCTAGGTCCTCTCCCCTTAACAAAAGTGGGTACCCCAAAGGGGCATACCACTTGTAAGGAACCTAGCTTATATATACTCTCTACCTTCCTTGTAATTTTCCTATGTGTGACAAGATAATTCTATACCCACTTCAACACCTCCTCAACCAATGTTCACATGGGCACTTTGAATGACAATTTCTCATTCATCCCTTAATGAATTTCCACATATAAATATATGATGTTCATCTCTACACGGAGGAGAACGCGTTCTAATGTGGTCCCGCCCCAATAGATGAGTGAGTCCCACCTTAAAGTTTACAAATCCTTTAGTAGGGAAATCCTTTTTTCCAACAACTAAAGTATGTGTTTTTATGGACTGTATAAAGTTCTAAAGTGGTGTTTGGAAAAGCTAGTAAGTCATTCTTTTGGAAGAAATATTTCTGGTGAAGAACTGCTATTTTGTGATACGATGTAACACTACATTGATGCCACATTACTCTTCTTGTTGCCAACTAAATTCCCATCTCCATATAAAGAACATATAGCTAATGATTAGTGATTAAGACATAACTAAGTATGAACAAGTCTTCAGCATAGTTCCTTAGGAACTGTGCATCCTGGTTCCTCTCATAGGAGGAACAGTGAAAAGAGTAAAAATACAATTTTGCCCCTATTTTCACTATTCCCCCGTGAGCATGGATAGAGCTATTAAGAGGCCAAGGGGGGCCTTGGTCCCCTCAAAGTTTGGGAAATTTCTATGTATATTTATAGTTCTCAAGTTCTAAACGAATTTACAAATTGACAATTGTTGTTTAGTATTATGAAAATTAACTAATTTTTGTCTTATCTATTTAATTTGGTTTATCTTTGGTAAAGGAAAATGCTAATGGAAAGACAACAAGCATTATGGAAGTTAAGAAGGCAATGAGACAAATAATACCCCACTTATGAAGTCTTATACGTATATATACATATATATATATATATTTTTTTTTTATAGACACCGCATTTTGTCGGCTAACAGATTTAGGAGACCACAAGCCTGTCAAACCTCAATGATTAGAAAGATCGAATTTTCAAACATTGCCTCTAATCTTAAGAACACAAAGAATTTGCTGAAACAGCCAAAATGTCCCTAAAATCCCAAAACTCTCTAAATTGGGCCAGAAGCTCAGAAATCATTCGATGTTGTTCAAAATAAACAGAAAAGTATTTTAAAAGAGAAATGTTTGAAAACATCAGCTCCTAGAAGTCCTGGAAGTTCCTATTTGACCTCGATTTGACCAAAATTTTTTGAATTGCCCGAAAGCTCCAAAATCATTCTAAATCATGTAAAAAGGCTTAAAATATGTTTTAAAAGAAAATAGGATGGAAACGTCAGTCTCCGGAGGCCCCCAGAACTTATTGGAAATTCCTAGAAATGCACTATTTGACTGATTTGACCTCAAGTTTGACATAAACTCAAATTCACCTTTCCAATGTTGAAATATTTTTATCAAATACTCGAGGTTAGTAGCTTTCCAATGGTATATCGCACATAATTTCTAGACTTAAATTGAATTTATTATGAATTTTTGAAGGTGAAAAAGGCGATCAAATCGGCTTTTACTACGAATACCGCAATACTTTCCAAAGTGACCCAACTTCAAATCAGCTCCTTACCCATCGTCTGATACCCAAGACTTTCGCATCCATTAGTTATCTCAAGCTCTTTACCCGTCATTTGATATCCAGGACTTTCATGTCCGTCGGTTATCTTGGGCTTTTTACCAATCCTTTGATATTCAGGACTTCCGCGTCTGTTGGTTATCTTGGGCTCCTTACCCTTCATTTGATATTCAGGACTTCTGTGTCTGTCGGTTATCTCGGGCTTCTTACCCATCGTTTGATATCCCAGACTTTCGCGTCCATCGTTATCTCGGGCTCATTACCCGTCGTCTGATATCCAAGGCTATAAGTCCATCATTTATCTAGGCCTCCTTGTCCGCCACATGGTATCCAGGGTTCTAAGTCCGTCAGTTATCTTGGGCTCCTTGTCTGTCGCATGGTATCCAAGGCTCTAAGTCCGTCGGTTACCTTTGATCATTATCCTCAAAGGGCCTCGCATTTGAATGTTTTTGCTTGTAAAGATCGCAATCCAAAGTCCCAAAAATTCATAAGTGTGTTTAGAGACCCAGAATCTCCAAAATGTTGGTGTCCCCATTTGAGTAAACCACAACATTAGAGCCAATGCACAAGCACAATACAAGTCTACTTGGAGAGGCACACCTACACCACCAGCTCATGCTAGCATAACAACACTAGACATTGCAGGACTCATTACATGATCCATATTATATCCATGCATTGCACAACATCCTCCTAGCATAGCATCTGCCTGTTTTGTTGTGTGTTCGCATATTTGATTCATTCCTTCATGCCCGAACTACGTCCGTAGGCAGCTCACACAAAGCACGACCAGCACCGACATCATCTTTTTCCTTGTATTTTGCAACGGATTTATCCTAAATCTTTAGCCTCCAACAGACCTGTCTCTTCAAGGCTTTGGGACTCACTTGGGACATGCGTTGCCTCGTAAGTTCATGCCAAAGAGGGGCAAACTATAGACACCCCATTTTTTCGGCTAACAGATTTAGGATGCCACAAGCATATCAAACCTTGATGATTAGAAAGATTGGATTTTCAGAGACTGCCTCTAACTCTTATGAACTCAAAGAATCGGCAGAAACGACCAAAATGCCCCTGAAATCCAAAAACTCTCTGAATTAGTCCAGAAGCTCAGAAATCATTGATGTCATTCAAAATAAACAGAAAAGTATTTAGAAGAGAAAGGTTTGAAAACATTAGCTCCTAGAGACTTCCAGAAGTCCTAGAAGTTCCAGTTTGACCAGGGCTTGACCTCGGTTTGACCAAAAATTTTCGAAATAGCCTGAAATCTCTAAAATCATTCTAATTTATGTTAAAAGACTTAAAATATTCTTTAAAAGAAATTGAACGGAAACGTCAATCTCGAGAGGCACCCAAAACTTCTTGGAAATTCCTGAAAATCTACTATTTGACCTATTTGACCGCAAGTTTGACCAAAAGTCAAAGTCACCTTTGTGATGTCAAACTAATTTGATCAAATACTAGAGTTCAATACCTTTTCAACGGTATATCGCATATAATTTTTGGACTTAAATTGAATTTATTATGAATTTCTGAAGGTAAAAAAGGCGATCAAATCGGCTTTTATCGTGAATGCCGCATAACTTTCAAAAATGACACAAATTCAAACAATTTTTTTATGAAAATTATACGTCAATATCTTTCCAACGGTATATCACTAGCTCAATTCGGAGTTCGTATGAATTTTCTGTGAACTTTGGAAGAAATAGGGTCATTTCACAAATTTGGGAGTTCCGAGGACATTAATGCAAAATCAACTGGGGGTTGACTACTACGGCGAGATTGGCCGAATGCCGTGGCGGCAGTCTGAGTGATTTATTATTATCATTTTTTTTATAATTTTTGTTTAATTTTTGGGTTCCAATTCAAATTTTCAATAAACAAAACGACATAGTTTTGATATTTTGAACATTTTGGATCAATTAGAGACTTTTCAAAACCCAAAATACCTCCCCAAATTGGCCTATAAATGAGACCTATTTTCTTCCATTTGGGGAGGAACATGGAAGCTCCAAAGAGAGAGAGATAGAGAGATAGGGAGAAATATAGATTTTCTTCTTCCAAGTCCAATTCAAATGTAAGTTTCAATTAGTTTACTAAAAACTAAACTTGTATTTACAAGATTTCAATTCATTTTCTTCATCTTCTTTGATTTTCAACGAGTTAGAGAGCAATCTATAGCCACATACAAACATAAATGAGAGGTTGAATGCTTGTGGTTCCACCATTGATGATTCATTGATTACAAATTTCTATTTTTATTTTTCTTTATCATACTTGCATTTTCCCTTCTCCACCCCATTTCTATTTTGATTTCTTTTTATTCTAGCATAATCTCTTCTCAACCCCCATTTCTATTTTGGTTCATTTTCATTTGCATAATCTATCCCTCATCTCATTTCTATTTTGATTTCTTTATCATTTACATCATCTTTTCCTCAACCTCATTTCATCTTTTGATTTCAACCGTTTTCAAGTCCTTAGATGGTTACTTCATCTCCTCAAAAGTTTAAATTCTTGATTTGAACATCTATTTAATGCCCCCATTAAAAACCCAAACTATTTTCCAAAAACTAAATGGATTTTCTTAACAGTGATGCAATACAGTGAGTTACTGAGGTTCAAACGTTTATTTTGAATTAAATGCTTGATATATGATGATGAAACCACTTGGAAAACCTTCTTAATACATCATAGTTCACCCTCATTTTGCTTCATCAATTTTAGAAATGTAGAAATCTGTTTTTTGGATTTTAGAAGTTCATGTTAAAAATTTGTCTTTTATCTCACAGATTGTAGTTATAACACCCGTATTTGTGTTATTTCTTTTGCATTATATTGTCATGCATGATAATGTGATGTGCCGTGTCTTATGACACATGTTTGGGTGAGTTTTGACTCACGAGTTAATTTGGGTGTCTGTATTAGAGAACCCTTTGAAACTGTAGTGATTGAGGATTTGTTGTTGCGACGTCTCTCCGAATGTGAGACAGTCACTGTGGAATACTATAAATGTTTATTTGAAAATAAATGTTTAGCTGTGTATTTCAATATATGTATTAATCTCTATTTTAGAATTTATATCTGTTGTTAGTTTTAGTTTCCTAGTGAGAACGAATTAACACGCTATTAATTTGGTAGGCTAATTAGCAACTTCGGAAACGTCATGTAGAAATTCGCGTTTTAGCGACCAAACGAAACTTAGTCGAAAACTTTTATAATTTTGAGGTTTCACTTATAAAGCTATGAATAAGCTGTATAGAAAGTTTCAGAGACTGATTAGGAGTTTTGAAAACTTGTGGGGAGGTAAACGTAATTCCCGATAGTTTTTCCTATATATAGAAAGTGATGACTTTCATAAACTTCACAAGTCTTAACCTAAATTCCAAAAAGGGGGCCATAGGGAGATTTTGGAGCTTAGAGCTTTGCGACGCCAAACGACGACCTTCCATCAGTTTGTTTACTCCCATATTTCATATTCGAGCTCCTCGAGGTAAGAGCTTCGTTTTGATATATGTTAGGGCTTGTTTGGCCAAATTTTCCGAAAAGTTGTTTTCTAGAATTTTTCATAAAAGTTGATAAATGGAATTTTGATCCATAGGAATTGTACTAGACGGACTTCTACACGTTCTTTGTACATGGGTTTTCGTAGGATCGAAGTTTAAGAGCGTAAATCAGAGGTGAGTGATCCAACTATGTTTTGGAATGATTTCTTGACGTGTATTCATGTTATGTTTGAGTAGCATGTATTAATTCATAGATATATACTGTGTAGTTCATATTGGGCATTTGTATTGATAAGTAGGCCCAATAGCACGATGAAATGTTTGATTTCCGCGAGCATGGTGATATGTATTGAGAATGTTAAGTTGCTTATGTGGGTCAGAAGGAGCACGTGGTCACCATTCCATTTTGTGGAGCCGATATAGGCATTAAGGTTGCACGATTGAAGAGAAGAATCGTGGGTCTTACCCTTTCGCGTGGACTTATTGGCGAGGAGTCGCAGATTGGGAATATGGACGGGCACATGAGTCTCCCGCGACTAGTATGAAATGTAGAGATGTGAATGCGGACATGTTTATCATTCATGTGCATATGTTATTTTATTCACTAAGCATTAACTTAAACAAATCAAATATCTGTGGTTATTCAAATAACCATTTCAGGTGTAAATGCTGGCGAGGAATCAGAGAAGTGAGCACGTGGGTTTAGAGTTCACTTAGAAGGCAACCTGAATGTTGATCTTGTAGTTTTGGAACAATAGGAATGTTGTAATAAAGATTTGAATGTTTTAACTTATGTTTAACTTAGTATGTTAGAATGGACCTAAAGCATGGTAATAGTTAGTAACATGTTGTAATTATACTTTGGTAATGTTTTAATGCAGCTAGGATTACTTTGATGTGAGGTTGGAGTGTATGGTTAACACTTGGTTGTTTTAAAATGCTTTTGAAACTTGTTTTTCTGCAGATTGGGCTGTTGCCAGGGGAGTAGTCGACTGGTCCAGTGTTCTATCGACTGGACCCTTATGCCTGCTAGCTACTGCTTTTTAATATGGCAAAAGCAGTCGACTGGGCCCTTCCTCAGTCGACTGGACCTCTGAAGGTTTATGTGATTTTTTTGGTTCTGCTTACTTCAGTCGACTGGACCCCCAGCCTCACTCGACTGGAAGAGCTGTAAACAATTTTTGAAAACTCTCTGCTCTCTTCAGTCGACTAAGGTCCCGACCCAGTTGACTGGACCTCTAAATTTTGGGAACGTTAATGAATTGGTTTAGCCTCGGTGGCGTGCACGGGCTCTGGTTCCGCTATTGTGGGGCCGGGCTGTGACATTTAGTGGTATCAGAGCATAAGTTTAGAGCCTTGGGAACGAGTGACGTTATATATATGCTGAGTGACGTCGAGTGGAGTGTGTAATTGTGAAGATAATTGTTATCATTATAGAAATGCTTCATGTGTTAGCATTTGTTGATCGTGATGAACTGTGCACATATATCTATATTGTGACATAGCATGCATGGTCATTATGCATTGAACTCAACAATGGAATATTTGAAACATTATGGCTGATCCGCCAAGAGAATTGTCACCACATTCGCGGATGGACCAAATAGTGAATATGGTGGGAAATTTCATACAAGCGGTAAGTGAAAGAGAACATATGAACGTTCAGCATCAACCAGTGGAAATTCGTTATATTAATGCACCACCAGCACCGCGACCTCAACATACAATCGTGGAACAGTTTCATAAGCAGAAGCCGACCTTGTATTATGGACAAGTTGACATAGACTTGGCCGATCATTGGATGATGGACATGGAAAGACATTTCCATCAGGTAATATGTACCGATGAGGAGAAAATTTTATGCGCATCCGATACGTTGATGGGCGAAGCATTGGATTGGTGGAACAACGTACTTGAACAAGGGAAGCCGACCACGTGGGAAGCATTTAAAGAAGAATTCAACAAACGTTTCTTTCCGCAATCTGCTTATACTCAGAAACGCCAAGAGTTTGCAAGTCTGGTTCAGGGAGACATGACTGTGAGTGAGTATGTATCCTGTTACAATGCTTCGTTACGATTTGGGAAAACTACCGTTCCGACTGATAGGGATAAAGCTCGTAAGTTTGAGGAAGGACTTAGGGAGAATATCCGTGGCCGTGTGGATATGTTACAACACCCGACCGTTTCTCTCGTTGAGGAAGCTGCTCGTATTGCTGAGAAAAGTGTCGACAGATATCGACAGGGACAACAAAGGAAGAGAGCAAATAACAGTCGGGGTAAGAGTCAAGGGAATGCGAAGAAACCGTTTATACAAGGTTCGAGATCGCATGTGGGTGACCAAGGAGGAAGTACATTCACGGGAGATTCGAGACCGTTCTGCCTGACATGTAACTTGCGACACAGAGGAACCTGCTATCGATTGACCACTTGCTACCTTTGCAAGAAATTGGGACACGTATCTAGGAATTGTCCTTTGAATGCGAATGTGACTACACCGAACACTACCTCGAACACAAAGAGTTATAACCCAGAGATGAGGGGGAAATGTTTTGAATGTGGACAACCGGGACACATAGTGAAGAACTGCCCGAGTAAGAGACAACCGGGAATGAGTACTGGGGCATCGAGTGTGCCAAGTGGATCAAGGGTAGAACCTTGAGTGGATAAAGGGAAAGGAGTCGCGCAACAACAAGGATGATACTTCCAGCTCAGGCCGGGGAATATGGATGATACCGTCGTATCAGGTATTCTTCCTATTTGTTCATATCCTGCACGTATACTTATGGATTCTGGTTCAACGCATTCATTCGTATCACATGATTTTGTTAAGCATTTAACTGTTAAGTCAGAACCGCTAGGATATGACTTGTGTGCATCATTGCCTAGTAGTGAACCGCTAGTTACTTCTTCGATATTCAAGGCATGTGAGATCAAGATAGGTGATAAAGTCTTGAGCGTTGATTTGATTCCGTTGATGGTGAACTACTTTGATGTTATCTTAGGTATGGATTGGTTGTCGGTTAATCAAGCCAGAATCAATTGTGAACAGAAACGGGTTAGTTTCTATCCGTCAGGGTCAGAAGGGTTTACTTTTCAGGGTAAGGGAGTGATCGTACCGCCGTACTTGATATCGGCAATTCAAGCAAGTAAGATGTTGAAGAAGGGTTGTTCGGGTTTCTTATGTTCAATTGTCAATACACGCCTTCTTGGACCACTAATAGAAGACATTACATTAGTTCGAGAATTTCCAGATGTTTTTTCCGATGAGTTACCCGACGTATTGATTGAAAGAGAACTTGAGTTCACAATAGAAATAGTACCAGGGTCACAACCGATATCTAAAGCGCCGTACTGAATGACACCGATAGAGTTGAAAGAATTGAAAGTTCAGTTACAAGAACTACTTGAGAAGGGTTTTATCCGACCGAGTGTTTCACCGTGGGGAGCTCCAGTCTTGTTTGTGAAGAAGAAAGATGGAACAATGCGTATGTGCATCGACTACCGAGAGTTGAATAAGTTGACCGTCAAGAACAAGTATCCGTTGCTGCGAATAGATGACTTGTTTGATCAGTTACAAGGGGCCCAGGTATTTTCGAAGATCGACTTGAGATCCAGTTACCATCAGTTGAAAGTCAAAGAGGAAGATGTTGAGAAGACAGCTTTCAGGACTCGATATGGTCATTTTGAATTTTTGGTTATGCCATTTGGAGTGACTAATGCACCAGCTGCTTTCATGTACTTGATGAACCGAGTTTTCAAGGATTATTTAGATTAGTTCGTTATCGTGTTCATAAATGACATCCTAATCTACTCTAAAAGCGTTGAAGATCACGAGCATCATTTACAATTAGCTTTGCAACGATTGCGTGAAAAGAGATTATTCGTCAAATTGAAGAAGTGTGAGTTTTGGTTGACCGAGATAGCTTTCCTTGGACATATAGTGTCGGCAAAGGGAATTTATGTAGACCCTCAGAAGATAGAAGCAGTTACCAACTGGGTGAGACCAACGAATGTGACAAACATCCGAAGTTTCCTAGGATTAGCTAGGTATTATCGGAGATTTGTAAAAGACTTTTCACGTATAGCAATGCCGATGACACAGCTAATGAGGAAAGATATTGCTTTTGTTTGGAGTCCAGAATGTGAAGAAAGTTTTTAAGAGTTGAAGAGCCGACTAGTGAAAGCACTAATTTTAGCCGTTCCGTCAGGGATTGAAGGGTTTATCATCTACAGTGATGCTTCATATAGAGGTTTAGGTTGCGTTCTTATGCAAAGTGATAAGGTTATTGCTTATACATCAAGATAACTTAAACCGCACGAGAAGAATTATCCAACACATGATCTAGAATTGGCCGCCGTGATTTTTACATTAAAGATTTGGCGTCATTACCTATACGAGGAGAAATGTGAGATCTATACTGATCACAAGAGTTTGAAGTACCTATTTACACTACGAGATTTGAACATGAGGCAAAGGAGATGGTTAGAGTTGATGAAGGACTATGACTTGTCAATTCAGTATCATCCGGGCAAGGCAAATGTCGTCGCCGATGCACTTAGTCGCAATGTACTAACCAACACCGCATCAGATTTGACTTCTCATAAAGAACTGATACGAGATATGGAGAATTTGGAGCTTGAAGTGATACCGAAGATTGAAGGTGGCTTGATGTCAACGATGGTGGCACAACCACTCTTGATTCACGAGATCGCAGAGAAACAACTTCAAGATGTGGCTTTGAAGAAGATTTGTGATGAGATTCCGATGGGCAAACAACCGGGATTTACTTTTGAGAATGATGTTTTGAGATTGAGGGGTAGAATTTGTGTGCCTAACGAGAAGGAGTTAAAACGGAACATCCTAGAGGAAGCATACAATACGAAGTATACTGTTCATTCGGGAAGCACCAAGATGTATAGAGATTTGAGACATGTTTATTGGTGTCCGGGAATGAAGAGAGAAATACCACGTTATGTTTCGCGTTTTACTAGTGGTCAACAAGTAAAGGCCGAACGCCAAGTGCCCTCAAGATTGTTACAACCGTTACCGATAGCCGAGTGGAAATGGGAGCACATAACAATGGATTTTGTTAGTGGGTTTCCGAGATCGAAGAGATCGAACACTATTATTTGGGTGATCGTTGATCGTTTGACGAAGTTGTCGCACTTCCTACCAATCCGAACAACTAAGCCAATGACGTTAGCGAAGTTGTATATTCGCAAAATTGTGAGACTACATTGTATACCAGTTTCTAATGTGTCAGATAGAGATAGTAGCTTTACATCAAAGTTTTGGAGGGCCTTGCAAGAAGTAATGGGTACCAAATTACATTTCAATACTGCTTTTCATCCTCAGACCGATGGCCAATCAGAGAGAGTAATCCAAATTTTGGAAGACATGCTTCGGTTATATGTACTTGATTTCCAGGGTGATTGGAAAGACCACCTGCCGTTAATTGAGTTCGCATATAACAACAGTTTTCAGTCGAGTATTGGAATGGCTCCTTATGAAGCTTTATATGGTCGTGTATGTCGTTCATCGATTAGTTGGACAGAGGTGGGAGAAAGAATGATTGAAGGGCCAAAAATTGTACAAGAAACGACGGACAAGATAAAAGTAATTAGACAACGATTACTGACAGCCCAGAGTAGGTATAAGAGTTATGCCGACAAGCGCAGACGGCCGTTGGAATTAGATGTAGGAGACTTGGTGTTTTTGAAGGTGTCACCTTCAAAGGGAATAACAAGATTTGGTAGATACGGGAAACTCAACCCAAGGTATGTAGGACCTTTTGAGATTATTGGGAGAGTTGGACCCGTAGCTTATCGTTTGAAATTGCCGAGTGAGTATGCTCAAGTGCATAACGTGTTTCACGTGTAATTGTTACGTAAACACTTAGTGGAGGATAGAGATCAAGTTATGGCTCCAATATCGAATGAGATTCAGAGTGATTTGAAATATGTTACGTATCCGGTAGAGATCTTGGATCGGAAGGATCAAGTCTTACGGAACAAAGAAATATCGAAAGTAAAAGTGCTATGGCGTAGCCAAACTACGGAAGAGATGACGTGGGAAATAGAAGATGAGATGCGTACCCAATATCCGCACTTTTTTTTTGAGACATGAGGTACAAGTTTGGGGACAAACTTCTTTTAAGGGGGAGAATATTATAATACCCGTATTTGTGTTATTGCTTTTACATTATATTGTCATGCATGATAATGTGATGTGCCGTGTCTTATGACACATGTTTGGGTGAGTTTTGACTCACGAGTTGATTTGGGTGTCTGTATTAGAGAACCCTTTGAAACTGCAGTGATTGAGGATTTGTTGTTGCGACGTCTCTCCGAATGTGAGACGGTCACTGTGGAATACTTTAAATTTTTATCTGAAAATAAATGTTTACCTGTGTATTTCAATATCTGTATTAATCTTTGTTTTAGAATTTATATCTGTTGTTAGTTTTAGTATCCTAGTGAGAACGAATTAACACGCTATTAATTTGGTAGGCTAATTAACAACTTCGGAAACGTCATGTAGAAATTCGCGTTTTAGCGACCAAACGAAACTTAGTCGAAAACTTTTATAATTTTGAGGTTTCACTTATAAAGCTATGAATAAGCTGTATAGAAAGTTTCAGAGACTGAATAGGAGTTTTGAAAACTCGTGGGGAGGTAAACGTAATTCCCGATAGTTTTTCCTATATATAGAAAGTGATGACTTTCATAAATTTCACAAGTCTTAACCTAAATTCCAAAAAGGGGGCCATAGGGAGATTTTGGAGCTTAGAGCTTTGCGACGCCAAACGACGACCTTCTGTCAGTTTGCTTTCTCCCATATTTCATATTCGAGCTCATCGAGGTAAGAGCTTCATTTTGATATATGTTAGGGCTTATTTGGCCAAGTTTTTCGAAAAGTTGTTTTCTAGAATTTTTCATAAAAGTTAATAAATGGAATTTTGATTCCTAGGAATTGTACTAGACAGACTTCTACACGTTCTTTGTACACGGGTTTTCGTTGGATCGAAGTTTAAGAGCGTAAATCAGAGGTGAGTGATCCAACTATGTTTTGGAATGATTTCTTGACGTGTATTCATGTTATGTTGGAGTAGCATGTATTAATTCATAGATATATACTGTGTAGTTCATATTGGGCATTTGCATTGATAAGTAGGCCCAATAGCACGATGAAATGTTTGATTTCCGCGAGCATGGTGATATGTATTGAGCATGTTAAGTTGCTTATGTGGGTCAGAAGGAGCACGTGGTCACCATGCCATTTTGTGGAGCCGATATAGGCATTAAGGTCGCACGATTGAAGAGAAGAATCATGGGTCTTACCCTTTCGCGTGGACTTATTGGCGAGGAGTCGCAGATTGGGAATATGGACAGGCACGTGAGTCTCCCGCGACTAGTATGAAATGTAGAGATGTGAATGCGGACATGTTTATCATTCATGTGCATATGTTGTTTTATTCACTAAGCATTAGCTTAAACAAATTAAATATCTGTGGTTATTCAAATAACCATTTCAGGTGTAAATGCTGGCGAGGAATCAGAGAAGTGAGCACGTGGGTTTAGAGTTCGCTTAGAAGGCAACCTGAATGTTGATCTTGTAGTTTTGGAACAATAGGAATGTTGTAATAAAGATTTGAATGTTTTAACTTATGTTTAACTTAGTATGTTAGAATGGACCTAAAGCATGGTAATAGTTAGTAACATGTTGTAATTATACTTTGGTAATGTTTTAATGCAGCTAGGATTACTTTGATGTGAGGTTAGAGTGTGTGGTTAACACTTGGTTGTTTTAAAAAGCTTTTGAAACTTGTTTTTCTGCAGATTGGGCTGATGCCAGGGGAGCAGTCGACTAGTCCAGTGTTCAGTCGACTGGACCCTTGTGCCTGCTAGCTACTGCTTTTTAATATGGCAAAAGCAGTCGACTGGGCCCTTCCTCAGTCGACTGGACCTCTGAAGGTTTATGTGATTTTTTTTTTATTCTGCTTACTTCAGTCGACTGGACCCCCAGCCTCAGTCGACTGGAAGGGCTGTAAACAATTTTTGAAAACTCTCTGCTCTCTTCAGTGGACTGAGGTCCCGACCCAGTCGACTGGACCCCTAGTTTTAAAATGTGTTTTGTTTTTCCGCTGCGTGCATGTGTTCTTCAAACTAAATTTCGGGAACGTTAATGAATTGGTTTAGCCTTGGTGGCGTGCACGGGCTCCGGTTCCGCTATTGTGGGACCGCGCTGTGACAGTAGTCTGACTTCTTGCATTTATTTCGAATTTTTTTCTCATATAACATGGTCTTTTCTATTTTTTTATTTGAACTTAAATGTGTTATTGAACCTTTGGTATGTTATGAGAATCATAAGAGTTGGTTTCCTATTTATACAAAATCATAAAAAAAATCAGTCAAAAGTGCAGCCTTTGTTTCTAAGTTATGTGTACATTCTGATTTGTTTCTTTTAATCTGTAATTGGTATTGTAGTTTGACTTTTCCATAGTCTAGTAGACACATTAAGGGTCATCCATGATTTGTTTTACTTTCACTCACGCATTTTAAGTATTTATGATGGAGTTTACAAAATCAGCTCACTGTTCTGGACACTATTCATAGATTGTTGATTTTCACACTTGTGTCTTGATATGATACTTTCATGTATCCTCATTTGTCATACATACAAAGAACATCATTTTTCCATGTTTAGTAACATCCTATTCTCTCATATGTACCATGTGCACCATCCATCCTCTCATGTATCATACTTCCATGGATTATTGGGTTTGATTTTCTAATGAAAACCTTGTTTTTGCAAACATTTTGAGGAGTTCTTGAAGTGAATTAGAAGTTGACATTTTAAGTGATTATTATCTTCATTTGGATGCTAAAGATACACTTTCAAAACATTAATTTCTAAAACCCCTCTTAAACCCCACATTGTGGGTTCTAAAAAATAAAAGCTTGTTTTCTAAAAAAAACCCCCCAAAATAGTGAGTAACTCAACTTGAAAATGCTATTCTGAGTCGAATACTCAATGGATGATCATGATACCACTTGAAAAGTCTTCCTAACGCATTAGAGAAAGTCCATGATTTTTGGTTTAATTTTAAAACACTTTTGGAAGGGTTCCTTTTTGACCCAAACATTCTTCTAAAACATTCTGCTGTTCTGTCACAGCAGCTTTGGTTGACTTTCAACCTCTTTTCCAGAGAACTTTTCCACTAAGAGTGGTCCCAACTCATTTTTTCCTTAAATTTCAGTGTGTTAGGGAACTTTCTATATATTATGAGGCACCAAATGTTGTATTTTTCATTTTCAAAGATTTTACTACATTTCAGTCGATAGTACGAATTCTATTTCTGAGTAACCTCTCTTATTTATATGGTTTCTCACAATCTAAAACATCAATGGAAGTTTGGATTTTTCCTATGTGAATTAGACTTAGTATGGATGATCTTCATAGAATTTCAAGAATTTAGAGTGCTTCTAACAACACTTTTCCAGTTTTACAAGATGGTTCAAATATTCTGTCCACTATTCAGAGTAAGCTTATTTTTTTTTACTTTTAGTCTTTGATTAGATGTCTACATGCATTCTAAATTAGCTCATGTCTTAGGATTTATTTTATACCATATCTACTTGTATCGTATAATGGTTCTCTTCATGCATTCATTCATATCTCATGCTTTCAAATCACTTTAGAAAATCCCACGAACACTTAAGCTTGCACACTACTATCTTGCCCATTCTAGGACCTTACATTGCATACATGCAAGATTTGGAGTCTTTGTGACTCCTTGTCCAAGAGGATTATAAAGAATGAGATTGATCACACATTTCATGCTTCCCCTAGATCAAATAATCATTTCTTGTCTATCCCGGGGATTGAGAGGTCCTTTTTTCTCAAGAATCAACATGCATACATTCTAGTTTGCTAAGCATATTTGATTTTCTTTGATTATTTGTTCAAGAACAATTCATGTCCCCTGGATTGAGAAAACTTGATTACTTGATATATGATTAGATGATTTTTCCTAGGTTTGTTATGTGTGATCTTTCACCTTTGCATTTTGTGATACTTGGCTTAAATCGATCTAATGAATGATATCTTATCTTTTGATATTCCAATTCAAGATTTTTATGCAATGTAATATACCTATCAAAATAGAGAAATGATTGGAGCACCAAAAAAATGCACCGGTGCACCGAATCATCGGTGCCGTCCATTTTAGTGGGACTCACACCCTGTACATGTGGGTCCCATTGAAATGGACGACACCGATGATTTGGTGCACCATTTCGGTGTATTTTTTCGGTGACTGTAGGAGGGTTGATCATAATATTAGTTATAGAACCAAACTTAGTACTAGATGGTTATTTGGATGCTAATTGAGATCCGTTGAAAGACGGGGCGAGTTGAGGGTGTATTAGTCTTTGTGAAAACTCCTTCCTCTCTCGTACCAAAATCCCGAGCCGAGTTCTTTGGTTATGAATAGGCGGTACTCTTTATCCGTTTGGATGAGTCAAATTGGGTTTCTTGGTTCCCCAAAGAATAAATGGTGACTCTGTATTTGTTTTCATAGACCATTCAAGAATTTCAAAAAGAGAAAAAAAATACTCTATTTCTTTCCGAAGAGAGGGGAAAAGGCCCCAGGGGTGGACTCGAGCCGCATGTCCACATATATATATATATATATATATATTAATATAAATATATAAAGAGAGAGGGGGATAGGGAGGGAGATAACTTTTCGAGAACTCACCAATTCTAATAATATTCCCAGAACAAGACTTTAGTGTGTCTTCAATGAGAAAAAAGAAAAAAAAAAGTTGGCGTCTCTAACAATGAATTCAATAACATTTAAGGAACATGATGTACCAATGATTTTAAGAGCCCCTACCAATTTTACCTTCATTTTTCTTCGTTTTCTCTTCCCACATTGTTCCATAATTCTAATTTTTTTTTTGACATCCTATAAATTAAGAAAATGTCAGTTTGTTTTGCAATTAAAAAAAAAGGTGCACAATGCCACATCATCCTTTGTCTTTTTTACATGAGGTGTCTCTAAATCTTCTGTATATAGAGCTTAGTAACACTTCTTCATATAAGTGAATCTAGCTAGATGCTTCATAGAATCAGCCCGTAGTCTTTACAAAGAAAGGAGTTTTTGTTTTAGTTCTTTGAATGAATATGTAAACAAAATAAAGTCCACACATCAGCTTTTTAGTAGTATTTATAATACTGTCAAACTTGGTCCTACGAAAAAAAAACAAGCAAAAGGAAATACAACCTAAATAAACTAAGAAGCAAAAGGAATGGAATTTTCGTTTTCCTTTTTGACATCCTAATTTATGACCCTTAAAAACTTGGAAATTAAGTCGTAATCTTCTCAAAATACTCTGAACATATATCCTAACCTAGCTATTTAGACTTGCTTTCAGCATTTAGAGGCCTAGAAATGGCTTAAAACGTAGGAATAAAATCCTAGGAAATAAAAATAAAAATAAAAAAAATAAAAAAATAAAAAAAACGAAAAAACGAAAATCGCAATAAAATAAAAATGCATCAAATTTTTGAAGTAATTTCTTGAATATGGCCCTGCATCAAGCAATTAATCATTTGCGGCTATTTTTATTATATTGCATACAATATATGTATAAACATGTAAACACAACATCGACACAAACTAAAGCATGTGTTTTTATGTACTGTGTAAAGCTCTAAAGCGGTGTTTGGCAAGCTAGTAAGTCCATTCTTTTGGAAGAAATATTTCTGGGAAAGAACTGCGATTTTGTGATACGACGTAGCACTGCGTTGATGTCTCTTTGCTCTTCTTGTTGCCAATTAAATTCCCATCTACATAGAAAGAACATATATAGATAATGATTAACACATAACTAATTAAGTATAGCGCAAGACTAGAGTTAAGAGGTTATTTGGGTAACACAAGAACCGATTATGTGGTTTACAGAATAACTAAATAAGTTAATGTTTCAGTAATCATTTTTAAGTTACTGTGAAGAATCAGAAACGGAAGCCAGAAAAATATAGAAACTTTAACAAATGAGAGTCATACTCATTGAATTAAAACAAATTATAGAGATAAGATATATAGATACAAAACATCTTATTAGTCACCGACTTAGGCTTAGTTTGGCCCCCATTTTGGTGCTTCTCCTTTTTTAAAGCACAATTTCATGTTGATTCATTTGGTAACTAGTTAATGAGCTTTGCAAAAATTGAACTTACAGCTTTTTTGGGGGGAGTTTTTAAAAGCTCTAGAATGGAGTTCTTAAAAGCTCTAGAATGGAGCTTTTAAAAACTCAAGGTTGCTTTTTGGTTTCATGATGTCTTTTTAAAGAGTAGTGTGTCACTCGTATAAAATTATCAAACAACTTAGTAATAAAATTCATAAGCTCCTTTTAAAAAGCCACATGGGGGCCAAACTAAGCCTTAATCTATACATGACAGCTGGATTAACAACTTCTCATTGGGAACCACTTGTAACCAACTCTTGGAAATGTCATCAATCACAACTGAATCAGATGCTTTAACACCCCCTGTCAAACTGAAGAGGGTTTGAGGAGCAACAGTTTGTCACAAAATCTGATAAATTGTGAGGAAAACAACCCATTGGTGATCAATTTTGATATGTTTAGTTCGCGTGTGAAACACTGCTAGAGCAGAAATGCTGTCACAATAAATAAGGGGAGGCTGAAAGCCTGAAACAGTGGGATTTGAAGATCACAAAGTAACATTCTTATCTAGACCAATTTGGCTGCTGCACAGCAAGAGCCCCGTATTTAGCCTGGGTGGATGAAGATGCCACCATGGATTATTTTTTAGCACCCCAACTAATTGGTGTGGAGCCAAGGCACATAAATGAGGAAACCAGTGGTAGATCTCCTATTAAAAGAGTCACCAGCCCAATCTGTGTTGGTAAAAGTTGTAAGAGCTAAATTCTGGGATTTAGTGGAATGAAGGCCAAGATTGGCAGTGCCATTCAAATATCTCAAAATCCTTTTTACCGCAGCAAAATGTGTGTCAGTTGGATTATGCATATACCATTAGTCTTTCCAAGTCTAATAGAGGTTGAACAAGGGGTTTTGCAAGGTGTGCAGCCTTGCATTTGAGCCCGAATGAGAAGATCATTGAGATACTTGGTTTGATTAACAAAAAAACCAATAGAAGTAGAGGAAATTTCCAAACCAAAGACGTAGTGTAAGGGACCCAGATTTTTTGTGTCAAAGGATCAGTGAAGTTTATGAATGAGAGTTTGAATATAATATATGGGATCATTGCCAGTGACTATAAAGTCATCGACATATAAGAGGGATGAAGGTATGAGAAGTACCAAGGGGTGTCAAATGAAGAGTGAAGTGTCTTCGTGGGAGTGAGTAAATTGGAATTGAAGCAATTGAGTAGTAAAAGTGTCAAACCATGGCCTTAGGGTTTGTTTAAGGCCATAAATGGCCTTGTTTAATTTCCAAACATAGGAAGGTGTGGAGCGGTCAATAAAGCCCATGGGTTGCATCATGTATACTTCTTCATGTAGAGAGCCATGCAAAAATGCATTTTTAACATCAGCTGGCAAAGGGATCAACCAAACTGAGCAACCAACTGAAGAACAAGCCTAAAAATGGTTTGCTTTACCACGGGACTAAAAGTTTCATCATAATCCAAACCAGATTCTTAATGGAACTCCTTAGCCACCAAGAGAGCTATATATCAAGAAAGGGTACCACTAGCATTATACTTGAGTTTGTAAACCCACTTACAACCAACTAAATTTTTATGTGGAGGGGGTATTGAAAGGAATAAGACTCCAAGTACCCTATTTTGTTACTGATGTAAACTCTTCATCCATAGCTTTCCTCCACTCTTAGAAGTTGTGGTGAAATAGGTAGGCTCACAGGAAGAAGCAGACTGAGTGAGAAAGTCCTTTTTCTTAGATATGCCAGATTTGGATCTGGTCTGCATAGGATGAATGGGAGGGGCGGATGGATAAGAAAGAGTAGATGGAGTATGAGGAGAAGGGGCTGAGAAGCAACTAATTCAGATGCAAGTATTGAAGACTTCGAAGAAAGAGGTGGAGGGGAAGAGGAAATAGGATGGAAAAAAATAGATGGGATAGAAATAGAGGACCCAAGGAGAAGAATGGGTGGACAGAAATTTGGGGAAAGGGGTAGACGTAGATGGAGACATAAACTTTGAGGTAGAAGTGGGGGGATCAGTACAGGAAGCAAAGTAGAAGGAATCCATGGGAGAGGAGAAAAGGTGTAATATGAGGAGGTGGTAGTTGGAAAAGTGATGGCTGGGAAGATGGTTTCAGCAAAGACCACATTTTTGGAAATGTAAAACCTATATGTTTGAGGATGGAGACACAAATGGCCCTTATAATCAACAAGATAGCCAAGAAATATGCGTTGGACAGACCTGGGTTCTATCTTATGTTTGTTATAAGGCCTACGTAAGGGATAACAAGCACAACCAATGGTTTTGATGTAGGTATAATTAGGAATTTGGTGAAAGAGAAGTTCAAAAGGAGATTTATTTTGAGTGTTAGGATTGGGAATTTTATTAATGAGAAAGGTAGCAGTAGCAAATGCATGAGGCCAGTATTTGGAATATAAAGAGGCTGTGAACAAAAGACTGATCAGTCAAGTTTCAACATGTCGATACTTTCTCTCGACAACACCATTTTGTTGAGAAGTACGAGGACAAGATTTTTTTATTTTGAATACCATTATGAGATAGAAGAGTTAACAGCTTAATTTTTCTATATTCTCATCATCCATCAGTTCTAAGGATTTTGATTTTGGTTTTGAAAGTGTTTTCAACATAAGACTTAAACTGAGAAAATGTGGCATAAACTTGTGGCTTGTGTGTAAGTGGATAAATCTATGTAAATCTTGTCAAGTCATCTACAAATGACACAAATTATCTAAAACTATTGTAAGTAGTAATAGGAGCAACCCACAAATCACTACGTATTATTTCAAGAGGAAAAGAAGTAACAGAAGTAAAAGGAAACTGAGACATTTTTCCATAGATGCAGTGTTAACATACTGAATTTGCAGAATTCTTGACGGCCATATGGGAGGGAACATGGGCTAACATCTGATGCAGAATTGTATTGCCAACTAAATTTCGTGTCCGACTTAAAATTGTCAACTAATTTGCATTTGTGTACATGTCTTTTAAATGCATATGAGTTCGTGTCTGGCTTAAAAATGCCGCAACAAATGGTTTATTAGCATATAAATATATATTCTATTTTTTAGAAGAACTAGCAAAAATGAAACTTGGCCTAAACTTGATCCATTGGCACAACTAGTGGGTAGGCCTGTAAATGGATCGGATCCAAACCGTGTCCACATGATCCAGATCTGATCTATTAAGTAATTCTATTATCCATATCAGGTTAATTTACCCATCGAATCTGCCTTCGTTCGGTCTATATCCCGATTTGTTAGGATTTGGATATTCTGATCCGGTTGTCGAATCTAAAATGACAACTCAAAAGTTTTTAAATATATATAGTCTGGATCTTAAGCGGACCTCAAAAAATTAACTTTAAAGACGGACTGTGTAAAAGGTGAGAATTTATCACTTTTGAATTTTCTCACAAAAAAGTGAAAAATTCTCACCTTTTACACAGTCCGTCTTTTAGGTCCATTTTTTGAGGTCCGCTTAAGATCCAGACTGTATATATATCCTAATATTAAAAAACTCAAATCGTTTATCTCATCAAAGCACTTTCTATCTTTCACATATTCATAAGAGTAATCGGACTGAGTCTTTGTCAGATCCGATTGCCTAAATCTATATCTGAACCGCTAGTCAAATTTCTTCACAAATTCGGATCAGATCTGAATTTATGAATTCCAATATATAATTCATATCCGCATAAATAGAATGGACCCGGATTGAATTTGGATCCAAAACTGGTCCAATATTGACAGGTCCACTAGTGGGTGCTAGGGTGGCCATGGCCCACCCCAAAGTTTTTAATGTTACTAATTTCCAAAGGGAGATTAGCAATTTTTTAAAGGATTAAATATACTTACACCCCCTGTGGTTTTGCTAATTTGTATTTACTTTCCATGTGCTTTAAATTTTGGCATTAATACCCCTTGTGGTTTAGACTAAAGTGCAACCATGTCTTTTTCCCATCCAAATTAATAGTTTTAAACTTGGGAGCCCTAATTTGTAGGGTAAAATGACTCTTTTGTCCCTGGAAGTCATACTAAAAGGAAAATAAGTCATAAATAATTTTTTTTGAGTTAAGCACATTTTTATGTTTCTCCCTAAATGAATTGAAGTAAACAAATCTTATTGTTAACATTGTTATGAATACTTGGGGGTAATTTGATCATTTTAGCTTACTCCATTAGCAAATTTTAACTGTTGCATTTTAGTCCGAACCACTGGGGTATTAGTGCCAAAATTTAAACCACAGGGGGTAAGTGCAAATCGGCCAAACCACAGGCTGCTCCGCGAGTTGTTTTAGGCTAAAAAAATTATGACCATGTTCACTCAAGAGTCTTACCGTATATATATATATATGTATGTATATTTACTGTATGTATATGAGTCAATAATTGCAAGGAGAGAAATTGAAAGAAAACGAAAGGGTAGACCATGAGTTATTTTCTACTTGTACATAGTTATGCAAACATTGTCGCCTTTTCAAGTTTTTCAAAAAAGGTTTTGGAAAAATAAATAGAAATTCAGTGAAAAGTTGCTCATTTTAGATTAATTAAGTTTAAAAGCTACTCTTTTTGTTTTTAGTCAAAACTCCATGATTAATGAAACTTAACCGATTCAAGTCCATATGATTTAAAAGTTACGTGAAATTCAGGTAACTTTTTTTTTTATGTGAAATTAACTTCTTTTTTTGTCAGAACAACGTAATTTCAATTAACGAGAATGCATTCCAAACTTATAATTCCGAACACATCCGCCAATTATATATATATATATACATCTCTCTCAAACTGACTAGTAGTACCTGGTTTTTGGCTTGGATTGAAGTCAGTGCCTTGTATTCGGGGAAGGAAAACTCCAGTGCCGCAAGATCCATGACCAGAGTCTAGAAAAATAGCTTGCATTCCAGGCCCACCAACTGCCCAATTTGTGGCCTTTCTTGGTCTACGATGTTATATATACACTCACATTCATTCCAAGATAACCCTAATTCCAAAAACTCAAAACCATTCTTATTACTCACCACAACTACCTTCCTCTTCCTCTCTTCTATTTCCACCAAACAATAACATTATACAATAATCATACAAACAAAAAGATCTTGATCCCTAATCAAATATGTATTGTGTATTATATAGATATACAACTATACATCATGGCCAATATGTACACAAATTCACTCTTTAAGATACATGCAAATCAAGTCCATTAATCCTTGCCAACTACTACAAGAATTGAATCGATTTATGTATCATGGTAAGAAAAATGGATACATGGAATTAGTGGATTTTCGAAACTCATATGTAGGTTTAAGGTCTTTTAAATTGTATATACATGTAGATGTGTATCATGTATATGTTGGGGTTATATCACATGTGGGATAATCCCATTAATTTAGGGATTGTGATTTGGCTAGATTCCTATTGTGATTTGGTTTCCTTTATGATAGAGTTGTATTACTTGTCCAATAAGTAATGGGTTGTAAGCTCTATATATAGGGATGTTGTATAGGAATTTATGTAAGACCTTGGTGTACCAAGTTGGGGATCTCCCCTCATGGGGGTGCATGGTCTAGGGTGAAAGAGAGATTAATCATTTGGGTTTAATGTGAGGGGTGTTCACAGCGTTATAGGGATGTGAGGTAGGGATGGGTATTTTTTTATCTCTGTGATTTCTGTATGTTACAGTGATTAATTGTGTCAGGTTCTTTGGGGTATTGAGTGGGGAAAGTACAAGGGTTTTGTATTTGAGTTATGAGATTTAATTCATGTAACTTGTACCATGTTTTACTCAATAATAAAAGAATGGATCTCTCAGGTGTGGACGTTGGCAGGTGTTTGGCCGAACCATGTAAAAATCTGTGTGTCTTTTCTTTGGTGTGCATGTTTAATTACTGCTCATGTGTGTGTGTTTATTTGGGGGAATTTGGTTCCACGTGTTAAATTCCCAACAAGTGGTATCAGAGCTATGGTTGTCAGATCATGGTGACAGAGGCGCACTGTGACAGTGGAGATTAGCAGCACGGTGGTTAAAAGATAACACATGATGAAGGGAGGAAAAAAAAAAGAACAGTGAACATGTTAGTAGCATGGTGACGGTGGTCATGGTCGTGGTCCCGTGAATGATAGGCTTTATATTTATTTTTTGAAGTTTGTCATGGTAAATTATTCCATGTGGCATGTGGCATGGTGTAGCGAAACTTGAATCTGATTGGTTGAATTTCAAGAAGCTTGTGGGGATAAGCTATGTTGCTTGGAATTTGGGTCAGACATGTCCTAAGGTTTTTCGGGTGCTGCAGATTCATCGGTGGGTGCAGATTTACGATATTCTGCATGAATTGAGATTATTTTTCTTGGTGATAGATTCTATATATTTTTTGCAGCAGGTTGGGATCTAGGGCTGAAAAATAATTTTGATGTTACTATGATTGTACCATGTTGCGTATGGTGGAGAGGTTCTCACATTCCACTCATACGGGTATTTCTCTTGGGTTGTTAGATTCCGGGTACGGTAAGTATGTGCTTCTGGAGAAAATAATTTGACGGGTTCCAAGAAGACGGGGGCAGACATAGGCGCAATAATCCGACACAGGTAATTGTTAGGATACTGCACGTAGGAACGTTGATCAAATATTTTTGGAGCATGTTCGCTATTTGGGTGGTGTGATATTGATCCCTAAGTTGCGGAGGAATCTAATATTGTTGCTGAAATCACACACGGCAGTTGAGAGAAGTGTGGATGGTTTGTGTTGTCTGGTTGGTAGAGTTGTACTCCCAAGTCTTCGATGAAACATTCTTATATAAGTGAGTGCGTGGATGGTTTGTTCACGGTTCAGACGATGGCGAGGGAAAATCCTGTTGGGGAGAAAGAGGGATCGAGGCTCTTCTCTAGTGGAGTTAATGCTTATAATTAACTTGGGGCAGCTGCACATGTATTGGCCGCGGTTTGACGAATCGGAGGTGTTGAGACCATATTGATTCGAGGTGTGCACGCTGGTACAGAAGATGATCAATGGCAAAAGGTTACAAAGTCGTCAGCTTTGTGGGTGCTCCGATTGAGGGAGTGCTAATCATGTGTGATAGATTGATTGGGCAATTTCCCCACAAGTGATAGAGGGGGTGATTGTTGGGGTTATATCACATGTGGGATAATCCCATTAATTTAGGGATTGTGATTTGGCTAGATTCCTATTGTGATTTGGTTTCCTTTATGATAGAGTTGTATTACTTGTCCAATAAGTAATGGGTTGTAAGCTCTATATATAGGGATGTTGTATAGGAATTTATGTAAGACCTTGGTGTACCAAGTTGGGGGTCTCCCCTCATGGGAGTGCATGGTCTAGGGTGAGAGAGAGATTAATCATTGGGGTTTTCTGTGAGGGTTGTTCACAGCGTTATAGGGATGTGAGGTAGGGATGGCTATTTTTTTATCTCTGTGATTTCTCTATGTTACAGTGATTAATTGTGTCAGGTTCTTTGGGGTATTGAGTGGGGAGAGTACAAGGGTTTTGTATTTGAGTTATGGGATTTAATTCATGTAACTTGTTCCATGTTTTACTCAATAATAAAAGAATGGATCTCTCAGGTGTGGACGTAGGCAGGTGTTTGGCTGAATCACGTAGAAATCTGTGTGTCTTTTATTTGGTGTGCATGTTTAATTACTGCTCATGTGTGTGTGTTTATTTGGGGGAATTTGGTTCCGCGTGTTAAATTCCCAACAGTATATATATGTATGTCTTCGAATATGTATATACAACTTTATGTATTATGTATATATATGTGTGTGTTATGTGTGTGTGTGTGTATATATATATATGTTTATATGTTCAAATACAATTCAATACATATTTGTTTTTTTTTTTGTTTTTTTTTTTTTTAACGGCAAGTTTCATTCAATACATATTTATTGTGGAGGAAATGTGGGAATTAAGGTTTTTGAGATAGGTGAGTGTAAAGAGTAAAATTTTTAAATACGCATTATTCATTTGTCCTTATATGTCATTTTGTACAAGAGTAAAGTGGTAATAAGAAAATACATTAAATGGTAAGTGCAAAGAGCAAAGTAGACGGGTGTGAATAGAATCACCCTTTATAATTAAGGGAATTCAAATCTTCCCCTAAGGCGTTGCCCGCGGCCACCTAGGAGCTAAGTCTTGTACTTGGGAAATAAATTGTTTTACCAATTACTCTTTATGTTTGTTTTAATGAATAAGTTTCAAGGAGATAACTTGTCAAGCCAGTAGGGATACAAAATGTTCCACCAAGTAATCATATCCATTTTTTGTCTTGTCTCAAAATCTTAGAATATAATGTTGGAAATTTAAATGCGGAACCAAATTTTCATAATAAATGTATATAGAAACAAATCAATAGTAATTAGCATGCACACCAAAAAAATATAGATTATTGTGATTTGGTAAAATCATGCCTACATCCACGTCCAAGAGAAATGTACTTTATTGTGGGGGGGGGGGGGGAACGGCTGGTAGATGACCACATAAACACAAACGAATCATCGTCTCTCTCACCCTAGAACATACACCTTATGAGGGGAGGACCCCTCAATTAGATATAATCAATTGCTTCCCTAAACTCCTATACACATCCCTTTTTATAGAGTTTACAATCCAATACTTGTTGGACAAGTAATAAAAGATACACTTACCATAATACGCAATCACAAAAGAAATTAAACCCAACTAAAATAAGAATCTAAGATCAATCAACAATTCCCAAAATCATTGGGAATATCCCACACGTAATAAAATCCCAACACACAGATAGTGGTAAGTAATATTTTTGGTATAGTAGATGTAGGAAATTGCTATTGGCACTCCATCCATGGATGAACCAATGCACTCCATTGAGTGCATTAATTGACTGAATTGTATTACATGGTATGTCAGTAGTATCATGGAGTACATTAGTTCAATTTTGGAGTGGGAATACAATTCCTAGAATTATCATGTATGGTTCCTCAATTTGAGTTCCAAATTTGCTTGCCGACATAAGTGGTAGTACAATAGGGACACCTAAAAGAAATTCCAACTGACATCAGTGTATTATATAGTGAGGATGGTAAAAAACACCGAAGTTTGGAAGGAAATGCTAACAATGAGATGTCCAAATTCAAATCCACTTGGGAACCGCCAAATTCAAGCCTTCCCATTGATGGATCATGAGTGTTTCTATTGATACTTAATCATTGTCAACAGTTGACAGGAACTCATAAGTTGTATACGATATGTATTCTTAATCTTGAGACAATTATGAACACAAGCTGCCAAAGGCAAAACCCATAAATCAGAACCTTATAACTATAGGAAACACAAAACTCAGAGGCTTAGTTTTCGGCCAAATTCTGGACGCTGAAAGTCATCTCACTATATTTTTAAGATCCAAACATGTTATCGGAGCAATAATAGGTCAACGACCAAGAAGGAAACATGGGACACAAATTTGGTGAGAAAATGAAATATGAATGTTGTTAAATATATACCTAAGCTACCCTTAAGGGCTAAAATAAATTATGAGCTAAAATTCAAATTGGTACACCTACAAGGAATATTTTTGATAATAGAAAGGTCAACATGGATACGGGTCATCACGCTAGGAACATGAGGCATGATATTTGAGCATGTGCTTCACGTTAGGATAGGTGCATTCGTCCGTGTGATTATTTGTGCCAAGAGTTGTCCCTTGCCCGAACTACGTCCTGGTCTGATTCCCGATGGGATACGTAGGCAGCTCACCATTGAGCACGACCAGCATTTGGCTCCCCGCGCACTCAATTTCGCAACGCACCTTTTGTTTTTACCTGGGCTCAACGGTTTTGGTCAAAGGCTTGTCTTTCACACAGGCTTCGGCATTCGCTTATGATACGCGTTGCTTCACAAGCTCTGCCAAAGAGGGGCAAACTGTAGACACCCCGATTTTGACCAAACGTCAAGCCCAGGGATTGGTTACCCCCAGAAGACCGATGATGACAAAGACCGGTAAAATTGGAAGGTTCCCCAGAATTCAAATTCTTCAAAGATTCTTCAAAACAAAATTCAAAAATCAAAATAAGAGAGAGAGAGAGAGAGAGAGGGAAATTGGGTACTCGGGGGAAACCCGAACGTTGAAGAACATGTGAGAAAATCAGTAAAAATAATAATAATAATAATAAATAAATAAATTCAAAGAAGAAATATAATATGAAAGGAGTTTCAAAAGAAAAGAGAAAAAAAAAAGAAGAAAAGAAAAGAAAGAAATAAAAGGATAGTATATACCATGTATATAGGTATATCTTAATAAAGTACACTACAAATATAAGTACATTAGTATATACTTTGCTAATAATTAGGATTGTGGTAATGTATATTTTGAAAATTAAAAAGAGGGCAAAATTCTGTTAGCCCCGGCACACGGGAAAGCCGGCGGTACTCACTGAGTGCCGCGCCGGCACTTCATAAGTGCCGTCCGGCATTCAATGAATGCCGCCGGCAGCCATCGAGTGCCGCGAGCTGTAACAGACAGCTTTTCTCACATGTTCTAGAAGAAAACTTTGTACATGGGTTTTCACTCGAATTTACCCATTTAACCTTTGAGTCAGTGGCTTATATAAACAAAAAAACCTTCATCTTCATTAGGATACTTGAATCAAGAGAGAAAAATACAAGAGTTATATATATTAGAGAGAGAATTGAGAGAAAGAAGACAGAGTTTCTTGAAGAAATTTGAGGAATTGAAGAAGAATTTGAAGGTTGTTGGAAGAGCTTCACAAGAGATAGAAGAAATCTTTGAGGCCTTGGAGGTAACCTCTCAATCACTTGATAGAATTAGGCAATTCAATCACAAATTCTTAGATCTAGGATCTTTACACATTTTCAAAACCTCTCTTCCTACCTTATTTCATCACACACCACTTAGAATTTGTGATTGAATCTCATGGTGTTTTATGAATTTGGATCCAAAATAGAACTTTGGATTTATGAATAAAAGAGTTTTGACTTGAAATTTTCAAATAATATTTTGATTTCCTTTATTTTGTTTATATTCTTCTCAGGAAATTTATGAGATCTTCAATATCTCATTAGATTTCTTTGAGTTTGATCCTCTAATTCCCTATGATCTTATGATTTATATGGGGATTAATGTATTTGGTTGAATTTAATTCTTAACTCATAGTTTGAAATCTCCTTACTAAAAAATCTTATGGGATTCATACTATATTCCATAGAGGTTCATGTAATGGGAATTTCACTTTATCTCCAAGGACCATTAGCTTGGTAGGAGAAATGATAATATAAATCTATATTCTCCAAGGACCATTAATTTGAGAGGAGAATAAGGTTTCATGGATCTATATTCCTCAAGGATCATATGTTTGAGAGAGGAATTAGGTGTAGATTTTCATAATTCATATTCAAAGTTTATAAGATCAAGTAAGACCTTAGGATTCTCTTGCTAGATCTCCAATTATGTGATCTATGATAAGAATCCATCAAGGTTAAATCTAGGAGTTTCTCCCTATTTCATCATTTGTCCCATTAATCATAATCAAACTTGATTCTAATCCTTTCTAGGATCTTGGATCAAATTGGTTTTAAACTATGAACATCAATTTAACAAAGGTGCAGTGAATCCATAAACCAATCGTGATCAAAGATTTTTTATAGAGTCATGATTCATTGGAAATGGATGAGACCAATTGGAGGATGTTCATAACCCATTTAAGTACCTCTGTGATTTTTGTTTTGATGAAATTCCATGCCTAAGATGGTTTGGTCTTATGATTTCAAAATATGCAACTCTCTGTCCAAAATTTCAGAACAGCAAGTCCATTTTGAAATTCATAAATCAGAACCTTAACGGAGTTTCCCGGGTCTCTAATAATTTTTTCTAAGTACCTTAATGTGTTAGGAAGATACACTGAAAAGATCTAAGTGTTTCTCATCTTTTTACTAATTTTAGAAAATCGTACAAGATCTCTGGACAGAGAGCTGCAGATTCCTGAGTGATGTCTAGTGTTTTCCATATTCCCAGAGATCTAACCGTTCAAACCTTGATTTTCTTTTTGGGTTATAAACTAGACTCACAGAGGCATATCATATCCAAATATCATTAAGATCCAACCGTTGGAAGTATGGTTTTTCTACTTTTTAAAATCTGGTCTGCTCTCTGTAATTTAGGAAAAACAGTCACTGTTTTGTTTATTCTCATTGATTTTAACTTAAATGGTTCCCTAATGTCTTGGGACCCAAATCATGTTTTGAATAATGATAATTTACCTTAAATCCAAAGGCTAAGTGATCTAAATTGGTGAATAAATCCATGTCTTATTCTTGTTCATATTCATTCATTCATGTACGTTAATGCCTATGATTAGAACTAGTTATTGGATAAAGTTGGGTTTCATGCTTAATAAATCTAAGCTAGAGGATCATGATTGATTGTTTTGATATCATATTATTATGTGAAGCATGTAGACTGATCTTTGTTTTGTAGCACATTTGAGGTACAATTTCTCATCTCTTCTCTAGTTTATTTTATTTGTTGATTTTCTTGATTTTCGACTCCATGCGCGACACCTTAGACTAGGTCTTACCTTATGTGTTTATATGCATTAGAGACCTTTTCTTAGGTTTATTTTATATGTATGCATTGCACGTTTAAATTCGCAGCTGAATCCCGGGTAAGTTTCCTAGTTCCCTATTTGCACACCATCTTGCTTGCTATTTGAACTATGTGGCTTATGAATGATATTTTTCCGTTAGCAATCTTACACCCTTTTCAACATGCTTGTGTAATGCATTATTTATATATGTATTAGTTGAGGGAATGCTTAGATTAATAATTCGATTAAAAAGGATGACGAGTAGAGGCCTATCACGAGATAGGATGAAAAGGGGTGTTTTAGTCTGCCGGGCTCCTTCACCTTTCATTCCATAATCCCCGGACCTAGAATTTCTGGTTTCGCAAAAGATCAGTTGCTTTTAAAAATGGTTTCTTAATTTTCCTAAAAAAATTAAGTGGCAATTCTTTGATTTTGATATAAATGTTTGAAAAATTAAAAGTGGGCCCAAATGCCGGTATCCACACATAGGACTGACCCAATTACTATCGAAAATTGGATAAATTATGTTCGCATCTAAAAGTTTGATCACCTCTTTCATTACCACCTCTTTCATATTTTTGCATTTTTCGAGACAGTTTAGCGTTTTCCTCTAAGTTTATGTGGTGCATGCATACAGACTGATTAATCCCTTTCAAGTTTGCTACCTTCCAACCTATAGCTTCTTTATGATCTCTTAGGACTCACTACACCAAAACAGCAGATTTATCACCCTTATTTTCGCTAGATTTGTCACTGCCGAGGACAGTGACAAAGTTTGTCACTGTCTATGACGGTGACAAATAGAATTGGTGACAAAAGATACACTTTGTCACTGCTTAGTAACATTTTGTCACTGCTGATAGCAGTGACAATGTCTAATACGAAATTTCTGTGACAAATATGGTCTAGTTAAAAAAACCCACCCCCTTCCCCCCAAATATTTGGTTCCCCCTCCCCCACCCCCCCCTCCCCCTCCAAATAAAAAAAATTATTGACCTAACAAAATAACAGAGGGTGAGATACAGAGAGAGAAAAGACCGACGCCTCCACCCCTCTTCCTCATCCTCCTTTCTTCCTCCCCAATCTCTTATAATAGATCTGTCTTCCTCTCCTCTTCCTCTCAATATCTATTCTCTTCTCTCTCTCTCTTGCGGCAGCATCGATGGAGGTTTCGTTCTCTCTTTGTCACTCGATCTCGGCTCGACGATCGGTGTCGCACTCTACTCCAAGTTCTCTGAAGGGCCACCAAGGTGTAAGATATGTAGTTTCTCTTTTAAATTTATCTATATACACATATGTACACAAGCATATACATTTAGGGATTTTAGGGTTTTTTGTCTTTAAATCTTCATCCTTCGGGTTTAATTAATTTTGGATTTTAGGGTTCAAATCTGAGTATTTTATGGTTTTTGTGTATATGTTTGTGTATATATACGTTTCTGGGTATGTATGTCTGTGAGGTTGGTTTTTTATTTTTCTAGTGTCGAGAAAATGGAGAGGGGGAGATTGGAGAAGCATAAGACCGTACGATCGGCGGCCAGGGACTAGGCGTGCTAGAATGAGGATCTCGAGGTCCTTGACCACCAGCTGTGGCGGGGTCCGGTGAGGCAGGACTGTGTGTGTATATCGGATCTGAAATATGGTAAGTGGCTATTCTAGTCAACCAATTGATTTTCTGTCTCAACCTTCATTTTTCCTTTTCTTTGTTTATGACTAATGTTTGCACTTATTTCTCGCTCTGGTAACAGTTCATAAGAATTATACAGAGGAGCATTCTGTACCCTCGTACTTGGTAACTACTTTGATTCTAAAAGAGGTTTTTTTTTTTTTTCGTATAGTTGGATGGGTGAGCAATGCACCTTGGGAAAGAGCTTGTGAGTTTCGAATATGAGGTTTGGGTAAGGATTTCTGTGTACTCTTAAGGATACAACATAAAAAAAGTTGTACATGCTTCTAACGCAAAACCATTTTATTGCCTTGTTCTACTGCTATCAACTCTGGAAATTGCTTTGGTAATAGAATTGCTATGTTCCTACTTTCTTGTTTACAAACTGTGAGGAACAAACTGGGATATGACAGTATTGCTTTTTTTTTTTACTGTGTATGGAGCTGCAGGTCTTCAAGTCTAATCAAATTCAATAGGATTGTTGTATTGTGTATGGTGAGAACGTGATTAGAGTATTGTATTAGGAATGGTGAGAACGTGATTAGATTTTGATTAGTCTTGCTTTATATCAGATTTTTATAAAAGTTGAAATCATATTGATTTGACAAAGAGTTAGTTATTGGAGCATTTTTAAAAATGAGGTAATGATACAAACATGAAACTATTAGAACTGAATTTCTCCAAACCACATTAGTGGTTCTTGTCTTTACCAATTAAGTTTCATATAACATTTCTGTCGCTCATTCCATTCGTTGTAAGTCCATGAATTGCATTTTGTTATGCGAATGTTGTTCGTTCATGTATTCTGCAGTTTACATACATGTGTGGGTACATGTAGGTACAATGCGCCACTTGTTTGTAATTCTCTTTTTCTATTGTATCTCAAATTGGTTTATCTGTTTTACTAATTCTTACCTTTTTGGCTATAGAGATCATCTCCTCTAAATCTTTGTTTTCTTGTGCCAGTTTCGTATCAGAGGCTAGGGAAAAATTTGAGTTAGCTCTGGAGGCTGACAATTCAAACTCCCATGCTAGATATTGGTTATCCAAATTGCATCTCAAATACCACGTCCCCTGGGCATGTAAAGCTATGCAAGGAATTAACCACTTTCCTTGTGCAATTTTTTTGTTTGTTCAGTTCTCAGAGGGATCATATCCAATATGATTTATTATAAGACGTCCAAAAACTGTAGTTCTAAACTTCTTCTGTTCTTTTTTTTTGTTGTTGTTGTTAATTTGGGATAAGATTGTTAAATTGAGTTGATTTAATTTTTTTGTTGATTTAATTTGGGATAACAGATTCTTGAATTGATCCACCAAAGGTTGCCAATCTTCGCTATGTCGGACATCTATTCGCCATTCTTGCTTTTAGTACAGTCAGTTGCTCAAGTTCAAAGGTAACCCATGCCATGTTCACTCTTTTTCACTTTCCTACTTGCTATCACCCATTTTTCTTTCTTTGTTGGAAGTTTGTCAATGTGAAAGTCCAAGAAAAGATGATTGTGACTTCTCTTTATCTTTTTCTTTGACTCTATGTCCATCTGCCTCTAAAGAGGATGATCTCATCAACTCAGTTGAGTTAGATAACACAACACACAATACAGAGGACGATTTCATCAACTCTATGTTCTCAGTGCGCGAGATTTTCGTCACTGCAAATCTGTCAAGGATTAGAGGTACGCAGTCTTAATGCACGTTGTTTCTGAATTTTAAATCCCATGTCAGAAAACAAGTGCTTTCGCAGTGCAGTAATCGTTTTCTAACTTCTGTTTTACAGACATTAATGCATGTTCTATGAAGTGTATTTCTCTCTCTTTTCTCATACAAACAGTCCCCAATCAGCCCCCTAAAAACCAGCCCCCAAGTCAGCCCCTAAGCAGCATCCAATCAGGCTTTGAACAGCCCCAGCAAAACGACATGTTCAGCCCTTGAACAACCCTTGAAGCATCATACCTTGAGCAACCCCTAGCAGTCCCCAAGTCAGCCCCTTAGTTGTGTTTTATTTTTAATTGCTTGATGATAATTTCCTTCACAGTTATGTGTACTTAGAAAATTGGATACGGTGATTCCGAGTCACTTAGAAAATTCATGTCGTTTCTGAATTTTAAATCCCATGTCAGAATGGAGCTACCTTATTGATCAGTGATCATTGCCATATTCTATCTAGATTTTACAATCACAAACATCATGTTGGTTTGACAAACAATTTATTTAAGAGTGATATCAGATCATAACTAGACAGACTCAAGTATACACTGTTGGACAACATTTCAGTCCATTTTCTTGCGCAGTTTTCCTATTGTTTCATGATCTTATTGATTCAAGTATATACTGATGGAAAATTAGAAGGATAAAGCTTTGTCCTTTTCCTTATTTTTTTCATTGTTTGATTGTGTGTTAAGGATGTATTATTTTATTCAATACTTAAAATTTTCAGTAAAAAAAATTTAATATATACCTCATTTTCTGTTTTACCAAAAAATGAGAAAATGGTGTGACTGAGAAATGTTACTTTCCATAGTTTTCGTGAAAGATATTTATACAAAATGGTGTGACAACATTGTTTTGACAAAAAAATCATCTTCAAGAAAAGAAAAAAATTGTTCAGTTAGGATGTTGGTTCTCTATTCAATGAGGTTTTTCATTTTTTTTTTTTTAGGTTCCTATTTTCCTTTGGCACCTTAACTCCTCGGATAAGAGGCAAAAAACAAGTGCTTCCGCAGTGCAATAATCGTTTTCTAACTTCTGTTTTACAGACATTAATGTATGTTCTATGTGAGTGTATTTCTCTGTCCCTTTTCTCATACAAACAGCCCCCAATCAGCCCCTAAAAACCAGCCACCAAGTAAGCCCCTAAGCAGCATCCAATCAGCCCTTGAACAGCCCCAGCAAAACAAAATGGCAAAACGACATGTTCAGCCCTTGAACAACCCTTGAAGCGGCATCCAATCAGCCCTTGAACAGCCCATAAGCAGTCTCCAAGTCAGCTCCTTAGTTGTGTTTTATTTTTAATTGCTTGATGATAATTTCCTTCACAGTTATGTGTAGTTAGAAAATTAGATACGGTGATTCCGAGTCACTGAATTAGTAATTAAAAAACCAAGAAACAAAGCAAACACCAGACCCCCAATCCATTCACTATCTTGGAATGTTAGGGGTATTGCGAGAGCTGAGAAATGCTTATCGATTCGAAACATGTGTGTCCGTCATAAAGTAGAGATCCTTCTATTACAGGAAACCAAGTCTTCAAATATGGATAGGAGGAAAATGAGGTCCGTGTGGGGTTCGGGGAATTTTGATTTTCTGAGTGTGCCTGCTTCTGGGCAATCAGGTGGCTTGGAAAAGACACACGTGCACATAGCATATTGTCTTCATGGAATGCACACACGTCACAGTGCACAGCAGCCCACATGCACCGCACACAGCACACGTGCACATCACAGCAGCCCATGTGCACAGTAGCACAGCACAGCATGCGTGCACAATAGCACAGCACAGCATGCGTGCAATGCACACACGCACGACAGCGCACAACACACGAACAGGCAGCACACGTCCACGTGCAATGCACACAGTTTTGGTCTGAATTTCTGGTCATCTTTGCCCTAGATAAAATCAGTTTAAGTTTTTCCTCAAAACTACAATTTTGTAGCTCTCTGAGTTAACTTCCCATAGCCGCGAACGGGGCATGATTTGAAGTTCCGAGTGACGAGAAAACTCCATTTTACTAACACACTGTCAGTATGAAAAACTGCTACTTTTTATTGCGAGTTTATACTTTCAATATGTTTTTGTTCCACAAGATGAATCAATGATCAAACTCTCAAAACTACAGATTTATAGGTCTAGATGTCTTATTTCCAGAACATTAAGATTTGAATGATTTGGAATTTTGAGTGAAATTTTATGGACAAAACACTACAGCTACTGCAAGCTGCCAAAATAACTGTATTTGAGTTTATTTTAGCTACTGTTTTTAGGCCATATCTCTCAAACGGTTTGGGTAAAGGTTCTGAAATTTTAAGGGTAGAAAGATTATGAAAAATTGAACAACTTTCATGTAGAACACATTTGGATTTTATCGTAGAACACCTTTGGATTTTATCTCTCAAACGGTTTGTTTACAATATGATTTGCTTAAACTAATATGTGATGCCCATTCAGCAAGTATTTTTGTGTACGGGCAAACAAGCAGTGGGAAGACGTACACCATGATTGGAATAACTGAGTATGCAGTAGCAGTTCAATGTGTCGAAGCAATCTTACTTGAAGACTTATGCAACCATTGATCAAGAACTTGAGCAGCATTCTCGGATATATTCTTTTCACAGTGGCACAACAGCTTAGTCAATTGTGCGACAGGTATGAAAACTTATTTTTCATATTAGTGGTGAAAAAAGTAGATGCTAATTAAGTCCATTCTCTTGAGTTTTGAATATGTCCTCTCGCCTTTAGGCTTGTTTACTGATTTCCTACTCAGTTAATATAGCTTCAACTCAAAGAAATTAGGAGTTCAAGAAAGATGGTAAGAAATTAGGAGTTTTGAAAATGTTTATTAGTCTCTGTTTGGTGTGTGGAATAAGAG
This sequence comes from Hydrangea macrophylla, assembly GCA_033977485.1. NCBI lineage: Eukaryota > Viridiplantae > Streptophyta > Magnoliopsida > Cornales > Hydrangeaceae > Hydrangea > Hydrangea macrophylla. The sequence continues at coordinate 10,429,506 of CM066986.1, read as the reverse complement.
AAGGGAAAGAAAAGGAGAGGAGAACTTCCCTTTTGTTTTTCCTCCATGATTAAATAACAACAAATTTTCAAAATATAATTATAACCTTAGATTTTCAAAGTTATAACCTTGGAAAGGATAGTTTTGTTAGCGAGCCTTTTACATGAAACACTTGATCATCTATATCTACTATACCTTAAGAATACAACACCTCAAATTGGCAAGCAGCTCGAATCTTTTCTTCCTTTTTTATCCTTACTTTGATCATGTGAGCTACCCATATACCACCATTCACTTCTTTCTACGTGTATGCTCTCTCTCTCTCTCATGTCCGTTCGTTTCTTTCGCCTTCTCTCTCATCCCATGCAGTTCACTCCATCTACACTTACTATTTGTCCCTTCCCTTGGGTAATAAAATGCACAAATTTCGAACACTTGCAAATATACAGCTACTCATGGGCCACAACCACCGAGCTGCATCGCAGCTCCCACAACTAGTATCTATATAATAAATCACAAAGGTCTTGATTTGACCGGTATATATGAGAGACAAACATTGTAGGGCTAGGATTGAATCTTAGCTTCAATCGAATGGCCAAGGTTGATTTTGGTTTGAAAATTGGTTTCCCCCCAAACACTCCCGTCTTCTCTCCCAATTTCGTTTGAATTTCCTCCTTCCCCTCTCTCTTCTCTGTCCAGTCTCTTGGAAGTTGAAACTCAGACTCAGTCTCGAAATTCTCGCTCCCTCTCTTGGAACTCACATAGTCACATGCCACATTTACACAAATCAAAATATTTGAAATTCCCCTCACAGTAATTTTCACATTCACACTCTAGTATATATATATTTTAAATGTTGTACTATTTTAGTTACATGCCACATTTACAGACACAAATCAAAATATTTGAAATTCCCTTCACAGTAATTGTCACACACACACTCTAGTATATATATATATATATATTTAAATGTTGTACTATTTTAGTTACCCCTTCGATTCCTTGGCATGTCAGTCCAAAAATTAAAATCAAATTCCTTGTCATGCTTAGCTTTCTTTTCCATTTCCAAAAATTAAAATAAAATTCCTTGGCATGTTGTACTATATATACTATTTTAGTTATATGTTTCAAGTTCTGATAACTAACTAAACTTAAAACATATCTTTTTATCTTTTCTGTTGCATGCCTGTCAAAGAATGACTTGTGCAGTTTTAAGTTTTCAATATATTAAACTTGACGTTCTATTTATTATTTTTGTTCAAATGCCATTGAATAGCTTCTACGGGGTTAACCGATTTATAACTATAATTTTTTTAGGAACTTCATCTTCACGGAAATTCTATTGGTGATGAAGGAATTCGCTCTTTGATGGCTGGTTTTTCTTCACATAAAGGTTTTCCTTTTGCTCTATTTATTATCAATTGTGGGGTCGCGCTTCTATGCTTCGTTATTTGCATTTCCATTATTGCAGTTAAACTGAGATGCATAGTTGCTCTTTAGGGAAAGTCATTGTATCTAACCACATTCGTTTGGTACTCTCATCATTTTTGTTAGTTTCTTGACAATGTAGTTTCCATTAACTTCTCTAAGATAGTAAGATACCTTTAGGAACAACAAAATGTGGTTTGTAGTTTTTTTTCATTTTCTTTCAGTTGATGTGATCAAGCTGTGAAGTAAATTGAAAACATACATTCTTTTCGGTTGGAAACATATTTTTGATCTTTGAACTGTTTTGTAGGTGCATCATTTACAGAAAGAACAATATATTCGAAGCAGCCCAAGAGAAAGTTGTTTTATTTTTCTTTTGTTTGAGATTTTGGGATTGGGATATTCCAATATTGTAATAACTCTGGTGTACATTCTGATTGCTAAATTAATTTGCCTGTAAATTAAATTTTGTTTCTAAATATCCATTATTAATTTGCTTTTAATTTTATTTTATTTTTTGTGTCGTGAACACGAGCACGAGCAATTTGTGTTTATGGGTAAATCGTAGAGAATTTCATAACAAGCTTTTTTTGTCATTTTTTTTTTCAACATCTTTCAGAATTGTCACCGTTCAGAACAGTGACAAAAAAGTTTTTTTCAATTTTTTTTTTCAGAATTGTCACCACTAAGAGCAGTGACAAAATTAAATTATCGTCACCAACATTGTCACCGCTTTGTGCAGTGACAAACGAAATTGTCACTGCTCAGTGCAGTGACAAACGAAATTGTCATTGCTCAGAGCAGTGACAAATGTTTTTTGTCACCCCCGTAACTGTCACGGTCGGGAGCAGTGACAAAAGCCCTTTGTCACCTCCCAGAGCAGTGACAAATCGGTCATCCTGGTGCAGTGACTTTTGATAGTCGTGCCTCTTGGTCCATAGATAAATTCGCTACTATTATGACCGGGAGTGTAGTATTAGGTCCTAGAAAGGCATATTTGAGAGAGTTTGGTAATGGTTTTAGCTCAAGCGTCGGTGGACACTCGGTGAACGGTAATGCATGATCATGTAAGAGAGGAGGAAGGGTCTCTATCTTGGGCTTCCATGGAAGTACAATTGTCGTGGTCACTGATTCCAATAAACTATTTAATTCTTCAATTATTTTATCAAAGTCAAGATCACTAAAGTTAAAATGTGATAAACACACTTCTAAGGCTTCTTTGGTTAGTATAAAGGGGCTGCCTCTTCTATTAGTTAATCAATTAAGTCTATCGTGTAACAATCCGCTTCCTCATCGTTCCTATGAGGTTGATTTGATGCGTTAAATACATTAAGTTGAACAGTCATATTTCCAAATATGACATCCATGACACTGGTCCTACAGTTTATAATCAAATTTGCCGTAGCTAGGAAAGGACGTCCTAGGATAAACATGACTTGTTTGTTAGCGTCAAGGACTGGTTTTGTATCTAGCACAATAAAATTGATCGAATAATAAAACATGTCTACTTTCACCAAGACATCTTCTATCACACCATGCAGAACCTTAATGGAGCGATCCGCTAGCTGTAAAGTTGCAGCGGTAGGTTTTAGTTCACCTAATCCAAGATGTTCATAAACTGAATAAGGGAGTAAGTTTACATATGCTCCAAAATCGAAAAGTGCTAGGTGGATAAATTTGTCACCTATATGACATACGATTGTCGGTGTACTTGGGTCCTTATATTTAAGTGATCGAAACCGAACTTCAGTGCCACCCAGTGAGGACGGTCCATGAGTTCATCAGCAGTTCTAGTCGGAAGGGCTGCGAGGAGAGTCACATTCCTATTAGTAGACGGAATACCCGCAATCCAGTCAGAAGAAACTGGCATTTTGAAAGTCAGAATCAACTGCTTTACCAGTAGTTACAGTTCCGTCAGCGGATGTTCTTGCAGATCTTCTTCCTGATTATTCTTCTGTTGAATGAAGATCTCTTCTGTCTGCATGTCGGGTAGTTCAGTCTCTTCTACCAGTTGATTTAAGGGCCTCTGCTTAAAGTAAAGAGCAAAGGGCTCAGGGTCTCATTTTCTTTCTATCTGACAGGACAAACAAAGAGGAAGGGATGGTTCTTTCATTGCATTGATAGAAGTCTAACTAGAAAAAGATCTCTCTATTACTTTGAGGGGGGGACACAATCGCCCAAGAAATTGCTGCAAGCAAGCCACCTCCTACTCACTGCTGGTAAAATGGAGATCAACAAGTGTTGCAACCGCCTATTGGATTCTGGAGCTTAGGAGTGATGCCTATCGGAGTTGCCGAACGGGAATCTCATATGCAATACGGGGCGCCCGCCGCCAATGTTAAAAACTTTCTTCTAGCAAAGTCGAAGTGGTAGATAAAATAAAGTATATTGAGGCAACTTAGCACCCATCCCTAAAAAGAAAAAAATGACTTCTGTACTGGTAGTAAATACGCCAATGACTTATGGGATTAAGCTAGGTAGTAAATTAGCCTCTGATATTGATGGTCTGATCTCATTATCAAGGAAATACGCCTTAATTAAGACCCTTACATAGGAAGGATGGCGGAATACAAAGTCAGGGCTAGGCCGATCGTCGATAAAAAAGGAAGCAATGGTGTGTGGAGATACTGGAATGGGTATATCTTCAGTATTTGCTACTCGGGTGAGAAAGTTTTTTGTACTTTTAGACATTGACAAAGGTTGATTTTGATGGCAGCTCTTGCGGAGAAGGCAATGGTGGCGGAGTGGTCCTCTGGCAAATGCAATTGCGGCTTGCGAGTTCACATGCCATCTCTTAGGCACGGAGGCAAGCCTTCTGACTTTCTAAGGGCCCACGGGGGAGAAGGAAGGCTCGACCAGAATGGGATTTTCCTTTCCTCTTTCGCTTTTGAATGACTGAACCTTGTTACTTTTGAGCTGCATTTTCGCCTGAGGCTTTCAGAGTTGTGAACGAACCTCTTCCTTTTACCAAGCGATACGCATTGCCTGGATAAAGCGCTGAAATGACATAGGGTCCTTCCCAGTTAGGTCTAAGTTTCCCTCGAGGGTGCGGTTTTCTTGCTGGCATGATATTTTTAAGCACCATGTCACCTATATGAAACTTTCTTTCGAGGACCCTTCTATTATATTAGAGTCTTGACTACCTTTGATAAGCCTGCACATGTTCAGCTCCCTTAAGCCTCAATTCATCCAATAGTTCAAGCTGTGCTAGCAAGGCTTCTCGTCGCTTATCTATCGAGAGGTCTTTTTCGAGCTGTACTCTTAAAGATGGAATCTTAATTTCGTATGGGATGGAGGTAAGATGATCAGATTTCTTTTAACAAGATACTTGAACAATTAATGTTAATTAAGATTTTTTCCTAAAAAAAAAATGAAGATTCGTCCTGTGTTTTCTAGCTGTTGACTTTTCTTTCCCTTGCCCTTTTTCTGTGTAGGCGCCGATCTCGACCTCCTCTCTCCGGTAGATTGGCACGATGGTCGCTTAAGTTGCTTACTAGTCAAGGGTTTGAATCTTTGTGTAAACCGCAGAGAGCAATGTTGGGACAAGCTGTGGCTGATTTATTAGCTTAGAATCCTGCGCCTGGAAATGAGTTGGTGACAGAACCGGACGAAGAGGTTTTTACAGCCGAAGAATCAAGTTGGTTGGGTCATGTATTTTGATGGGTCTCCAAGAAAGACAGAAGAGATAACAGAGAAAGGAAAGAAAAAGAAGAAGCCAGATGATAGAGGTGTGGGGATTGTGTTTATGTCCCCTGAAGGAGAAAGAGAAGTTCGTGTGATAAAGAGGGTTCTCCCAACATCCTTTTTGGAGATTGATTTGTCCACTCCAGTTTATTGCAGAGGAGCGAGAAAATTCGCTCGAGGTAAATGTGTGGTATGAGCCAATAATGGATTACCTGGAGCTGATCTACGACCACCCAGCGGACAAAAATGAGTCGATAAATAGTTGGAGGCAAGCACAAAGGTATATTGTTCTGACGAAGAAGTTGTACAAGCGAGGTTTCGATGGAGTTTACATGAAATGCGTTACGAAGAAGCAAGGTGAAAGAATAATTGAAATAGTGCATGGGGGTGACGAGATATTGATTGCACTAGACTAGAAAAAAGGACAATAAACACACAACTAAACATAACATTACAAAGTAAACTAACAACATATTAAGTTAACATAAGCATTGAACACTTTAGACTAGGTTTTGGCCCATACATGCAAACACAACAAATAAAACCAAACAAAGACACTTAGCATAGGAGTAGATCTCCACCAAACAAAGAGAAAGAAAGCCATGCATTAAAACACACTACTTTGCGTCGACGGACTACTTATTTGAATCTTCTAGAAAGAGCTAATGTTAATTTCTTCTAGTCTCCCCGGTCACCGAGGGTGGTGGCCCGCACAATGAGCTCTTTTTGTTCGTCGAGGAGGGCCCTTTTCCTGTCTTCTAGACTGAGAATGCGGTCCCGGATCAATTGCATCGCTCTTCCTATGGCCTCAGGATCGAGAGCAGGCGGATGCTCCCAGAACAGACCCAGCATTTGCTCCCGTTGGAGCTTCTCGTTTTCGACGGCTTGGATTTCTTGCTGAATTGTTGCAAGTCTTCCGGCGATATCCATAAGAGTGTTGTTGGAATAAGTGTTACTGAAAGTCTTTTTTTCTGACTTCTACGTCTCTCTTTGAAAATATAGACTGAAAGAAGCTTCTATTTATAGGCCTTGGAGGCGCTTAACTCTTTCTTCTTATTAGTAATAATTGTTGTCTTAGTTCCGTAAGATGGTTCAACCCCGGCTTTTCATGAATAAAGGTAGTGAAGGGACTGGAAGAGGACGGTCCATGAGAGCCGGGGTAGGAAGGGCTGGTTCTGGGCTAAGAAGTTGGGTGGTATGAGAAGAGATGTCCATAGTAGACAAGGGATTGGGTTCTGGGACAGAGGGAGCTTGTGGAGAGGCCGGGCTAGTGGGCAAGGGAAGATTGGGAAGTCAGAGGCCACCCGAGGGACTAGGAGGTTTAGTGGGGTGAAGGCAAGAAGAAAGAGATCCAGATTGCGTAAGAGGACCTTTGGAGAAGATGCTTGCAAATAGAAAAAGATCCTCATTGAAGCGGACATGACGAGGTCAGTCAATCCTCCCAGTGGTGACATCAAGACAAGGATAGCCTTTATTGATTTGTTCTATAACCCAGGAAGATGCATGGTCTTTATTTTGGAGAGAGCTTGTCTAGTAGTTGCACCTAAAAAGGGAAAAGACTGAGAACCAAAAGTGCGTAAAGTAGCATAGTCAGGAGCACAATGAAATAAGAATGAATAAGGTGACTTAGAATCCAATGATTGAGAGGGAAGCCGATTAATAAGAGAGACTGCCGTGGAGAAAGCCTCCATCCAAAAACGTCGAGGTAGGAAGGCTTGATGAAGTCAAGAAAGTCCAGTTTCAACAATGTGACGTCCTTTCCGCCACCCCATTTTGTTCAGGGGTGTGTGAACAAGAAAATGGGTGATGTATGCCATTGTTGGAGAGAAAGGCAGAAAAGTCTTGATTGTCATATTCCCCTCCACCATCCGATTGAAATTTCTTTTTGTGCCAAATCTATTTTCCACAGCACAGCTAATTTCAATTTGCAAAAAGAATGAAAGCTTTTTGATTGACGAATCAATGAAAATGAGAGAATAACGAAAACCACTACATGAGAATTCCGGAGCCGGTCCCCATAAAGAAGAATGAATCCATTGGAAAGGTGCAGTAGAACGAGAGGAAGACAAATGAAACTTGAAGCGAGAACTTTGATGCACTAAACAATTAAGTAAGACAATTTGTAAAAGATGAACGACCAAGAAGATTGATGCACTAATTGTTAACTAAATCAGGAAGGATCTGAGAACTTGGATGACCAAGTCGATTGTGTGTGCCAAATAGGAAGAGTATAATTCTTTCGGACCATCCCGGTGAAGGTTGATGAAGGGAAAGGAGGTTGAGCAGGTTCTGCTTGAATGGGATAGAGAGAGTCCTTACTCGGGCCGCGGTGGAGGACTTTCTCCCTGCGTCGATCCTTAATAGAAAAAGCAGTACGATCCAATTGAAAAATGCAGTCATTATCGGTAAAAAATCGAGAGAGAGAAAGTCAGTTAGCTGTAATCTTTGGCACATGTCAAATGTCTTTCAACGAAAAAGTGGAAAAGGAAGTTGAGAGCTTCATCTTACCAGTACCCCAGATAGGAAGAGTTCTGCCATTTCCCACTCTCACTTGATCAGAACCATGAGACTCTTGGACATTGGTGAAGGCTGAATCATCGGCTGTCATGTGATTGCTTGCACCCGTGTCAGGAAAGCATGTAGTCTCATATGAGGGAGAGAGATTCATAGCAGAAAAGGCTGTCGACAAATCATCCGGTTGATAAGATAAGAGAAATTGGAGCGATGACGGTAGGTAAGAGCACCATGTCCAGCTTTCTTGCAAATTGGACACAGGCGAGTTGATCTATCATGAGTTGTCCCATAAGAGAGATTAGGACTGTTAAGATTCATGCGACTAGCTCCACGACCATTTCCACGATTCTTGTTCTAGCCATTGCCACGGCCAGCATTATAGCCATTGTTCACGACCCCGATGCATGCCACGATTCTTGGAACCACGACTAGTGTCACGCTTGTTAGAAGGAAGAAGAGCAGTGGCGGAATGATCTTGAGAGGGACGGTGATATACTTCTAATCCTTTTTCACGATTGAGGAGCATACTATATAGTTCTTCAAATAAGGGTGTGGTGGGCATGGTGTGTACTCTATTGACAACCACATCATAATCAAGATCAAGTCCATCAAGAAGACAACCGAGAATTTCTAGATCACTCATTGGCTCTTGAATGAGAGAGAGTTCATCAGTCAGTCTACGAATGCGATCCATATATTACGTGATGGAAAGCTGGTTGGCTCTCTAGAACTTCAGTGCCACCCAGTGAACTCATTGGCTCTCTAGGTCCTTGTAAGATAGAACTGACATTCTCCGTTTAAAGGACTTTTTAGAAAGCTGGTTTTAAGACTTCCTCTTTTGAGTACACAAGTCTTTTAAAAATTTAGCGAAAGGAGGTATCTGTTTAATTGCATCCAGAAGTGGGATATTAATTTTTACTTCCTTAAAGGTTTCTAAAATATCTTTCGGTCTCATTCCTTTCTTCGTGAAGTGAGACAGGGCATCTACGCCCGGTGGAAATGGCATTCGAGGATCGTAATTAGTTAGGTTTGATGCATTAGATATATTAGGTGCTGAAGGAGTAGAGTCCTTCGAGACGTGACTTTTATTCTCAACCTGTTCTTTATCGACTACCTTTCCTTTATCTTTCTTATGTTCAAGAGAGGGTGTAACCTCCCCAGGACGCTCAATTACTCTCATGGATACCGCATTCACCTAGTCACTTGGTGTACTTACTTCATATTGCCCTTTTGGATTCTAAATCGGTTAACTTAGTAACTTCCCTTCATTACAATGATTCAATGTGTTAGCTAACTGTCCTATTTGGGATTCTAACTTCGCAATAGATTGTGTATAGGAGTTAACGAGTTGAGCTTGCCACTGAGATTGGACCTCTAAATTTTTCAAGGATGTCAATACACTCTCTTCAAAGATTTATACCTTGGACGATTAGCACGGAAGGGAGGTTGTTGGTATTGATTGGGTGGAGGCCGATATGCATTAGAAAAGTTTGTTATCTCTAGTTTTTGGAATGAATATCATCCTTCATTATTAGACCTCCACGAGAGGTTCGGGTGACCTTTCCATGTTGCATTCGATTTACATACATTAGGGTTATAATTAGGTCTTTGGAATTGTTGAACAGCATTAATATGCTATTCCACAAATTTTGGAAATTTTGAAGCAGACGGGCATACAAGTGTAGAGTGAGTTGGATCAGACCATAATTGACATATTTTAGAAGGAGGTGGGCCATGCATATGACCATCATCATTAGTTGATCAAGTTTCCTAGATAGTTCTTGAATTTCAATTGATCGACTTGACTCAACATACGCTTCGCATTTAGGTTACGGTGGAAGGCTTCCCTCTTGACGTACAGACACAACTTGATGCATTGAATTTTCACTTAAAGTTTCAAATATTTTCCAAGCTTTATCGACACTTTTGTGGAGGAACGTTCTAACACAAATAGCATCGACTGTGTTGCAAACAGAGGGAACAAGTCCCTCATAGAAAACTTGTACTAATTGCCATTTGGGGATTCGATGATGAGGAAAAGAGTGTAAAAGTTCTTTAAATTGTTCCCACATATCATATAATGTTTCACCGTCTTCCATCGTAAAATTCGTTGCAGATTTTCGGATTTGATTAGTTTAGGTGATGGGAAAAAACTTTTGTAGGAATGCAATATGCAACCCTTCCCATGTTCTTATAGTGTTCGGCTCAAGAGCTTAGAGCCAAAATTTTGCTTTATCTTTAAGAGAAAATGGAAAAAGACACAATTTAAGTTCATCATTAGTTAAATTTTGAATTTTTAATGTAGCAGATATATCTTGAAACTCACCTAAGTGATGGTATGGATCTTCCTTTACGTGACCGTGAAAAGACGGAAGAAGTACGATGGTCGATGACTTGATGTCGAAGTGAGACGCAATCACCTCCAAAAACTCTATGCATGACGGTGGTGTATAAGCCGTAGGAGTGAAATAATCTTTTAGAGGTGGAGGTTAAGGTATTTTCGGGTTGAGATTTGGAGGTTGAGGTATATTCAGGTTAATTATATTCCTGTTATTACCATTGTTACCAAGGTCTGACCATTGGAATAAGTTCTAAATTATCAATTCGTGTCTTCCTTAATTATTTAAGCATGCTTTGTGATTTAGCTTGAAAAGATGACGAGGGTTTAGGGGTTGACTCGTTGTCTATCATCAACCAAGCTCTAGGAGCTTGAGTTGATGACCTAAGTATTCTTAACGTACGTTCAAGTTCGAGGTTAAGAGGATGTAACTTGTGTTGCTTCGACGGGGTACCGAACATACACTATGATAACTACTCTAAAATAAGACTAACTCAAGCCAATTAACCAAAGGAATAATGCAAACAAAGAGACTAGGCACACAACACTACTATGATGCATGCAATTATCCAGTTATGCAGTGATTCACGTCAAAGTCCAGCGCCCCGGGTTTCCTACCTAATGCATGTGCACACTCCACACCTAAGTTAATGCAAGTAATGCGTTTCAGCGCCTTGACTTACGCTGCTTTGATGCAAAATTAAAACAAAGTGGAGTTACTTGGTACTTTTGAAAAAAAAATATTTGGGTGATTTTTATTTAAGATTTGCGAAAGCTCCATTGATATGCACTGCTGCTCCACTCCAAACCTTTGGAATTTGATGACTTAAGAGCTACAAAACAAAGGATAATTTTAGCGACTTGAAAAGTAAACTGGAAAAATAAGGGAAACAAAATCTAACTTAATATTTACTAACCAACTAAGCTAAGACTCTAGAAATTAAAGGCAAAAATATCCAGTCCCCGGTAACAGTGCCAAAAATTGATCTTATCAGAATCAAGATGAAAAGATGCTTTACTTTAAAAGATTTGTTGTGTGGACGTAAAGGTCGAACCCATAGAGACTGTTTATTTTAATCCTTTCATTTATAAAACCTAGATCTAATTAGTTATAGGAAACGGGAATTTGATTGAATTTTAATTAAAGTACTACTATAATCTAAACTATTGAAATATGGAAATACTAAAATTAAACTAAGTAAACAAGTACAATATTTAAAGTTGTTTTAATATAAGTGAACGGGATCTAGAGTTACAAATCACCACTAACCATGCATTGGGGGTCTATACTTTCTACTTTAAAATTTATGATTGGATAGTTAAGATCTACCGTAGCTACAAGCCCGGTAGTATTGATAAGAGGATATTACTAGTTCAATCTAAGCATAACTCATCTTCGGTTGGCATGAATTGTCTACCTATAACTAGGGTGTAGCACAACCCATCTTTCCTAGGCATGAATCATAAAAGATAAAAACATCGCAATCATGTAAGCACTATTGTATGTAAATACTCCAATCAATCACAGAAATCAAGAAATATTGAATTCAATAAATACAAGTGTAATACTCGTACCCGGAAAATAAGATTAATATGATATCAGCATGTGTTAATTAATGATAATTAAAGCATAAAATGATTTAAAGTGGGGTTATGAACCCACAGGTAAAAAAGTGTTCAAATGCGGACACAGATGAAAGTTCTGTAAAAGGTAGAACTGGTATAAATGTGGGGCCCAATGAGGGTCTAATTAAGATAATTTGCATTTTGATGTTATTATATGTTTATGTGCATATTTCTTTAAATGCTTAAAGGTATTATTATGTCTTATGATAGGTTAAGGGAACCTGTTTGGGTACCCATGTGAGGGCATATTTGAAAGCAATTGATAATTGGAAGGTTTAATAGCAACCTCATAATTTATGTGGGACCACGTTTGGGACCCACGCGGGACTTAGATTAAATCCTTTTAGTAAAGATGGGTAGTTAATGTAAATAACATGGGGGTTTCATAATAAAACTTAAAGAAAGTCAGGGGAGGTACACATAATTAATGGAAACTTGATACAACACATATGCATGTGTTGATATGTGTCTCCAAGACACAAAACACAGCTGGAAATTGACAAGATTGGAGAGAACGAGAGCTCTCAAGTCAGCAACAGAAATCCACGTGACGTTTCTTGCCGTTTCTTCACCGTCCCGCGTCGGATTTACGATCTGAGACCATTTTTGGACTCGTGGAGGTAAGAGGATCACATGCACGTAATTTGTTTTCATTTTCAGCAACATTTTCCAATAAACATTCTTGATAGACGATGTTTGATGTATCAAACTTATGTAGGATTACTCTAGAACAAGAGTTGTGTTTGAATCTAGCTTGAAATTGGATTCTAGGAGCTTAATCGCTAGTAAATCGAAGAGGTGAGTGTTCTAATCCCAAAATTGGATGTTTAGTTATGTTCATGTGGTAATTGTTGCTAGTAGTTGTTAATTTCTTGCTTATCTATATGTATTTTGATGAATTTGGGCAAAAAGCATGTCAAGTATGTGAATTTGTTGTGCTTATATGTTAAGTTGTTTAAATGCCTATGTGGATCAAAGGAAAGTCAAGTAGTGGTCACCATTTATAGGTCCCATATATAAGGGATAGGAAGTCCTCAATGAGTAGGACGTGGTGACGACCACAGTGAAATGCCGGTGACGCCTTCGGGGTCACAAGAGAGTGTGTGTTGTGCTATATGCACCAAAGGTGAGAAAGATCCGGGGTAAGAAGGACCCGGGGGTGGTGACTGGAATGACTTGACTTTCCGGAGATCGATATATTGTTGTTTTGATGATTGTTGCATTTACATACTTTGCATTCCAATGGCATGATTAGTTCTCTCACTAAGCGAAAGCTTAAACAAAATATATTTTCTGTTGCATGTGCTTATTGAATAACCATCGCAGGTAACAAACGAGACGAGGAGAGGAAGTGAGTCATGCTACAGGTTAAGTTTGGGAGTTGCAAACATGATTCTATGCTTAGATGGTTTTAGTGTGAAATATAACTTTTGTTTTGGGAAACACTTGAACAATTTATATTTGGGTGACTTGTAGTATGTTAAGTTAAAGTGATTGTAAATTATGTTGTAAGATGTGAGTTGCACTTGTAATAAGCAAAGTTGGTTATGTGTGGTTGTTTATGCTCCAAACCATGAGTTGTACTTGCAAGTTGCAAGTTATGTATTTTGGGAGTGAAGTTGGAAGGAGCTAGTAGCTTTTGGTTGGAAACTAACTTAGTTTCTCCTTATGTATAAATATTTATGTTTGTGTTGGAAGAACATGGTTTCGAATATAAATTAATGTTCCTAGTTGGAATTTATGGAGTATGTATGTTTAAATTCCTTTTCAAATGTTTGGAAATGGTTTGGAAAACTCTTATGATGTTTGGGTAAAGTTTTGAGCCACTTGGGAGTGCTTTCCAATTGGTTTTGGATGTGTTTAAAGGGAATGATATGGTTTAGTTGAGTTTTGACAGAATTTTGTTCATGCTTAGCTAAATGTTGGGAAGTAAATGCAAGGTTGTGTTATAATCTTGGGTTGAATGGATTCTTAGTATTTGAATGAACTTATAAATGTTTTTGAAATAGTTTTTGAAATAGTTTTTGAAGTGCCCAAGAAGTTTGATTGGGTTTTGATATGTTTAACATGTAAAAATCTGGTTTAGCAGCAGGAAAACTCTTCTGCAGAATCTAGATTGTTCCGGGGCATCTGGAGGTGCAGAAAATGACTTTCTGCTAAAACCGGATCGATCCGGATTTGGTGCGGATCGATCTGCTAGTCTGGGTTCAGCCCGATGACTTTTACGAAAACAAGCATAACACTCTCTAGAAAATTCGGATTCGAGCGCCGTTTTTTGCGTTGGAACCGGGACTCAAAGACCTATCTTTTGGTATAAAAGTTTCTATACTTTATTAATGACCATTTTTCCCTTGGGATTGTTTTGTGTCAACGGTGCTGTTTAATGAGGTCTAATCCATGTTTTCCTTAGTGAATTAAGGGTGTTTTGATGTATGGGCTTGTTACACGTGTCCCAACTCACCCGAGGTGGGTTGGGGTATGACAACAAGGGAGAATCTAAGGCAAGAATAAACCCTAAATAGCATTGATTTTTAACATTAAAAACTGATTATATATTTATAATCCTCAAACATATAATCAGCTATCCAAATACATAAAACCTAAAGAAGAAAAGCAAAGAAATCCCCTTTACATGGCTAGGGTTCATTAAAACTCTAGAATGGAAGTTTCGTTGCACATAGTGGTTGAAAACATGGAGATGAAGAAGATTGTTGCCATCAGAAACCTTTACACTAGATCCTCTTCTTCCCTTGCCTTGACCTTCCAAGTTGCTTCCAAAGTTGTATGATATGATGTATAACCCCCAAAATTTAATTGGAATTAAGCAAATATAGATTTAGAGGGATTAGGAAAGCATTCATAAAACTAATCCGACAAAAATAGTTGTATTTTCTTTTCTGGACGCATTCAGGCAATTTTGTTCACGTGGGAGTCTTCAGCACATCAAAATACGTAACTTTGATTTTTTTTCCACTAGTCACGCGAGCGCGTTGCTGGTAAATCGCGCGAGTGGGCTGCTCGTGCGAGAAGATTTTTTTTGCTTGTTTTGCTCTATTTTTACACCTCAAATAGCCTGGGATAACTCCTTTCTTCTAAAACCTGACAAAAAGTGAAAAACACAATAAAAGCACAAGAAAATAGGCTACTAAGTACTAACAAATGCAAATAAAGGATTCTGATCAGGAACTATTCGTCCCTAATTATTACACTTCTTCTTGCTTCTGACGAGATGAACTAACTCTTCTTGGGAAAGATTCGAGCTATTTGAGATGGAAATAGCAAGATCAAAGTCTTTGCCGGAGATCGACGCTGTAGAGAGAGCTAGGTTGCTCATAACGGCTCCAAATTAGTTTGGCAATCAAAGATTCTAACTTTTAATGGTGGTGGTCTATTGTCACTTGACATACTCCCAAATGGTTTGGTGGCTATGAGGCCGTGAATTTTAATTACGCAATTGAAACAATATAAAAGATGTCTTGGGTATTTTTTTCATATGATAAACTAGGTAAATTTCGTGGTTTAAATTACTTATAAATTTAGACCTCGTACTTGATAGTATCGAATGTTCCGATTGGGTCCAGGAGCTCCCATCTTATCAAAAAGAAAAGACTTGATCACATTTCCAGTTATTTTTAGAGCGTGTTTGGAAAAGCATGAATCAGTTCTTTTGTATAGAAAAAGATTTAATTCTAAGTAATTCTATTTCTGAGTAATGCTTTTTTATTTTTGTAAGAATTCGTGCCTTGAGTAAAATTTTAAAAGGAAATTGCTTCAAGTATTGATTATTAACCAAATCAATATAATTCTTATTTTTAAAAGATTGAGACTGGGATGATCATCATTCAAGCATTTCCAAATAAACTTGAAATGTAATTGGATTATTTGTACAAATTTATTTACGTCTCATACAAATCATACAATTTATCGAAACCATAAACAATATGAAATGTAATGTTTGAAAAAAGTATTGAATTTTTGTCAATGGGGACCATTTTTCTTGTAAATTAGTTAATGTGCTAAGAGGCCGCAATAATAAAAAAGTATTCATTGGATTATTGTTCAAAATTTCAATGTCACGTCAAATGAATACTATGAGAGTTTTATATAATAAAGGACAAACTTAAAAAGTGAGTAGTTGAAGTGCATTGAATTTTTAGAAAGGACTATTAAAATGAGACATTTTGGAATAGGATAAAATACACTTAATTTTAGACAGATGGAATAATACTTATTTTTATAAGATGAGACTTGAACTAAAACAGATCCTCGTTTAAGCATTTCCAAACAGAATAGAAATGTAATTGGTGCATTTGTGTAAATTTATTTACTTGGTTGACATAAAATTACGGGTGTTCGTAGTTGATTTTGGTCGATTTTTTAGTGATTTTAAAATTGACTTTTCGAATTGGTAGGTCAATTTAGACAATTTTGGTCAATTTAGGCTGCTACATTCCTTTATAAAAAAAATGATCAACAAATTAGTCTTTAATCCACTTGATTTCGATCGATTTTCAATTTTCCGTTGAAGACCCCTATACAAAATGCATACTAATACAAACATAAACAACATGAAATGTAATGCAAGTGTAGACATTTTGTGAGTGGAGCCCATTTTTGTTGTAAATTAGTTGATGCAGGGTCAGCTGAAGATAAGTTAGCAAGAAAAAAAAAAAGAAAGAAAGAAAGAAAAAAAAAGTTAATCGGTTCGGCTCTTAAGTGAACAGGGTCAAGTAAACACACCCAATGAACATATTTTTTTGCCTAAAAGAACCCATTGACCCACAGATTCTGTTATGCTAAAAACATGTCCACGGAGTATGTTCACTCAATCATGTTCACTTAAGAGCCTCACCGAATGGTTAATTATATTTTACCCTCTTATGGTTATGCCCAGTTTTATTTTATCCCATGTGCTTCAAAAGTGGACCCTTAACCCCTGTGATTTTGGACTGAAATGAAATAACTAGGTTTTCTCTCAAAATAGTCTCACATGGGAATTCAGTGTAAAAATTAGCCCCATATGGGAAAGTGTAGGTGTCAAAATTAACCTCACATGGACAGTTAATCTCAAAATTAACACCACTAAGAGGTTAAGTGTTAAAAAAAATATGCCTACATAGATGGCTTACATGACAGAATTTTCCCCATATAATGAATTAATCTCAAAATTAACCTCACAAAGGAGGTTAAGTGTTAACATTTTTGGCTAATTTCAAAATTTTCATCAATTTTGAGAGAAATCTTAACAGTTCCACTTTAGCCCCCGATCCGTTAAGTAGGTTTTTAACAGACCAATAAGATTTGTGCTCAAGTTCTATTGGTAAGTGGTACTCTTTACCAAAAACTAACCGTTATGGGGACATCCCGATGGTAGTTTTATAAGCTATGCGGTATGCCTAGAGTGCATCGCTTAGTCGTTGCGACCAATCTTTGCAATCGGGACGCGCCGTTTTGTCTAGAATGCTTTTAAGTTCTCTATTATGAGACTTCAACTTGACCTTGAGTTTGGGGATGATAAATTATCCCAACTTTGTGGGTGACAGAATATTTGTGTACGAGGGCCTCAAAGTGGCAATTACAGAAATGTTTTCCTCCGTCGCTTATAATAGCTCGTGGTGTACCGAAATGACAAAAGAGATTATT
Organism: Hydrangea macrophylla; assembly: GCA_033977485.1. Lineage (NCBI taxonomy): Eukaryota > Viridiplantae > Streptophyta > Magnoliopsida > Cornales > Hydrangeaceae > Hydrangea > Hydrangea macrophylla. The sequence continues at coordinate 10,412,294 of CM066986.1, read as the reverse complement.
TTTAATGAATTGGACCACAACTTTGTGGTTGATTGTTTTCGTCGCTACTGCCTCCACCCACTTGGAAACATAGTCGACCGCGATAGAATATAGTCAAAATCGAAAGACAAAAAAAACGGTCCCATAAAATCAATGCCCCATATGTTGAATATTTTAATTATAAGGATTGGTGTGAGAGGCATTGCGTCATGAAACCACATAATGCTGGTTTGTTGGCAACGCACACACTTTTGGCAAAATTCATGAGCGTCTTTAAAAAGAGACAACCAGTAAAATCCCCTCTGAAGCACTTTAGCGGCCGTCCGACAGCCACCAAAGTGACCTCCACATTCCAAAGAATGATAGAAATTTAAGGTGCAACGAAACTCACTTTCTGGGACACATCAACGTATGATCTGATTGGGACAATGTTTAAAAAGGATTGGATCGTCCCAATAGTAATGTTTAATTTGCAAGAAAAATTGATCCTTATAATGGTGAGACCATGAAGGAGGGACATATGATGTAGTTAAGAAATTTATAATATCGCTAAACCACGGACGTTTCATGTTAGATACGGCAAATAGTTGTTCGTGTGGAAACGAATCCTGAAGAGGAATAATATCATTAAAATCGACAAGGATTCACGACAAGTGGTTAGCGATGACATTTTCGGATCCCTTTTTATCTCTTATTTTATAGTCGAACTCCTAAAGGAGTAAGATCCAACGGGTTAGATGTGGTTTGGTTTCCTTTTCATTTGAGAGATGATGCAATGCGGCGTGGTCCATATAGACAATAACCTTGGACCCTAATAAAATATGAACGAAAATTATCAAGGGAAAAATGACTACTAGCAACTCTTTTTCAATGGTAGTATAATTTACTTGTGCATCATTAAGGGTTTTACTTGCATAATATATTATATGAGGAATTTTATTGACTTTTTGACCTAAAACGGCTCCAATGGCATAATCAGAGGCATCGCACATAAGTTCAAACGGGAGGGTCCAATCGGGTGATTGGATAACCAGCGCCATGGAGAATAAAGTTGTTAATGATTCAAACGCTTTAAGACAATCGTTATCGAAGACAAATGGAGCATCCTTGGCAAGCAAGTTACACAAGGGTTTAGAAATCTTGCTAAAATTCTTACTAAATTGATGATAAAATCCAGCGCGGCCAAAAAACGAATGAATTTAGTGGATTGAAGACGGTGGTAGAAGCTTATCTATCAATTCAATTTTTGCTTTATCGACTTCTATACCACGTTTAGATACAACCTGACCCAATACTATCCCTTCTTGAACCATGAAATGGCTCTTTTTCCAACTTAAAACCAAATTCTCTTCCTCACAACGGGCGAGGACTTTCATGAAGGTTTGGAGACATTCGTCGAATATAGAACCGAAAATAGAAAAATCGTCCATGAATACTTCTAAAAACTTTTCAACCATATCCGAAAAGATTGCCATCATGCATCGTTGAAAAGTGGCCAATGCATTGCACAAGCCTAATGGCATGCATCGGTAAGAAAAGGTGCCAAATGGATAGGTAAAAGTCATTTTCTCTTGGTCATTGGGATAGTCATCGAGATAGACAAGCAATTGGTTGTAACCAGAGTAGCCATCTTGAAAGCAATAAAAGCTTTGACCAGATAAACGTTCTAAGATTTGGTCAATAAATGAAAGTGGAAAATGATCTTTACGGGTCATGGTGTTAAGTTTACGATAGTCGATACATACCTCCAACCTATAGTTTGGCAGCTGGGAACAAGTTCTCCTTTTTCATTCGGCATGACTGTGATGCCTGATTTCTTTGGAACAACCTGCGTGGGGCTGACCTAATTACTATAAAAAAATTGGATAAATTATGTTCGCATCTAAAAGTTTGATCACCTATTTCATTACCTCTTCTTTCATATTAGGGGTAAGTCGTCTTTGCATATCTCGAGACGGTTTATCGTTTTCCTCTAACTTTATGTGGTGCATGCATACGGACTGGTTAATCCCTTCCAAGTTAGCTACCTTCCAACCTATAGCTTTCTTATGGTCTATTAGGACTTTTGATAGTAGTGCCTCTTGGTCCATAGATAAATTCATTGCTATTATGACCGGGAGTGTAGTATTAGGTCCTAGAAAGGAATATTTGAGAGAGTTTGGTAATGGTTTTAGCTCAAGCGTCGGTGGACACTCGGTGAACGGTAATGCATGTTCATGTAAGAGAGGAGGAAAGGCCTCTATCTTGGGCTTCAGTGGAAGTACACTTGTCGTGGTCACTGATTCCAATAAACTATTTAATTCTTCAATTGTTTTATCAATGTCAAGGTCATTAAAGTTAAAATGTGATAAACACTTCTAAGGCTTCTTTGGTTAGTATAAAAGGGGCTGCCTCTTCAATTAATTCATCAATTAAGTCTATCGTGTAACGATCCGCTTCCTCGTCGTTCCTATGAGGTTGATTTGATGCGTTAAATACATTAAGGTGAACGGTCATATTCCCAAATATGATATCCATGACAACAGTCCTACAGTTTATAATCGAATTGGCCGTAGCTAGGAACGGACGTCCTAGGATAAACGGGACTTGTTTGCTAGCATCAAGGACTGGTTTTGTATCTAGCACAATAAAATCGACCGGATAATAACACCTATCTACTTTTACCAAAACATCTTCTATCACAACATGCGGAACCTTAATGGAGTGATCCGTTAGCTGTAAAGTAGCAGCGGTAGGTTTTAGTTCACCTAAGCTAAGATGTTCATAAACTGAATAGTGGAGTATGTTTACACTTGCTCCAAAATCGAGAATCCCCTGGTGGATAAATTTGTCACCTATATGACATGCGATTGTCGATGTACCCGGGTCCTTATATTTAAGTGTATCATGTTGAAAGATAGAACTGACATTCTCCGTTAAAAAGACTCTTTAGAAAGATAGTTTTGAGACTTCCTCTTTTGAGTACACAAGTCTTTTAAAAATTTAGCGAAAGGAGGTATCTGTTTAATTGCATCCAGAAGCGGGATATTAATGTTTACTTCCTTAAAGGATTCTAAAATGTCTTCCGGTCTCATTCCTTTCTTCGTGAAGTGAGACGGGGCATCTACACCCGCTGGAAACGGCACTCTAGGCACGTAATTAGATGGGTTTGATGCATTAGATATATTAGGTGCTGAAGGAGTAGAGTCCTTCGAGACTTGACTTTTATTCTCATCCTGTTCTTTATAGACTACCTTTCATTTATCTTTCTTAGGTTCAAGCGAGGGTGTAACCTCCTCAGGACACTCAATTGCTCTCATGGATACCGTATTCACCTAATCACTTGGTGTACTTACTTCATATTGCCCTTTTGGATTCTGAATCAGTTGACTTAGTAACTTTCCTTCATTACAATGATTCAACGTGTTAGCTAACTGTCCTATTTAGGATTTTAACTTCGTAATAGATTGTGTATAGGAGTTAACGAATTGAGCTTGTGACTAAGATTGGGCCTCTAAATTTTTCAAGGATGTCAGTACACTCTCTTCAAAAGATTTATCCCTTGGAGGATTAGCACAGAAGGGAGGTTGTTGGTATTGATTGGGTAGAGGCTGATGTGCATTAGAAAAGTTTGTTATCTCTAGTTTTTGGGATGAATATCATCCTTCATTATTAGACCTCCACGAGAGGTTCGGGTGACCTTTCCATGTTGCATTCGGTTTACATACATTAGAGTTATAATTAGGTCCTTGGAATTGTTGAACAACATTAATGTGTTATTCCACAAATTTTGGAAATTGTGAAGCAGACGGGCATACAAGTGTAGAGTGAGATGGATCAGACCATAATTGACATATTTCAGAAGGAGGTGGGCTATGCATATGGCCATCATCATTAGTTGATCAAGTTTCCTAGATTGTTCTTGAATTTTAATTGATCGACCTGACTCAACATACGCTTCGTGTTTAGGTTACAGTGGAAGGCATCCCTCTTGACTACAGACACAACTTGATGCATTAAATTTTCACTTAAAGTTTTAAATATTTTCCAAACTTCATCGACACTTTTGTGGAGGAGCGTTCCAGCACAAACAGCATCGACTGTGTTGCAAACAGAGGGAACAAGTCCCTCATAGAAAACTTGTACCAATTGCCATTTGGGGATTTGATGATGAATTGTTCCCACATATCATATAATATTTCACCATCTTCCATCATAAAATTCGTTGCAGATTTTTGGATTTGATTAGTTTCGGTGATGGGAAAAAACTTTTGTAGGAATGCAGTATGCAACCCTTCCCATGTTCTTATAGTGTTCGGCTCAAGAGCTTGGAGCCAAAACTTAGCTTTATCTTTAAGAGAAAACAGAAAAAGACACAATTTAAGTTCATCATCAGTTAAATTTTGAATTTTCAATGTAGCACATATATCTTGAAACTCACATAAGTGGTGGTATGGATCTTCCGTTACGTGACCGTGAAAAGACGGAAGAAGTGCGATGGTCGATGACTTGATGTCGAAGTGAGACGCAGTCACCTCCGACAACTCTATGCATGACGGTGGTGTATAAGCCGTAGGAGTGAATTAATCTTTTAGAGGTGGAGGTTAAGGTACATTCGGGTTGAGATTTGGAGGTTGAGGTATATTTAGGTTAATTCTATTCCCATTACTACCATTGTTACCAAGGTCAGCCCCAGGTTTCCTAGCTAATGCACGTGCACACTCCACACCTAAGTTAATGCAAGTAATGCATTTCAGCGCCTTGACTTACGCTGCTTTGATGCAAAATTAAAACAAAGTGGAGTTACTTGGTATTTTTGAAAAAAAAAATTTGGGTGATTTTCATTTAAGATTTGCGTAAGCTCCATTATGTGCACCGCTGCTCCACTCCAAACCATTGGAATTTGATGATTTAAGAGCTACAAAACAAAGGATAATTTTAGCGACTTGAAAAGTAAACTGGAAAAATAAAGGAAACAAAATCTAACTTAATATTTACTAACCAACTAAGCTAAGGCTATAGAAATTAAAGGCAAAAATATCTAGTCTCCGGCAACAGTGCCAAAAATTGATCTTATCAGAATCAAGATGAAAAGTATGCTTTACTTTAAAAGATTTGCAGTGTGGAAGTAAAGGTCGAACCCACAGAGACAGTTTATTTTTATCCTTTAATTTATAAAACCTAGATCTAATTAGTTATAGGAAACGGGAATTTGATTGAATTTTAATTGAAGTACTACTATAAACTAAACTATTGAAATATGGAAATACTAAAATTAAACTAAGTAAACAAGTGCAAATTTTAAAGTTGTTTTAATATATGTGAACGGGATCTAGAGTTACAAATCCACCACTAACCATGCATTGGGGGTCTATACTTTTTACTTTAAGATTTATGATTGGATAGTTAAGATCTACCGTAGATACAAGCTTGGTGTAGTATCAACAAAAAGGATATTACTAGTTCAATCTAAGCATAACTCATCTTCGGTTGGCATGAATTGTCTACCTATAACTAGGGGATAGCACAACCATCTTTCCTAGGCATGAATCATAAAAGATAAAAACATCGCAATCATGTAAGCCCTATTGTACGTAAATACTCCAATGAATCACAGAAATCAAGAAATATTGAATAAATACAAGGGAGAATCTAAGACAAGAATAAACCCTAAATACCATTGATTTTAAACATTAAAAACTAATTAAATATTTATAGTCCTCAAACATACAATCAGCTATCCAAATACATAAAACCTAAAGAAGAAAAGCAAAGAAATCCCCTTTACATGGCTAGTATTCATTGAAACCCTAGACTAGAAGTTTAGTTGCACATGGTGGATGAAAACATGGAGATGAAGAAGATTGTTGCCATCAGAAACCTACAAACTAGATCCTCTTCTTCTCTTGCCTTGACCTCCCAAGTAGCTTCCATAGTTGTATGATATAATGTATAACCCCCAAAATTGAATTGGAATTGAGTATATATAGATTTAGAAGGATTAGGAAAGCATTCATAAACCTAATCCGACTAAAATAGTTGTATTTTCTTTTCTGGACGCATTCAAGCAATTTCGTTTGCTTGGGAGTCTTCAGTACATCAAAATATGTAAATTTGATTTTTTTTTCCACTAGTCACGCGAGCGCGTTGCTGGTAAATCACGCGAGCAGACTGCTTGCACGAGAAGATCTTTTTTGCTTGTTTTGCTCTGTTTTAACACCTCAAATAGCCTGGGATAACTTATTTCTTCTAAAACCTAACAAAAAGTGAAAAACACAGTAAAAGCACAAGAAAACAGGGTACTAAGTACTAACAGATGCAAATAAAGGACTCTGATTAGGAACTATTCGTCCCCGACTATTACACTTCTTTGTGCTTCTGACGAGATGATCTAACTCTTCTTGGGAAAGATTCGAGCTATTTGAGACGGAAATAGCAAGATTGAAGACTTTGCCGGAGATCGACGTTGCAGAGAGGGCTAGGTCGCTCATAACAGCTCCAAATTAGTTTATCAATCAAAGATCGTAACTTTTAAGGCTGGTGGTCTATTGTCACTTGACATACTCCCAAATGGTTTGGTGGCTACGAGGCCGTGAATTTTAATTACGCAATTGAATCAATATAAAAGATGTCTTGGGTACTTTTTTTATGATAAACTAGGTAAATTTTGTGGTTTAAATTACATGTAAATTTAGACCTCGTACTTGATAGTATCGAAGGTTCCGATTGGGTCCTTTATCCACATTGGAGGAGCTCCCATCTTATCAAAAAGAACAGATTTGATCACATTTCTAGCTATTTTTAGATCCTGTTTGGAAAAGCATGAATCAGTTTTCTTGTATCGAAAAGATTTAATTCTAAGTAATTCTACTTCTGAGTACTGCTTTTAAATTTTTGTAACAATTCGTGCCTTGAATAAAATTTAAAAAGAAAATCGCCTCAAGAATTGATTATTAACCAAATCAATATAATTCTTATTTTTAAAAGGTTGAGACTGCGTTGATCATCATTCAAGCATTTCCAAATAGACTTGAAATGTAATTGGATTATTTGTGCAAATTTATTTACGTCTCATACAAATCATATGATGAATCGAAACCATAAACAATATGAAATGTAATGTATGAAAAAAGTATTGAATTTTTGTTAATGGAGACCACTTTTCTTGTAAAATAGTTAATGCGCTAACAGGCCGCAACAAATAAAAAAGTATTCATTGGATTATTATTCAAAACTTCAATGTCACATCAAATGAATACTATGAGAGTTTTATATAATAAAGGATAAACTTAAAAAGTGAGTAGTTGAAGTGCATTGAATTTTTAGAAAGGACTATTAAAATGAGATATTTTGAAATAGGATAAAATACTCTTAATTTTAGACTGATGGAATAATACTTATTTTTATAAGGTGAGACTTGAACTAAAACAGATCCTTGTTTAAGCATTTTCAAACAGAATAGAAATGTAATTGGTGCATTTGTGCAAATTTATTTACTTGGTTGACATATAAAATTAGGGGTGTTCGTAGTTGATTTTGGTCGATTTTTTAGTGATTTTAAAATTGACTTTTCGAATTGGTAGGTCGATTTAGACAATTTTGGTCAATTTAGGCTACTACATTCCTTTTTTAAAAAAAGTAATCTACAAATTAGTCTTTAATCTGCTTGATTTCGATCGATTTTCGATTTTCCGTTGAAGACCCCTATACAAAAAGCATACGAATAGGATGAATGGAAAACATAAACAAGACATTTTGTGAGTGGAGCCCATTTTTATTGTAAATTAGCTGATACAGGGTCAGTTGAAGATAAGTTAGCAGCAACAAAAAAAAAAAAAAAAAAAAAGTTAATCGGTTCGGCTCTTAAGTGAACAGGGTTGAGTAAACATACCCAATGAACATATTTTTTTGCTTAAAAGAACCCATTGACCCGTGGTTCTATTAGGCTAAAAAACATGTCCACTGAGTATGTTCACTCAATCGTGTTCACTTAAGAGCATCACCGAATGGTTAATTATATTTTACCCTCTTATGGTTATTCCCTGTTTAATTTATCCCATGTGCTTCAAAAGTGGACACTTAACCCCCTTGTGATTTCAGACTGAAATGAAATTACTAGGTTTTCTCTCAAAATAGTCAAGTATAAAAATTAGTGCCACATGGAAGAGTGTAAGTGTCAAAATTAACCTCACATGGACAGTTAATCTCAAAATTAACACCACAAAGAGGTTAAGTGTTAAAAAAAATATATACCTACATAGATGATCTCAAATTTAACCTCGCAAAGGAGGTTAAGTGTTAATATTTTTGGCTAATTTTAAAATTTTCATCAATTTTGAGAGAAATTTTAATAGTTCCACTTTAGCCATCGAACCAGCACAGGGGGGAGGGGAGATTTGAACCATAAGGGGGTAAGTGCAACTTAGCCTAACCACAAGAGGATAAATAGTAATTACCCTAAAAAGCCACTCATTGAATCTGACGCGTGGCATATTTACGGGTTCCCCTTCCATGTAGTTCAAGAATAAGAGTAAATATTAGTTATAACGGGTATGCTATATCATCATTTATAACATCATTAATACAATAATAATTTTTGTTAGTATGAAATAAAATTCTCCTAAAAATAGAGAAAATAAATAAACTAACAAAAGAATATGATTAATTTGAGCTACCACATAATTTTTATAACCGTTGTAACCAATATTTTTGCCAAAGACTACAATGGAAGCCATAAGGATATGCAAGCATGATCCCACTAATCAGGGAAGTACAAATTGTACAATGACGTTGTGGGTAATGTGGACATCTACTCATACCTAACGTTATCCAACCAATGAAGTTTTCAGGTATATTGAGTGTAATATGTGGTATACTTTTGTGGTACCTAGCTTAGAATAAATGAAAGTGTATGGAGTTGTATGAGCGACATTAATTGATTTATAGGGAAAACTTGTTCGTAGCATTAGAAGTTTAAGGTTCTGTTTGGTTTATGGATTTCGTGAGAGAAATAAAAAGGGAAAAGAAAACTAATTTTCTCATATTTTCTTTATCTTTTCTTTCATACTTAAATAACGTTATTAATTAAATTATTTTTAAAACAATTGTAACATATTAATAAAAGAAAAAAATGATTCATAATATTTAAAATATTTCATTCATATCGTTTTTCTTATTAACTAAATAAAAGAAAATATGTTCTTCTATGTATTCCTTTCTTTTTCCTCACTTTAAGTATTTGAAAAGGAGCAAGAATGAATATATGCGCGGGTTGGATCTGGGTCCTACTAGAAGGACCTACTTCCATTGACTGCAGAGCACATAATCACGCCAGAAGGATAATGCTACTTGTATTTAAAATTCAAAAATGATAGGCACACATCACATTTTATAACACATTCTACAACAGAATTTTAAATGTGTTGTACTCTGTACTGTTTGAATTTTTTATTCTTTTCAATGCACCACTTATATAGAATAGGGTACATACATTTAAAGCCCTATTGTGAAAAGTTTAATGACTAGTCAAATGCTAATGTCATAATTAGCTTCTATATTAAGAGAATTTTTCTTTAGGCCTTCATTATAGTATATGCATACTTGAACATATGCACAAATAGGAAATAATATTACATGATAAAAAAAAAATACCAGCTAGCATTCCATTATTATAATACGAAGTCTGAAGACAACAAACACCATATAAAACTTTAATTTGAAGTTATTTAGGAGCAATTATCTTAAAGTGCAATTTTGTTCACTCTAAAATTATTTACTATTTGTTCACCCTCTTCTTTTATTGGTTAATATAGTAGAGTCCAGTGCTTTACACTATTAATTAATTCTCATTTAATACTGAGTCCTCTGCATTAACCAATAGGAGAGGAGAGTAAACAAAAGGTGAGCGATTTTGGGGTGAGCAAAAATGTATTCACTATCTTATTAGGTAATCTTCTTCAACTTAATTAGACCACAGTGAATTCTGTGAACCACATCCCTTGTTGCTGAGTGGTAAGCTTTTTGGGTGTACTACCCAAGAGGTTTAGTGTTCGAATCATGGGGAGCGTGGCCATTGGGGAATTCACTCGGCGAATCCAAGACCTCGGGAAATTAATCGAAGTGCGTGCAAGCTGGCCCGGACACCCCCTATTACCAAAATAAATATATATATTCCGTAGCCATAGGGTTGTTTGGCCGTTTGGGTAAGCTACTTAAATCTGATTATCTATAATTTTTTTTCATCTCTATTTTTCGTATTTAATAGAACATTGTTACTTTTCTTTTCTTTTATCTCTAAAACATTGTCTGTGGTACTACATTTTACTAATGTTTGTAAAGAAAAAAATTTCAATACATTCCCTTAGTCACATTTTGCAATATGATTGATCTACGTACGCATGTTTCTCTATGTCGACAACATGAGACCAATCATAGCTTACAAAATAATAAATATAACAAAGAAAAAGTATTGAAGTAGTGTACATCTATTATATATATATATATATATATATGAATTTGTTAACTTACAATAAAGAAGGTTTTTAGCGACAAAAAACAGGCTTTTAGTGACGAAATTTTTCATCGCTAAAAGTTGGAACCTTTAGCCACAAAATTTTCGTCGCTAAAAACCTGCTTTTCGTCACTAAAGAGATTGTTGTACGATGCTAACCTACAACTATCATGTTATAGATTAGCAGCCCCCATATATATATATATATATATTATGTAAAATACTAAAAGCGGAAGGGTAGAGAGATGAAATATAGTGCTGACATGTGGCATACTATATTAATTTCATTATTGAGCATTACTAGACCCACACAGTGAATTACACATTTTTTCACACACAGCTTTAAATGCTTGTACTTTGTGATGTTTGAATTTTTTTACACTTTTTTGTGCCCCACTTATACAGTATACAGGGTACATGCATTTAAAGCTGTATGTAAAAAATTGTGTGATTCACTGTGTGGATCTAGCATTTTCCTTCATTATTTTCACTGTCTGTCTACTAACAGTCTTCTCCCACATTAACTATGCAAAGAAACCAAATCGTTTCTCCTCCTTCGCGCACATGACACTATCTTTTCCTCTTCCTTTGAACATTCAAGCAACGCTCTGAAACCAAAATTGAATGTGACCTCCTCTCACTCTAATATTGAACTGGCTTTTTGTAATTCCCCGAAAACCAAGCCACGTGGGCGAGATCAATGAGTCAAATAATACAACGTAAAGCACGGAATAGTCCAACGTGGACCAATCCACAAGGCAGAAGCATAAGGAAATCCTACATGGGTTCCAAAGAAAAGTCAATGAGTCAAGGGTTGAACCACGAGAATCAAACGGGTCAAATAGGGTCAACCAACATAGTTTGGTTTTGACAGGAGTTTGTAAAGAAGTATAAAGAAACTCCAAAGGTTTAAAAGTAACAAGTAATGAAGTTTACTTTGACAGTTTTCACTAAAGTTGCTTTTGAAGGAATACGATCAAACGGTACTTAGAAAACTAAAAGTAGTAATTTTCCCATAATAGGATAACCATTGGCTAAGAAATACTAAAAAGTATTAAAAACATAATTTAGCAAGGATCCTAAAGGATCCAACTATCAAGATTAAGATTAAAAGGGGGATAACTAGGATCCCCAATTATACAAGATCATAGTCTAATAGAAAAATTTATAAAGTAAGGGCTAAATATGTGCCAAATTACAACTACTATGAAATATATAAATCCTTGTAATTGAATCTACGAATAAGATAATGAATTACAACGAGAACAATACTCCTACCATGAGCTGTGATAAAGAAATGTTTTCTTTTCAAAATCTAAGACTTCCTTGTAAGGAATATTTAAACGGGATGTCACACATTGAAAACTTTTGGGCATTGCCCTAATCAACATTTCATGAAATAGGGGTTTTATAGATTCATTACGCACGATGGCTCAATAGAAAACATTGTAAAAATGTAGTACTACTTCTAAAATCATGCTATGACATGTGGTGCAATGCTTTGTCGCCGTGGTGATGCAACTAGTCAGATGGCCAAACCGTGAGACATTCCCAACTCAATATCCCAATCACACACTCTCATACCGGATAACGAGCCACTCAAACATGAGTATAGTATACAATACCTTCGGTAGCTAACCGAATATGACCTTGCATTTTTGAATGTTTTAAGGATCACAAACAACCTTTCTCACTTCACACCTGCTTTCGAAATTTCATCAAACCACAACCCCCAAATGGGAATTCAAGAGACATTCCCCAATCGTGGGAATTCGAACAATAAACATACGTCCCAAGTCAATGCCATGAATGCTTTGCCGACTTGGCGACTATGAAATGCTATTAGATGCGATTATACTTTAACAATGTAATTTCTATGATTTCAAGATTATGAAATAAGCATGCATGGTAGTTCGAGATACCAAAACTAAATTAATAGGGGAAAACATATAAAATCACAACCATCATCTAAGACATATAAGAGGTCACTAATATCAATAATTATTTGAAGCCATAACTGTAACGCCCGCTTCTGCGGATTATTTTAATAATATTTGGCATGCATTATTAATCATTTAATGATGATTTGAGTATATGTGAGATGTGGGCCTTGACCCACTAAATTGTTTGTGGGTGTCCAATTGGGAACCCAGTTTTGGCTAATGTGGCAATCTCAAGTTGGGACATGTGTTGATGGGTCCCAGTTGAGATGGGACAGTAATATGTGGAATACCTTATGTGCTTAACTGTTTATTAAGGCTTAAATGATTTATTATTTTCTTGTTGTTAATATTATGTTATTAGGTAGTGACCACTTTTAGGGTCAATTAGGGGTACCTTTGTGAGCACGAATTGAACACGTTACATAATTAGTAGGCTAATTAGCAACTTCATATAATTATATGGGACCACTTATGGGACCCATGCGAGACATAGACAAATACTCATTTAAATTTGGGATAGTTTAAATATGGTTCATAATTAGTAGGGGCGTTCTTGTATAAACCAGAACTTCGGGGGAGGTAAACACAAAATTGAATAAATGGGTTAGTTAATATATTGACACATGGGGTGGTGACTCATAGTCACCATCTACATCTTATTTTTCTGCGAGAGCTAGCCGACCGAGACCGAGACCGAGAGGAAGCTTACGAGTTTCGTCGCCGTTTTGACGTCAATCGTCGCGCTGTTTGACGTTCAATTTCAATTCTGAGTATATATTCGGACTCCTAGAGGTGAGACTAGCGTTTTGGTACCAAATTGGTTAAGTTCTGTGATAGTTTTTCCGCGACCCTTTTTGGGGTTTAAGCTCATAACTTGTAATTCATGTATAGGATTTGTACCTGATCCATAGTAGGGCTTTAATTTCACAATTAGGAGCGAAACCCAAGAGGTGAGTGACATTAATTATGATATATGAATGGTTTCATGTTTAAGTTCATTTGTGATGGAAAAGCATGTTAAATAAGCTTAATAAAGCTTATTAGTTTATTAATGGGCAAAATTCATGTGGTTAAATTAGGCCCAATTTGATTGTGAAAGCACGGTGTAATGAATTATGTGAGCATGTTAAGTTGTTTATTTGGGTCAATGGGATTGCTAGTTCTATACCACCATGAGGTAATCGATGTGGTGACGACCACGGCCGCCAAAGGCCTATGGAACTGCACGTGAGGCATGGGTCATAACTAGGTCACGTGGGCTTAGGGAGTGGAGCCGCGGACTAGTTGGTAGTGGTGGAAGTGAACTAGTAATTTTCGGAGACTATAGTTGGTTGTAGTGAAATGAAATTGAGCATGTTTATTATCCATGTGCATAATTAGTGTTATTCACAAGCATATAGCTTATATATTGTAGTGGTTATTGAATAACCATCGTAGGTGTTCAAGGTGGAGCTCAAAAGGAAATAAATGGAATTGGTAAGCATTCGTGGGCGTGGGATTATAAGTGAATTTCTACTTATTAGATTTATGTTCAATAAATTAAATTAGTGAAATATTGTAATCAATTATTTATTTAGATTTGTGTAGAAAATGATTGTGGCTTAAATTCTTGTAATACAGGGGACGTGTTATATTGATTGGTTATGGGACGAGGTTGTATTTCTATAACTTCTAATTAGGTGAGGGGGTATCTTTGGGGACCCTTTGACCTACAAAAATGTTACTTTTGAAAACAGATTTTGGCAAGATGTGTTTGGGTATATGTGTTCAAATCTTTGAAAAATTAAAATAGTATGTTGAGTTCTTTGATCAAAACTTTATTATTTTGATTTCCGTAACTTTAATGACTTGGGACGAGCCTTGGTGGCGTGCCACGTATCATAGATTTACATGTGTGGATCCGAGGCGTGACAATAACAACTAAATGACATTTAGGTTAAGCATGGATTCACTTAGGCAAATAAGAGCATGTAACACTTATTCAAATAATGTAGGAAAAATACTAAAACAAGATTAATTAAGTAATATGTCTAACCTACACATAACAAGCCATGAAATTAGAAATAGGAGTGCACTTAGATAATGAAATCTACCTTGTTCCTAAAAAGGAAAGCAAGAGAGATCGAGAGTCCAAGAGTGAGAAATAGAAGAACCCAAGTGTAGAGCTTCCAACAATCAAGTAACTTAGAAAACCCTCTTCTTCCTCTAGGCCAAGGTTTGAGCTTGGGAGCTCCAAAATGAAAGATGTAAACACCAAATGAGAGCTCTTGATACAGGGGACAAGAAAGCCTCTAATAGTATTGGTCCAATAATAACTTTAAGGTTTCCAAAATGGAGCTTTAAGGTGGAGCCATCAATGGAGGTTTTTGACTTCCAATATAGAGAGATATAGAGAGAATTCCAAAAGAATGAAAAAGAAGGAGAGAGAAAAAGAAGAAAAAGAAGAAAAAGAAGGAGAGAGAGAGAGGAAAGAAGCTTTGGTGGTTGGGAGTTGTTTGGGAGGTGACTTGTGGGTCCCACTCTTGTCCCTTCACACACACACAAATATGTTACATATACACACATGTGCCAAAACAAATATCAAAGTGATACCACTATGTACCAAAATAAAACACACTGTCCCAAAACATGACCCATATTGATCCAAAATTACCAAAATGCCATTTTAAAATTTTGGGTTTCTACACTTTTTCCCTCTCTAGCTCTTTATTTTTTCTTATTATTTGTAGTGTACATACGTATGTGTATATATAAATATATCAAAAATCCATGGGTAGAACTCGCCCCATAATTGAGCGATGTGGGATGGTTTCCCATCACCCTTCCGCTTAGTTCATGACATATATATATAGGGGGTTATGTCCAAGTATATTTGGATCTGTTCGTATATATGATTTCTATTTTAGGTTTTTGTGTTTGACCAATTCGTGCAAACTGTAGCCAATGTGAGCTTACCCTCATTGGATCTGAACTATTTTTGCAGCAAGAACTGCAGGCAATTTCAATTCGAGTCCGTCAGTACACGATACATATATATATAGCACCATACGGTATATATACACACAGGTAATTTCTATTCTTTTACAAGTCCAGAACCATAAGAAGTCCATTGTTTTAACCAATAATTCTATGCCATAGGAATTCACAAAACTTTAACAAGTATCCGACTGAGAGTAAAACACCTCGATATTTACTTCTTTTCTTTCTGTGCACATTTTTAATTTAAGTCATATCAAGATATCTCTCCTTTTTTCCTATAATGGTGAATCAGCTCGGATTAAGAGAAGGATCACATACTAGCAAAAGACGCTATAGAAATTTGGAGGACCAAAAGGTGCATTTATTTTGTAGCACATTTAGGCTTAGTTTGGCCCCCACTTGGCATTTTACAAGTAGCTTATGAAACTTATTATTAAGTTGTTTGATAATTAAAGTGACACATTACTCTTCAAAAAAACATCATGAAATCAAAAAGTAACCTTGAGACTTTTAAAAGCTCCCCCCCAAACAATTTTTGCAAAGCTCATAAACTGGTTACCAATGAGTTAACATGAAATTGTTCTTTAAAAAAGGAAAAGCACCAAAATAGGGACCAAACTAAGGCTTAATTGTTCATTGTAGGTAGTGGTGTCAATCGGGTCGGATTGGCCCGGTCCGGTTTTTTCGGGTTAAAAGTCCGGCCCGGCCCGCTAGGCCCGGTTCACATACCCCGGGCCGGGGTGGACACCCATCTTTCCGTCCATGGCCCGGCTCGGCCCGAAATGGTGAAAAAGTCCGGCCCGGCCCGAAGCTCGCCACGGCCCACTTCAAAAATAGAAGAAAGCCTGCTAGCCCGTTCGGCCCAGCTCGATGTCTGGCCCGCTAGGCCCGGGCCACCTGTCCGGGGCGGACACACCCCCTCCACTCCCAAGCCCGGCCCGGCTCGGCCCGATATTTGGTGAAGCCCGGCCCGGCCCGAAGCCCGCTTTGACTGAGCCCGGCCTGGCCCGTTTGACACCTCTAATTGTAGGATATGAGCAAAGTCAATTAGCCAGTTCAATTTAACATTTTACTTTGACTCTCTTCCGCATTACCTTTGCCTTCGGCTTGAATTTTTTGATCCACATACATTTACACTTTAAAATTCAAGAAACAAAGATTTTGAATAGATGTACTTCTCCATGTATATTATAGAGTAATGATAAGTGAAATGTGGGAATTACAAGGAGAGGATTATTGTTTTCAAAAGGATACTAATCAGGGTGAGTCTATCTTTTTTTCGTTTGATATACCAAAAGGCCAATAAATTGTTACTTCAGTTTGGATGCCTGAGAAAAAATGATTAGAGGAGAAGAAGATGTGCAGTCTTTATTTGTTTTGTTTTCATAGGCAGTGTGCATGCGTAGTAAATGCTATTATCTTGTCTTGGCAAAATTGGATAGAATTTGTTTGGAGAATTTTACAATACGACCGGTCGTATCGTATGATCAATTTTTGTTTTTACGGAAATAACTTTTTTTTATTAGGTACAATACTTTTTTTTTAATCTTGGGTAACATTTTGGTCACATTTTGGTAACAAATTGTTCTACCCAAGATGATAAAATATTGTTCCGGTACAAAATTTTGGGAACACAATGTTCCCGAAAAAATAAAAACCGATCGTATCATAGAATCGCCTATTTGTTTTAGGCTAAATTGGCAAACTGTTATCTTGGTCTTTTTGGCATTCATGAGTACTACAAGATGTTGGTTTATAGTCACTTCCCGGGGGGAAAAAAAGAAAAGAAAATATTTCATTCATCATCATCAGAAAGGCTAGAACTAATCACTCACTATGCCATTGTCACACTCAAAGCTGACCCAAGCCACCACATATATCACCTTCATTTTGAAATCCTTTACAAGGTCCATCCGCTTCTACTTATTCTTTTTTAGAATACTTGTAGGTCTCGTTTGGTAGGCTGTTTTTAGAATACTTGTAGGTCTCGTTTGGTAAGCCGGATAAAACTGTCGGATAGGACAGGATAAGGTAAGATCGGATAAGATAGTAATCATGTCGAATAAGCTATTATGATGTCCTGTGTTTGGAGCATGCTGGATAAAGCTATCGGATAAACTGTTATATTCTAATACTGTGTTTGGTCGTGCCCCGATATAAGTTCCGGATAATAACTAAATTATTGTATTTTTAACACAAAATGGGGTCTAAAAAAAATTGGGGGGAAAAAAAGAGATTTGATATATAAAAAAAAAAAAGAGAACTGAAAATGAAAAAGGGGAAAAAAATGGATCTTAACAAAAAAAAATTAAGACAGAGTTGAAGAAAAAAAAAAAAAGAAAGATATGAGAAAAAAAAAAAGAAGAAGAAGAAGGCAGATTTGAAAATGAAAAAGAAAGAAAGAAAAAAAGATCTAAAAAAACGGATCTGAAAAATTAATAAATAAACAGATCGGAAAACGAAAAATAGAGAGGAAAAAAAAGCATAGATGAAAATGAAAAAGAAAAAAATCAAATCTTAAAAAAAAATATATATATATATATATATATTTGTCCCAAGTAATTATCCCAAACTTCTAATACCACCTCCCCCATGGGTTACGTTAGAGTTATCCCACTCTCCATGGGATAAAAATCTAGCTTAGGACTATTTTATCATGTCCAATAGCGTCACTAAAAGCTGAATAGAAAAAAAGTTATCCTACCCTGCCTCTTATCCGACCACCAAAAAGGCCCTAGCATTTGTTTAATTTGTGTATCTATTTGTGAAATGTATGCTCAAGATGAGGAGATGGTTGAAGATCAAGAAAGAAGCTTGGTGGAAGTACATCCATTTTCACAATTCAAAAGCAAATGATTATATATGTGTACATATTAATGCAATTTTGTTGACAACTTCTATGTACAGATTTCTGGGTTACTTTCTAAATTTTATTTTTTGCGAACTGTGAATAGGTAGAAGTCTTACTCAAAATTTAAAAAAAAAAAAAAATGTTGACGACGTGCAAGGAATATGGAATATTTTGTGCTTTTATTGGTAGCACTTTTTCTAAATGCAAAAAAATTGAGGTTTTTATGCATTTTCTATCGAAACAGTTTGCTCTAGCAGTGATGCTTTGACATGTGATTGAAGGAAGTATATAGTTTCTGGATTTTACATTTTTATGTGTATGTACGAGTTGGATTTTACGTTTTTATGTTTATGGATTGCTTTTGTAAATTTGAAAAAAAAAATTAATTAAAGACAATGTCATTTGATAAAATATTCACTATCACTCTTAAAATTATGACTTATTGGACGAACAATGTATCCGCGCATTGTGCGGGATACATGCTACTATATATACAGAATAAGGTCAAAAGTCTTCCCACAATATTCCACTTGACGCTTAGGTGAAATTTTCTTCTTAGAGACTTCAATCTATGTGTCACTTATGTGGCCTATACAATGTTCCTCACTCTCTCTCTCCTCTTTATCTTTCATTTAATTCATTTGTTTCTCCAACAAATTAATGACTATGACTGGTTACATTCATCTTTCAATTGAATTATTATGCTTTCAATTGAATTCTATTCTTTCAATTGAATTCATCTTTTGCCAACAAATTCATTTTATTTTTTTTATGGATAATGATATGAATTCTAAATTTGTTTCTCAAATGCTTTATCAATGCATGTAGTACCACCAACTACTAACAAAATATGAGGAACAATGTTTAAACATTTGGGAACTAAAAATGATAGTATAAATCAACTTTAAAAAGCATACAAACATGAAAAATTCATAAACAAACTTGCGGTTTTCAGTTTCATAATCTCGTCCTAGCTAAGAAAAGGGGAGATGTGTTTTCTTTTCTTTCAATTTTTGATAAATTTCCGTGCATTGCACGGATTGTCCATTAGTTTATATTAGATTTACTCTGCATTCAACACATTATGCAGCATTACGGGTGGCAATCGGGTCGTGTCGGGTCATAATCGTGTCGGGTTATTATCGTGTCGGGTCATTGTCGTGTCGGGTTATAATCGTGTCATTCTTAACGTGTCATAATCGTGCCGGGACATACACGGGTCACCCGTCTAACCCGTGTAGGGTGTCATCCGTTCGGTTCGGATTGGATTGGATTTTATTTTTTTTATTTTCGATTTTTTCATGTTTTGAAAACCAACTGAAGTGGTCGGTTTTGCCAATTTGAGCGGTCGAATCGGTTTTGTAGTTGTAGGTAATTTTAAAAAAACCGACCGGTTAGCTCGGTTCGGTTATTCGAAAAAAGGCTAAAAAGATTACAATCCTACTAAGAACACAAACAAGTCTTTCATAAAATGTATTAATTATTAAAACATACGTCTTAAAAACCAAAATATTACAAATATAACAATATCCAACTATTATAAACTTAACACCCAAGCATTTCCAAACAAAATGAATGAGAAGAAATTTTATTTTTACTAACTCTATAAAAAAATTTCTCCACTTACCATCCATCAAGAATCAAGATTAACAATTGTATTTATCTAATTGACTAATTTGTCTCCCTCCCAATCCAACAATCCTGGCGGACTTCCTCCTTTTTATTTTATTTTATTTCATTATTTTATTATTATTTTTTTATACAATGCTTGATGCATGAATGCTTCCAGGCTCCAGCTTCCTCCCTGCCTAATTAGTTATTAATAATTATTTTTTTATTATATTAGTTATTAATTATTATATATAAATTTACTTGTTTGGTAAGTTGGTAACTACTCTTTTTTTTTTTTTTGAGCAAACAAAAAAAAAATAATTTTAGTTTTTATATATATAAATTTTAAATAAATATGTTTTAAAAAAATTTTTTTTTTTTTTATTTATATTATTTGTATTTTAGACTTCCATATTATTAAAAAATATTTTTAGAACTAAAAAAAATAATACCCCAACTGCACTTAAATACTTAATCGGATCAAACGAGTTGACCCGCTTCAACCCGTTTATTAATCGTGTCACACGGGTCGACTCGTTTATGACCCGTGCCCTTATACGGGTTACCCAAACCCGTTTGTGTATTTTGACCTATCACAATGACAATGGTTTGTGTATGTTGGTTCTCATAACCGTGCACAAAAGTCATTAATCACTCATAATTGGACTCATTATAACCAACATTGAGATAATAAAAATAAAAAATAAATAAATTAAAAAACAATATGATGTTATTTTTCACAAAACTTGTTTCATGTGTTCAACAAGGGACGGACTCGTAAGGGGGCCGGAGGACGTTGGTCGCCGCAAATTTTTCAAACATTATGATTTACTCAATAAAAATTTTTAAAATATAAATATTATGCATATTGACCCTGCAAATTTTTGAAAATATTAATTATGTATATATAATTTTAATATTTTAAAATTAATGTACATATTGGATCTTCCAAATTTGTCTTTTTCTTATACATATGCAACACTAATTATAATTAAACACACCCTAAATTAATTAGTCATTATATCTAAAGAAAGAGAAGTTGAAATAAATTTGCCGCATGTAATCAATCACACCTTAAATATTTGACTAAACACATTTTCTTTTCAGCTCTAAATTTAGCCCAACCCAAATTGTTTTATCAACGACACAAGCTTTAATATAGAAAAGTGATAATATGCAGGCTGTGATGTAATTATAAACAGAGTCGGGAGACAGAAAGATCCAAATCACTTATACAATATAGAAATTGTTAGCACAAAATCTCTTCACTCTCAAAACGGCAAAAAAAAAAAAAGAAACAGCAAAAAGTAATTTTTTAATATAAAAAATTTTACATGAAAACATGTATAAATAAACAATTAAAAAAAATTTCTCAGGCGCAAATCTCCCAGTAAGTCTATTTCCGATGAACCCAAGCCAATAAACTTGGAACCCAAATACACATTCTTGGTCCGCCACTGTAAACAACCCATTCATAAAACAATAGAAGTTCAGTAAAAAACATAAATAAACTTAAAGACAAAAGTTTCAAGTGCACTACTAAACCTAATCATGTTTATGCATGAAAATATATAAAAAAACAAGAAAGATGAGTTGAAGTTCCACTAGCACTCTCCTCTAATGGGGATTCCTCCACTTCATTGTCATTGTGATAGGTCAAAATACACAAACCATTTACAAGAAGTTTCCATATAGAGAGGTTTACTTATCAAAAATCAAATAAATCTGAATTTCCAATTTCACCAGTTAATCTCCACAACACGTACAGAGAAAATTCCACTAGTGGACATAGAAAACACTAATTATCGAATGGACTAAAGAGGAAACAAACGCATTATGGTCGGCTCGATCACAAAATTGCCTATTGCTTTTGGAAAAATTTACCTTCTCTCTCGTCATCTCCTAATGAACGAAATCTTTCCGCATCCAGACCGTATGTGTAGTGGCATCACAACTTGAACTTTGTCGCGCAAACCTTATTCGAGAGTACAACTTCCAGTACAAAAGAATTAAGAAACTCAAATTAATTTGCGATGTCCCTTTCTTCTCGCTCGCTCTCTCTCTCTCTCTCTCTCCATTTCCTTTCCATCGCTTAATTAAACGTGTTTCTTCCATGTGCCTTTAGGACGATTACTTTTCCTCATGCATATATCAGCATTCACTGAGAAATATTAGGAGCCACCATCTCATTATGATGATCAAAGTTCATAAAAAAATAAAAAATAAAAATTTTAATTGGTTGTACGTAGTTTTCAATCTTTTCGTCACCACCACGTAGCTTTGTCCTGAAATGTGGAGTTGTTAGGTCCAAATGTGACTGGTTTTATTAATCTCCATGACCAAAAATAAAATAAAAAAGAGCAAAAGTGCTTTTGATCTTTCACAATAGTGCTTCTTATATAATCGCACTAAATCTTATTTTATGTTCATACCATCATCACAACCAAATAGCCAGGAAATTCTGGACCTACAGTCTTATGTTTATACTAGCAACATCAAATTTATTTATTTAAAAAATAATAATCACTGGAACTTGAAAAGAAAGTGTAAGCTTGATGATGTTTCAAAACATCTAAAAAAAATTAAAACAATAACAACAAAAGAAGCAATTATATATATATATATATATATATTTTTAGATAGTGCAAACTATCAGAAAACCAGACAACATACATACATACATACATACATAAAAGACAAAGGATTTGGCTCAAAAAACACACTACTCCCTTTCTATTTCAATCATCACATATCAGAAGGTTCAAATTATTAATTAAATCCTTTTCATACCATATCAAAATATATATATATATATATAATTGATTGATATATCAGTCAATTTATAATTGATTGTAGTTACTTGCAAAAAAAAAAACACACATTATTCTTCCCAAAATAAAAAAATAAAAAAAGTGTGTACTGAATACACTAATTAATACTATTTTACACACAACCTGTATATACGAGTACACATACGTACGTATAAACAAAAGAAACAGCAAAGGTACAAAGTCTCAATCAAGTGAGTTATCACACTTTGCTCTCTGCCAAGATGAAGATGACAAAGCAACCATTTCTGCATCATCCACAAAAGAACTTCATATAGAGTGGGCTTATCCCATACCCGAATTGTACTATCATTCATTGAAATGTTTCCCAACGAAATGAGATAAGACTACAATGCAAAACTTAGTCATGTCTAGTGCCTAAACTCTATGTAGATGTTAATTCAACAAAGGACGTTGAGTTGAGATCGACAATGCGAAAAGACCATTCCCCACATTTAATTACACTATATATCAGAACGCACATTTGTGCGGCACAAGTGTGTCCACTACGGTCGCTAAGCTTGCATTTGAATATATGTTGAGAGAAATTATGCGCATACATGACTAAATGCTTTTAATGCTTTATATATCTTTAATTTCCCGCGAAATCAAAGGTTTAATTAGGAGTGTAAAATTAAAGCCTGGACGGGCCCATTCAGGGGACTTCGACTAGTGTCACCTCCACTATCTGTCAACTTTTCTCTGTCCCATAGGATTAGTACCGTACCGTACGTGTGTATATAATTGGTGTCTCAAACTCAAGCTCTCAGCAAGAAAGTGATATTTTTCTGAGCTATCTCAAGGAAAAAGAGTTGAAAGAAACATTATTTGATCATGAGCTCAACATTAATAATCACTATCCCAAATGAAGACAGAATAGCTCCCAACTGCCAGAAGAAGAAATTTCCATTTTCAATTCCCTCTTTTGCCTATTCTTTTAGAGAAAAGAAATGCACGAATAACATGAGAAAGGTGATTCATAGTATCAAGGTTGGAATAGCCTTGGTTTTGGTTTCACTATTCTATCTCCTTGACCCATTGTACCGGCAAGTAGGAGAAAATGCCATGTGGGCGATCATGACCGTTGTTGTCGTCTTTGAGTACTTTGCAGGTCCGTTATATATAGTGCGGTTTTATCGAAATTCTTTCCGAGTGTTTTAGTAATATCGATTTGATTATTATGTGCATATATGTGCCAGGTGCTACACTTAGCAAGGGTTTGAATCGTGGAATTGGAACCATATTAGGTGGTGGATTGGGGTGTTTTGCAGCAATTTTGGCTGATAAAGTAGGCGGGGAGATTGGCAATCCCATTGTTGTTGGAACATCTGTATTCATATTTGGTAAGCATATCAGTATATATATGTTTTCTTGATAAAATTATGCACCATGCATCAATTACTAATATGGAGTCCAAGAATCGAGTCTGTCGAAGAACTTAGAAGAAAAAAAATTTCAAATCATGCAATAATCGAATTAATGTTATATAGCCACGTTAAAAACCAACTATCCATCTCTTGTGGCATGGTTTTATGATCCGCACATGAATAGTCAAAAACAGAGTTGGGAAATTTTAACAAAGACACATTCACCTAGCAGGAATCAATGTAACTTATTTGAACACATAGTATGAGCGTTAAAGTAAATATGTTAGCAGGAATCTATATTATAACTTAATGGTAAATTCATCTACTTTTTTTTTTTTTTTTTTTCAAGGACCCCAATTCTCTAATATGACTACGTAAAAAACTGTCAACGTAAATCCTTGTAATCTACACTTTGGGTCAATAAACATCCTTTTCTTGTCTCGGTTACAATCAAAAAGTCCCACTATGTGCCAACTTTAACTGTAACTAATCAAATGGAATGGATCACTATATTTGAGGCTATATATGTCTAAGGAACAAATATTAATTCTGATCATGAATAGGCGCTGTTGCAACATATGCTCGATTGATTCCAAGCATTAAAAGGAGATACGACTATGGAGTCTTGGTTTTCATCCTTACCTTCAGTCTGGTAGTGGTATCTGGTCTGCGAGCTGATAAGGTTATGGAAATAGCCCGTGAACGTCTTTCAACAATTGGTATGGGTTTTGCCGTCTGCATTTTCACCAGCTTACTCATCTTCCCCACGTGGGCTAGCGATGAACTTCATTACTCTGTAGCCTCTAAGTTCGAAAATCTTGCTACCTGTATTGAAGGTAAGTCGATCACCACAATTAAATGAATCGATATCATAATTAAGAAGCTATATATTGACAAAAAAATAAAAACAAAAAAACCAAATTCGTAAACTTTTGTTTTCTTTTGAACTTGAGTTTCAAAAGTTGTAAAGAGATCGATCTCTATCTTTCTCCATCTTTTACGACTTGTAAGTTACAAAAATTCATTCATCAAATGTAGGATCCTTGGAGGAGTACTTCACAGTAGTCAATGAGAAGGAAAACCATCCCATTAAAGCTAATTTCACCGGTTGCAAATCAGTGTTACACTCAAAGCCCATCGATGAGTCTCTGGTAAGTAAGATATTCCCATCTATATTCATTTTACTTATTACAAAGCTACTATTGGTGAACAGAAGATTCTCAGTAACACCAAAGAACTCAATAATGATATAGTTGAGCTCTCGGATATGTCACACTTTTTTTACAATGGGTGGTGGAAGTTGATATATAATCTGGATATAGGAAACCTAGCTCAAAATCCAACTACATTAAATATTTGTTTTTTCTCTTCTCCTAGCGAGAAGAAAGGAAACTTTAGTAGCTTAAAAAGATCTAACTGAATAAAAAAAAGGGGGCAGCCCAGTGCACGAGGCTCCAGCCTTCGAACCTGTGACCTCCAGGTCACAATGGAGCAACCTTACCAATGTGCCAAGCTAGGCTCCCCTCTTAACTGATCTAACTGAATTATTTCAGGCAAATTTCGCAAGATGGGAACCATGGCATGGAAAGTTTGGGTTCTCTTATCCTTGGGAGAAATACCTACAGATCGGAGAAGTTCTCAGAGAGATCGCTGCAACAACTCTCTCACTGAAAGGGTGTCTTCAGTCTCCCAGACAGGTCTGAAATCTCTATCTAAGCCAGTCAAAACACGTGACTGACAAATATTTATCTGTTTTTTTTTCTGACAATTTTTTCTTTTGAAACTAAACGACGGCTTATCGATCTCATTGCATCATCACCAGCCCTCACCAATGCTTAGACAGTCAATTAAAGAACCATGTGAAGCGGTTGGCTCATCACTTGCATGGAATCTCAGAGAGCTTGGAGAGAGCATCGCGAAAATGAAAAGGTACCAAATAGCTAATAAGGCCTTGATGGCACAAAAACTGCAGCCTTTGAAACTAGAGTTGTGCTTAGTCACATCTCCTTCAAAGCTCGGAACAGATGATCAAGAGAGTACTCATGACGAAGGACTTGCTATGTCTAGCTTTGTGTTCTCATTGATGGAGATGGTGGATAAATTGGAAATACTAGCAGAGAAGGTGGAGGAGCTCGGAGATCTTGCTAATTTTGACACTAATTAAATAGCTGCTTACCCTTTTAATTAACATGTGAGAATTAATTGGTGTTTGTATATATATTTACCACAAAAGCCAATTTTGGGCATGATCTATACGTATAAAGAAGTGGGGAGGTCAAATTTTCCTTAAGGGGAAAGAAAAAACCACATTGTATATGAAAAATTAATAGGATGATCTATGATCTAGGATCAAATACATATGCTTATGAAACATATGTGGGGACACTAACTTAAACAAATACTTGTAACTAAGTGATACAATCTGCAGAAAGACTATTTTCTGCAATCAACATAGTATATATAGCCATGATTTATTACTACAATTAAGAGGCAGGTTTACTATTCCATTAATTAGTCTTCGCCTTCTAAATGTACGACTAATTTTACTACTTGCACATCAAAGGATTGTCAAATCAAGACAGAGAAAGAAAAGAAGCAAATTATTCTTTCAAATTAAGTTTCAATCACTTTTTGTAAAATTTTCAATGGCATTAAGATATATATATATATATATATAAGAGTGGGTATTTCCATAATCTTTGATGTGTCCTTGTTAAACAAAATTTAAGTACCTAGAAAAGGCTATTAACTCTCTTGTGTTTGTAATACAAACCTATTATCTACTTAACATTACAGAAATCAAATCTAAAAATTATGTAAATGAAATGGCAGGTGCATGATTTGTTTTAAATGAGGCAAAAGTATAAGTTCCAAATGGGCATAGAGTTTAGGTCAAGGTTACATATAACTTTACAAAAGATAATATAGTAGTTGAATAAGATAATAACAAATCTCACTCATGCCTAATCATGTGAAGTGTCCTAAGAATGACAATATAGTAGTTGAATAACACAAAGGTTACTAGTTATATTTACAAACATTGCATTGTAGTGTGTTCCTTCTTTTGTTCTTTTTGATATTTTCCTAAAGACTAGCTTCTTTGTATATACATCAACATTATGTATGTAATTACAAAAGACATTTAAATGGAAAAATTATATATATATATATATATAATAAAAAATATAAAAAAAAACCATAGAATATACATTCACCAAATTCCTTAAATCTAGTGAAACAAAATTTCTAACAAAACCTAATAAATTGGTAACGTTGTGGTTTTTGGTTTTCAGTTTTTGTGTTCATTTTTTGTAATGATGTCTGCCTCTAATTCAATACAAAAAATGAAAACCAAAAACCAAAAACCAAAACATTATCATGCGAGCCTTAGTGTTTCTATTGTTTGTAATGTATTTTGATGAAGGTATGGATGATTTTTTTTTTTTTATTGTCAAAGGTGCCAAATCACTTGGAATAGCTTTTAGTAATTTTTCCAATCAAATAATTATCAATTACTACAACAAAAAAAAATCAGATTTCTTAAAAAAAAAAAAAAATAAAATAAAATAAAAACCACATTGTTTAACACCATGATTTGAAGCCGATGAATCGATACGAAAATCAGAAAATAGGTAAAAAAAATTGAACAATCATATCAAAAGCATTCACTATACCTCTGTCAAAAGAATAACTCTTAGGACACATAAGAATCTCACAAAACTAAAATACATAAACTTTATGTGTCTATCTCTTGTTGGATACAATGGATAAGAAACTAATATAACAGTGACTAAACTTAAGATCGAAGCACGTATAAAAACGTTGTCCGAAAAACAAGTTTACGTCCCACACACCGTTGTTTTGTGGACTACGACATCTTATTCTTGAGCATACTACAATCTAACAATTGAAGTACAACCAAACTTCAATTATTCTGCAGAAATATATGTATATAAATTGCTCTCTTTGACTCTAGGAAAAGATGAAGTAGAGGAGATTAAATCTGTAAAAAGTTTATCAAAACTAACTAACTATATTGTAAATATAAAGGTGCCTATTGGGTGAGAGATGTCTCTCTACACAAATGGTTGTGTCTCAACACCTATACACTAAGTATATAATAGTATATACATGTTTATCAGCCATTAGAATAGATGAATGTCAAACTAATTCGAAGTTACAACATGAAAAGTTGTGACTCTTCACAAACAGGGTCCGGTCCACAGGTCGAACAGGACCGGTTGACCGGTCGAATGCCCCTTTGCCAGAACTTGTTTAAAACTTCATATAGCCGTTGACCTGGTCGACCGTTCGAAGGGATCCAGTCAACCGGTTAAAAACCCCTCTGCTAGAATCTTGAAACTTAATATTCCAAGTCTTTCCCTGATCATTGAGTCAGTCCATAGCGATCCTAATGATCCCTTTGGGCTTACGTAAGCTCCCATTCACACTCTGAATATAACAATCCCCCACATGTGAATGATTATGGCTAACTAAACGAAAACAAAAGACAATAAAACTACGAGAGCAATTCACGGACTTGCGATGCATTGGGAGAGTGTCTTTTGGACTTGAACTTTCCCTTAGTGAATATCTAGTGGATTTACTCGGTGAAGCAGTGTACATAAGTATTGAACTATTCAACCATTTAGTGTAAACCAACACTAGATAACACACACCACATACCGTTATACATATTAATTCATTCGGTTGTGTTCATTTTGGTCCTGAACATGATCCTTATTCATGAGAACTTTTAGAGAACCAAGCCTTTGAAGTTCTCATAGAAGCGACCCTACTTCCATTTTCATTTAGGTAATACCAATTAAGAGTACTATCATTAATCATTAATATCATTAAATGTAATTACATAACCTCAACAAATTTTATCACACACTTGAACAATATACATGAATGATGTCACAATAAATGTATGTTTACAACATGAACTTCCCCAACTAGTTTGCCTATTGTACCTAGATCTTGGGATCTCCAGTCAGCTAGGTTAGGTTTTTGCCAGGTTATTCAAAGCATTGGCTTTAGGCCCATTTCTTTCATCGTATATTGAACTTGATCTCTAGGTAATCGTTTCATAAGAGGATCCGTAATGTTTTCCTTTGACTTGACATAGTCAATCATGATTACACCACTAGAGAGCAACTGCTTGATTGTGTTGTGTCTTCGTCTTATATGCCTTGACTTGCCATTATAGACGACATTCCTAACTACAAAAGATGCCGCATTGCAGTCACAATGCACAACTATGGTCGTTAGATGTTTCGGCCATAATGGAATATCTTCTAGGAAGTTCCGAAGCCATTCTGCTTCCTCATCTGCCTTGTCTAAGGCTATGAACTCTGATTCCATCGTCGAACGTTCTATACATGTTTGCTTAGTTGATTTCCAAGAAATCCCAGCTCCACCTAAAGTGAATATATATCCACTTGTGGACTTAGTCTCTTTGACTATCCGAAATCCAATTCACATCAGAATATCCCTCTACCATGGGTGGGTGTCATGTGTAGTGCAAACCATAGCTCATAGTATGCTTTAGATACCTTAACACTCTTACAAGAGCGTCCCAATGATCTCTACCCAGATTGCTAGTATATCTACCAAGCCTTCCCACCGATGATGCAACATTCGGATGTGTACAATTCATGATGTACATCAAACTCCCTATTACCTGCGAATATTCAAGTTGCGATATGCTTTCATCCATATTCTTCCTCAACTTACAATTAGCATCAAACGGTGTTACAACTAACTTGCTATCCAATTGTCCAAACTTCTTTAATATTTTCTCAACATAATGTGATTGTGTGAGAAGATATCCTTCAGAAGTTTGTCTTACTTGTATACCAAAAATAACATCGGCTTTGCCCATATCTTTCATGTCAAAGCTTGAGCTTAACATTTTCTTGGTTTTTATTGATTACTTTCTTATTCGATCCCGTAATAAGTAAGTCATCAACATACAAGCATACAATAACACATGAGTCTTCAAACTCCTTGACATACACACATTTATCGCATTCATTGATTTGAAACCATTTGCGATCATGGTGTGGTCGAATTTCTCGTGCCATTGTTTTGGAGCTTGTTTCAAACCATAAAGAGACATAACAAGTCGACACAATTTATGTTCTTGTCCCTTTACAACAAATCCTTCATGTTGTTCCATATAGATCTCCTCATCTAGATCTCCATTGAGGAATGCAGTCTTCACATCCATTTAATGTAATTCTAGGTTATAGACAGCGGTTGTAGCGATTACCATCCTAATGGAAGTAATCCTAATAGCCGGGGAATAAGTATCAAAGAAATCTATTCCTTCTTTTTGTCTATAGCCTTTTGCGACTAGCCTACCTTTGTACTTATCAATTGTACCATTGGCTTTGAGTTTCTTCTTAAAAATCCATTTGCAACCAATTGGTTTACTACCCAGATGGAAGTCAACCAACTCACATATATGGTTTTGCATAATGGAGTCCACCTCGCTATTTACCGCTTCTTGCCAATAAAGCACTTCGGGTGTACTCTGTAATACCCTGTATTTTCGGTAATTATTTATATAAAGAGATTCTATATGTTTCCCTTGTCCATACTTGAATTTTCACTTTCAATCGACCGAAGCTCTTTCGAGCGATTGAGCATTTCAAAATTCGAGCAATCGAGCATTTCAAAGTTCGATCGATCGAAACCTTATGACATGGTCCCCACTTCAATCGATCAAACCCTTTTCAATCAATCAAACATGACCGAACTGCTTTCGAGCGATTAAAATTACTTCGATCAATCGAACCTGTAATTATCAGAATTCCAGGTTTCACGCAAACAATGCCACCTACACCCCTTTCTCCCCTATATATACATTGTGTTCGTGTGTGTTAGTGTTTTTGCTAAACTTAAGAGAGTTAGGCAATGTGTATGCTTGTGTTTATATATATATATACACACATACATCCATATATTATATATATACACATAGTCAGAGAAAGTGACAGGAGATAAATGAAAGAGAAGAAAAGAAAGAGAATCAGATAGACAGAAAGAAAGAGACAGAGACGGAGAGAGAGAAGAGGAAGCCATTGAAGCTTGAAGCTCAAGCTTGACGTTGCCAAACGCACCATTAGCACCCTAAGTGAGTCTTTACTCACTTGGTCTCGTTTATATAATGTTTACAAGCTTTTGGTGATGATTAGATGTATTAAAAACATCACTTAGACGTTCATATATTGTTGTTTACAAATCTACTTAGAAGATTACTCTCAAGCGATTGAATTGAGTTCAATCGATCAAAGGTTCAATCGATCAAAGCGACTTCGATCGCTCGAACACTTCTTTTCTCAATCAATTGAAATGGTTTCAATCGATCAAACTTTGCAGAACATGGTTTAGTTCTTTTGTTTATCATAAAAGAGGTTTGAATGTTCGATTCTCGATTCGGACTTCTATTATACGACTTTGGGTTGATTAGGAAAAATGTTACAACATAGATAAGCATGACTAATAATATTGAATCAATGTGATGATGTTAGATACTATGCAGTTCATGTACGAGTTCGGTATCTGCTCATTTTTAATCAGAGTAGTCATGCCACAAAGGGGGCTGTCATGTAATTATTACTAGTACGAACGTTAAGTAGGTTTGGTACGTTCTAGGAAGAGAACGGCAACATATACTGCTTGATCTTAAGTACGCGGTGGATAGACGAATGTGTCCATGACTTTCGGTAAACCATGATCATAAGTACGCGGTGGACAGACGATTGTGTCCATGACTTGCGATGAACCTTGATCATAAGTACGCGATAGATAGACGTATGTATCTATGAGTTTTGATGATACAATATCTACAACATGCGGTGAACCTTGATCATAAGTACGCAGTGGACAGACGAATGTGTCCATGACTTGCGATGAACCTTGATCATAAGTATGCGGTAGATAAACGTGTGTGTCTATGAGTTTCAATGGTATAGTATCTATGACATGCGGTAAACTTTGATCATAAGTACGCGATGGACAGATGAATATGTCCATAACTTACGGTGAACCTTGATCATAAGTACGCGGTAGATCTGACGATAGGTTGTGGCAATAGAATTGATGTGTCGATGCTTGAAGCGTTAAATCCCTAACATGCGGTGGACTGTGCATTTGTTCTTAAAAGTGGGGGATGGACTGACATATTATCTACGACTTACGATGTATGCAGTAGATGACCTCTATGACTTGTGGTACTACCTGGTAGAAGGTATCTATGACTTGCGATTACACGGCAGACATAGCATTGGAGTATCCAGGAGTTTTATAATCAAGTATGTTCTAAGAGTCAGTAGTGTGCTGAGTTTGTTATTAACAAGATGATAA
This sequence comes from Hydrangea macrophylla, assembly GCA_033977485.1. Lineage (NCBI taxonomy): Eukaryota > Viridiplantae > Streptophyta > Magnoliopsida > Cornales > Hydrangeaceae > Hydrangea > Hydrangea macrophylla. The sequence continues at coordinate 10,379,871 of CM066986.1, read as the reverse complement.
GGGTTGAGCAAACGATATTAAAATACAGAGAAAGATACTACTGTAACACTATATCTTAGACACTTCAATAACTTGTTATTACATTATATCATTGATACCCTATGAGTTTCTATTCACTCAGCTCTCAGTAAGCTGACAGCCGTTATTGTCTGGACATTCCCCATCCAGACTACCATGTTCTTAACAATGCAGGTAATCATGCGTACGACGATGGCTACTACCCGGAAGGGGATTATGCAGAGGGTGGCCCCATTGATGCAGGTTATGTCAGAGAAGGCTATTACAGTGACGACTACCCTTACGCCATCTAAAGATCTGAAGATAGTTATATTTAGTTTATTTCTGTTGAACTTATAGTTAACGGGTACTTGGGCATATGTTGTCTCTAGACCTGTTGTGATCTTGAGGACCACTCTGATGTTTGTAATCGATACAATTATTGTATTATATCCAGCTTGTTTATGTTGCTGTTTTTATTCTTTAGTTGACTAGTACTGTGTGGTGTGGACAATTTAGTGACATTCACCCGTCATTCCCTATGGACCCAAAAAGGAAATTTATTTTTCTCTATTTTTGTTGTTCCTGGGTTGTGAGCATCATGGATCCAGAGTTCTAGAAGTTTGTGACTGATGCTTATGGAGGACACATAATCCATGGGGATACCATGGAGCCAGCTGATCCCGAGTTTTATCATGACCGCATACACCAGACAGCTAGTTGATATCTAGAGGAGGATATGTGGAAGGCTCTCTATGTGACCCGAAAGACTCACCCTACAGAGATGCGTATGGATGCTTATCATTCAGCAAGGATTGGTAGGGATATTTTCTACGAGATATTACGATTGATCCAGAGTAAGCTGGAGATGAAAACTATAGAGCTTCGAGTTATTCTTAGAGGACCTATTGAGACAGCACTAGTAGTAGTACCACCATCACCGGTACCTGAGGTGCCCATTCCAGAGCCATTGGAGCAGCCTGAGGAGCCAAAGTCACTAGAGGCCAAGTCGATAGTAGATGATAACCCAGAACAAGATCCTATCGAGGACATCGAGTCGGTTAAGAATGATAACGAGCTAGAGGAGGACCAGAAGAAGGACCCAGAGTTAGGTGATGAGGATGTTAAGGCCAGAGGGGATGACATAGTAGGAGATAAGGGTATAGAGAATGTTGTAGTTGAGCCAGAGGAGATTTTTGTACCAGGGATACATGTGATGCCAACTTTACCAGCCGGACCTATTATGTATATGGCAGCCATGGCCGATATAGCAGTAGGATGGATAGCTGAGATGGTCGCACAGCTAGCTGGTTTTGTTATGGGAGAGGCTGCCATTGCAGGAGCTCTTGATATAGCCGATGGATTCATCGCAGTAGCTATCGATGTCTCCAACCAGGCAATAGCAGACCTGATGGAGGACGCTGATGCAGAGATAGTAGAGGATTGCGATGTATGAGTAGTAGTCAGAGATCTTGTCGCACCAGTTGAGGATGATCCACTTGAGGAAATGGATATCGATTCAAAGGACGAGGCACGACCAGCAGGATTAGATACTGACAACTTTTGAGTCAAGGTCTAGGGAGGTTTAGATTTTTGTCAGTTTTATCAGGACATGTTGTCCACATCATTTTTGGGAGCTTGAGAGATAGTTATTTAACCAAAGCTTTGTATAGATGTTATTAGTAGTGGTAGTATTGTTAGTAGCTAACCTTACCACTGTATTTGCTTATGTCCTACGTGGTACATGGTACAGTTACTACGTACTCCATGGTACATCTTTTGATGTATATATATATGAGTAGTACTTTTGATATTTGATTATATGGTTGAACGGTTATATGTTGATTTGTAGAACTGTTAGTTCTTGTTGTTTATCACTCTATCTTGTTTCGTTTCCCCGAGAAGACTGTTAGCTAATCAATAGGTAGGTGCGCTTCACACAATATCATCATGGTTAGACCAAGGAATCAAGCACAATTAGGAGCCCCTATTCCAGAAGGCATGGATCCAACAGGTAGTTTTGAAACCTTTATGCAGAGAATGGAACATATTGGAGATACCTGTAACCACTCGACTCACCAGAGACATGTTGCACTACCGCCACCGAGGCAGACTGGTGATAAGTTACTAGCTTATTTTCATGGATACGTCCTGAAAAGTTCGATGGGTTAACAGAACCATGGCAAGCCGAGCAGTGGATAAGGGAGATGGAATTAATTTTTGAAGTATTAGAGTACAGTGAACAGAAAAAATGTCGCCTTGCTACGTTTCAGCTCACCTACGCTGCTGTAGATTACTGGGAAGCCGAAAGAGCTACGATAGGAGCCGAAGCTACATGAAGAATGTCGTAGGGGATATTCAGAGAAAGATTTCTAGAAAAGTGCTTCCCAGAGGATGAGAGAGACCAACAGGAGAAGAACTTTCTCAATCTAGTCCAAGGAGGATGGACTGTGCGGGAATACACAACACAGTTCGAGCGTCTAGCCCGATTTGCTCAACATATGATAGATACTCCATAGAAGAAGGTGAAGAGATTTCACCAAGGATTGAACCCCCACCTTAGACATATGATGGTTGGTCATTTGAATCAGTCATTTGAGGGGATTGTTAGATTTTCTGCAGGATTGGAAAATGACGCTTATCCCGCACAGCGACCATAGATGAATCGACCCCAGCCGTCGAGAAACTTCCAACAGAGGAATTTCCAGAACCAACCACCAAGGAATACCCAAGGGTGGAGACCCAGGGAAATTTTTAAGGCAATAAGAGGACCTAGGATGGAACCAGGAAGCCCCAATCGAACTATCCTCGACCCTAACAATATTAACAACGAGGACCGTAACCTCAGGCACTACTTATTGCCCCACCACCGAGTGACGGAGGGTGTTTTAATTGTGGGAAGTCGGGGGCACATTTCAAGGAATTTCACTATTCCCAAGACCCATCGTTGTAGCGATCAGTTCTGTTGTAACTGCAATAAGTTTGGTCACTTGAGCAGGGATTGTCATGCACCACGAGGAGGATACTATGGGTCACTGGTTCAAGGAATTCAGGGAGCCCCAGATCAAACTAGAATGAATGCCATAATCCCAGGAGAAGCAGGCTTTAATGCTGATGAGCAGCAACATTTGGAAGGTACGCTTGTACTCTTTTATGGTCCAATTAAAGCTTTATTCGATACTGGAGCTTCACGTTCATTTATTGCTATTAAGATTGTGCGTCAGTTGGGTTTAGAACCCCAGACACTTGAGCCAGCACTTAATGATGTGTCACCATTATGAGTGACTGTTAAGTTGGGTAAAGTATGTAAAGATTGCCCATTGACCTTGGAGATAGGAATCTTCCAGCAGACTTGGTAGTTTTATCGATGTCAAAGTTCGACACTATCCTAGGGATGGATTGGTTAGCTAAGTATGATGCCAATTTGGACTGCCCTACCAGGACAATTATATTTCTGATACTGGGACATCCGACGATTAGATTTTAGTGTCAACCGACGAGTGATATGTTCTTGATAATTGGTTTAACTATAATCGGGAGTACGAGTACGGAACCAATGATAGATCATATTCCTATCGTACAAGACTTTTAGGATGTATTCCAAGATATTAAAGGACTTCCACCGAAGTGAGAGATAGACTTTTGTGTAGAACTAGCACTTAGAACATTGCTGATATCTAAGACTCCATATCGGATGGCGCCGACTGAGAAGTTGGAACTGAAGAAGCAAGTTCAAGATCTTGAAGATTTGGGAGTTGTTCGTCCAAGCACGTTACCTTGGGGAGCACTAGATCTATTCGTAAAGAAGAAAAAAGGGACACTTGGACTCTGTATGGGTTACAGGGAATTAAACAAGGTAATAATCAAGAATAAATATCCACTACCCCAGATAGATGACTTATTCGATCAATTGCAAAGATCAAAGATCTTTTCCAAGATCGATCTACGTTCGGGATATCATCAATTATTAGTTCAACCGGAGGATGTGTCGAAGACTGCGTTCAGGACGAGATACGGGCATTATGAGTTTCTAGCTATGCCTTCTGGATTGATGAATGCGCTAGTAGTATTTATTGATTTGATGAATAGAGTATTCAGGCTATGTCTGGATCGATTCATTATAGTTTTCATTGACGACATCTTGATCTACTCAAAGATGGAAGAAGATCACAAGGAGCACTTACAGATCGCTTTGCAGACGCTTTGAGATAGCAAGTTGTATGCAAAGTTCAGTAAGTACGACTTTTGGCTAGAAGATGTCAAATTCTTAGGACATGTTATATCTCAAGATGGTATCTTTGTGGACTCAACCAAGATCGATGCAGTCTTAAGCTGAAACAAACTGACTAATGCGACATAAGTTAGAAGTTTTCTTGGTATAGAAGGATATTATCGAAGATTTATCGAAGGTTTTTTCAAGATAGTAGGACCTTTGACAAATTTAACAAGGAAGGAGATGAAGTATAAATGGACAAACAAACATGAGCATGCATTTCAGGAGTTAAAGGAAAGATTGACTTCTGCACCAATACTCGCGATACCTAAGAGTGGTTAAAGGTATGTGATCTACAGTGATGCATCGCACCAAGGAATGGGTTGTGTACTTATGCAAGACGTGAACGTGATTGCATACGGATCAAGACAATTGAAGGTATACGAGAAGAACTATCCTACGCATGATCTGGAATTGGCAGAAATAGTGTTTGCATTGAAGATTTGGAGATACTATCTCTATAAAGAGAAGTTTGATCTATTTTCCGATCATAAGAGCTTAAGGTATTTGTTCTCTCAGAAAGAATTAAACATGCGACAACGAAGATAGATGGAGTTACTCAAGGATTATGATTTTTCACTATAATACCATCCGGGTAAAGCAAATGTCATAGCAGACACTTTGAGTCGTAAACCTCGATTAGTAATCGCTGCATTGTTAATTTGAGAATAGAAAGCATTGGAAGTGTTAGTTGAATTCAAGCTTCAGCCAATGGAACCAATGGAAGGACAACATTTGGATGTCTGATGGTACAGCCAACTTTGATCAATCATATCATAGAACCTCAACGAACAATGGAAGATTTGAAGTTATGGTTCGCCAAGATGTCAGCCAAAGAACCAGAGGTTTGGAGTATTGGTACAGACGGAACCTTACGATGTAAAGGTAGACTCTGTGTACTTGATGAAGAAAATCTCCAAAAAGACATATTGGATGAAGCACATAAGTCACGATTGACTATTTATCCTGGAGGTACAAAGATATACAAAGACTTGAAGAGGAATTTCTAGTGGGAAGGAATGAAGCGAGAAGTGGTTGAGTACGTAGCCTAATGTCTTACTTGTAAACAAGTAAAGGCAGAACATCAGAAACTACCGGGACTTCTACAACCTTTACCGATTCCCTAATGAAAATGGGAACACATCACCATGGATTTCGTGGTACGATTGCTAAAGTCTCAGCAGAACCAAGATGCCATTTGGGTAATCATGGATCGACTTACAAAGACGGCATATTTTATCACATGTAGTATGGTATCCAGTAGAACGCTTGAGCAGGATGTATCTACAACACATAGTATGGCTACACGGAGTACCTATGTCTACGTGTCTAATCGAGATTTGCACTTTACTGTAGAGTTTTAGAAGAGTCTCCAAACAGCGATGAGAGCAAACATTGAACTTGAGTTCAGCCTTTCATCCGCAGACTGATGGACAGACTGAACGGGTCAATCAAATGATGGACGATATGCTACACACTTGCGTTATTGATTTCAAGAGTTCTTGGGAGACACACCTACCATTTATCGAGTTCACCTACAACAACAGCTATCATACAAGTATAGGGATGGCGCCATTTGAAGCTTTATACGGAATACCTTGCCGATCACCGCTATGTTGGGCCGAAGTCGGAGATACTCAAATCCTTGGTTTAGAGATGGTACGAGAGACCAGTTAAAAGATTCAGATTGTATATGAGAAAATGAAGACAGCTCAGACCTGACACAAGAGTTATGCTAACAAGCGTCGTTAAAACTTGGAATTTGCCATTAGAGATCACGTGCTACTCAAAGTTTCACCTGTTCGAGGGATTGTTCATTTTGGTCAGAAGAGAGGTAAGTTATCGCCGCGATTCATCGGACCATTCGAGATTCTAGAACGTGTTGGAAAGGTTGCTTATCGACTTGCGTTGCCACCAAAGATGTCAGGAGTGCACAACGTCTTCCACATCAGTATGTTGAGGAAGTGTGCCCACAACCCAGCACATGAGATCAACTTTGAAGATATTGAGGACCAGTTCGCATCCAAGATCGAGGAATCAAGAAGCTCAGAAATAAGGAAATCCCGTTGGTAAAGATTCAGTGGAAGCATCATGATGATGGAGAAGCTTTGTGGGAGTTAGATTCAGAGATGCGTGAGAAGTTTTCATTTTTGTTTTAACTTTGTATGCCTCTGATTTTGAGGATGAAATCTTTTAATGAGTGGTGGATGATGTGATACCCTGTATTTTTAGTAATTATTTATATAAAGAGATTCTATACTTTTCCCTTGTCCATACGTGAAATTTCACTTTCAATCGATCAAAGCTCTTTCGAGTGATCGAGCATTTCAAATTTTAAACGATCGAACCATGTTCAATCGATTGAAACCCTACCGACATAAATTATGACATGGTCCCCACTTCAATCGATCAAACCCTTTTCAATGGATCAAACCTGACCGATCTGCTTTTTAGCAATCGCAATTACTTCGATCGATCGAACATGTAATTATCATAATTACAGGTTTTATGAAAACAATGCCACCTGCACTCCTTTCTCCCCTATATATACATTGTGTTCATGTGTGTTAGTGTGTTTGCTGAACCTAAGAGAGTTAGAGAGAGTGTGTGCTTGTGTTTATATATATACATACACATCCATATATTATATATAAACACACAGTTAGAAAGAGAGACAGAAGATAGACGAAAGAGAAGAAGAGAAAGAGAATCAGAGAGAGAGAGAGAGAGAGAGAGAGATGGAGAGACAGAAGAGGAAGCCATTGAAGCTTAAAGCACAAGCTTCATGTTTCTAAACACACCTTAGCACCCTAAGTAAGTCTTTACTCACTTGGTCTCGTTTATATAGTTTTTACAAGCTTTTTGGTGATGATTAGACGTATTAAAAATGTCCCTAAGATGTTTATATGTTGTTGTTTACAAATCTGCTAGAGAAGATAACTCTCGAGTGATTGAACTGAGTTCAATCGATCGAAGGTTTAATCGATCAAAGTGACTTCGATCGCTCGAACATTACTTTTCTCAATCGATCAAAATGGTTTCAATCGATCGAACTTTGCATAACATGGTTTAGTTCTTTTGTTTATCATATATGAGGTTCGGATGTTCGATTCTCGATTCAGACTTATATTATGCGACTTTGCATTGATTAGGTAAAATATGACAACATAGATAAGCATGATTAATAATAATGGATTAACGTGATGACGTTAGCTACTATGCGTTTCATGTATGAGTTTGGTATCTGCTCATTTTTAATCAGAGTAGTCGTGCCACAAAGGGGGCTGTCATGTAATCGTTAATAGTACGAACGTTAAGTAGGTTTGGTAAGTTCTGGGAAGAGAACGGGAATGTATATTACTTGATTATAAGTACGCGGTGGACAGACGAATGTGTCCATGACTTGTAGTGAACCTTGATCATAAGTACGCGGTAGACAGACGTAGTATCTATGACATGCGATGAATCTTGATCATAAGTACGCGGTGGACAGACGAATGTGTCCATGACTTATAGTGAACCTTGATCACAAGTACGCAGTAGAAAGACGTGTATGTCTATGTTTTGATGATATAGTATCTACGACATGCGATGAACCTTGATCATAAGTACGCGGTGGACAAACGAATATGTCCATAACTTGCGGTGAACCTTGATCATAAGTACGTGGTAGACAGATGTGTGTGTCTATGAGTTTCGATGATATAGTATCTATGACATGCGATGAACCTTGATCATAAGTACGCGGTGGATAGACGAATGTGTCCATGACTTGCGGTGAACCTTGATCATAAGTACGCGGTAGATCTGACGATAGGTCGTGGAAATAGAATTGATGTGTTGATGCTTGAAGCGTTAAATCCCTGACATACGGTGTACGTGGTAGATGACCTCTATGACTTGCGGTGTTAGCGGTAGAAGGTGTCTATGACTTACGGTGATGCGGTAGATAGAGCATTGGTGTATCTAGGAGTTTTACAATCAAGTCTGTTCCAAGAGTCAGTAGTGTGTTGAGTTTGTTATTAACAAGGCGATAAGGGTTGAGCAAATGATGTTGAAATGCAAAGAAAAATACTATTATAACACTATATCTTAGACACTTCAATAACTTGTTATTACGTCATATCATTGATACCCTGTGAGTTTCTATTCACTCAGCTCTCAGTAAGCTGTCGGCCGTTATTGCCTGGACATTCCCTGTCCAGACTACCCTGTTCTTAACAATGCTGGTAATAATGCGTACGACGATGGCTACTACCCAGAAGGGGATTATGCAAAGGGTGGCCCCACTAATGTAGGTTATGTCAAAGAAGGATGTTACGCTGACGACTAACCTTATGCCAACTGAAGATCTAAAGATAGTTATATTTAGTTTATTTCTGTTAAACTTATAGTTAACGGGTACTTGGGCATATGTTGTCTCCAGACCTATTGTGATCTTGAGGACCACTCTGATGTTTATAATTGATACAACTGTTGTATTATATCCAGCATGTTTATGTTGCTATTTAATTCTTTAGTTGACTAGTATTGTGTGGTGTGGACAATTTAGTGACATTCACCCGTCATTACCTATGAACCCAAAAAGGAAATTTATTTTTCTCTATTTTTGATGTTCCGGGGCATGACATACTCATAGCCTCGTTAAAGGTTTGAGGTTCACCTGTGGTAACTAGTGTCACAAAATCCGGTCCAAAAGAACTAGATTTCCTAGCTCTTTTGCTCTTTCTTGGAGCAACTTTGATTTCTTCGTTGTTCTTAGAACTTGAAGAAATCTCTTCAATACTTCTTTTAGGTACTGAATTTTGTCTTCCTTTCCTAAAAGGAAATATGTTTTCAAAGAGCTCAACATCTACCGATTTCATGAATGTGTTGACATGAATATCTACATTCTCGGACTTAATCACAAGGAATCAATATGCAGCACTATTATTAGCATAACCGACAAATACATAATCTACAGTCTTAGGTCCTAGTTTCGTTCGTTTAGAACTTATACCTTAGCTAGACACCTCCACACTTTGAGCTTTTCATATGAGGGTACTCTACCTTTCCAAACTTTATAAGGAGACTTGCTAGTCTTCTTATGTGGAATTCTATTAAGAATAACATTCGCCATAAGAATGGCATCTCCCCACAAGTTGTGTGGCACACCCGAGCTATTTAGCATAGCATTTCCCATTTCCTTGAGGGTTCTATTTTTCCTTGCGGCTATACCATTTTGTTGTGGTGTATACAGTGCAGTGATTTCATGAAAAATCCCATTATTAGCACAATACTCGGCTAGTAGATTTGAATCATAATCACCTCCTCTATCCGATCTAACTCGTTGTATTGTTCTAGATAATTGATTTTCAATTTCAACTCTATATGTCTTAAACATGTCCATTGTTTCTTCTTTAGAACTAAGTAAACATAACAATATCTACTACTATCATCTATAAATGTAACAAAATATTTCTTTCCACCTCTTTTTGGAGTCAGTTTTAAATCATATAAATCGGTATGAATTAAATCTAGTAATTCTCTCGTTCTATCTATGGATTTAAATAGCTTTCTAGCAAATTTAGATTCTACACATGTTTCACATTTATGTGACTTATCAATTTCAAATTTAGAATGCCACAATAAACATAACTCAACAATATAAGAAGGAGCTATAGCATTCCCATTACTCATAATTTTAGGAGTATAATTGATCTTGAAGAGCCCTTCATTAAGGTACCTTTCCTACATACATTCCACCCTTAGTCAAAACAAATTTATCAGATTGAAGACTAGCTTGAATCCTTTCTTGCTTAGCATAGGTTCGGACACCAAATTCTTGCAAATTTCTAGAATATGTAGCACATCTAGGAGGGTCATCTCTTTTCTGAAAGTGAACTTAATAATCACATTCCCCTTTCCTTCAACCGTTGAAGCCGCGGTATTGCCCATAAAAAGCCTGTCATCGCTATCCGCCTTTGTGTTAGTAGAAAACATGTTTCTATCTCCACAAATGTGTTTAGTGGCTTCGGTGTCTATCCACCAACCCTTAGAGTCGGTCACCACACAAGTTTCCATGACCACCACCGCAAGATCGTCGGTCTCCATCGTATTAGCTTAATTGGACTTCTTGTTTCCTCCATTAGATCATTTCTTGTTTCAACACTCACTTGCACGATGTCCGGGTATTCCACATACCCAACAATTCCCTTTAATCTTCTTGGAATCACGGTCCTTAGACCCGTTGTATATAGACTTTCTCTTGCCTCCTTTAGAACTTAATTTAGGCTTTGGTTTTGAAGACTCACCTTCAACGAGATTGGCTTTTAACTCCATAGATCCTTACTGCCCATTCTTATCTCCTTTTCGATTGTCTTCCTCAATCCTCAAACACACCACAAGATCCTCCATTGATAACTCCTTGCGCTTGTGCTTGAGATAACTCTTAAATTCCTTCCACACGGTGGTAACTTTTCAATTATGGATGCCACTTGGAAGGGTTCACTAATTGCCATCCCCTCCAAGATAATTTGGTTAATGATCACTTGATTCTCTTCCAATTGCTTGACCACCGGAATTGAGTCCATCATTTTAAAATCTAAAAATCTTCCCACAATAAACTTCTTTGTACCAGCATCTTCGATCTTGTATTTTTTTTCCAAGGATTCCCATAATTCTTTGGCGGTACTGATAGTCGAATAGACATTGTAGAGAACATCTTCAAGCCATTTAGGATGCAATTACGACATAGAAAATCATATTGTTTCCATACTTCCAATGCAGCTTGTTGTTCCTTAGATGGATTTTCGGTAGGAACCATCGGCTTCTATTGTCGTAGGATATGAGCAAGGTTGAGGGTTGTGAGATAGAAGAGCATCTTCATATGCCATCATTTGAAGTCTTCTCCATTGAACTTTTTGGGCTTCTCGGCATGATTTCTCGGCATGAGTATTCTTCACAATAGTTGTAGTAGAAGTAGATTCTCAAGCCATTATTCCAACGATAAACTTGTTTTTTGATTGTTGGATACAATGGATAAGAAACTAATATAATACTAGTGACTAAACTTCATATCGAAGCACATATAAATACGTTGTCCGAAAAACAAGTTTACGTCCCACACATCATTATTTTGTGGACTATGACGTCTTAGTCTTGAGGATACTATGATCTAACAATTGAAGTACAACCAAACTTCAATTATTCTGCAGAACTATATGTATATAAATTGCTCTCTTTGACTCTAGGAAAGATGAAGAAGAGAAGAGATAAAATCTGTGAAAAGTCTATCAAAACTAACTAACTATATTGTATATATATAGAAGTGTCTATTGGCTAAGAGATGTCTCTCTACACAAATGGTTGTGTCCCAACACCTATACACTAAGTATATAACAGTATATACACGTTTATCAGCCATTAGAACAAATGAAGTTCAAACTAATTCGATGTTACAACATAAAAAGTTGTGACTCTTCACAAACATAGTCCAGTTGAACGGGGCCGGTTAACCTATCGAATGCCCCTCTACGAGAACTTGTTTAAAACTTCATATAGTCGTTGACCTAGTCGACTGGTCGAAAACCCCTCTTCTAGAATCTTGAAACTTAATGTTCCAAGTCTTTCCCTGAGCATTGAGCCAGTCCATAGCGATCCTAACGATCCCTTTGGGCTTACTTAAGCTCTCAGTCACACCCCGAATCTAACATCTCTCTCTTAAAGGAGTCCATTGACAATGTGGACCACACAGTGTCTGTGAGGTCCACAAATGAGAGAGATAGACACATTGTGGTTTATGTATATTATTTTTGTCAGATTCTTATCTGTCCCAAGAGTTAACCCTGCCAAAATTTCATTATCTGCATTTGTATCTCTAAAGACCTGCAATAATTATTAGGTTAATTACACTTTACCCCATGTCGTTGGCCCATTTTTACTTTACTCTCATGTGGTTCAAAAGTTGACACTTAACCCTCTTGTAGTTTTGGACTAAAGTAAAACTACTAAGATTTCTCTCAAAACAGCCCCACGTGGGGATTCAGTGTTAAAATTAGCCCCACATAGGAGAGTTTAAGTGTCAAAATTAACCCTCATAGATAGTTAACCTCACAATTAACTCCCGAAAGGGGTGAAGTGTTAAAAAGTAGCCCCACATAGGTTGGTTAAATGACAGTATATCTCTACATCGGGGATTAACCTCAAAATTAACCTTATAAAAGGGTAAGTGTTAATATTTTTGGCCATATTTAGAATTTTCATCAGTTTTGAGGTAAATCTTAATCATTTCACTTTAGTCCAAATCCACAGGAGTTAAGTGTCTACTTTTAAAACACAAGGGGTAAAGTAAAAATAGGCATAACCACGAGGGAGTAATATGCATTTAACCCAAAATTATTATATTGAATAGGTTCCAACCTATGAGATATACAATAGGAAAACAAGCATGCCTTGCATGCATCACATACTTAAAATCAATTAGATATACATTGTAATGAGGGATCCCTCGTATTAATAAGTAAGGACGTCTGCTCTCATTCGTTGGATTGTATTTTCATTAATGGTACTTCTGTCATTTCACTGGCATGATCTGAATTAAATGACAATGCAATGGCCACAATAGAAATTCTCACTTTCTTAAAATGATAGATACTCATTAGAAGGATTCTGTATATCTATAGATTGCTGGGCAACAATACCTAATTGAAGTACATGTTGAACATGATTATCTTCTCTTGCCATTATTTATTGTTCGTAGACTCGTTCACAAGTGCTTTCTAACAGGAATCTCAGACTCTGCACAAGCTATTTTCCATTCTCAATTCTATTTGATTTGGTGAGCACAGAGGTGTGCAAACGCTCGAGAGCGAACACACACACAGTGGTTCATTTTGGGAGCGGCTTTGTTGGCTTGTGTCGTTCAATGATTAAATCGCGAAAGAGTAATGCTATGCTTTCCAAAAAAAAAATCTAAAAAATGTTTTCCAATACATGTGACAGTGGACTCTCTTCATTAATAGTAGGACCACTTCAACATCAACCCATCAAAATCAACTGGGCCCACTGTCACATGTGTTGAGAAACATCACATTAGCCAGAAAGCTTCGTAAAAACTTGCGTCTCAACAAACGCAATTTTCGGCAATTGACTTATTACAATTTTGTGCAGTGCAGTGCAGTGCTATTCTTTTCTCAAATTTGAGAGCAAGAATAGCATTACAATACTTTGAAAAGAGTGATAGAAAGTGCATTGGAGAGGCTTTCATTTGGATTCGTCTTAAAGTGCAATTTAACTTTTGCACTCATTCTAATATAAAACTTTACAAAACACACTACTTAAAAGTACAACAATAATAACCATTGTACCAAAAAAAAAGGGCCTTTTTTTTAATATAGTATTGGAGCAGAATTGTCAAAATACATATTCAGACACTACAGCAATACCTAATGATGATGCCAGAAATTGGTAAGAGTAAAGTAGAGAAATTTTAGGAGAGAGAGAAAGTGAGAGACTATTTTTTGTATGCGGTTCGGTCCCGTTAACAAGGTGACCTACGTCCACGGTTGCATCTGTGCGCTTCTCACTAGCAGATCACCGGCGGGCCTGGTGAGCCAACAAAGAGGGGCGGCACTACTAGTAATATCGGCCGGGTGTATGCGTATAATGGTGAATTTTATAGAGGTGTTGTGTAGACTACAGAATTGGCGGCCCCTTCAATGGGGGGTGAGAGGTCTCTTTTATCGATGTAAGAGACCTACTCATACATGGATAAGAAAATATAATCCTATTGATATAGATTGGCATTAATTATTGATATAGATTGGCATTAATTATGGGGATTTCCTAATTGGATTAGGAAATAGTGTGCACTTTTCATTAGTCTTCTAGCTTGAGTAGGAAACTGCCTGTAATGCTCGGGATCACGCCTGTGAAGCTCGGGATCATGCTTGTGGGCCCGGATGGGCTGTTCCCGCGGCAGGATGTGCATGTGTGGTTTTCCCGACCTGATGGCCGGGTCGTAGATGAACCGCTCGGGCTGATGCTTCTGTGGAGTTATGCATGATTTGCCCGGGGCATGGACTGACTGCTGATTTGAACCGCTCGGTCATAGGATAGAGCCAAATGTGGGTGTATTAGTTGTCCCCCATTTTCAAGGTTGGCCAGATGCTATATCAGGGCAAGTTTGGAAATCTGTTTGATGTTACTTGCCACTGTCTGAGTGCTTGGAAAAGCTGCCTCGGGGCTTCTGAGCCTGGTGAGTCCTCGGGAACTGACTGAGAGTTGAGACCCAGCCTAGCTCGGGACCTTTAGGTGCTCGGGAACTGACCGGGAGTTGAGACCCGGCCTAATTCGGAGTCTTTGAATGCTCGGGAAGTGACCGAGAGTTGAGACTCGGCCTACTTCGGAGTCTTTTTGCTTGAGTTAGCTCCCAGGATGGTTATCTTCTGCCCGTAAACCTTCGTCAAGGCTGTGGGTAGAAGGATTTTACCATGTTGGAAAAGCCGACCGAAAGCGTAGTGCTCTAGGGTCCTTTTTTATGTTAACTCCCTAGGATGGTTGTCTTCCTCCCGGCCAGCCTTCGTCAAGACTGTTGCCTGTTGGAAGAAGAGCTTGACCATGTTGGTGGAGCCGACCTAAATCACGTTGCTTTAGGGTCCTTTTGCTCCTCTATCTTTGGCCAACGTAAGAGATTTTAGTCACCTCTATCGTCGGTCTGGACCTAAGTGGAGTTAATGCCTCTGAGTATTGTAGGTGCTCGTGTTGTCCAAGATTTTGACTTGGTTATCCGCGAGGCCTGTAGATACCCGGTGTGATTATCTGTTTAGTTCACTACGCCGTCTTGCCCCCCAAGCTTTCGCTAAGACGAGGGTCTTATAGAGGCTATGAACTATAGGTAACCGACCTGGAACATGGTGGTTGCAGGGTCTTTTGAAGCTTGCCATCATCTGCCACCTAGGGGGTTTGCCCCCCATCGTCGGTTGGACCTAAGCGAAGCCAGTGCCTCGGGCAAGACCCCGAGGTCTTTAGTGCCTGGGTTCGGAGCCCGAGGTCTTTTGAGTGCCTGAGTTCGGAGCTCGAGGTCTTTTTAGTGCCTGAGTTCGGAGCTCGAGGTCTTTTTATGCCTCGGGGTTAGGCCCGAGGTCTTTGTATGCCTCGGGGTTAGGTCCGAGGTCTTTGGGAGAGCTCTCTAACAATCGGTGTAGCCTCATGTAGAGGTCAGGCGAGTACTACTGTTGTCGGGCTCATCTAGGCTGATAGAGACAGGAGGTCGGATCAGGATCGTCGGGAAAAGGCAGAACTGCTTGATCCTGACCGATGTGAACTAAAGATCGGGTCAGGGCTACCAGACTCAGACCACTGTGAACTGGAGGTCAGGTCGGGGCTGCCGAACTCGGACCGCTGTGAACTGGAGGTCTGGTCGGGGCTGCCTGACCCGGACTGCTGTGAACTGGAGGAACTGTCTGGACTCCCGGGCTGATCTCGCTTTCGCTTACATCTAGAAGACTTATTGCTTTCTTGCCCAGGGTCTTTGATCTTTAGAAATTCTTCAGTGTCAATGTATTTTCCAACCCTCTCTGCGAGTTCGACCAAGGTTACCGGTCGATTTCGGTGGAACGACGCGGCGCACTTGGTCTGTTGAACTCCCGAGCAGAAGGCTATGATGGCAATTGTCTCGTTCAGATTGCAGATTTGAAGCTTTTGTTGGTTGAACCGGTCGGTGAACTCCTTGAGGGACTCATTATTTCGTTGTCTGACCGTCAGTAGCTGCATGTCTGGCTTTGGCCGCTCATGCATACCGGCGAACTGGTTGATGAACTGCTCGGTGAGTTGTTTGAAACTGCAGACCGATCGGGGCTCCAAAGAGTAGAACCACTGCATGGACGGGCCTTTCAAAGTGCTGGGGAAGGCTAGGCAGTGTAGTTCATCGGAGTTGGTGTCTAGGGCCATCTGAGCCTTATAGGTCCGGACGTGGTCGACCGGGCTTCCCGAGCCTTTATATGAATCTAGCCGAGGCTGCTTAAATTTGCGCGGGATGGAGAACCTCGCGATCTGGCTGGAGAATGGTGACTCTGTCTCGGTATTGGCTTGATTCGGGACACGGTTTTGACCAAGCTTTTTGGTCACTCCGTCGATCTGCTTCTATAAGTCCTTGATTCGGGCTTTCACTCCTTCCCGACCGGTATCTGAGGAACTAGTCGGGTTGGTGGAAGATGCTTCTTCATGGTGGGGTGCTGTCCTCTGGGATCGGGCTCGGCTATGACTCCGGGTAACCGTATCCCCAGGGACGACTCGGCTCTTGACCGAGTGACCCTGGACTGATTCCCGGGCCATATGCTCCCACTTTCCTCTCGGGCAGCACGCCCACTGTTGATGTCTCTAGCATCCTCAACACGGGACGAGTTGGCTCGGGCACGTTGTCTGGTGCAGATTGGTTCCCGACCGTACACAACGTTCCCGGGTCGTTTCCCGGCCATTGGAGGACGGCTTTGTTGGGCCAGCAGGGCTTCGATCTGTCGCTGGATTTGACGCTGGCCCTCCAAGAGTTGTGTTAGGGTCGCGGTGATCTGCTCAGATGTCATGGCTACCGCAGCCGGTGTCGGGGCCGAAGGAACATCCCGGTCGGACTGCTGATCAGCCTTCTTACCCTTCTTCGGTGGCATGACGATCAATCAAAAGATTTGTTGATGAGAAGACTTGTCGTTTCCCACAGACGGCGCCAAACTGATGATGCCAGAAATTGGTAAGAGTAAAGTAGATCAATTTTATGAGAGAGAGAAAGTGAGAGACTATTTTTTGCATGTGGTTCGGTCCCGTTAACAAGGTGACCTACGTCCACGGTTGCGTCTGTGCGCTTCTCACTAGCAGATCACCAACGGGCTTGGTGAGCCAACAAAGAGGGGCGACACCACCAGTAATATCAGCCGGGTGTATGCGTATAATGGTGAATTTTATAGAGGTGATGTGTAGACTACAGAATTGGCGGCCCCTTCAATGGGGGGTGAGAGGTCTCTTTTATAGATGTAAGAGACCTACTCATACATGGATAAGAAAATATAATCTTATTGATATAGATTGGCATTAATTATGGAGATTTCCTAATTGGATTAGGAAATAGTGTGCACTTTTCATTAGTCTTCTAGCTTGAGTAGGAAACTACCCGTAATGCTCGGGATCATGCCTGTGAAGATCGGGATCATGCTTGTGGGCCCGGATGGGCTGTTCCCGCGGCAGGATGTGCATGTGCGGTTTTCCCGACCTGTTGGTTGGGTCGTAGATGAACCGCTCGGGCTGATGCTTCTGTGGAGTTATGCATGATTTGCCTGGGGCATGGACTGACTGCTGATTTGAACCGCTCAGTCATAGGATAGAGCCAAATTTGGGTGTATCAATTGCCCCCCATTTTCAAGGTTGGCCAGATGCTATATCGGGGCAAGTTGGAAATCTGTTTGATGTTACTTGCCACTGTCTGAGTGCTTGGAGAAGCTGCCTCGAGGCTTCTGAGCCTGGTGAGTCCTCGGGAACTGACTGAGAGTTGAGACCCAGCCTAGCTCGGGACCTTTAGGTGCTCGGGAACTGACCGGGAGTTGACCCGGCCTAATTCAGAGTCTTTGAATGCTCGAGAAGTGACCAAGAGTTGAGACTCGGCCTACTTCAGAGTCTTTTTGCTTGATTTAGCTCCCAGGATGGTTATCTTCTGCCCGTAAACCTTCATCAAGGCTGTGGGTAGAAGGATTTTACCATGTTGGAAAAGCCGACCTAAAGCGTATTGCTCTAGGGTCCTTTTTTATGTTAACTCCCTAGGAAGGTTGTCTTCCGCCCGGCCAGCCTTCGTCAAGACTGTTGGGAGAAGAGCTTGACCATGTTGGTGGAGCCGACCTAAATCACGTTGCTTTAGGGTCCTTTTGCTCCTCTATCGTTGGCCAACCTAAGAGATTTTAGTCACCTCTATCGTTGGTCTGGACCTAAGTGGAGTTAATGCCTCTGAGTACTGTAGGTGCTCGGGTTGTCCAAGATTTTGACTTGGTTATCCGCGAGGACTGTAGATACCCGGTGTGATTACCTGTTTAGTTCACTACGCCGTTGATCGGGAGAGAACTAATCCTAATTATATGCCTTTAACGCGCATTTGTTAGTACATTTTATCCTGTTTTTGTATAGTTTTACTCTGTTTTCTAGTTTCTGACAGGTTTTGGAAGAAATCAACTAAACCAGGCTAAACAGGGTGAAGAAGCATAGTTGAAAAAGCTGAAAAATCCAAGTCGCGCACGCGACCCGCGCCCGCGAAATCCGAGAATCGCTCGCGCGAGAACCCCAGAATCGCTCGCGCGATCCGCGCGCGCGAGGTACCAATTGTCGCGCTCGCGCGACCCGCTCGCGCGATATGGGTAAAAACCAATGTTGCGTATTTCAGTGTACTGAGGACTCCTGTGCAAACGAAACTGCTGAACGACGTCCAGACTGTAAATTACATGCGTTTCAGTTCGTTTCGGGTTGGGAAGCCTTCCAAAGCTTGTGTAAACTCTATATATACTTAGTTTTAATAGTTTTTAGGGGTTGGCAATTATTATATACACCCATACATACATATTATACATACATACTTCCAGCCCTTGAAGAGGGAGAAGCAAGGAGAAGAAGAAGAAGACCAAGGATTTCCATGGCCTCCTCCATCAACTACTTGCCGATCTCTACTCCTATGGCAGCTTAGATCATCGATCTAGGGTTTCAATGAAGCCCTAGATGAGTAATAGGGTTTTATTTATGCTTTTATTTTAGTTTTATTATGTATGGATGACAGTCACATGTTCCGAGGATTTTTATAAATAAATCGTACTTACATTGATCAAATCATTGCTTTCAGAATTTATTCTTGTCTTAGATCTATTTTGACTGTGATATGCTCAACGATCTATTCTTACTGTGCTTGTTTAGATTGTTTACTTGTGATGGTGCCTTATTGATTTGTGCTATCAAGTATCCGAATAGTCCATGCCTAGGTTAGACGGATTAGATCACAACCCTAGTTTAGTGTGAGATAATTCGTGCTATCCGCAGATGGATTATGTTGGTGCTTGAACCATGATTATCTTCTTGTCGGAGGAATTGGGCTTGTAGCTACAATTCCCCATATTCATCCAACGTAATAAGCTAAAGTAATTCATAAATATTCCTATTATGAAGCTAGTGGTGGATTTGCAATCCTAGGTTCCCTTAAATATTATTTAAAACAACTTTAATTGCTTTCATAGTTTAGATTTAGTTTTATTGTTATTAGTTTAAATAAAAACCAAATCAAATCCGTTTTTCTTAATTAAGTAGACTTAGGTTTTGAAATTAAAAGCTGTAGTAATCAATCTCTGTGGGTTCGACCTTTACTTCCACACTGCAAATCTTTAGAAAAGTAAAGAATACTTTTATATCTTGATATTGACAACATCAATTTTTGGCGCCGTTGCCGGGGATTGCGTTACTACCTTTAATTTTATAATCTTAGTTTAGTTAATTCGTAAATATTAGAGTAGTTCTTATTCTTCTTATTTTCTGTTTTTGTTTTAAATTACTAACTTGTTCTTTTATTTTATAGGTTTCCGAGTCATCAAATTCCAACGTTTCCGAGTGGAGTAGCTAATTACATCAAAGGAGCTTACGCAAATAAAAATATAAATAAAAGTAAAATAAATTGCTTCCTTTGGAATTCGCTTTAAACCACTGTAAGTCAGGGCGCTGTGACGCACTATTTGCATTAGTTTAGGATTAATTGCACTGCATTAGCTAGGAAACCCGGGGCGCTGGGCTTGACGCGGTCATTGCATTACAGGATAATTTGCATGCATCATAGTAGTTGAGTGCGTGTTATCTTAGTTGCGTGATTGCTTGCTATTTGTTTCTTTTGTTTAATTAGTCTTTGTTTTTATTTTCTTTTCTTTTGTTTTAGTTTATGTTAGGTACACGTTCAAACAAACCGGAATTAAAACCTTTTGACTCTGAACTTGAACGTACCTTAAGACTTAACAAGTCCTCAAACTTAACTTCTAGAACAGAATTTTTAATAGACGACGATTTGACACCAAAACCAACGTCATTATTTGAATCCGAAATACGTAGTACTCTTACAAAACTAAAGAAACCACGCTTTCATAACATAGAACCGATTAAAATGGCGGACATTGGAAATAATAACGACAACAACCAAAATAACAACGGAGCTAATATGAACAATCTTAATATACCGCCACCTCCTCCACTTATAAATTATTTTATTCCTACTACTTATACGCCACAAGCCGGTATCGAATTACCGGAGGCGACGGCATCTCACTTTGAGATAAAGTCGTCTACGATCTCGCTACTTCCATCTTTCCATGGTCGTTTAAATGAAGATCCATATCAACACTTAGGAGATTTCCAAGATATATGCTCTACTTTGAAAATTCAAAATCTTACTGATGATGATTTAAAATTGCGGCTCTTTCCATTTTCTTTAAGAGACAAAGCTAAGTTTTGGCTCCAATCACTTGAGCCAAACACAATAAAAACATGGGAAGCCCTACACACCGCCTTTTTGCAAAAGTTTTTCCCTATTATGCGTACAAATAAGATAAGAAAAGATATAACTAATTTTGTAATGCAAGATGGGGAGACGCTGTATGACACGTGGGAAAAATTTAAAGAATTGTTACGCTCGTGTCCACATCATCAGGTTCCTAAGTGGCAACTTGTTCAGGTCTTCTATGAGGGGCTTATTCCCTCTGTTAGGAATACCGTCGATGCCGTTTGTGCGGGGACTTTCCTACACAAAAGCGCCGACGAGGCCTGGAAAATTTTTGAAACACTAAGCGAGAATTCGATGCATCAGGCTGTGTCGGTACGTTTAGAGGGATATCATCTTCAACCTAAGCGAGAGGTGACAGTTCAGTCAAGTCAATCAATTCAAATACAAGAATTAAATAGAAAACTTGACCGACTTATGCAAATGAACAAAACGTCCAATCCACTCTCTTCAGAAGTATGTGCATTATGTTCTGAACCGTCCCATAATATCTTTGCATGTCCTTCTGCATCTCAATATCCGGAATTTGTGGAACAACACGTTAATTCTATGCAACAATTCCCACAAAATAATTATAATCCTAGGTCGACTAATTTTCCTAATACGTACCGACCCCAATACCAACAAGGTCAATACCAACCACCTCCTCCACCTCCACGCAATAATGCATTTGAGGAGAAGGTGTTGGCCTCACTTGAAAACTTTGGTTCGGTAATTCAGTTAGTGCACTCTCACACTCAGTCTATCGCAAAGCTAGAGTCCTAAATGGGACAAGTAGTTAATACATTAAACCGTTTAACTGAGAGTAAGTCGCCAAGTCAACCTACTCAGCAACCTAAGGGGCAATACGCAGTGGGTAGTACAAGTGAGAGCGTGAATGCGGTTTCGACTAGGACGACTACTCGAGATGAGGAAGTTGTTGTAATTCCGGATGGGGGTGAGAAAAATGAAAATGTAAATTTGAATAAAGGAAAAAGTGAAGACGTGGATAGAGTTAGGAAAGAGAATGAACCGGTCCCAACGAACTATATTCCGAGAATGCCATATCCACCTAATGTTGAGGAACCATCTAATCTTACAAAGAAAAAATCGAAAACTGAGGATATACTCGAGGTATTTAAACAAGTTAAAATAAATATTCCTTTCCTCGATGCTATAAAACAGATTCCCGCTTATGCTAAATGTCTAAAAGACCTTTGTACTCAAAAGCGTAAAATACGCAGTCATACTCCTAAAAAGGTCTTCCTCACGGAAAAAGTAAGCTCTATATTCCAACACGCACCTCCAAAGTATAAGGATCCCGGTACGCCTACGATTTCATGTGTCATAGGTGACACTATCATTCGTAGGGCTCTCCTTGACTTAGGAGCTAGTGTTAATCTCATACCTTATCACGTCTATAAACAATTAGGATTAGGTGAACTTAAACCTACGGCCGCTACTATTCAATTAGCGGATCGTTCTATTAAAATACCTAAAGGAATCGTCAAGGACGTTTTGGTTAAGGTTGATAAATGCTTTTATCCTGTAGACTTCATGGTCCTTGACACTGAACCCGTGCTAGATGCTAGGAAACACACTCCTGTCATTCTAGGCCGTCCATTCTTAGCCACGGCCAACGCACGTGTCAATTGTAGAACAGGGGTGATGAAAGTGTCGTTTGGGAACATGAACTTAAAATTAAACGTTTTTAATGCTATTGATCAACCTCCTAAAGACGACGATTACCTATGTGTGGAGGGTAGTGAGGTTAAACGGAATATTGAGCCTAAGAACGTAATAAATATAAGTGCAGGGAGTAATATAGAGGATGATGAGTGGATGAATCCTAATACTTCGGACCCTAATTCTGAATCTACTCGGAAGGTAAGAAATCGATTCGAACATAATGACAAACCGTCGATTGAATTAATTCAAAGCGACGTAATTTCTGCTTACCATCGAGCTCTGCCTGACATTCTTAGGGGTACACAGTCTGATTTTCAACCTCCGTAAGTCTTGAGCTAGAACGGTCTAGCTGAAGACGTAAAAGAAAGCGCTTCTTGGGAGGCAACCCAAGCTTTATTTCATCTGTTTATCTTGTTTCTGGTCGTTTTTGAGTCTGTTTGAGTCTGTTTTGGACATTCTGGATAGGTTTGGGGGTTGGAATTAATTTATTTTAATAGTATATACAAAATTTTAGCCAAAAAATGGAAAACACCAAACTCGCGCGCGCGGCCCGCTCGCGCGAGACGTCGCTCGCGCGGCCCGCTGGCGCGAGTTTGCCCCTTAACGTTTTTCTTTGCTTTTCTTTAGTATGAGCCCTCAGGTTCTCCTCGCGCCTGGAATCGCGGGCGCGAGGTACCTCGCTGGCGCGATTAAAAAAAAAAAAAAAAAAAAAAAAAAAAAAAAAAATCCAGGATTCGCACGCGCGACGGCCGCTCGCGCGATTCCCCCATTTTCCTGTTTTTCTCTTTTGTTTTCTATATCTTTCCCCCTACCTATTTTATCAGTTTTTCCTTTTCTGTTTTTGTTTATTCGGTCAGTTTCGATCGAGTTCGTCGTTGTTTTCCTTGTTATTACATGTATACGTTTTCATTTTATTTCTTTTCCAGTTGATAGTTTAGTTTAGTTTAGATTAGTTTTTAAATTAATATTTTATATTTTGGTTTCATGTACTTTTAATATTTTTTTTTGTTAGTTTCTTTTCGTTTATCTATTAGTAACAGGTAACATTGAACTTTATAGCCATATTCCTTTGTGTCACCTGTTTTATGCTTGTCAAGATCGAGGTATTATCGTTCCTTTCTTACCTACTCTCCTTTCTTTCATTTTATTGTTTCATTGGGGACAATGAAAGGTTTAGGTTTGGGGGTATGTACACACACATGCACATTATTATGCACTAAAATTTTAAAATTTTTCAATAAGTGTGTTTAAATAAACGATGGTTACCGACATTTTTGCAATAGCGATTTGATACATCTTGTTATGTAACTTGGATTGTTATAGAATGGTAAACAAGAGAAGATGTGATTAAATGTTTGCTAAAGTCATGATGTAATGTTTTAAGTTATGTATTGTTTGAATCGTAGTTTTATATCATAGATTTGCACATAAACTTATGCACTGCATGTAGTCATTGGAATACATGTTGGTTGTGAACTATAATATGATTCGGATTTCTAGATAACACAAGGTGGAGACTAAGCCCGGTGAGCTTTTGAGCCTATCTTTTCTATTTTGAGGGTTATAAATACTTCTTGTGTTTGTCGAATTTCATTGAAATAGCGCATCTACTTGTTGTTTAGTCTCATTATTCTTGTGTTGGTTGATAGTCAAGTTAAAATATTTGTTACCATGCTAAATAATCTTCCGTCGTAAATATTGAAGAACCAGATAACCATGGGACATGATTTTAGGCCTTCTTTGTTTACTGCCGGCCGATAAAAGATAAAATTTCCTTAGTTTTCCCCTTTGAGCCGTTACAATGCCTCTTTTTCTTCGTTCACCATTATCCTCTTTAAAAGCTCCAACCTGATCAACTTGGAGTATACCACTGGAAGAGTGATCAACTTTTAGTAGTGTTAAGGTGATGTGTGATTGAGAAGAAGAAAATAAGATGCTATTGGGGTAGTTGCTTGATATTCGATAAATAATCATTTGAGAAGCAAGAAAAGAAAAAGGAAAAGAAAATAATACAGAAGAGGAAGGTTGAGAAAAAAAAATGATGAAAGAAAAGAAGGAAAAAAGAATGAAAAGGAATGAAGAGAATGAAAAGATGAAGTTGGTAGAAGAGATGAATGAAAGAAATCGAACATGCCTTACAATGCCATTCTAAACCTACCCAATTAATCCGTTCTATCATTTTTCATTACCTGAGCCACAATACAACCTTTGAAAAGTCCTATTTGATCCAACGGAATATGGTTTAGATATGTAAACGATAGGAGGGGGATTAAAACATGGTAATGAGTAATTTTTCTTGATTATTGGCATCCTATCCATGAGACTACTATTCTTTCATGTCGTGCGTTTTTTTTCGAGTCATATGTGAGCGTTATTCATTTTGAGAATATATTTCCTTTGCTTCCATATATTAGAAAAATTACACCTGTTTCTGAGTGTTTCATTTTAGAGTGTAATTGACATTGCGAGATTCGTAGTCGAAGCATAGTTAGATGGTCATCCGAGTTATATTCCAAGTTCATGACATGTGCGTGTTCATTTGACTACCATATCACACACGTGCAATTTTATGAGAAACTCTATTGATTTATACGATTCATGTGCTTGGGATTGCTTGTCATGATGTAGATAGATGTTTGATTATGTTTCTTTATGTTCGTTATTCTATTTGAATCATTGTTTTATAATAAGGAGTATTGATTGTTTTATTTTTCGTTTGAATAAAACTTTTTAAATTTATAAGTTAATAAAGATGGTTGTGGGTGACTTGTTGATGAGAACCCTCACGAGACTTCACTCGTCCGACTAGGGACACCTAGGGGTTTAAAAGGCTTGTTGCATATGCTAAATGCAATCGTGGTCCATGCGAAAATGGAATAGATTTTTATTAGTAGTTTTTGTTTTAGTTTTGCTCGAGGACTAGCAAAATGTAGGTTTGGGGGTGTGATCGGGAGAGAACTAATCCTAATTATATGCCTTTAACGTGCATTTGTTAGTACATTTTATCCTGTTTTTGTATAGCTTTACTCTGTTTTCTAGTTTCTGACAGGTTTTGGAAGAAATCAACTAAACCAGGCTAAACAGGGTGAAGAAGCATAGTTGAAAAAGCTGAAAAATCCAAGTCGCGCACGCGACCCGCGCCCGCGAAATCCGAGAATCGCTCGCGCGATCCGCTCGCGCGAGAACCCCAGAATCGCTCGCGCGATCCGCGCGCGCGAGGTACCAATTGTCGCGCTCGCGCGATATGGGTAAAAACCAATGTTGCGTATTTCAGTGTACTGAGGACTCCTGTGCAAACGAAACTGCTGAACGACGTCCAGACTGTAAATTACATGCGTTTCAGTTCGTTTCGGGTTGGGAAGCCTTCCAAAGCTTGTGTAAACTCTATATATACTTAGTTTTAATAGTTTTTAGGGGTTGGCAATTATTATATACACCCATAAATACATATTATACATACATACTTCCAGCCCTTGAAGAGGGAGAAGCAAGGAGAAGAAGAAGAAGACCAAGGATTTCCATGGCCTCCTCCATCAACTACTTGCCGATCTCTACTCCTATGGCAGCTTAGATCATCGATCTAGGGTTTCAATGAAGCCCTAGATGAGTAATAGGGTTTTATTTATGCTTTAATTTATTTTAGTTTTATTATGTATGGATGACAGTCACATGTTCCGAGGATTTTTATAAATAAATCGTACTTACATTGATCAAATCATTGCTTTCAGAATTTATTCTTGTCTTAGATCTATTTTGACTGTGATGTGCTCAACGATCTATTCTTGCTGTGCTGGTTTAGATTGTTTACATGTGATGGTGCTTTATTGATTTGTGCTATCAAGTATCCGAATAGTCCATGCCTAGGTTAGACGGATTAGATCACAACCCTAGTTTAGTGTGAGATAATTCGTGCTATCCGCAGATGGATTATGTTGGTGCTTGAACCATGATTATCTTCTTGTCGGAGGAATTGGGCTTGTAGCTACAATTCCCCATATTCATCCAACGTAATAAGCTAAAGTAATTCATAAATATTCCTATTATGAAGCTAGTGGTGGATTTGCAATCCTAGGTTCCCTTAAATATTATTTAAAACAACTTTAATTGCTTTCATAGTTTAGATTTAGTTTTATTGTTATTAGTTTAAATAAAAACCAAATCAAATCCGTTTTTCTTAATTAAGTAGACTTAGGTTTTGAAATTAAAAGCTGTAGTAATCAATCTCTGTGGGTTCGACCTTTACTTCCACACTGCAAATCTTTAGAAAAGTAAAGAATACTTTTATATCTTGATATTGACAACATCAATTTTTGGGCCGTCTTGCCCCCCAAGCTTTCGCTAAGACGAGGGTCTTATAGAGGCTATGAACTGTAGGTAACCGACCTGGAACATGGTGGTTGCAGGGTCTTTTGAAGCTTGCCATCATCTGCCACCTAGGGGGTTTGCCCCCCATCGTCGGTTGGACCTAAGCGAAGCCGGTGCCTCGGGCGTGACCCCGAGGTCTTTAGTGCCTGGGTTCGGAGCCCGAGGTCTTTTGAGTGCCTGAGTTCGGAGCTCGAGGTCTTTTTAGTGCCTGAGTTCGGAGCTCGAGGTCTTTTTATGCCTCGGGGTTAGGCCCGAGGTCTTTGTATGCCTCGAGGTTAGGTCCGAGGTCTTTGGGAGAGCTCTCTGACAATCGGTGTAGCCTCATGTAGAGGTCAGGCGGGTACTACTGTTGTCGGGCTCATCTAGGCTAATGGAGACAGGAGGTCGGATCAGGATCGTCGGGAAAAGGCGGAACTGCTTGATCCTGACCAATGTGAACTAAAGATCGGGTCTAGGCTACCAGACTCAGACCACTGTGAACTGGAGGTCAGGTCGGGGCTGCCGGACTCGGATCGCTGTGAACTGGAGGTCTGGTCGGGGCTGTCTGACCCGGACTGCTCTGAACTGGAGGAACTGTCTGGACTCCCGGGCTGATCTCGCTTTCGCTTACGTCTGGAAGACTTATTGCTTTCTTGCCCAGGGTCTTTGATCTTTAGAAATTCTTCAGTGTCAATGTATTTTCCAACCCTCTCTGCGAGTTCGACCAAGGTTACCGGTCGATTTTGGTGGAACGACGCGGCGCACTTGGTGTGTTGAACTCCCGAGCAGAAGGATATGATGGCAATTGTCTCGTTCAGATTGCAGATTTGAAGCTTTTGTTCGTTGAACCGGTCGGTGAACTCCTTGAGGGACTCATTATTTCGTTGTCTGACCGTCAGTAGCTGCATGTCTGGCTTTGGCCGCTCATGCATACCGGCGAACTGGTTGATGAACTGCTCGGTGAGTTGTTTGAAACTGCAGACCGATCGGGGCTCCAAAGAGTAGAACCACTGCATGGCCGGGCCTTTCAAGGTGCTAGGGAAGGCTGGGCAGTGTAGTTCATCGGAGTTGGTGGCTAGGGCCATCTGAGCCTTATAGGTCCGGACGTGGTCGACCGGGCTTCCCGAGCCGTTATATGAATCTAGCCGAGGCTGCTTAAATTTGCGCGGGATGGAGAACCTCGCGATCTGGCTGGAGAATGGTGACTCTGTCTCGGTATTGGCTTGATTCGGGACACGGTTTTGACCAAGCTTTTTGGCCACTCCGTCGATCTGCTTCTGTAAGTCCTTGATTCGGGCTTCCACTCCTTCCCGACCGGTATCTGAGGAACTGGTCGGGTTGGTGGAAGATGCTTCTTCATGGAGGGGTGCTGTCCTCTGGGATCGGGCTCGGCTATGACTCCGGGTAACCGTATCCCCAGGGACGACTCGGCTCTTGACCGAGTGACCTTGGACTGATTCCCGGGCCATATGCTCCCACTTTCCTCTCGGGCAGCACGCCCACTGTTGATGTCTCTAGCATCCTCAACACGGGACGGGTTGGCTCGGGCACGTTGTCTGGTCCAGATTGGTTCCCGACTGTACGCAACGTTCCCGGGTCATTTCCCGGCCCTTGGAGGACGGCTTTGCTGGGCCAGCAGGGCTTCGATCTGTCGCTGGATTTGACGCTGGCCCTCCAAGAGTTGTGTTAGGGTCGCGGTGATCTGCTCAGATGTCATGGCTGCCGCAGCCGGTGTCGGGGCTGAAGAAACATCCCAGTCGGACTGCTGATCAGCCTTCTTACCCTTCTTCGGTGGCATGTCGATCAGTCAAGAGATTTGTTGATGAGAAGACTTCTCGTTTCCCACAGACGGCGCCAAACTGATGATGCCAGAAATTGGTAAGAGTAAAGTAGAGCAATTTTATGAGAGAGAGAAAGTGAGAGACTATTTTTTGTATGTGGTTCGGTCCCGTTAACAAGGTGACCTACGTCCACGGTTGCGTCTGTGCGCTTCTCACTAGCAGATCACCAGCGGGCCTGGTGAGCCAACAAAGAGGGGCGGCACCACCAGTAATATCGGCCGGGTGTTTGCGTATAATGGTGAATTTTATAGAGGTGCTGTGTAGACTACAGAATTGGCGGCCCCTTCAATGGGGGGTGAGAGGTCTCTTTTATAGATGTAAGAGAGCTACTCATACTTGGATAAGGAAATATAATCCTATTGATATAGATTGGCATTAATTATGGGGATTTCCTAATTGGATAAGGAAATAGTGTGCACTTTTCATTAGTCTTCTAGCTTGAGTAGGAAACTGCCCGTAATGCTCGAGATCACGCCTGTGAAGCTCGGGATCATGCTTGTGGGCCCGGATGGGCTGTTCCCGCGGCAGGATGTGCATGTGCGGTTTTCCCGACCTGTTTGCCGGGTCGTAGATGAACCGCTCGGGCTGATGCTTCTGTGGAGTTATGCATGATTTGCCCGGGACATGGACTGACTGCTAATTTGAACCGCTCGGTCATAGGATAGGGCCAAATTTGAGTGTATCACCTAAATATAAGTTTGGCATGAAAAAATAATAATAATAATAACATTTTTGCGTTGAAGATGCTCTTAAATTGCATGAGCTGAGTTTACCAAATGGTGCTATAAAAGCTTTAAGAATTGTAAGAAGGGTCTAAGTCTCGTAAATATGGGATGGGGATAGGGCTGTAAGAAAATTTCGATGCACCGCCCCGACCGACCGCAACCGACCGCATTCTTCATTGTTGGTCGGTCTTTAACTCCCATGGTCGGCGCACGGTGTGAAGAGTTGGGATTTCGCAACTTTCGGTCCGCCGGCGGTTTTCAATCTGGGTGTAACTTTACCGACCGAACACCGACCGAGAAGGACCACTGCTTATATATATATTTATTTATTTATACATAGTATATAAACTAAGATTGATTCTCAAACCCTAGCCTCCAACTCCATCTACATTCTACACCTTTGAGAGAAGAAAGTCAAAAACCCATACCCACAATCGGCGGTCCTCACTCCTCACCAAACTCAGTCCTCATCGCCGGCACCACCATTCATCCTCACCGCCGGCGCCGATCACACAAGGTTCGGATCGCTCTCTCTCTCTCTCTCTCTCTCTTCTTCCATGGAATCGATTCATGCTTCTCCCTCTCCTACTCTCTCTAACTCTTTCTCTCATTCTTATTTCTTGTAGCCCTAACAACTCCCAAGGTTAGCCTTTGTTTCTTCTCATTATCATTCTCTGTTTTCTCATTCACACACACACGCACAGAGTCTCACACACACACACACACACACACACACTTACTCTTTGTCTTTGTTTGTATTTTCAGTGAGTTAGAAATTTCACTCTCCAGCAACTACATCTCCCAATTTCAGCCATAACAACCCAAGGTATGTAATTGTGGGGTCTTTTACTTCTTAATTTCTCTTTTTGTATTTCTGAATTTGTTTTCCCCTTTCTCATTTGAAAAGATGATTTGTTATTGACATATTGTAATCCCTTATAGAGGGCATTTAACCCACCAAGAGGAAGGGTCAAGTAGGAGATTGTATGGGTTAAACATTCCCTTTCTTTTGCTTACACATTTTGAGCTAATTGGTCAAAGAAAAATTTTAGCATCTTTTAAAATCAAATAATCTATATCATGTGTGATGTTTCTATAGAGAAGGCAAAGCCATTTCTAGTAAAGTAACCTACTTGATGTAGTAAGGGTCAAGCATTTAGGCAAAGCCATTTCTAGTATGCTACATCAAGCATTTACGTGAAGTATAATGATGATGATGTAATTTGACAAACCGAAGGGGAAGAACTTAGTCTTTAATGAATCTTTTACTAGCATTAATAAAGAAAGTTATATTTGGGACAAGCTCTCTCTCTATATTCCAAATATCAGTCATTTTAGTATTTTTTTTACTGTCTTCTTCCAATTTTTTTTCTCTATTTTCTTAGAAAATACTCGTTTATCTAACTCTATATTCCACGGTCCCCACCAAATATCAGAGATCTTTTTCAGTTTTTTTGTTGTTGCTTATCTCTTATGTAGATGGCCGATAAAGATTCTCCAATTGAGGTAGATGTGGATGCTAATCAAGTAAAGGAGACAGAGAGAAAAGACAACCCCGCCCCCCCTCTCCCCCCTCTCCCACCTCTCCCACCTAAGGTGAGTCAATCTAAGAAGAAAAATCCGGGTGGTGGTAGGAAAAGGTCTTGGGTTTGGGATCACTTTACTGTTGTTGAGAATGAAAATTCGGAATCTAAACGTAGGGCGTCATGTAACTATTGTCCTAGCACTTATGCATGTGACCCTAAACAAAATGGGACAACCTCTTTGTCCCATCATTTAGAGAACCAGTGTCCGAGTTACCCTTATCGGAAAGTGGATAAGGGCCAAGCCACTTTGGGATTCAAGCCCAAAATGGAAGGAGACGCTACTAGCGGTCTTGTTCCAATTGCATTTAGTGTTGAGAGATGTAGACAAGCTTTAGCTGAGATGTTGATAACTGATGAATTGCCCTTTAGGTTTGTCGAAGGTGATGGTTTTCGAAAGTATAATCTTATTACGTGTCCTAGATGGACTAAGATCCCAAGTCGAGTGACCATTGCAAAAGATTGTTACAAAGTGTATGTGAGAGAGAAAAAGTTGTTGAAAAATGCTTTAAAAGGGCAACGGATTTGCCTTACCACGGATACATGGACTTCTTTGCAAAATTTGAATTATATGTGTCTAACCGCGCACTTCATAGACAATGATTGGAAACTACACAAAAGGATTCTTAATTTTTGTTTGGTTGAAAGTCACAAGGGTTCCATACTCGGTAAGGCATTAGAAATGTGTTTACTTGATTGGGGGATAGATAAAATTCTCACACTCACAATTGATAATGCTAGTTCGAATAATACTATGGTGGATTTTTTAGTGAGAAAGACTAAGGATAGGAGGAGTACTATCTTACAACATGAGTTCTTGCATATGAGATGTTGTGCTCATATCTTGAACCTTGTTGTTCGTGACGGGTTGAAGGACATGGATGATTCTATTGTAAGGGTAAGGAATGCGGTAAGGTATGTGAGGTCCTCTCCGCAACGGATGAAAATGTTTAAGCTATGTGCGGAGAAGGAGAAACTTCCATACAAGAACCAAGTAGTCTTAGATGTGCCTACTAGGTGGAACTATACTTACTTGATGTTGGATAGGGCTGAAAAATACCAAAAAGCATTTGAGAGGTTGGATGAGGATGACTATAACTTCAAGAATGTCATGGGGGAGGATTTGGGCCCCCTCACTTATGAAGATTGGGACAAATGTAGGTTATTTGTGAAATTCCTAAAACTTTTTTACGATGCAACTTTGCGGTTTTCGGGTTCAAAACATATTACATGTAATGCTTTTTTAATGGAGATGGTGTTAATTCAAGAAACAATTGAAAAGGAGGTTAAAGAAGGTGATTTGTTTTTGAAATCTATGGCGGAAAACATGAAAATAAAGTTTGCTAAATATTGGGGAACTACTAGTAATATGAATGCTTTGTTGTATGTTGCTATGGTTCTTGACCCTCGTTGGAAAATGCGCTATATCAAATTTTATTTTGGCTCATCCGATCCGTTGACAAAAAAAGTGGAGGATACTTTGAATAGGTTGTTTGACTTGTATGTTGCAAATGAGGGAGGAGTGGGTCCAATGAGAGGTCAATCAATGCAGGGATTTAGTAGTGAGCCTGGGCCTATGGATATGAGGGAAATGATGATGTCTGAATTTAAGAAACACTTGAAATCGGAGGATTCGGTGGAGAACAAGACCGAATTGGAAAAATACCTAATGGAGAGTTGTGAAGAAGATAGGGATGGGTTTGATGTGTTAGAATGGTGGAAGGTGAATTCAAGTAGATTTCATGTCCTTTCCTTGGTTGCACGACATGTGCTTGCTATTCCCGTGTCTACCGTGGCTTCTGAAAGTGCGTTTAGCACGGGAGGTCGAGTTCTTGATTCCTTCCGTAGCTCATTGTCATCGAGTATGGTTGAGGCTCTCATTTGCTCACAAGATTGGCTTCGCTCTTCATCTACTCCGATTAGTCTTCAAGATACAATGGAGGATGTTGAGGAATATGAAAAATTTGAGTCAGGTATATCATTCCATAGATATTTTGTCTTTCAACTTTCAAGTTGCTATATTTGTTGTTACTAGTTGAAATACATGTCATGTCCATTTAAATGTTTTTTTTTAGAACTTGTGGCGGAAGATACTCTAATGGAAGGTGACCCTACAACTATTGAGGAGGTGGAGTAGCCCTACTTGGTGAGACATCTCTTTCAATTCTATATCTCTACTTTTCAAAAAATTTGTATTTTTAAGTTAATTTACTTTTCGTGCTTGTTCATTTTGTAGATGAAGATTACGTATGGGCAAGATGGATGGTTATCAATTTGGTGTATTTCATTTTCGATTTGGCATTTGAGTATTTGTTTTGGAGGTTATTTGAAGTATGAATTTGGTGTTTAATTTTAGTTAAAGACTTGTGGTAGTGTTGGTTGGTTATATAATATCTATTTAGTGACTTGATTCTATGTATTAACTGCTTAGTATTTGGTAGGCCATTTTCACCCCTAGTATTTTGATGTGAGTTTGTTGGACATCCACCTAGATGGTGTTATGGATGATAATGCTAGTTACTTTTATGCTTTATTTCTTGGGTGGTTTTTTTTTTTTAACAAGAGACATTAATTGTTTCGTTTTTTTTTTTTAGATATATATGTTTTTTCGTTGAACTTCATTACAGGAGACATTGTTTTACTTTCATTTGTTTGTACTTTGTATATATATATATATATATATAATATATATGTTTTTTTCATTGAACTTGGGAAACATGGCCCAAAATAGCTCAAAATGGCCCAACACACCTCAAAATAGCTCAAAATGGCCCAAAACACCTCAAAATGGCCCAAAAAACAGCCCCATATTAGATCAGATTATGGCCCAAAAGTTGGCCCAACAAAGCAGCATTCCCGACCGAAAACACCGAAAACCGACCGCCTATTACACCGGTCGAAAAAAACCGACCGTTTCGGTAATCGGTCGACTTCGGTGTTGTATTACATGGAACCGACCATGTCGGTTCGATGAACTTTTTGGCCAAAATAACCGACCAAACCGACCGTTTACACCCCTAGATGGGGATAGAGAAAAGGGATAGAGATAACACTAATAGAGCTAAATATTATTTTAGTAACTAACTTGTGAAAGTGGACCAGAATTTTAGTCCTTTACGAGAGAAGTTAAGGGTTTGAAAATCAAGGATGTCGATGTAAGTGTGTTGGAAAAGATGGACCTTGAATAACTCTATGAATTGTATCTAAAGTTTGACATGGGTATAAATTCTATTGCCCACTATCAAAATATGACGGTTAATTTAGACCGCGAAGAACAAGTGGAGAGATTTATCCCCCATCTCCCAAAAAAAATATTACTTTAATAATGAGAAATCCTATAGGTGGCTTGAGAAGCAAATACGAGCAAACTTTTTCAATCGTCAAAGTATTTTCTATATAGATGAATTAAGAGTAATTCTTTGGTGACAATTTTCATACAATTTTCATACAACCTCTTAAAAAGATGTGTTTATCTCTCTCTTGTGATGTCACTGGACCCCACAGTGACACATGAAAGAGATAGACACATCTTTTAAGAGTTTGTGTGAAAGTTGTGTGAAAGTTGTCACCAAAGAATTACTCATGAATTAATATGTGGAGGGATGGCTCCTACCACTTAAGTCAGGAAATGTTTTGTAGTACAATGGTGCATTGGTGCTATTAGAGCATCTCCAAGCCACGAGGGTAAGCCATCGTTCAAAGGCTCTATTTTGGCCACTCAACTGAAAAACTGCACTCTAAGCGGATGTAAGAGGGTAGCTCGACCACTGAATTAATGTTAACATAACAGTTGAAGTGCATCTATGATTAGTGTGCATCAAAATACATAAATACATGAAGGACAGCAATTTAGTGCTTTTACTTGAATCCTGTAGGTACCGAAAAATTATTTTATAAAAATTATTTTTTAAACACCGAGTTCCAATTCTATTAGAGGAAGCAACACCAACAGGACTTAAGAAAAGAAATCAAGGGAGTTCCATTTTTTTTTTTTTTTTTTTCCCTTTTGGCTCAGAAAGAAATCAAGGGGGTTAGTGCTTTGATGGTTGTTTTCCATTTAGTAGGCAAAACACTATCCAACTCACCAAGTTCCATTTCGTCTACTCAAGTTTGTCAACCACCATTTTTTTTTTTTTTTTGCTAGTGGTCAAAGCACCCGCAGGCGCCTAAGATGTTCTTATTTGGTAATTTGCTGGTTGTATGGAAAAATCTACTAAAATCCCAACTCTGATTCACATTTACCATTAGAACTTGTCACAGGGTACATCAGAGTCAGACCATCAATTACCAACTGGTGCTAGAGAGTTGGGGTATGAAAAGACCTCACATGCACACCCACAATAGCAACAATAGTATCTGATAACAATAGCTAAAACTTCAGCTTCCTTCTTGACAGAAATGAAAAGGTCGAAAGCAACAAAGAACACAAAAACATTAAAATTTCAACCTTTCTTCATATCCACGAAATGCAATATGTAGACAATGTTGAGAACTGCATCATACATAATTTCTCTATGTTGATGAA
This sequence comes from Hydrangea macrophylla, assembly GCA_033977485.1. Classification (NCBI taxonomy): domain Eukaryota; kingdom Viridiplantae; phylum Streptophyta; class Magnoliopsida; order Cornales; family Hydrangeaceae; genus Hydrangea; species Hydrangea macrophylla. The sequence goes on along the minus strand of CM066986.1, from coordinate 10,344,381 downwards.
AATATCAAATTTACTTTTGTATATCTTGTCGAGTATCAATTCAAAAAATATAAAATAAAAAAAAATAAATAAAAAAAAAAAAGCAGCTTATCTAAATCTTCAAAAACATTTACCACTCTTGAAAGTATCTATGATCATCGATCGTCTTGTGATGACTGGAACCCTCGACGAAAAATTCCTCCCATGTACTTTCGCTTCAGGTTGATTTGTTGACCAACCAGTCGACACACTATCGTAGAAAGCTGCTCAACTATATCTTCATTGTGTAGGAAATTTATTTACCACATTTACCTTCAAGTGATATAAAAAATTCTGTTTATATTCAGGGGATACACAGAGTAATCCGATGATTACCAAATCTGTATCCCAAATTTGATTCCCAAATATGTAAAGGTGGGACCACAGAAAACAACTTCCGATGAAAATTCAGGTGATCTCAATGCCACACCATTCGGAAACCAGATCTGGCATTCAAATTTGGGAACCGTAGTGTTACTCATATGCATAACAAAGTCCTTTAAGATGCTTTTCTTTACCAGTCACGCGGAGGCTTCAGAAGTGTTTGTTGGGTTTTTCGAGAGATTGTACTCTCGTTTCAGGAAAAGTGCATAGAGAAGCTCATTCCACGAATCAGGGACACCGGGCAAGCACCAGTGGCTGCAGTCTTGTCGGTGGAGAGCTGGGGGGCCCGCATCGGGCCCTAAATAGTACAAGGACGAGTGGCCATCTTTTCTCTGTGAAGTCATGTATGTCACATTCAATAGATTCACTTTCCTCGCCTCCGACTTGTTTGGGAGTCCCGCTAACACATCAGTGACGGTGTTTAATCGAACCGCTGTATCAGGTAAAACCCGTGATGAACCCAAGTCAGGTAACGTCTCCAGATAACAGTTACCACCAGTCTTCCAATCACCGCCGCTGTAATTCCACCGATTTCATCAATATTTAGCTAGCATAACATATATATGTATATATACAAGATAGTTGCACGACCCATGACCATATAGTGTAGTCAAAAGCCACAGAAAAGGATATGATTTGTTCTGTTAGCAAATAACGGTGTGTGAGGACAATTGTTGATGCGAGCCCCGGGTCCAATCCCAATTTAATCACATACGAAAGAGTATGTTGTTTTTAACTCGCACCTGTTTCTTGAATAACTAGTATGTGTACCTCTACATATAACTCTCCATACAACCAAGTGGTTTGGTTGTATGGTACAACCAAACACATGACATACAGTGGTAAGAAATATTTGTACTAACGTCAGAAATGTTTGTAACTTTTATAACAAATGTTTGTGCCAATGTAAGAAATGTTGTATCCTTTTAAGAAATATTTGTACCGGGTAAGAAATGTTGTACCCTTTTAAGAAATGTTTGTACCTGGTAAGAAAACGTTGCACTTTTATAAGAAATGTGTGTACCAAGGTAATAAAATGTTGTACCCTTATAAGAAATGTTTGTACCAAATCAAAACCACTTGTGGTTTACCCGTGGTAAAAAATCTTTGTACTTATGGTAAGAGAGCTTTGTACGCATAATAAGGAAACTTTGTAGGAATGATCTTTTGTACCTGTGGTAAGGGAGCTTTGTATACATAATAAGGAACCTTCGTACCTATAGTAAGAAACCTTAATACCTAGGGTAAGGAACCTTTGTACCCATGGTACAAACATTTCTTATCATTGCATGTCAAGTAGTTAGGTTGTACTATACAACCAAACCACTTGGTTATATGGAAGCATTCGCCCCTAGATAGTCCATTTGAACAGTAATTTTGGTTGTCTAAAACACAAGTCATGTCCATAAACGACACACACGGGGTCAGCAACGATTCTATTAAAACTTTCCCTTTTCCCTCACATTAATGGACTAAATAAGTGACTTGTGAAAGCAATGATTATATCCCTTTTGTTGTGCTTTTTCAGAGAATAATCTTCGTACAGGAGTAAGATATAGATAAGACCACCGGAAAACTAATTAAGTCGGTACCGAGACAAACCTGAAATGTACCGGAGCAAAGCTTCGAAAGAGAACTTGAGTGTTGCTCATATTTACTTCAGTTTCTATCCAATCCATCAATGTCTCAATTGACCTCCGATATGCAGTTTCTACACTCATATCCAACTTCAGCTCCTCGCCTTCTTGGAAGTAACAACCCCTAGCAAAGAATATAGGTCTAGAGATCAAACAACCGTTTGTTGGGAGAGTTAACAAATGATTGATTTGTAGAGTTATATCCAATTATGGCTTCCTAACAACGTCAGTTTCAAGAAGGATCAACAAACTATATGTTAGGCCCCATACAATAATCGCCAAGTAGTACAATTTCCGGGATACTTGATATCTAATCCAATTCAGCAAATAAAGAACATCAGAATCAAATCTTTGGGAAATGGAAAAGATAGAGTGAAGCAGATGGAACTGATTTCGCAAACAATTAAACATGTCGGAAAAATTTGATAAAAAAAAACGCCAACTTAGCTATACATCTACAAATGGATCAAATGCACAATCACACTCACCTGCGCAAACACAAAAACAAGACAATGTTTAAACATTGGTCGTAAGGGCGTATTGGGGAAAGGATAAAATAGGAGTATCAGATACAATCCCACTCTCATTTTCTATCTGGTTTTTATAAAAACCACTATCATGTTGGTTTGACAAAATAACTTTATTGAAGAGTAATATTATGTCCGTCGACACGGATTCCTAAGAATCTACCGAACACTTTAATATAAAGAACGGATTCACTTATGAACCACTAAACAAGCCTTTGTTCTCATGAAGTAAATAACAATTCAATCTTTTCACCCAAAGTAAATTCGAAACCATCAGCAGAGTGGTCTCCCCATGCAAAGACGAGAAAAGTAGTCTGTAAAACATAAACATGAAAACAACTAAGCTAATGGGAAAGATTTCCAAGAAATTCGTATATACCCTCTAATGGTCTTCTCATAGTTCCACCAATGCCCGGAATTGAAAATGAGCACATCTGCACCTTTCCACAGCAGTGAGCTCCACTCCAATTGGTCCAGTTTCAAAATCGTCTTCACTTTTTCTGGAGCTTCAGCTGGAGGCCGGGTTAGTAGTACCAAAAACGGAGCTCGATAGTACTCAATGGTGCAATTGAAATCCTTGAACTTGAACACTAAGAACCCCGAGTGTTTGGTGATTGGGCTCCCATTTACTTCGTATATTGAGGTCTTATTAGGAATTGCAGAAGAGAGCATGCACAGAAGGGACTCCCATTGGTTTCTTCCAATTGAGTCACCAACGAATACAAGCCGCCGGTTCCGCAGCTTTTCCAACATGTTCTTTGCATCAAATCTGTTTCCAAAATAGGAGGAAATAGCCCGATAAGAAACGTATCTATTTTCCAGTTTGTTTAGACAAGTACTATTTGGTTTGCAGATTGAGAGAAGGACAAGGAAAGGAATACGTGAAGGAAAACTATTTCTCCAATGCTTTTCCAATTACATTTCTTTCTAAAGGTTATAGGAACTCTTAAATTTCTCCAATGCCTTCTTATTTTCATCTATTTTTTTTCTGATAAAAACAAACAAAAGAAAATGTTTTCTACTTCTTGTTTCTCCTTCCATTCACTAAACCCACGAACCAAACAGACCCTTAAAACTTCTTCAAGAATTAGATTTGAGTTGAAGGTATTTAACATTGGATTTTCTTTTATATACAAAATCATCCAAGAACTGAAAAAACTATTTTTAAGCATGAGTATTACAACAATATTCTATAAGAGTAACTCCAACCATGTTATGTATATTTTTATGCAAAATGCATAGAAATCACCCAAAAATTATTTTTGCAACATGAATTTTGCATAACCACTCCAATCGTGGTATGCATTTTGGTTATCTATCAATATTTTATAATTTTTCATCATTACTTGGAGTCTTGGTAGCCGTTTGATTTTTTTTGATGGAATGTTGATGGCCATTGGATTTGCATAGGGCTTTTGCATCATTATGCAAATTTAATAGTTTTGATGGAGTACCATTTTTTCACCACATTATGCATATCTCACCAAAATATGCATATGCATAATGTGGTTGGAGATGCTCTAAGCAAGTCAGAAGGCCACCAATAAAAATAACAATATTATCGGGCTGCAAGAAACAAAAAAAAAAACACACACACACACACACACACACATTACACATGCTCGGTTAAGAAAATGACAGAGGTTTAAGAATTACAGACTCCAATACATATATCCTAGGGGTGGCACAGGCCACCTGGATTTTTGGAAATTACAAAATTTTATGTAATAGTAATTTGTAGATTTTAGGAAGAGGGGCCTCCTATATTTCACACAGCCCATGTACTTCTCAAAGTTCTAGATTTATATGTAATATTTTACAAGTTTTAGACAAAACCCCCTGCACTTTTGAAATTTTAGGTAGACCCAAAAAAAAATCCCCACCCCCAAACCCCCATATAATCTAGCCCCCGACCTCTGCCCCTGCCAATATATATATATATATACACAGAGAATAAGCTAACAGAATCTCAATTTTTTCCCCACATACTATTTTAATAAACTAGTAACATATATGACTGATGAAAGATTAGGAACAAGCAGAAAATACAAATTCATTCAATACTGGGTGGGGGTGTGTATGTCCAGAATTGTTATGTACATACACTGAATATATTCATATATATATATATAGTAATATAGCAAAGAAAGATTGAAGATAAAACCTGGGTAAATCACAGAATTTAGGTTGCCAACGCCACTTGGTGTAGAAATCATCAGGCCTACCATTCTCAGAACATCTAAAACCCTCATCTAAGAACAAGCAATCTTTGGACTTGTAGAGTGGATAACTCTCATCCCACACCCAATTACCCATAAAAACATCACATTCATCACCAACCTCTTCAAGAAATCTCAGCCGTACATTTTCATTTTCACCCCCCAATGATGATGACCCATTATAAAGACCAAACCACGAGATCAAACCCCTATTTTGCCCATGGGTCCGAAAATCTCGGGTCACAGCCCGGTAATCCAAGTAAAAGAAGCAGAAGATGAAGCAAATGGAGAGAGAAAAGAACCCAAGAATCCCAGGAGTGAGCTCAATAGGTTTGAATTTGAAAAAAATCTTCAATTTCTTGAAGAACCCCAAGTGGGTCATTTTGTGAAGGCCTTAATTTAAAGACTTATTATGTTTTCTCACTCATATTTATCTCTTTAGATGCATATAAAAGAGTGATGGGTGTACTAAGAAGAAAAGGGCCCAAGCCAAAAAGGGTCTCTTACCAAGGGGTTTTTAAGAGAGAGAGAGAGAGAGAGAGAGAAAAAAAAAAACTAAGACGTGCAAGCATAGAAGATGCCAAGAACTGTAGAGAGAGAAGTGCAAGACAGAAATTGGAGATGAGAAGGTGGGGAGGGGATTATGGTGGAGATCAGATGATTTAGTGTGGGGTCTGAGAAAGACAAACATTCATTGCAAAACAGGTCAGGTCTGTACAAAGTTGCATTTTTTGCTATTTTGTTGCAAGTTTGGTTAAATTAAAGTTAAATGCTTTGACAGATGTAAAGTGTGTTTACCAAGAATTTTAAAGCATTTGTCTCTCAGATAACCAAATTTGAGAGAGAGAGAGAGAGAGAGAGAGAGAGAGAGAGGCGTCGTGGGTGTAGTCACTGTAGTGCGAGAAAGGAAGTGGGGAAGAGTGGGAAGTCCGACAAATATACTTGCATGTCTGCATATGGATAAGTGAAATAATTAAGATTTGAAATGTAACCATCATTTTACTCTTTACAGAAACATATACAACTGGAAATGCTTCATGTACAACTCTTTGATGCATCTAGTGGGTGTACAGATAAAAACATTGAGTGTATTTAGAATTTTGCCCTTAATTGAATTCATATTATAGAAAATTCTTTTGCTCACCCAATTTTTGGTACACCAATACTCACCTAAGTCTTTTATTGATCAATACAGTGGGATCAGGATTTAATTAATAGTGTTTAATCATGGGTCCCACTACAATGACTAATGAGAGACTTGAGTGAGCATTGGTACACCAAAAATTAGGTGAGCAAAAATACTCTCCATATTATATTACTGTTAGAGAATCTTCATTCCTTACCCCTTATTTTTATGAAATTCAAATTTGATTTATAACTCCAAAAAATCCTCCTCAGCCAAATTGAGTTTTACCCAAATCTGATGCCAAATTAAAATAAGAGTACTATTTATTGACTCAAATTATGATATGAGTTTTAGTAAGGATTGGAGAGGGTTTTTCAAGTTTTTTACTCAAGTTTGATTTGAAGTGGGTTTGAATAAGTATTGGAGATGCCTTTTAGTTAATTTGTATATCGGATAGGATAAAGGAGTATTGTAATAAATTATTGTTAGTTATCCTGGGATAACTAATCACATGATAAAGCAGTCCAGTATTATTTTCATACTGTGTTTGGTTCGTGCCGGATTATACTAGGGATAAAATTCAATTAGTCCAATGTTGTGGATTATAAGCCATTGTTTTATGATTTATCACAATGAGTGTTGTAATCATACACAGACATGAACAAATTTTTTTTTTGAAAGAGTAATGCTATGCTTTTCAAATTTGAATCCCAAATTTGTTCCCCAAATGACATAACAGTTGTACCACATATTGTGGTTAGGGGTGCAACTCGGGCGGGCTTGGGCAGAAAAATGCAAGTCCGCGGTACTTTCACCATGGCGCTGGCTTGGGCAGAAAAATGCAAATCCGGATTAAATTCGGGCCGGGCTTTAGTAGAAATTTGCTAACCCGTGGAACCCAAGCCCGAGCCCGAATAATATTTATGTATTATTTTTAGGGTTAATTCCAAAAACACCCCCTCAACTATGACGCGTTTTCAACTCACTCCCCTGAACTATTTTATTCGACAAATTGACCCCCTCCGTTTGTTTTATTCGATAAGTTGACCCCCTCCGTTTGCAAAAGAAAATAGGCATGTGTTCCATCACGTGAGAGCAAAAATGGACACTTTCACCCTTTGTGCCCAAAATGAGTTTGATTCTCTATCCTGATTTCTCACTATCCCCTCTCCTTCTCTCTCATTCTCTTGCCCAACACCACCACGACAACCACCAACCACCACCGGACACCACCAATCACCATCCAATAACCACCACACCATCTTGCCACTACCATCAGGCCCGGTCCCGAGTATTTGGAGGCTCGGGACGAACTATTAAAAGGGAGGCCCTTATACGGGGGTTCAAGGGCAGTGCCCCTGAGGTGATTTTTTTGGGGGTCTACTTATACATAATTGGCGATTTTTTGGGGTCTACTTAAAATATGAGTCTGTTTGTGAAACTTAAACATTGTATGGTGTCTTTTAAAATTCTAAAGGGGCCTATTTCTAAAACTTAAAATATTCTTACACTAAACGTGTAATTTTCAAAAATTCTAGGGGCCTTTATTTTGAGTTTTATATACATCTATATCAATATAAATGTATTTGACGGCACTAAATTGGGCCATGGGGAGGCCTAAATGTAAAATACTAAAATATCTCAAGATAAAAATGTAATTATGAAAATTTCATGTAGGCCATCAAAATTTTTAGAACTTTGGTGTCCAGGGACGGTTGCCCCCCCCCCCCCCCCCCCCCCCCCCCCCCCCCCCCCCCCTTGGGCCAGCCATGACTACCATTGCCCCACCCAATGACTACCCAATCACCACCACTCTCACTCAAAATCATCACCAAATCACCACCACACCACCCAATCACTACCACCCATACCCAAAATCATCACCAAATCACCACCACCGAACACCGGCTTTTGCAATTCTCAATCCCTTCTCCGAATTTTCTCTCAAATGATAGTAGTAAACCCAACTTCTAGAGTACTTCCCCTTTATGAAACTCACCTTGATAAACATCCCCAAGGAGAAGGGGTTTGGAGATGGTGTTGTTGATATGTAGATGGTGTTGTTGATTTGGTTTCAATTAAGTGGGGTTGGATGGAGAGAGAGAGAGAGAGAGAGAGAGAGAGAGAGAGAGAGAAAAGAAGAGGGGGGGATGAGGTTTGTTCACTTTTTTTAGATCAGGGGGTGTACACTAAAATAAGTCATAGTTGAGGGGGTGTTTTTGCAATTCAGACCAAGGGTATATGGGTCATTTTATTACATCCGTTAACGGTGTTAGAGACTAAATAAATATTGATAGTTGAGGGGGTGAAGTTGTTCACTTTTTTTAAATCAGGGGGTGTACTCAAAAACGGGCCATAGTTGAGGGAGTGTTTTTGCAATTAACCCTCTCTTTTATATTAGATTATAGTAATTTTTAGTAACAAGAATACACTATTAGATATAAGAGTAAAGATTGGGACACAAACAAACACACAACTTTTGAGACACAACCCAAATAATGTGTCTATCTCTCTCCTGTGATGTCACTGGACCCCACAGTGCACAGGAGAGAGATAGACACATTATTTAGGTTGTGTCCAAAAGGTTGTGTGTTTGTTTGTGTCCCAAGTATTACCCTAGATATAATTCAAGCACTAAATTAAAAGATGACTGTTTTTTTTCAAATCGAAAAAAAAAAAAAAAAAAAGAATAGATTTGATACTTTACATATTGTTCTTTACATACTAAAAATCGGTTTACAAAAAAAACTTTTAATAAATAAAATAAAATAAAATTCGGCCTCAATTCGAACTAGGGCTCGAGGCTCAAATTTTAATACTAAATCACAAATCGGGCTAGGGTTGAAAAAATCGGGTTTGTGTCAGGTTCGAGCTCGGACTTGAACAGAATGCTTGAATTCGAGCTCGAGCATGAACAAAGCCAAAACCCTTTAAATTCTGCCCGAATTACACCCCTAATTGCGGTAATTATTAATGATAATACTTATCACTGGATATACCACAAATGATAAAGTATTTGGTAACCTTCCGATTTCCAACCCAAAAACAAAATCCCCCAAAATGGCGTCAATCAAAATCATGAGAAGGAAGAGTGAAAGCTTCAATGGCAATTGACCACCATTTGTTCGTAAGATACTAATAAAATGATACTCCAATTTACTATTATTACTCCATCACCTAACGGGGAATATTCAATTGGTAATCTCATGAATTAAAGTAAAAATTCTCCAATTTACTACTATTAATCTCATGAATAAAAGTAAAGATTGTGGAGGCACTGTAGTGTCAGCTATGGTGGAGGTATTTGGTGATTTAGAGGTGGCCTTTCCGCGGTAACGGTTGCGCTAGTGTAGGTACACAGAAGAGAGATAGACACATTTTTTAAATTGTGTCCCAAAAATTATGTAAATGAGTGTGTCCCAAGTATTACCCAAATTATTTCTATTGATTTGTTATTCTTTGTTGTTTTTTCTAGGGATATAATTATAATGAGAAAAAAAAAACCATTAAAAAGTTGGTGTAAAGAATAAATAAGGTGGGTGTAAATATAATTTTCGTATATTATACGGATGGGCTTGTTTGGATGTTATTACACATATTGCAATCGGATTCATACTATCAAACAGTTCACACACGTTAAATGGAGAAATTATTGTGTGATCCTAGATCACCAACTCATCAAGTTGGTATGGTGGTCCAGGCCACTAATAATATGCCAAATAGACAAAAAGTTGATTAGATTAGCTCTGGTCAGTTTTCAAGTATGTAATAATAATGCAACACATATACTCACAGTTTTGTCAATGGTAGCATTTTTTATACTTTTTAAACTCTCAGTGTGTACTTGAAAAATCAAGCAACTGATCTTAATTTCAAAGTTTACATAACTATTAACAGTCATAAAACTTGTAGTTTTAACTCAAATCTCACTAGAATTTCACTCTTTTAAGGAGAAACTCTCAGAAACCGGTGTAGAGAACATCTCACTTGGTAGGGAAGCAAAGATAGAAGAATTGCTTCCATTTTTTGATGACTCAATATATAGACATTTGGAGTACAATAAGTCTCATGAAAGAATACTTAGCATTAGAAGAGCGATCTACCGTGGAGAACATCCTTATCACTTAAATTTAAAAATCAATTTCTTTTAAATCATTAGGACTTTGACTGGTAGGTTTAGAAATTAAGATGAGTAGGAGATTTGGGGTGTATTTGTTCTAAGCATGTGATTGGAGTGTTTGCGCAATTCATTCTAACCTCTTCTTTCTCTTCTCCTTTTTATCATATGTACATTTTTTTTTTTTTTTTCATTTTTTTTTTTTTTTTTTTAATTTCTCATTTTTTTTTTTAAATCAACTCCTTTCTTTCTTTACCACTTCTTACAATATTAATACAGTCCAATCACATACCTGGATATAGAAGTGAGGTTTGTACTCCCAGGTGAAGCAAAGTATGATTTGGATAGAACTGAGAATAAGGTAATATTAGGTGAAGGGGGGTGCATTTGAAAGAAAAGATGGCCTAAATCATTTTAAAAATAGATTGACTTTGTTCATTTAAGCAATTTAGACGTTCTAATGGTAAATCCTGAACGTTCTCTTCTAATGATCAGTCAAAGAAAAAAAAAATAATGAGACTTTCAACGAGTGATATGATAAAGAGAATAAAATGAGACTGAAAAGAATAGTAACCCTCATAAAGGAAGATTGGCACAAAAGCTCACATGGGTTAATTAGTTTCCACTACTTGTCTTTAAACTGCATAGTATATGCTTACTCATCCATTTAGATTCAGTAAATATTTTCACACTGTTTCAAAATGTTTAATGTTTAAAGAGTTTCTAGCATTTGAAAATAGTAAAACATGTGACAATGTGTTGTATGCTATTAACATACCCAAAATAACATTAACGTGTCAAATTTATCTTATATAAAGTAAAAGAAAAACTTCTGAAAAATTCTAAGCATATCCACTAAGTTGGATACATATATGGTGCAACTAGTATCCTCTGCACCTATACAAAAGAGGCTACGCAATCCGGAGCGTCCAAGTTGTCATGATTACCTATCCACCTCTAGTAAAAGAGATGAGTCTAGAACCACTAGCAAGCTAAAAACATCAGTAAGAGGCTAGGAGATAACTCTGGCTTTACTTAGTTTTTTGCTACCTCTAGGGACATTCACCGCACTAGACATATCTGGTGATGCTTGGATCATGCAAATTACTCCTATCGAACCAGCTAATGAAAGCCAGATGTACACGTAGGATCATTTTAAAGTCTGACCTGACTGAAAATTTATTGACTGTACAAAAACTAAAAATAAAAATAAAAAGAAATGAGGGATGGGAAAACAAAATTTATTTGGGTATCAAAGGATCCAGTCCTCTTTCTCAACCAAATTCTTCTTTTGTTTTGATTTGAATTGTCTTTTGTAACAGTAGTAAACTTTAAAAGATGTGCCATTATGAGCAACTAAACCAGGACATTCTTCTCTATAACAATTCAAACACCATCCTAACCTTTTAGCTTTCCTTTTGATGGCATAAAGGCTAGTGCCAGCAAAGGGTTTCTTCTGCTCAGAAACAAGTGAGCGACCCATTAACGTCTGGTCATCGACTATTGGATCCATTTTTTATACTCTCAGCCAACAAGAGAGGCTAGACTCAACCCTCCACTCCTTTCAACTATCAACTAAGATCTAATTAAAGAGAGCTTAGAGGGGGTGGGTGGGAATTTTATTAAAAAAACTAAAAATATTTAAGAAAAATATATACATTCAGAAACTAAAAAAAAAATTTTTTTTTTTTTTTTTTCTTAAACAAAAATTAGAAAACTACATTTTTTTTTTTTTTAGAAAAGTCCAAGACATCGTATCATTATAATAACAATAATAAGGAAAATTATGGTATAAACTTCGAAAATCATAAGAGCGGTGACGTGTTCGTCATTCATATTTTTTTTTTTTTTATTTTAAAAAAAAATAGAAAACTTGGATTTTTTTTTTTTTTTTTTTTTTAACAAGGGCAACGCAGCATTATCATAACAGCAATTAAGAAAATGATAAGGTAAAGTTCAAAATACATAATACCAATAGTTATCGCGTCGTCCATTTTTTTTTTTTTTTTTTTACAAAGAAATGAAAAAATATCACCTGTCACTTAAAAATCTGAAAATCTGGTAGGGCCGTAGATCGAGTGATATTTCGAAGCTTCTTTGGTGAGTGGGTACCTACAACTTATGGACATCATTTTTGTTAGATAATGGAAAAGAGAGAAAATAAAAATCTAAAATAAAAAATAAAAATATAAGCTGAATCGGAAAAATAGAGAATAAATCAAAACCAAGCTTTTCTCTGGATTATAGATCTTACCTTTAGTGATCAGTAGAGTGGATCTTGATTTTGGATCGAAGAAAATTAAAAAAAATGAAAAGAAAATGAGAGAGGGAGATCGGGTCGAGAGAGTGAGAGAGTTGCAGAGAATGAGAGAGAGAGAGATCTGCGGCGAGAGGAAGAAGAAAGGAAAAAGAGAGAAAAAGAGAGATGTGGAAAGTTTTGAGGGTTCAAAGCCCTATTTAAAGCCATTTTCTCTTTTTCAGTGTATCTCTCTCTAGAGAAACTAAATAATTTTTTTTTTTTTTTTTATGAAATAAAGATAAAATAAATAAACAAACAGGTGTTAATCGTGAAATCGTCCCCCCCAACTGAGTCTGACATTGTCCTCAATGAGTGAGATGAGAAAAAGAAGTTAAGGATAACACCTGTAATAAAAAAAAAAATACACAAAGAAAAGATAATAATAATGACAAAATTAACTTATATATAAAAAGTTATCTAATTAAGAGTATAGGACTTATGAAAATATAAATACTCTGATACACTATGTCCTATACCAATTATTTTTTAAGATATTAAACAGCATTATAGTTGGGGTCCTCCAAAGGAATGGACTCCAACTCAGGTTCAAATCCTTCTAAAAATGGTTTTAATCTATGTCCATTAACTTTAAATGTATTTCCATCTTTAGGGTCCTCAATCTCGACAGTTCCATAAGGATAAACATTTTTGACTACATATGGACCAGTCCATCGAGATTTCATTTTTCCTCTAAAAAGATGTAGTCTTGAGTCATATAATAGAACTTTTTGCGCGGGGGTAAATCTTTTGCGCAAAAGATTCTTATTATGATACATTTTAGTTCTTGCTTGATGAATTCGGGCATTATCATATGCGTCTTTTCGAATTTCTTCAAGCTCACTTAATTGTAATTTTCTTAAAATTCCTCCCTCTTCAATATTACAATTTAAAGTTCTAGTAGCCCAATATGCCTTATGTTCTAATTCTACTGGTAGGTGACAAGCTTTTCCATAGACAAGTCTGTATGGAGACATCCCTAAATGGGTCTTATAAGCAGTTCTATATGCCCATAAAGCATCTGTTAATTTTGAAGACCAGTCTTTACGATTAGAATCAACAGTTTTTTCGAGAATATGCTTAATTTGCCTATTGGCTAATTCAGCTTGTCCATTTGTTTGTGGATGGTATGCAGTTGACACTTTATGGGTCACTCCATATCTTTTCATTAATTTTTCAAATGGTTTGTTACAGAAATGAGTTCCTTGATCACTTATTATTGCTTTTGGAGTTCCAAATCGAGAAAGTATATTATCTTTTAAAAATGCAATAACTGTACGGTGATCATTCTTTCTTGTAGGAATAGCTTCTACCCATTTTGAAACATATTCGACTGCTAATAAAATATATTCATATTGGCAAGATGGAGGAAAAGGTCCCATAAAGTCAATGCCCCAACAATCAAATATTTCAATTGTAATTATAGGGGTCATTGGCATTTGATTTCTTTTTGTAATACTGCCCAACATTTGGCAGCGGTTACAAGCCTTACAATATAAATATGAATCTTTAAATAGAGTGGGCCAATATAAACCGCTTTGTAAAATTTTCATGGCAGTTACTCGAGATGAAAAATGTCCTCCACAAAAGGACGAATGACACATGAAAAGTACATTTTCGATTTCTTCATTAGGAACACATTTCCTAATTACCTGATCGGCACAATATTTAAACAGATATGGGTCATCAAAGTAGAAATGCCTAGCAATAGCTAGAAATCTCTTTTTATCTGATGATGACCAATTGCTTGGTATTTTTCCAGTTACTAAATAATTAACAAGATCAGCATACCATGGTAGAGAAGTTACAGAAAATAACTGTTCATCAGGAAAAGAGTCTTGAATAGGTAAGGGTTCACTAGTATTGTCTTCAAAAGTGAGACGGGATAAGTGATCAGTTACCACATTTTCTACTCCTTTTTTGTCTTTTATTATTAAATTAAATTCCTGTAGTAGGAGTATCCACCTAATAAGCCTAGGTTTACTGTCTTTCTTTGAAAGAAGATATTTAAGAGCTGAGTGGTCAGTAAAACAAACAATAGGGGAACCAATTAAGTATTGCCTAAATTTATTAAGAGCGAATACCACAGCTAGTAATTCTTTTTCAGTAGTTGAGTAGTTCATTTGAGCACTATCCAGAGTTCTACTAGCGTAGTATATAACTGATGCCTTTTTATCCTTTCTCTGCCCTAGGACAGCTCCAATGGCAAAGTCGCTAGCATCACACATTAATTCAAATGGTAAGCTCCAATCAGGAGATTGCATAATAGGTGCAGTAGTGAGATGCTCTTTTAATTGCTCAAATGAGTTTTGACGTTCTTTAGTCCATTCAAAAGGTGTATCTTTGGCCAATAATTGACATAAAGGTCTAGAAATAGTACTGAAATTTTTTATGAATCGGCGATAAAAACCTGCATGTCCTAAGAATGAACGGATGTCTTTTACAGTCTTGGGAATAGGTAAATTAGCTATAAGATCTATTTTGGCTTTGTCTACCTGTATCCCATTTTCAGAAATAATGTGTCCTAAGACAATACCTTTAGTGACCATAAAATGACATTTTTTCCAATTTAAAACTAAACTTTTTTCTTCACATCTCTGGAGAACTTTCTGAAGATTGCTAAGGCAATCATCATAGGTTTTGCCAAAAATTGAAAAATCATCCATAAAGACTTCTAAATTCTTTTCTACCATATCGCTGAAAATACTTAGCATACACCTTTGAAAAGTCGCAGGTGCGTTGCAAAGACCAAAGGGCATTCGGCGATAGGCAAAAGTTTCAAATGGACATGTGAAAGTAGTTTTTTCCTGATCTTCTGGTGCGATCTCTATTTGATTGTAACCACTATAACCATCTAGAAAGCAGTAATACTTATGACCCGCTATTCTTTCTAACATTTGATCCATAAAAGGTAAAGGAAAGTGATCCTTACGAGTTACAGCATTGAGTTTTCTGTAGTCTATGCATACACGCCATCCAGTAGTGACACGAGTGGGAATTAATTCTCCTTTTGAATTTGGAACAACTGTAATTCCTGCTTTCTTTGGTACAACTTGTGTTGGACTTACCCATTTACTATCGGATATTGAATATATAATGCCCATGTCGAGTAGCTTGAGAACCTCCTTCTTAACTACTTCCTGCATAATAGGATTAAGTCTTCTTTGCATTTCTCTAGAGGTTTTAGCATTATCTTCAAGATATATATTGTGAGTGCATATTGAAGGGCTTATTCCTTTTAAATCTGCTATACTCCAACCAATGGCACTTTTATGTTTCTGCAGCATAATAATGAGTTTATTTTCTTGACTGGACTCTAGAAAAGATGATATTATTACGGGATAAGTATTATTACTACCAAGGAAAGCATATTTAAGCTCTTTAGGGAGTTCTTTTAATTCCAACTGTGGAGTTTGTAAATTAGATGGAAGTGTTAATGTAGTCTTTGGTGGTAAAGGTTCAAAATATGTGGTCCACATTGCTTCTTGAATTATTTCTTCTGTTGAATCTTCGTTAAAACATACTTGACTCATAAGATGTTCTTGTAGTTTATTATTGTCTAGCTTCTGAATAGAGTTATTAATAACAGATTCTACTGGATCATTATAACAAGTCAAGTTAAAATATTCTCGTGATAGAGATTCAATAGCATGAACTTCTTCAATATTCTCATCTTCTTCTTGATGTTGTGGATTAGAAAAAACTTTAATATTTAAAGTCATATTTCCAAATACTACAGTCATCATACCACTGCGGATTCGAATAGTGGCATCAATGGTGGCCAAGAAGGGCCTTCCAAAAATGACTGGTATTTGCATATTAGTATCTAATACTGGTTCTGTATCAAGGATGACAAAATCTACTGGGAAAATAAATTTTTCAACTTTGACAAGAACATCTTCCAAAATTCCTCGCGGATATTTTGTAGATCTATCAGCAAGTTGTAATACCATGCGAGTAGGCTTTAGCTCACCTAATCCAAGTTCTTGATAAACAGAATAAGGAAGCAAGTTTACACTAGCTCCTAAGTCAAGGAGTGCGTGGTTAATTTTATGATTTCCAATAATACACGATATTGTTGGTGTACCTGGGTCTTTGAATTTTGTTGGTAAATTATGCTGCACGATAGAATTAATTTCTTCAACAAAGTCAGCAGAATACGCATCCTTTCGTACATTTTGCTTACGTTTGACAGTACATAAATCTTTTAAGAATTTTGCATAAGCAGGTACTTGATTAATTGCATCTAAGAGAGGAATATTAATGTGTACTTGTTTAAATAATTCTAAATATTCCTGATTCTTAGTATCTTGGTGTTTTCTTAAACGTTGTGGATAAGGAATTGGAGGAGAATATTCAGGAGTTTCCTCTGTTTCTTTTTTCACTGGTAAGTCAGATGTTTCATTTTCTCGAGAAATTTGTTGTTTTTCATGGGTTTCAACTTCAACTTCCTCTATTTCTTCCTCTATTTCTATCATATTATCTTCCTTATTTGTATGCTCAATTTCTTCTAAAGAAGGTGATATTTCTTCTCCAACAGCCTTACCACTTCTTAGTACAGTTATAGCTTTTACTTGTTCATGTTGATTATTACCAGAAGTTGAGGGATCGCCTTGTGGTTGTCCCCTTGGATTAGGTTGTGGTTGGGCAGGAAAAATGCCTTTTCCTTTAGAATCGTGCTGATTATTAATCCTATCCACAGATGTTTGTAGTTTCCCCATGATTTGTATTAATTGCTGCATCATAGACTGTAAAGGTTCCTCTTGCACTTTTTTGTGTGGAGGCACATAAACATTAGAATTTTGCTGTGTATTAGGATATGTATTTTGTGTTTGTTGAAATTGAGGTGGAGGAGGTAAATATTGATTATTTTGAGGAGGTTGGTGTTGAGTTTGAAATTGTAAAATACCTTCTTTGGTATACATATGATTTGGAGGATTCCTCCAATTAGACTGGTATGAATTACCATAGGAGTTTTGGGGACCCCTATAATTATTCACAGCATTTATCTCTGCTGGAGCAATTTCTTGAAAATTTGAACTGTTAGGACATTCATTCGCAGAGTGTCCTAAAGTATGACAGTTGTCACAAAGTTCTCTTTTCTTCTTAGGTGGATTATTTTTTTCTACTGATATAGCTTCCACTTTACGTGCTAATTCTTCATATTTCAGTGTTAATTCATCTTCTGATTGTAATTGGTATAAACTTTTAGCTTTTTCCGTTCTACCAATTTCTTCTTTTTCCCATTGGGAAGCATTTTCGCTAAGCCAATCAAAATATGATTCAGCTTCATCGGCAGTTTTACTCAAAAATTCTCCTTGACACATAGTTTCAACTAACTTCTTTGATTTAGGTTCTAATCCTTCATAAAAGAAATTAATTAAACGCCATTTTTCAAATCCATGATGTGGACAAGCTAATAGGAGATCTTTAAAACGTTCCCAAACTTCAGGGAATGGTTCCTTTTCTTTTTGAGTAAAAAGTTTAATTTGACGCATCATGCTATTAGTTAAATTTTTTGGATAGAATTTTTTTAGAAATGCTTCATTCATATCATGCCATGAAGTTATAGATCCAGGACGGAGAGATAAAAGCCAAGCTTTAGCTTTATCTTTTAAAGAAAAAGGAAAAAGCTTAAGACAGATTATTTCAATAGGACAACTCTGATCAGAGAACGTACTACAAACTTCTTCAAATTCACGAATATGTAAATAAGCACGTTCTGTCCCCATTCCATGGAAAGTTGGTAAGAGTGGAATCATGCCTTGTCTAAAGTGAAAATTTCCTGTATGTCTAGGTAAAGTGATGCAAGAAGGAGTGATGTTTCTTTCTGGGGTAAATAAATCACGTAAAGGACGTTGTTCACGCTCTGGTAAAACAAAGTGTGGTAGATTTTCCTCCTGCTCACTATGAGCATCATCAACGATTGGTCCTTCAATTTCTGCCATTATTCTAGGAAATTGTATACTAGATGATTCACTAGAAATATTAGAATTATGTGGTACTTGATATAAAGCTTCAGTAGTATCTAAGGACATAAGAAGTAAAAGAAAAACTAAGTAATAAAATTATTATTATTATTATTATAGTTAAGTAAAAAAAAAAAAAACTCTTTTTTTTATATATATATATATTTTTTCTATTTTTATGTGTTTTTTTTTTTAAAGATGCACAAGTACATACTTATAAATATATAATTATTTCACAAGGACATATTATATATAGTTTTTTTTTTAATATATTTTTTTTTTATTATTTTCTTAAAAAGAAAACTAGATTATTTATAAAGTAGAATAGGTATATATATATATATATAGATAGATATAGTAGGAGAAAATAGTTTTAAAACCTAACTTATTTATTTATTTATTTTTATTAACCGATCCCCGGCAACGGCGCCAAAAACTTGACGACATCCTATTGATGCGTTTTCTTATCACACCCAAGTGTAGGTGATCGTACAAGTAATAAAGTTCTGGAAGTCCAGGTCGAACCCACAGGGAACGGAATAAAATTTAATTAAGTTAGGCAGATAACTATTTTGTCACTAAAAAGAAAATAAAAGATGATGGATTTTTGTGGGGTTTTACTAAACTACTAATTTTTATATGTTTGCAATAAAAGTAATTAAAGCTATTTTTTTCTTAACAGTTTATGGTAAAGATTTTAACAGTGCAAAATAAATTAACTAACATACTAGTAAGAAAAGGAAGAAAAATACATAAAAGCTAAATTTTTGTAAAATAAACTTTTTAGATTTAATAATAGCAAAAGATGGAAATAATACAGATATTTAAGCAAAACTATTATAAAACAGGAAATATTAATTAACTAGGGGAAAATGATTTAAAGGAATTGGGAATATGCAAACCAACACTAGATCCCACAACTTTTGTGCATTTGAAAAGCATTTGGCATTTAAGACCGCAGAGTCATTCTTTATTTAAAAATAAACTTTCACTAGTCAGGGTCATATCAAGTGTGTCAGGTTTGATATGAAACGACGTCGTTTGGTTTAAAGAAAAATAAAAAGGCAATTGGGCAGTAGCCAGGTTCGAACCGTGCCCCGCTGCGGACGTGGGTTATTCAGCGTCCAGTCCCCACCACTCTGCCACTACACAATTGCCTATCCATTATTGGATAGAAATATATATAAGCACATATTTGAAATATTAACTTTGTCATGTGAGTTGTTTGAGTATGCTAGGTGTTTTTTATGACAAAAGGCATAGTTTGACAATCCACATAATTAGGCTTTTTATTTCAAATATATATAATCTTTTGAGCCCATTATAGCCATAGTATATAAACATGTTAAATGGTCATAAACTATAGATACATAGATATTTTTGGCCATAAATGGAAAAATAACTCATCCAGATAAATTTGCCCATTTAAGATTAGTGCACAGAAGTTGTGGTTTCTAAGTTTTTATTGCATATCCCCAATTAGAGTTTTAGCCTACCATTTTAGAATTGAAACTGTCTTCGAAATAAAATTAAAAGATAAATTAAATAGGTGTAAACAGCGACTGCTCAATTAAAACTAAAGTTGTAAAACTAAGGTAAGAGTGAAATATAATATTATTATATTATTTTCCTACTTAACATGAGCTGGGGTTGAATTTGTGAAATCTGCAAAATAAGAGAGTTTAGTACAACTAGGCTAATAAAATATAAGTAACTGAAAATACTGAACCAAAAATAAAATACTAAACCTTTGACTTTGGATTCTTGTGGGGTCACAGTGGTTGAGCTCCAAGAACACAAATAAGGTCAAACCAAATCCAAATATACTTTTGGAGTGAGATATGGGTATGATGTACTTTTGGACTTTAGTAGGTGATTATAACAACTACGTGGCTAAGAAATCTGGCATTTAATCGCAAAATCTGTCTTTTAGTGAATGAAAATATTGCTATAAAAACTGAAAATTTGGATTTTCTAACTATTTTAGGGACAACTATAAGTACTACTAGACTAGAAATATTAAATCTAATTTTAAATAGGAATATTTTACTACTACAAAGTTGACAAAGGTCATACAAGAAAACAAATATTTTATTTTAAGAAATACAGTACACAAAGTTTTGCTACATATTTTTGAACATAAAATCATCAATTACATAAAAGTAAAATTTTACAACTACTAAAACTAGAAAAGGCAAAGAAAAACTAAAGTTTCCTATTTCTAGGGACAATAAAAAGTGCTCACATAATAACCTCCCCTAAACTATTCTCTCCCTAACAGTGATTGTGAAGCTCGTAGGCTGTTGTTTTGTGAATGGTGTGTTTTTTTTGCTTGTGGTGTTCTCTTCCTTTTATAGACGATTTTTGAAGGAAGAATCATCATTGCCTTCGTCACTCTGCCAATTCTTCTCTTCGCGTGGTCTTCATGAGCTTCGTTTTTCTTCATTTGTCAGAGGCTGCTTTGAATTTATCTGTTGAGAGAGAGAGAGAAAGAGATAGAGACAGAATGAGAAAAGAAAGGAAGAAAAAAATAATAATAATAATATATTAAAATAAACATACAACATCATGTTGTATCATTTCGTTTTTTTTTTTTTTTTTTTTTTTTTTTTTTTTTTTTGTTTGACAATTTGGTAAGTTTAAGTTATAATAGCCACATGAGAAATAATCTCATGTGGTTGTTACTCATTTTATTCCCTTCGTTTCACTTCATTTTTACCTAAACATATAAAATATGTAAAAATACATAATTACATGCATTTGAGTGACATCACTGTTAAATTATATTAATTCAAATATGCGTGTAAAACTAGGGATTTGGGGGATTAAATGCACATTGTGTCTATTATATTGGCACATAAATATGCAATATTCAATGTTTGTCAATCATCATCATCATCTCCATCTGAGAGAGTCAGAGGAGGAACAACTCAAATGTGGATCGACCCCTCTCGACAACTTGTTAAAGAACAGCTGATGCCCGTTCAACAAGAGTTAGAACAGGAATGGGAGGTGACACAACTCGCTGACGGGCAGTTGATGGTTGAGCTAGTTGTGTTTGAAAGGCCTGCTCGGCGTAGTATATCCTCTTCAAAGCCCTCGTCCACTATCTGAAACAAAACGAAAGTGGTTAGGAAGGAAAAAGGATGAATCGGACAGTACGAGGTGAAAAAGAGGAGAAGAATAATACCTGAGTAGAAGGAACTAAAGTCTTCTTGTTCTTGGTCGGCCACGGGCCCGGTGCCTTCTTAGAAGTTGGTCTCTTCGCTGCTTGTTTCTTATAGGAAGCCACTGGTGCAGCAACAGATTCGCTGGCCTCTGTGGCCGATGACATGAAAAATTGAAGAAATACCTCCAAAGCGATACTCTTAAATATTTGGGCCATCTCACAAATTCCTCTGAAATAACCGGTTGGGCTAAAAATGTCTGGAAGGTGAATGTCGCCTTCAGCCTGTCTGATCATTCCATAATTTTCTTCACTTGCTCACTATTAACGATCAGACCCCATTCTACCCAGTCCACGTTCACGGTAATGGCTGGTGCAACTGGAACCAATTGTGATAACCCGGATTGACGGGCATAGAGGGGAACAAAATAGTACTCAGCCCCACACTTATTGTTGCTGTAAGGAATGCTCGGGCTGATAATAATGTCTTTAGCCACCAAGTAGCTAGAGAATATCTCATTAGAGGTTATTTGGGTACCGGGGCTCCAATTGGCAGGGTTGGTAGAAAGTTGGAGGAATGACCGGAATTGAAGAGAGAAAAAGGGGGTAAAGAGATGAAGAGCCCGATTAGAGCACCCTTCATAGAAGAAAGTAAAACAATCCTCAAGGGTGTGTGAGGAAGGAGGAACATCCATGAATTGGACAGTAAAAATCAGAACATCGGCCAGCTGACAAGTAGCGGGCTAAAATTCTTGAAAGTATGAATACAACCAAAGCTGAAGTATCCATATCGGGCTTCCACCAGAACTAAAGCCCGAAAGAACAAAATCGGTCACATCTCAGACTAGGTGTGCCTAGACGAGAATGGCTAAGGCAAAAGGTTTGCTAGAGGCCAAGGCTAGAGCCAGAGTGGTATACTCTTTTGCCATGGCCTAACTGGTCGAGCAGAAAAGATACATGTTCAACCAGTAGATAAGAAATGCGGTGTGCTTAGCCTTGGACACTTCTGTTCCATCTTCGCCCATGGAAGCGGTCAGGAAACCTCTATAAGCTATAACAAGCCTGTAGGACACGGCCCTGTCTCTAACAGATTCTTGCTGGGGATAGGAAAAGCTAGCCGCTCCAACATCGAGCCTTGGAATAATTTCTTTCCCGTAGGGGTGAAGTCCGAGCAAGTAGCATATATCCTTGACAGTTGGTCCCATTAGACCACAACGAAACAGAAATCCATTACAGGAAAGGGACCAGAAGAGGTTCGATCGACTACGCATGATAGCATCGTAGATCCCCGTGCGGTTCCAGATTTTGGCCTTAGAAGCCGAAACCCTTGTTACCCATTTATCCCAGTTTGTAGCAGGTGTAGGCTAACCCCTGATCGGATGGGTGGCAGACCAAACTTTGCTCCAATGGACTGGAAAGACTCATTGGTAACAGGAGAAAAGTAAGGACTGAAGGTAGCAAGAGCGTCGCCGCGAAACGCCATACCTAAACAGGGTACCACCGGAGTGCCATCGGAAGTGCAGTAGTTAGAGAAGCAATCAGTGGAAATGGTGGAGGCATGGGCCTTGGTCAGTTGACGGACCACTCTACACTGGTTCTGCGAGGGCAGAGCATCCAAAAATGACTTTTTGGCCTTAGATGATGCCACCGGAGCAGTCTTGGGAGCCATTTCAGTGGGCAGTGATGAAGGTTTTTGTCGCCGGGAAAAATGGAGTTTTAGAGAGAAAAGCTCTGGGTTGAAAAGTTTTAGAGAGAGAGAGACGCAGATGATTTGGGGAAGTGAAGGGTTTTGATTTAATCCCATCATTTTATACGTTTAAGTATTAAATGAGGAGTGACTAGTGGGGTTCTCGAGATCTGACAAACCCTGTATGATAGACACATGGCAGTTTTCAAATTCAAAATGTCACATCAATCAAGGCGGGATGATTGACATTACATTTTGGGGGGCAGTTGTTTGCACCCAAAAACCACCAAAGTTTTTTGAGCCCGAGTGAGTTGGAACGGGCTAGGATCTGGCCGGCCCAGGGTTGTAAATAGTGATCGGGCTCAAAAAGTCACGTGATTCATAAGGGTAAAGCATAGCCTCAAGTAATATGTTAGTTCGATAGGCGATGAAGGTCAAGTACCCAATGATCGGGCACCATACTTGGAGTAGGTGAACAATGGCAAGTGTTGAAGCCCGATTGGTCAGATTTGCGCAAATGTTCACCATCGGGCATCCATGCAAGGAAGGCTTGGTAAGAGGAGGTGATGAGCCCGATTGGTCGGAAGAACGTATATAGCCGTCATCGGGCTCATACACGTCAAAGACATGACAGCTGGCGAGAGGGCAGTTCGATTCCTTGATAGGGCGTGAACATGTCAGCCCGATGAATTAGCTAGGCGGTTCTACCTCTAGCTATCATTATCCAAGAACGAAGGAGGCAGAGTCCATTTAGAAATGAATCTGTGTGTATTCAGCTGGATATAGAGTGGTAATCCCAAAGATTTTGGGATTGAATCAATCAAGATCAAGATAAGGAAGGAGTTTAAAGTTAGTAAGGATTTTGCCATTTTGTATCCTGCTTGGGGCGCAATTCATGGGGTTCTTACCATATTAGGATTGCTCTATGGCCGCTACATATAAAGAGGCAGGCCAAGCTACAAACCACTCTGCGTCGTCTCAAAAACAGCATGCATAGCATTCGAAGCATCCAACCCCGCGCTCTTACTCTACATCCACAACAATTAGGTCTGTCCTTGTTGTTTTCTCTTTACTGTTTTCATTCTTTTGAACAATCAGAGCCTGTTATGATTTTGTTCTTTACTTCTTTTGTGGTTATTTTTTCTAAACATTCAATAAGATACCCTCGTATTTTGTTAATCGTTTGTGATTGTTTATCTAGTAAACTATGCACTAATTATCTTATGCGCTTCAGTACTACCATAGAACTTTCCCTGAGGGTACTTTCCTACTCACCTCGCACAATTACCAATTAGAAGTAGGATTCATAAGCCTTGTGTAGGAAATTAGTTTGTACAAACTGAGCCCGTTTGGCTCTGGCATGCCCGTGCAAACTACTAGCAAACATTTTTGGCACGCCCGGTAGGACCTATAGTGCTAGAAGATGGCTCCAAAAAAAGACAACAAAACTGGGAAAAATGGACAGGACGACCTGGCCGTTAATTACCCACCAGAGGACGTGAGCACTTCCCGTTCACCACAGGAAAGTGCCTTGACTCTGGAAGTATTCTCAGAGGTCGTGAGACAGACCGTAAAACCTTTCTGGCAAGATTACCATGCTTTTCTAGGATCTATGGGAAATTTTCAAACGTTAATTAAATAAACGGCCGCGATGTGAGTCGGCCAGGATCAGTTGCTAGCGTCGGCGAAAGAGACCCATGCCACAGTAAACAACTTAGTCAGGGTCTTAGAACAGATGTAAATACAGGGCTAGTCGGAGATAATAAAGTTCTCGCCGGCGGATCTGGCACCGTTGGGTTTCCTGTGACTGATAAGCCAAAAGATCCACTGTATGTATGTCCGAATCTCCGAGAACAGAGCGGACTAAACAAATAGTCCGAGCCCACTGGATCGGCGATACTAGTGTTTATTCCACCTCTAGGCTAAGACACATAGATAATCGATCATACGGGTCCCCCTACCCACGCTTCTGGGGGACAAAGAGTTAACGATGTTTTTTGGCCACACCAGGCCGTTAACAACCAATATCAAGTCCCATCTCCCTTAGCACCTCCTGTTATAGTACAGCTTGTTATGCCATAAGCCATCAATAGGGATGAACTGGTGGTTGCCATACACGAAGAGTATAGCCCGTTAATGAGAAGGGTAGAAAGGCCGACGTATAGATGGCCATATCCGCTTGAAGTGGACCAAACCAATTTCCCTCAGGGTTATAAGGTCCCCAAACTTTACCCTATTTTCAGGAGAGAGCGAACACTCAACCATAGAGCATATAGGCCGCTTCATCGTGTAGTGAGGCCATGTGGGCGGTAATGACAACTTGAAGTTGAGGTTATTCCCTAATTCCCTCACCAGGATAGCCTTTATGTGGTATATCAACCTCCCTGCCAATTCTATTCAAAATTGGCCAGGGATGAAGGAGTTGTTTCATGATCAATTCTATAGGACAAAGCCTGAGACTTCTCTGGCAGATTTGTCGAGAAAGCTCTAGCTGGTAGGGGAGACGATTGAGACTTACTAGCCCGTTTCAGAAAGGCAAAGTACAGGTGCAAGACCGTCTTGCCCGAGGAAGAGTAAGTCAAGATGGCAATGGGAGGAATGTCTTTCGAGCTTCGTAAGAGGTTTGAAGGGACTGATTTCAGTGATCTGTTCGAGCTGGCCACGAGGGCCGCTCGTTATGAGTGTATCCTTCTGGATGAACAGGAGAAGAAGAATTCTTCCAAAGGAACGTACTACAAAGATCCCAATTACGAGGTCTATCTGGCGGATCATGACCTCGAAGCTGAAATTGACATGGCCGAATTGATCTGCAAACGGCCAATCGTGTGCAATGCCTTGAATAAACCCATCAATAATAATGCTATGGCAAAAATGATGGCGTTTGA
Organism: Hydrangea macrophylla; assembly: GCA_033977485.1. Classification (NCBI taxonomy): domain Eukaryota; kingdom Viridiplantae; phylum Streptophyta; class Magnoliopsida; order Cornales; family Hydrangeaceae; genus Hydrangea; species Hydrangea macrophylla. The sequence continues at coordinate 10,318,350 of CM066986.1, read as the reverse complement.
GGCAGGAAAAAATTATACATTTGATATCACTATGGCTGATCAAATTTTCGATGCCCTTCTGGCCAAGAAAGTGATCAAGCTAAGTGATGATCATCGGATACCAAAGGCCGATGACATCAACAATAAAGAGTACTATAAGTGGCACAACTCATGAAAACACTCTACTACTAAAAACTACGTTATTTTTTGTAATATGATACAGGAGAACGTAGAACAGGGAATATTCAAGGTTTCTGACAAAGCCATTGGTATTGATGCCAATCCTTTCCCCCAGATCATGGGCACAAACATGGTGGTGCCCGATTTAAACAAGCTGACCAGGCCCAAACCGAAAGTTGACTTGACAGAGGTACTGGAAGGAAAACCAAGATAGAGGAAAGGGAAGTAGGTTGCTACTTCGGCCATGGAAGGAAGGTAACGATTCACAGGAGAGAAAGGAGCTCGAACGAAAGGTCGAAGTTGAAAGGGCCCTATCGAACACTGACGGTTTGATAGCTGATCTACGTCATCAGCTTCACCTAATTGAACAAGGCCTCTATCCAAGATGCAAGGCCGATGTCAAGAAAGAATCAACAGGCTCAAGCAAGAGTCCAAGGTTGAGTGAACATAGCAAACAAAGCCCACGGAGGTCGGTTCATGACAGGTTCACATTGCCAAAGCAACATCAGTCTAAGCCCGAATAGAAGCCTAGATCATCTCCAATAATGTAGGGTGGTTTAAAAAATTTAGGCCGATTAGGAGAGAAACGTCATCAAATGTCGTCTAAGCCCAACGCGCTAACCAGGGTCTCAACATCTGACATGCGTTCGATAATGGTGCTTCCTCCAAGCGTGGAACAGGAAAGATGGCATCGAGTTAAACACCACAAATTCCCAGCAGTGCCCAAGTATAACAGATCCCAAAAGAGGAGATTTCAGAGGGCAAGGCAGGCTGAGAAAGAATGATAGTATTGGGAAGACCGGGCTTATAATCCGCCAAGGATCCTACGACCCTATGTACCTGTTTCTCCAATAAAACATTAGGCGGAGGAACAAACGGTGACCGATAAAAACAAAGGTGATGGGCCAATGCAATTCACCAAGCAAATAAAGCGTCTCGGAGTTGGACAATCTTCAGAGCAGTGTAAAGTTTAGAAAATTGAGGAGATCGATGATTTTTTAGACTCGGACGACTCAACGATCCAATTTGGGACTATCCCAAAAGAAGTCTCAACTAATATGGTGTTCACCCTGCCAATGTCTTTTATGGTCAAGCCAAATCAACCACCGGCCATGGAAGAGGAATTGGTAGAAGACCAGATCAAGGAGGCAGCAGCCATAGAAGAGTTGTTCTTGAATGTTGGTGCAATCGTTAGACCATAGATAGTGGAGGCCACAAGCAAAAAAGTGGACGCCATCGATCAGCAGACCGATCAGCCTAAGATTACCATCTTGAGGCTGAAGGAGCAACAAAATTAAAAGGGCCTATTAAGTTTGTCTTTTAAAGACCCACGTATCAGATGTCCCAACACTTGAAACTGTTGTACATTAAGGGGCATATTGAAGGAGTACCAATAAATAGAATTCTCATTGCTGGGGGCTCTACTATTAATATCATGCCCTAGATCATGCTGAGGATTCTACAGAAGTTTGAGTCAGAGTTTATTCTGACCGAAATGAATGTCCAAAGTTTTACAGGAGCACCGTCAAGGACCAAAGGCATCTTGCCTTTGGAGTTGACAGTAGGACACAAAACTATAATGACTACTTTCTTCACTGTAGAGACATCGGCCGTGTATAACGCGTTGCTAGGTCGAGACTGGATCTACCCTAACTATTGTATTCCATCCACCCTGCATCAGTTACTAATTTTTTAGAAGGGATATGAGGTGGAAATTGGGGCCGATACAAAGCCATTCATAGCATGAATACAAACAGTTGATGCGTTGACATATGAAGATGACATTGGACCAGTTAAGTTGTTGGGATGTGGCAAGATGGGTCGATTGAACGCGGCCACATTCGTCAAAGAAAACACCCAGAACCTGAAACCATGTTACTATCGCTTCAATCGGGACAGAGGAAGGTAGACCGATGGAGCTCAATGAAGAAGATGTTATCGATGAACCCACAACCGATTGAGGTTCAGAGACAGCTAGACTTAAGGGCCAGCATGGCCAGGTGGTGTGTATATTTGGCTGATAAAAGGTTAGAAATCGGCTAAACCGATGGTGAAGTTAACTTGGCCGATTATATCTACGAAGAAGAGAGCCCAAAAGAAGAAGAGGTCCAAATGAAGGAATTGGAGACAGCCATTGCAAAACTGGATGACCTCAAGGCCGATGTTCAAGACCCCCTTTGGAAGTCAACTTGGGCAATGAAGGAGAGCATAAGCCAACTTATGTGAGTCAGATGCTGAAACCACAGTTCAAGGTCGATGTAATAGCCCTCTTACACAAGTATAAGCACTGCTTTGCTTGGGACTATGACGAGATGCCAGGGCTGTCTAGAAAGCTGGTAGAACATCGATTGCCAATGAAACCAGGATTTAGACTGTTCAAACAGCTACCTAGGCGCATGTCTCCCGAAGTCACTCTGAAGGTAAAGGAAGAAATAGAGAGACTCCTTGGGGCCAATTTCATTTGGACAACAATGTACGTAGAGTGGGTTTCTAATGTGGTTCCAATGGTAAAGAAGAATTGGAAGCTCCGAGTGTGTATTGACTTCATAAATCTAAACATGGCTACCCCAAAAGACGAGTACCCAATGCCCATGGCCGATCAACTGATTGATTCGGCCGCCAAACACAAAATTTTATCCTTTATAGACAGGCATATGGGATATAATCAAATTTACATTGCTGAAGAAGATGTCCCAAAGACAGATTTTCGATGCCCAGGGGCAATTAGGACCTTTGATGGGTCGTGATGCCATCCGGGTTGAAAAATGCTGGAGCCACCTATCAACAGGCAATGAATTCAATCTTCAATGACATGATTAGATGATTTATGGAAGTAGACATTGATGATGTGGTGGTAAAGTCTGGAAGCAACGCCAAGCATTTGGCTGACCTTGAGAAAGCATTTGAAAGAATGCGGACTCACAAGCTAAAGATGAATCCACTCAAATGTGCATTCGGCGTCTCAGCAGGAAATTTCTTGGGATTCTTGGTGCACCAAAGAGGCATTGAGATAGATAAAAACAAGGCTCGGACTATCCAAGATGCAAAAGCCCCAGCTAACAAGAAGGAATTGTAGAGGCTCCTCGGGAAAATAAACTTCCTTAGAAGGTTTATTTCCAACTGCATAGGGAAAACGCAAGTGTAGACCCCACTGCTCAAGATCAAGACTGACGAAGAGTTCAAGTGGGATGATAGTCACCAACAGGCCTTTGAAGGGATAAAGCAGTACTTATCTACCCCTCCAGTATTGATGCCACCTAAGAAGGTTAGGTGTCTCAAATTGTATATATCGGCCTCTGGTTGCTCTGTAGGAAGTATGTTTGCTCAGGATAATGAGCAAGGTAGTGAGCAGGCCGCTTATAACTTAAGTAAAATTTTAACTCTAACTGAGCAGCGCTATGCATCGATTGAGAAGTTATGCTTGGCATTGTATTTTTCTTCACAAAAATTAAGAACATATATGCTGCCCGTTTCTACTTATATTATATGTCAAACTAATGTGATTAAATACATGCTGTCAAGACCTATTATGTATGGACGAATTGGAAAATGGACCATGGCCCTCATGGAATTAGCCATTCAATACCGATCATAGCAATCGGTCAAGGGCCAGGCCATAACCAATTTTGTAGCCGATCACCCAGACCCTACTGATCTGGGAGATCTGTCACTGGCACCCAAAATAATAAATACATCCTTAGTTCCATGGACATTAATCTTTAATGCGTCCAAGAATGCAGAAGGTGCTGGGGTAGGGGTGGTTCTTGTATTACCCAAATATAAAATGACTAAGATGTCATTTCGGCTCGATTTCAAGTATATAAACAATTAGGCCGAAAACGAAGCACTTATCATCGGAATGGAGGTACTCCTTAAGATGGGGGCATCGTCCGTACATATAAAAGGAGATTCAGGGTTAGTTATCGGATAGATATCTAGTGAATTCTAAAGAAAAAGCTGGGAACTATGCCCGTTCCACTCCGTGGCCACTCAGTTCATGGACTCGTTCGATGACGTAAGTATAAGTTATATTCTGAGGTTAACAAATGCAGAGGCTGATAGGCTCGCCAAAGCAGGATCGACCTCGGCCTCACAGAAGAGAGCAGAATATCAGGCAATTTTAGTACAAGTCCGATCGCTACCATCAATGACAAAGAGAGGCTGGTACACTACAACCAATTCGGTCTTGATGGTGACGATGATTCGAGAATCCCTATCATCGAATATTTGAAACACCTAAACATCAGGATGGACCGAAAGGTAAGACTGTTCGCAGTCCGTTTTGTGGTGCTTGATGGGGAGTTATTCAAGAAACCTATCGGTGATTACATTATCTTAAAGTGCCTAGGCAAGAAGCAAGCTATGCAGGTAATGGTTGAAGTCTATGAGGGGAATTATGGAGCACATCAAGCCGACACCAAAATGAAGTGGCTTTTAAGGAAGAACAACTATTATTGGCCTGGCATGTTAAAGGATTGCATCAGTTATGATGCCAAAGAATGCCAAGCTTGCCAGAAGCACGGTCGGATTCAACGGGTGACAGCTAAGGAACTCCAGTCCATAATAAAACCATAGCCGTTTATAGGATGGGCAATGGACTTAATTGGTAAAGTACTTCCACCTTCATCGGGCCAACATTGTTTCATCATAGTAGCTACAGACTACTTTACAAAATGGACCGAGGCTATACTATGCAGGATGGTGACTCAGGCTATAGTAATTAAATTTATAGCAGAACACATAATACACCAGTTCGGCCTCCCAGAAACCATAATGGTCAATCAGGGGTCAGTGTTTACAGGAACAGAGACCATGGCCTTTGCTGAGAGTAGATGAATTACTATTCTTAATTCCACCTCGTATTATGCACAAGCCAACGGCCATGCCAAGTCCTCTAACAAGATCCGTAAGGGGATCATTGAGAAGATGGTTAAGGAGAACCCGAGAGAATGGGACAAGTTGCTATCCGAAGCACTTTGGGCCTATCGGACTTCTAAAAGGTCTAGTACTAGGGTTACACCATTTATGTTGACCTTTGGGCATGATGCTATGTTACATATGGAAGTTACATTCCGATCAGCAAGGAGGGCTTTATAAAATCAACTTGAGCCCACTGAATACACTACAGCTATGATAGCCGAGCTGGAAGGGCTCAATGAGATGAGACTATTGGCCTTGGATTCATTAAGAGTGTAGAAACTCCGGGCAGCCCAAGCATACAATAAAAGGGTGAAAGAGAAAACCTTCTGCATGGAGGATTTGGTTTGGAAGGCTGTTTTGCCTATCGGAGACAAAGATAATTGTTATGGGAAGTGGTCGGTCAACTGGGAAGGTCCTTTCACTATTTACCAGGTCAACAAAGGTGGTGCATACAGGCTACGCGATATGAATGGAAAAGTTCATACCAGGCTAATAAGCGGTCAGTTTTTAAAGTCCTACTATCCTACTTTATGGGAAATCATTGATTTAGAGTAAAGACCAACTGAGATAGAATATGAGCTTCTCATTAATTATGAGCTTGAGTAATCAAAAATATCGTTGTATTAAATAAAGCTGAGCACAACTTACTTAAAATGCTTACAAAATATATATACATATATATATATATATAAATACATCAGAAGTAAAAAGTCGGCCTCTAGGCTGACTTAAAATTCTTAAGCTTGGCTCGTGAATCCTCCCAAGTTCTTTCAGCTCTAGCACGGTCTTGCTTCTCTTTGTTGAGCCGTTGAGACCAAATATGGGCAGTTGGAGTATTGGCTTGTAGTTGGTCACTACACTTCTGAGCATCTCCTCCCAACTAAGCCAAGGCCTCATCAACCTTTACCAGGGCCACATCATTGGTAATGACCTCTGCCTCAAATTTTTCTAGCTGCGCCATGAGCGTGGCAACACGAGCTTGAAGCCAGGCATCTCAGGTAATTACTTGAGCCCGAGTTACTTTCCCAGCCTCATACTTCCTCTTGGCAGACTGGAAAAACTGCATCGCTCTCTGCTTGGCATTAAGATGAGTTTCAGCCTCAGTCTGAACAATCGAGGCCGAATGATCCAAGATGTGGCAGCCTGGTAGCCATTCCTGGATCTCCCTAAGCAAAGCATGCTGCCCGAAAAAGAGCGAAGGATCACCAACAAGGGTAGCCAATGCAGCATTGAGCTCAGTGGTTGGTGGGAGACAGATCAGACCACAGGAAATCAGCTAGAGAACAAGGTCCTTAGACCGCTGCAGACTTGAGGGCGAGGTGGCGTCAGATTCAAGAGAACCTAGATTGAACACTCTAAAGTCCAGGCCGGTGAAGAAGTCATCAAAAGGGATAAACAGCTCTGGACCCAAAGGAATGGCCTATTTAAAAGTCCAAGGCCAAGGGTTAATATTAGGAAAGACACCAGAGAAATAAGCCCGAACAAAAATGAAATTACTTGGGCAAATGATGACGTGGAGGCTAATACGTCCTGTGATGCAGCGTCCTCACGGCTTGGCTGGTGGTCAGGAACCTGGGTTGATTGTTAACTTGGCCCAATAGGGGAGCCATAACAATATCCCCTATCAAAGTTCCAATGCCCATGCATGTGCTGGGTTGAACATTTCAGTCAATGGCCGGAGTGGCGACTGGAGCTCGGTCATCGCTCCCTGGGGCCGGGTCCTCCGAAAGAGTAGAAGCAACAGAATCGGCCATAATCGTCGCTTCTATACTCTTCACAGCCGATCCCGTTGCAGTTGTTGAGTCAGCCCGATCAGTCACGACATCTCCGCCGGTGCATTCTGGCAAGTCAGAGGCCGGTTGTGCTATTTCTTCCCCGACTGTGTCCAGGGTGACATCATCCCCATGCAAGTCTTCACTACTAGAGGAGAGAACCACCGATTCTGGTTCCCCCGTTGGGCCAGCATCATCATCATCATCATCTCCATCTGAGAGAGTCAGAGGAGGAACAACTCGAATGGGGATTAGCCCTCTCTCGGCAACTTATTTAAGAACAGCTGCTGCCCCTTCAACAAGAGTTGGAACAGGAATGGGAGGTAGCACAACTCGCTTACCGACAGTTGAAGGTTGAGCTAGTTATGTTTGAAAGCCTGTCCAGCAGGCAGTATATCCTTTTCAGAGCCCTCGTCCACAATCTGAAACAAAACGAAAGTGGTTAGGAAGGAGAAAAGGATGAATCGGACAACATACGGTGAAAAAGAGGAAAAGAATAATACCTAAGTAGAAGGAGCTGAAGTCTTCTTCTTCTTGGTCGGCCCCGAGCCTAGTGCCTTCTTAGAAGTCGGTCTCTTCACTGCTTGTTTCTTACGGGAAGCCACTGGTGCAGCAACAGATTCGCTGGCCTCTGTGGCCGATGACATGGAAAATTGAAGAAGTACCTCCGAAGCGGTACTCTTAAATATTTGGGCCATCTCACAAATTCCTCTGAAATAACCGGTTGGGCTGAAAATGGTTGGAAGGTGAATGTCGCCTTCAGCCTGTCTGATCGTTCCATAATTTTCTTCACTTGCTCATCATTAACGATCAGACCCCATTATACCCAGTCCACGTTCACGATAATGGCTGGTGCAATTGGAACCAATTATGACAACCCAAACAGGCATAGAGGGGAACAAAATAGTACTCAGCCCCACACTTATTGTTGTTGTGAGGAATGCTCGGGCTAAAAATAATATCTCTGGCCACCATGTAGCTAGAGAATATCTCATTATAGGTGATTTGGGTATCGGGGCCCCAATTAGCAGGGTTGTTAGAAAGTTGGAGGAATGACCAGAATTGAAGAGAGAAAAAAGGGGTAAAGAGATGAAGAGCCCGATTAGAGCACCCTTCATAGAAAAAAGTAAAACATTCCTCAAAGGTGTGTGAGGAAGGGGGAACGTCCATGAATTGGACAGCAAAAATCGGAATATCGGCCAACTGACAGGCAGCGGGCTGAAATTCTGGGAAGTATGAATACAACCAAAGCTAAAGTATCCATATCGGGCTTCCACCAGGACCTAAAGCCCCCGAATGAACAAAATCGGTCACATCTCAGACTAGGTGTGCCCAGACGAGAGTGGCTAAGGCAAAAGGTTTACTAAAGGCCAAGGCTAGAGCCAGAGTAGTATACTCTTTTGTGATGGTTTGACTGGCCGAGCAGAAAAGATACCTATTCAGCCAGTAGATAAGAAACGCAGTGTGCTCAGCCTCGGACACTTCTATTCCGTCTTCACCCATGGAAGCGGTCAAGAAACCTCCACAAGCTGTAACAGGCTTGTAGGACACGGCCCCGTCTCTAACAGATTCTTGCTGGGGATAGGAAACGTGGGCCGCTCCAACATCGAGCTTTGGAATAATTTCTTGCCCGTAGGAGTAAAGTCCGAGCAAGTAGCTTATATCTTTGACAGTTAGCCCCATCGAACCACAGCGAAACAAAAATCCATTACAGGAAGGGGACTAGAAGAGGAACGCAGAGAAGAAAAGGGATCGGTCAATCTCTAGCTTCGACCGACTAAGTATGATGGCATCATAGATACCCGTGCACTTCCAGATTTCGGCCTTAGAAGCCGAAACCCTTGTTACCCATTTATCCCAGTTTGTAGCAGGTGTAGGCCAACCCCCGACCGGATGGGTGACAGACCAAACTTTGCTCCAATGGACTGGAAGTTGGAGGGAAGACACATTGGTAACCGAAGAAAAGTAAGGACTGAAGACAGCAGGAGGGTCGCCGCGAAACACCATACCTAAATAGGGTACCACCGGAGTGCCATTGGAAGTGTAGTAGTTAGAGAAGCAATCAGTGGAAATGGTGGAGGTATGGGCCTTGGTCAGTTGATGGACCTCTCTACACTGGTTATGTGGGGGCGGAGCATCCAAAAATGACTTTTTGGCCTTAGATGATGCCACCGGAGCAGTCTTGGGATTCATTTCAGTGGGCGGTGATGAAGGTTTTTGTTGCCGAGAAAAATGGAGTTTTAGAGAGAAGCTTTGGGTTGAAAAGTTTTAGAGAGAAAAAGAGAGAGACACAAATGATTTGGGGAAGTGAAGGGTTTTGATTTAATCCCATCATTTTATACATTTCAGCATTAAATGGGGAGTGACTAGTGGGATTCTCGAGATCTGACAGACCCTACATGCCAGACACATGGTAGTTTTCAAATTCAAAATGTCACATCAATCAAGGTGGGATGATTGACATTACCTTTTGGAGGGCAATTAATTGCACCCAAAAACCACCAAAGGTTTTTGAGCCTGAGTGAGTTGGAATGGGCTGGGATCTGGCCGGCCCAAGGTTGCAAAATGTTAGAAAATCACACATTAAAAAAATAAATAAATAAATCATACTCACTAAAGCCCTGTTTGGCACTAACTATTGCTTATGAAATTCCTTTGGAGGAAAAAAAACCTAACTACTTTTGATAGAAGTTGTACAAAGAAAGTTTATTGCCAATTGCATATTTCTGCAATTGACTCACATTTTGTTGCAATTGAATCGTAGAATCTAATTTGCCAAATAGTTCAATTTTAACTTTTAGAGTTATGGAATTACTGTAAACTCCAAAACATGTTGCCAAAACACCCTCTAAACTTTGATCATCTATGGTTCAAAATTCAAATAATGCTGAAGTTGCTGCAAGAGAATGGATGAACATTATTGAGAATCATGGAAGGCCCACCAATAACTCGGAAGATCAGTGTAGCACCATCAAAGGTCAGTTTTGAATGAGCAACACCGACCTACCAACCCCAACCCACCCAATTATATCCCATATGGAAAAACCAATCTTTCCTCCAATAAATACATACGGTCATAAATATCACATGCCCCCTAAGGCTATGTTTATTGCTCTAACCATCACAAAGAAGCCGGTTAGTTTTCCCTGTAAACAAGACATACAAAAGTGTTCTCTTGGTATTTTCTTTTCCTTCCGTCACTAAATCCACGAACCAATTATATAGTAGTAGAGCATTCACATCACTACTCTTCAAAATGAAGGGAACACGAACACTTCACAAGAGGTAGTAAAAGAATGAAACTAAGGCTGCAATGCCACTTAAAATTCGGAGTCTATCTAACCTGTTTTCATTTCTCATCCTCTCTTTCTGTGCACTTCTGAATACAACTAACACGACTCGATCTCTTCACCATAATTCTTACTACTGCAACAGCTCACCATTTCTTTCACCACAAGAAAACTGTTTCTTCCATTAAAATGAGCACCATGTCTCCCAACTGCATACTCAAGTCTGCTAATTCGAGAGTCATGGTAACACTCAGCTTCTTCAGTATAAATCGCTCTAAACCTCATAACTATAATGCCTCTACAACTTGATAGGGAAAGCAGGAAGAACAGATACGAATCATATTAAGAAATCGATGTCTGTCAGCCAACGCCTTCACCCACAAAGGCACAACGTGGGATATGATCTTAAAAACAATGTGAGACAGAGCTTTAGGTTACCAACTGAAGTTGAATGCTATTAAGAAAGGACAAAACAATATCAAAGAATTGATCACTTAGAATGGCTATAGCACCTTCTCAAAGATTACAGTAAGCATATGGCAAGGTTAACCCAAACCCAATGCTAACTTAGAACGGACTAGAACAAACTATTCACAAATTTCAGAATGGATCTGGACTCAAAATCACAAGTCACAATCTGATTTTCCACTGGACTTTAGACAAAGTAATATAGCAACCAATTGATCCCCATCTCATATATTTTATCTAAATCAGGCTAGACATAACCCAACACAAACTTAGAACAGACTAGAACGACGTTCCACAAATTTCAGAATGGACAGGCTCAAAATCACAAGTCACAATCTGATTCTCCACTGGACTTAGACAAAGATATAAATCAACCAATTGATTTCCCATCTCATATATTCATCAAAATTAAGCTAGACTTGGCCCGAATTGAGAGGACAAGCGGTTGAGTTTAGATTTGAACAGACTCTACTAAAGCTCGGACCAAGCCAAGAGCCAAGAATCTAACTCAGGTTAGACTTGGCACGGATTAAGAGGACCATCGATTGAACTCAGGTTTTAACAGAGTCTACTAAAACACGAACCAACCCTTTATGCACTTGCAGCCAAGCTGGGTGGGCCCGCTCTCAACGGTGTAATTCAATACTATGAAGTCAAACATTCCTTTCTGCCAAAAAGGCTCCAAACCAATAATTTGTGCACATTTATGATTATGTTGGGCCCGTTTTGTAATGCTGCGGGTATTCTGTTTTTCGATTTTTGTTCTCAAATAATAATAATAATAAATAAATAAACGAAAACCGAAAAACAAAAGCCCCAAACCTAACAACGTGGCCCCTAATTATACATAAACAATTGGAAACTAGCTCATTGCTAATTCTAATTTCATCTGATTAAGATGACTACTTTGAAGTAACCCCACTAAAAATTCAAAAATAAATACTTGAAGAGCAAAGCTAATTAAAACACTTTTTTTATCCTTTTCACATGATTAAGTTCAAGGTCTGTAAGTAATTATAGGATAAAACCCTAAAGATTGGATTTTTTTTCTTCATAGAACTGTAAAAAAAAAACATAGGACTGTTAAGAAGTTTAACATTTCGTTACTAGTGGCGGTCGTCAGAGGCATCAGCGTCGATCGGAGACTTGTCGGCAGTGGAATCGTCGGCGTCGGCGTCATCAGGGTCGCGAGATGGGTCAGATTTGTTGATGGCGGCTCGGGCCTTGTCGAGCCAGGGCTTGAAGGCGAGTTCAATGGCTAGCCAAGCAGCAGCTAGGGCTCCGAACACCACGATCGTCGATTTCAGAGAGTTCGACTTCGTTGATTGCGCCATTGAAAGCTTTGAATCAGAGACTGTTGTTTCTTTCTTCAACTTTTTCTCCTTCCTGTGCAAGTAATTAGCGAATGTGACTTCTTGTATGTATTATGTATGGAGTAAGTCTTGGGCATCGAAACGGAGGTCCCGATCATTCGGTGTACTAATTTGGTGTATTATTTTTGGTGACTATAGTATTGTTGATTTTTTACTTTTTATTTTAATTAATAAGAACACATCACTTATTGTAATACATATTATTCCATATTTTATAGTTAAATTCCATTCATTTTAGCTTATAAAAATCAGTGCAAAATAAACTTGAACCACCCCAATTGAAATTACTTCTATATGAAATTATTAGGAATGAAGACTTTCTCTCCCAATCAAGATCTGTAACGGCCAAATCATGATCATGATTCACTGCTTGTGTACAGCATTTTCATTTACTGTATTCCTTGATCTTAGGTGTGTACAACTGTGTAATTCCTTTTTTTCTTGTTTACATATCTTGTATAAATAGCACTGTATTGTAAACCCAATATTTATATAATCAAAAATCCATTCTCTCTCAAAACTGTTTATGGTATCAGAGCATTTTAAGCTCCCACGAGTCCTCCAAAAGATCCTAACTTTTTTTTTTATTGAAATTCTTATCTTATCATGACAGAAAAAGGCACTATGATCACATCTCCTCCCAACCAATCAATTGTCTCAGTCTCTCCAAGCCAAAGCAATCTCATTGCTCTCAATTCAACACAACTACCTGTTAAGTTAACTCCAGAAAACTACCCTTCATGGAAGGCTCAGTTCGACTCACTACTTTTCGGCTACGATCTGCTCGGATACATTGACGGATCGAAGCCTTGTCCTTCTGCTGAGCTGATGATTGAAGGAAAACCAACTCCCAACCCGGAGTTCATTCTATGGCAAAGACAAGACAAGCTACTTTTTCATGGAATACTCTCATCTCTCTCAGATCGAGTAATATCAATGGTCAGCTCGTCAAAAACTGCTGCTGAGGCGTGGAATCGCCTTGCGAAATCCTATGCTAATTCATCATCTTCTCGGGCTATGGGATTGACGGATCAACTCTCTGAAGGTCGAGGAACAAGATCCATCACTGAATACCTCGGCTTCATTCGCGGCATTGCCGATGAACTCGCTATCATTGGCTCGCCAGTACCAAATCACAATCTCATTCTTCATGTTTTGAATGGAATTGGTCCTAAATTTAAGGAACTCGCTGCCGCTGTTAGAGCGCGAGACACTGTCATAAGTTTTGAAGAACTTCACGACAAACTTGTGGAATACGAATCATTCCTTAAACGTGAAGAAAGTCGTTCCGCTGTTATGACTGCTAATACTGCTCGTTTCAATCAGCAACGACAAGGAAATCAACTCCAAAAGAGGAACAACTACCAAAATCGCAACAACCAAGGTGGTCAGCACTTTGACAACACTAACAATAACCAAGGAAACAGCTCCAATAAAGGCACTACTGTCACCTGTCAATACTGTGGCAAACGAGGACATAATGCTCGTGAGTGCTACTCCTTGAAGCGACAACTCGGACTGCCTGTACCACCTCGAGCCAATCACACAACCACAGGTGGTGGTCGTGGCTCAAACTCTAGCTGGCTCCTTGACACTGGTGCTTCTCACCATGTCACTGCTGATTTGAACAACCTCTCGACTCGGCAACCCTATGAAGGACCCGACGATATTATAATTGGTGACGGTACATGTTTGCATATTACACACACTGGCAACTCCACACTCACCTCCCCTACTAGTTCCTTTTCACTTTCAAATGTTTTATGCGTTCCATCCATGAAACAGAACTTAATCTCCGTATCCCAATTTTGCAAGACAAATAATGCCTCAGTTGAATTTTACCCTTCTTCCTTTTGTGTGAAGGATCTAGCCACGGGGGCACCTCTCGCTCGAGGGCGGACCAAGAATGATGTGTACGATTGGTCAAGCACAAGGGAGATCCATCCAGTGACAAAGCAAGCGTGTTATAGTGTCAAGACTTCTCTTGATCAGTGGCATAATCGCCTTGGTCACCCATCGTCAAAAGTCCTTAGTCAAATTGTGTCATCTAATAAACTTCCTGTGCAATCAAATCAGAGTCTGTCAAAAATGTCATTTTGTGACTCATGTCGTTGTAATAAAAGTCACAAATTTCCTTTTGGTGTGTCAAGTTTAAAAAGCCGCTGGCCTTTGGATTTATTGTATACAGATGTTTGGGGTCCATCCCCTATTCGTTCAATGGATGGTTATTCTTACTATGTTATTTTCGTAGATCACTACACAAAATATTCATGGTTATTTTCTATGGCACATAAATCTGATGTCTTCTCTCTATTTCCGAAATTTAAAACCATGGTTGAAAATTTTTTCAAAACCTCCATAAATACAATTTACTCAGATGGTGGCAAGGAATACCAAGGCTTAAAAACTATGTTTGAAACTTCTGGGATTCAACATTTGATCTCCCCACCATACACCCCACAACATATTGCTTCCGCAGAACGCCGCCACCGTCACATTGTTGAGACGGGCCTCACCCTGTTACATCGGGCATCTCTACCTCTCTCTCTTTGGTCCTATGCATTCAAAGCTGCGGTTTACCTTATCAATCGCCTTCCCACGTCGATACTTGATAATAAATCGCCATTTGAATGTCTTTTTAATACCTTGCCAAATTATTCCAAATTGAGAGTTTTCGGGTGTCTTTGTTATCCATGGCTTCGGCCCTACAATAATCACAAATTAGAACAACGGTCAAAGCCCTGCATCTTCTTGGGTTATTCAAATGTCCACAATTCCTACATTTGTTTTGAACCCACAAATCACAAGTTTTATTTTTCCAGACATGTTCATTTTATTGAAGATCATTTTCCTTCTTTGTCTTCCTTAAATGAGCATGACAAGGTCAATGATTTCACTCTTTCTAAATGGGCCGTGATCTCTCCCTCCCTTAAATCACTTCATCTTGAAAATCCCTACAAAAATGCCTCACCCACCTCACCCTCATCTCATTCTCCAAATTTGACACCTTCCCCTCCCAATTCCATCACCACCCTATGCCATGATTTTCAAAATCTTATCCCAGTTTATACTCCACCACCAAATCCGAATGACAGCAATATCTCACCCCCCATTCCTACTCAAGCTACAACAACTTCCTCTGCCTCTATGCCCCACAAACACTCCTCCCACAAACACTCATCTTCCTCTTTGTCCAGATTTGAAGGCTCCTCTCCATCCAAGTCTCATTCTATTTCTGACACTGTACACGCTGGCAGCACCCCATTGGTTGTGGATCTCAACTTGGAAACTTTTCCAAACGACGCGTCTCTTGGGTCCTCTAGGCATGAACTTTCTCCAAGGCTTGACTCTTCCCAACCTCACTTATCATCTCAGCCCCTCACAACCGTAAACCCTCCCAACAATCATATCATGACCACACGCTCCAAAAATAATATTTTCAAACCTTCAACCAAATTCTCTTACGCTGTTTCCAAATATCCACTTCCTCAAACCCTGGAACCTACCTCAGTTTCTCAAGCCCTCGCCAATCCCAAATGGAAAGAAGCCATGTGTGATGAGCTCACTGCTCTCATTAATAATGGAACCTGGGAACTTGTTCCACGCCAAACCAAACAGAATATCGTTGGGTGTAAGTGGGTTTTTCGTGTTAAGCGGAGACCTGATGGTAGCATTGATCGCTACAAAGCTCGACTTGTTGCCAAGGGTTTTCACCAACGCCCTGGGGTTGACTACCATGAGACATTCAGTCCCGTTATCAAGCCTACCACCATTCGCATTGTTCTCACCCTCGCACTATCACATGGTTGGCCAATTCACCAGTTGGATGTCAACAATGCCTTTCTTCATGGGCATTTATCCGAAGAGGTGTTTATGACTCAACCTCCCGGTTTTGTTGATCGCTCTCGGCCTCATCATGTCTGTCGCCTCCACCGGTCTCTTTATGGCCTTAAGCAAGCGCCTCGCGCTTGGTTTCAGGAATTGAAGACTTTCATCATCTCGCTTGGTTTTACCAACTCCAAGAGTGACACCTCTCTTTTTATATATACAAAGCAAATCTCACTGTGTTCTTTCTTGTCTATGTTGATGATTTGTTACTTACAGGGAATTCCTCAACCTTTATCCAGCAAACTATTGAGGCTCTCTCAAGACGATTCTCCATCAAGGATCTTGGTTTCCTTCATTATTTTTTGGGTGTTGAAGCTATTCCCACCAGTCATGGTCTCTTTCTGTCTCAACATAAGTACATTTGTGACCTTCTCACCCGCTTCAACATGGAAGGCATGAAGGAGTCTGTGACACCCATCAACTCTTCTACCCACTTGACTCTTCGTGATGGCACACCTCTCGCGGACGCCACCAGCTACCGTAGCCTGATTGGTGGTATGCAATATCTCTCACTTTCTCGTCCCGATATTGCTTACTCTGTCAATAAGCTTGCCCAGTTCATGCATGCCCCTACACAAACACACTGGACTGCTGCCAAACGTCTTCTTCGCTATCTAAAGTACACAATATCATACGGGTTGTTTCTCCGTCGCTCCCAACCACTCCAACTCACTGCTTACTCTGACGCCGACTGGGCAGGCAACCGTGATGATTGTACTTCCATTTCTGCTTATGTTGTTTTCCTTGGGTCAAACCCAATCTCTTGGTGCTCAAAAAAACAGCGCACCGTCGCTCGGTCCTCCACTGAAGCCGAATATCGCTCCGTAGCATCAACCGCTGCCGACCTTGCTTGGATCACCAACCTTCTTGGTGAACTCGGTGCTTCTCCTACACAACCACCACGTCTCCTATGTGATAATCTTGGTGCTACCTATCTGTGTGCTAATCCTGTCTTTCATTCTCGGATGAAACATATTGCACTTGACTACCACTTTGTGCGTGATAAGGTATCCAATGGCTCCCTTTCTGTTGCTCATGTCTCCACACAAGATCAACTTGCCGATATCCTAACGAAGCCTTTGGCCAAATCACGGTTCACACTTCTTCGTTCCAAGATTGGTGTTTCCGATGGAAGCACAATCTTGCGGGGGCATATTAGGAATGAAGACTTTCTCTCCCAATCAAGATCTGTAACGGCCAAATCATGATCATGATTCACTGCTTGTGTACAGCATTTTCATTTACTGTATTCCTTGATCTTAGGTGTGTACAACTGTGTAATTCCTTTTTTTCTTGTTTACATATCTTGTATAAATAGCACTGTATTGTAAACCCAATATTTATATAATCAAAAATCCATTCTCTCTCAAAACTGTTTAGAAATTAATCGTTTCATTTGAGTGCTCTACTTCTATATGAGCTCGACTCACGAGACAATGGCCTCCTCTCTCAGTTTGTATACAAGTATATAGATATTCTAGAATTTAGAATTATTTATTTATTTTTTCTTTCGTAAAGCTTGCTACATGGAATCAAAATGACCAGTTTTTTGCACCATCATACAATCAACCAAGATAAACAATTATGGTACTGCTAAATTGTCAACTGACATTATTATTATATTCTAAACTGTCGATTGATATTATTATATACGGACATCAGTAATCACAGTTATCAAAAATTGAAAATCAAAAGTCATGTTACCATGCGAGTCCTAAATTATCACAAACTATTTGATAAGTATATTTAACATCAGTAATCATAGTTATTAAATCATGAATTGAATTGAGACCAGTGAATCAAAACAGAATAAAATAGTGAAATAAATAAATAAACTATAAACCAATAAAAGCAAAATGTGGCTGAATTGGAATTATGACTTAGTAATTTCCTGTACTCAGTTTTTTCGTGAATTGAAATTTTTGATGCTCAAACCATGGCTGCAATGCTTATGTGGCCATTATGGTTCTTTCACAATTTCATGTAAACACATATTCAAACAGTTGAGTTAGTATACTTTTTGTGCAGCATGCTAGCAATCACACAATTGTAGGAAGTAGGAGTTTCTAGCATCAAAGTTCGTTCTAAGTTATATGTAAACCCTAGAATAGTGCATGGTTAGAGAATCACAAGGAATGAAAAAGCAAAAAGAAGAAGATCAAGAAGGAATAAGAAAGAGAGATTGAGACTTACTAGATATCAATTGAATAACAAACACAGCCCTTGCTTAGAAAGCAAAAAAAATAAAACATAAACTTCTTAAATATATAATTTGTGGGAGGTGTCCTTAAAAGTAGCTGTAATTTTTATTTTACCTAAAGGGTAATACTTGGGACACAACCTTCATACAACTTTCATACAACCTCTCCAAAAGATGTGTCTATCTCTTTCCTGTGTCACTGTGGGGTCTAGTGACATCACAGGAGAGAGATAGACACATCTTTTGGAGAGGTTGTATGAAATAGGTGCCCAAATAAAAAAATGAACATATCCTTACCAACAGTCATTATGGGAGTAACCTTGTAGGTGTAGGGTTTATATATACAGTGAGATTATAGCTATCTGAATTACATACATTTCGACACGGATACGATATAACACCGATATGCCAACAAGACAAACCCTTAAAAAAATTCAACGTTGACACTGTGATTGTACACCGACTATGGATCCTCAGCTGTGCGGCATGTGGGCAACACCAATAATAATAATAATAATAATAAGAGTAATAAGAGTAATGCTAGATGCACTCCTAAATGCACAATCCTGCTTAAAAATGTTGGACCTGGTGTTAAAAAGTCTGTACACAACAAAACGATGTGTCGAGTGTGCAAGCTTTTCAGTACGAAATCCAATATTTTTAAGCAAGATTGTGCATTTAAGAGTGCATCTAACATTACTCTAATAATAATAATAATAATAATAATAATGATAATACTCAGCAGTACGGCCTGTGGGCAACACCAAAAATAATAATAATAATAATAATAATAATAATAATAATAATAATAATGATAAATAAATTGTAGCGCTACGCGGCAGAGGATCCCAACTGTTGCACACCATGTAGAACCTTTCTCAATATTACAATCAAGCATTGGTAAACAAACAACATTGACAGGGATGCTCAATGTAATCTTAAAAAACTAAGACAAGCATTTTCTGCAATTGTCAAAAATTTCAAGAGCCAAAGTGCAACTTCAAGAGCTAGTAATAACCACAACAGGACTTCACAGACTTCACCCCTGAAAATGCTTTCTAATGCAGCACACTTCCGAATAAAGATATAATAGGAAAAATTGGAAATAGTACCAAAAACTTCTAACTACCAGGAAAGACAAACTAATCATTTGGTCAGCAAGGTCAACATTTGGCAAGAAGTAATAATACATCATATTATCTCAACAAAGTTCAGGAACACCCCCCCCCCCCCCACAAAAACACACAAAAAAAAAAAAAAAAAAACCATAATAAAGCATCATGAGAAATTTTTCCCTCAAGCTAGACAGCTCAGTAAAGAAAGCCCTCCTGAAAGAGGGAACAACAAATTACATGTCTCCCACAGTATAGGTAAATTCACATGATCAAATGCCCCAAAAATTGCTACATATCTAACGGCCTCGACCACGTCCGCGCCCGCGTCCACGGCCCCGACCACGGCCCAAAGCCCTTCCTGAATTGGTGAAAAGAGAAGGCATTTTTAAAAAGCGACAAAACAAACGGCCAAAACTTAATTATGATTATATCAAAATGCAATGAAATGAAAATTGAGATATCTTTGTACCAGCGGTTGGCTTCTTGGGCTTGACCCTAGGTGTCTCTTCCACCAACAAAGTCTCAAGATTCAAGCTGTCGGGAAGGATATAGTAGCGAATATTGGTGCCCCTGACACTCAGGTGATCCAGAGTCACTGGATTTTTCCCCTTCAGTGTAAGTTTTACTGTCTTCAAATGTGTATTCATACTAATATCCACACCTATGACAAGCCGATAAAGCTATCAATCAGAAACTTAGGTTCATAACTAAAAAGCTACACAAGCAAGTAAATTTCAGTACCAGACTCCAAGTTAATAATGCATAAACGTATTTGAAATAAATTGTCCATCCAATAAACAGCTCTATTTACCTACTACTCTAAACACAGCGACAACATGTAAACCAAAAAAAAAAAAAAATGCAAGTAAACAACAAATGGTAAAATTCATAACTAGAATTAAAGTCATTTTCTGTAAGTTCAGAAGCCTTCATGACCTCAAACTGGTGCAAACGCATCATTCCATAAATGTCACATCAACTTTATACAACCTCTAAGGAAAAATGTTATTGTGATTTGTGAAGCTCCAATAGCCATAACATTTAACTAATTGGAGCACAAAACTCTCATTGGAAAGAGTGCCTAACTATCTTGGCCGAAAAAGGTTTCTCTGTGATCCACATATGGAGCAAATTTGATACCCGTAACATCAAGTATCAATCTGAACTTGTGCTGTAAGACAGTAAAATGTGATGCTAACTTCACCATTACCACATATAGCAACAAAGATTTGGAAAGTTTCCAAAATATATTAAGTTATCCATATAATTGATACGTAATACAACGCCCAAAAAAAAAAAAAAAAACAAATCATAGAAAATCCCATTTTATCAAACTGTAGAATATCATATTGAAGTTGCACTTCTGAACCTTAGCTATTTCCCAATTGTAGTAGGAATGAGAATGATTTCAAGGAATTCTTTTATGCTTTTTATGTTGATTCTCACCATCGGAGTTGGCTATCACAAATTCACAATAGTTTCTACAGACACAAGGTAATAAGTGGTTGAATTAAAAAAAAACATGCTAATCTCTTCTTTGTCACTCATTCAAACATAGGATACGATGAGGAAAAAGAAAAAAGAGAAGTAGAAGATAGAAACTCTCAGTGACATCTTTCAAGCCTCTCATTTAGCGAAAAAAGAGAATAATAGAGGAGAGACACCGAATATGAGAGGCAGTGCAGAGTAGGGAGAAATTAACACTGCAAACGAGAGAGAGAGAGAGAGAGAGAGAGAGAGAGAGAGAGAGAGAGAGAGAGAGAGAGAGAGCGAGAGAGAGCGAGAGAGAGAGAGAGAGAGGAGGGAGGAAAACCGTGAGAAAAAACTTAGGACGTGCATATTTTGATATCTTTGAACTTTTTTCTCACTATAGACTAATCACGGACGTATAACTGACTGAAGGCATAAACATTCAAAACATCTCTATTGTTTAAAATGACACCCAAGACTAATAAGTAGGAAATAGAAATACTAATTGGACAATCATTTTCTAGTTATCCATGAATACTAATTGCACAATCATTTTCTAGTTATCCATGAATCAACAGGGATGCGGTAGACATATTTTCAATAAATGTATTTGAAAAACAAATTCAGTCCCATCAATTATTGAGTGACAAAGGGGGTCTACAAAGAAAGCCCCATCTTACATAATGATTTTACTTACCTTGTTTGTTAAAGTGGCCTTGTTTTTTTACATTTCACTACTTCTTATTCCTTTAGTCCTCCAGTTTCTGAGAAAGCAAAAAACAGAAAACTATGCGAGAATGCGACGGACACCAGAAGATTTGTTTATCCAAACCACAATAAGCTTCATTTCCCGATACAATAACCTAATACATTTCATCCAAATATACACATGAAGGAGGTTTATTGAAGTTTAATTAAACCATCTATTTAGTTAATTTTGTAAAGCCAAGGTTATCAAACAATACATTTCATCCAAACATCTTTCTTGCTAGTGTATTTAGGGCTGCGAAGTACTGGGTTTTTCTTTTCTGCAGTTTTTTTAGTTCTCTGCTCTCTTTTTTCAGTCGCTGTTTTTTCAATTTTTGTTTGCTGTATTTTTAGCTGAATCTTGTTAGTTTGTTATTTTTTTTTCCCCTTTGCAAATCAATTTTCCTTTCTTCTAAGGTTGAACTATGAACTATTTTATTTGGATTATGAAATTTGCTACTTTATTTGTTTTGATGGTAATTGAATTCAGACTATTATGTGTTACAAATGTTCATTTATGTTATTTAACTTATCCTCACCTTTAAAATAATGAAATACATGCCATTTTTCCAGTTTTGGTAGGATCTTATGATCCTTGATCCAATTCTACAATCCCCATCCTACGAACTCCAAAACGATCCAGCGTAGGATCCTGATTTTAAAAACCTTGTGCAAAGCCTGCGTACAACTAGCCAAATTTGCAAGATTTCAAAACATTTGACATTTCACACAAGGAACATGCTTACTAAGCACAAACCAGTTCTTCCAAATAATTTAAATTCACCAATCTTAGCTAAAGGGTCTCATCGAGTAAAATAAAAAAAAATGCTCAAATAAGCTCAACATTCCAAATGCAAGGCTGATGTTTTGAAAATAAGTAGCAAAAAAAAAAAAATCACAATAAACAATGTAAACATGAGCAACTATAAAATTCTCCTTGAAAGCACTAAATCCTAATGAAAAAAAGAGAAATTTGATACCATAAAAACACTCTTTTTAACTGATCCATCCAGGTACAATTATTTTAGCTTCGAGGTCTTGATTTTTTCATTCTTAGAGAATTTAAGGACAGGAAAAAAAAAAAAAAAAAAAACGGTGAGGGTTCATATTCTTTTGTCCTTTCGTTTTCTCAACAAAAATTCAATATATACACATGTATGAGGAGAGAGAGAGAGAGAGAGAGAGAGAGAGAGAGAGAACCAATAATGGTGCCGTGAACAACGGTTCCATTCTTGAGCTCAATTGAAACAGTCTCGTTGTTCAACTTCATCAAAAACCTGCTTGTTTGTCACAGTTTGAAGATTTACCAAAACATCATTAAAACAAAAACCAATAGTTACAAATTACCATTCGCAATGAGAGAGAGAGAGAGAGAGAGAGAGAGAGAGAGAGAGAGAGAGAGACCTGACGAGCTTCATTGTTTGGCGGTGAAGAAGAGCGATACCACCACACTAGGGCATTACAAGCAAACAGTGAAGCCTTATTTACAGGCTTCGACCCCACCTCTCACACAAACTAAACGACGTCGAACCTGTACTCAGTGCCATAAAATGTGAACCTTAAACGACATCGTCTTATTTGGATCCTTTTGTTCCTCTCACGATATTTAAAGAATAATAATGATATTGCTTTCCAAATTCAATTTTCAATAGGCTACTGAATTTTGATTGAAGAATGTTGAAATGCTCCATCGAAATCAATGAGCCCACTAGATTTTTTATTGGTGCCACATACATTAAGATAAAGATTTGAGATTTAGATTTTGGAAGTATAACATTACTCTTTTTAAATTGATTGTTTAAATTCCGTTCTTTAAAAAAAAATCATGCCTTCATTTGTGAGAGAAATCTAACAAAAAGGACCAAAGAAACTTTACACAATTCTTGTTCCAAAATCATTATGTTTGATAACCTTGCTTTGAAATGTGATCAACTTTATCAACCTTCATTTTAAAATAGAGATACACTTGGGGTTTTGATTGATTAAAGCATTATATTTTCTTAACCCGGTTGTGGTAGAAAGGTCTCCTTTCTTAAGAGTGAATAACATAGATAAGACCATAGTGGATCCTATTGATGGAGGATAAATAATTACACATTCTTCTTTTTTGCTTTATTGGATTTCAAATGTAGTCTGCAAAATAACCAAGCCCAAAAAAAATTTAAATAAATAAATAAATGAGGAAAAATGGGTGATTTTAGTCATGTTTTGTAATGTTGCGATTTTTGATGTCATTTCTTCTTCTCAAGATTGACAAACTCACTCAAACTGAAAACCAAAAATTGCAACTTTATGTTATTCAGTCCATTTTCAGAATAGCAGCAATTACAACTCTGCCAAGAAATACTTGGTGCCACTACTGCTACCATATCCATCAGCTCCTTGGACCATCAACAAATGCATATCATATACTACAATTCTTTTCATTTTTCTCATCTAGGAAGAAGAATGAGCTTAAAGAAGAGAGAATAATAACACCAATTCATAGAGACAACCTTGTTAAATGTGATTCAGGGATTACTTTGGAAAAATACAGCATATAAAATTGGTCATTAGCTAAACTAGATTGCTCTTTGAAGCTTTATTTGGTTTGCAAATTCGTTGAAAGAAAAAGAAAAGTAGTTCCGTTGTGTTTTTTGTTGTGTTCTCCTCCATTCTTAAACAACATCAAAAGTAGAAAGTTTTCCAATTACATTTGTGTAGTACCTGTAAAATCCATCTTGCTTTATTAGTATAATTTCTGAATTTCCTAGCCTAACCGTATATTAATATTACGTGATTTAATATTTGGTTTTCGCTTAAATTATAACTACAAGTTATATCATAGTTCGTTGCCGCTAATTTTATAACTATAGATTATAATATATAAATATATATATATATATATATATATTTTTCATTATCGCCAAAATTTAGACTATATAAACCTGACCCCGATATATTAATATATCGTATTTTAATATTAGTTGTCATTTAGAATTCATAATTATAGGTTGTAGTATATTATTTGGACTCGATTGTTAAAGATCATATTATTATCAACCCTGGACGTTGAGTTAAGACTCGGACTGTTAATGTTAGACCCAAACTAAGTTTATTAGACTCGACTGCAATTATCGAACTCGGACTAAAAATTTCACATAAACCCATAAAAATGGTGTCTCTCGGACTGTATGCCACGTAGATAGAGGCACAGACAACATCCCACGTTTTGAGGATCCTAAGTACTACCTATCTAGCTTAAGTAAAACTAGACCTAAGTACTACACCCCGTCAAATCCCCCCCCCCGAATCCCTCCCTCACAGTTTGTGTGTGTACATATGTATTATATGTATAGGTGTGTGTGTGTTGTGTGCTCTTATACATATATATATATATATAGATGGTTAAAGAGAGAGAGAGTTGCCAAGAGATAGAGAAAAAGAAGAAAGCAAAACCAAACACCCCACTGTGCCTCTCTAAAACTTCCCACTCTCTGCATCACAGACCACAAGCACAAACACAGAAGAAGAAGGAGAAGAATGAAGGAGACGAAGGAGAAGGAGAACCAAAGAAGAGGGAGAATATACCCGAGACTATTAAGGTAAGATCACCACACCCCCTGTTTAATTATGTACACTCACACACCCTCATACACCCACCAACACGCAGCTAAACAGAGCTTTAGCTGCCCTGCCATTAAAGCTTGAAATATCAAACTCAACCACATGGCATCCAACCTATACCAAGCAGACCCTATAGATCCCCACAGTAGCAGCTTTCATTTTGGCCAAGCCAAACTTAACATGCAGCCCATTATTCCCTTAAAACCCTAAAAGAATAATCTACAGGTTCGAGCCAAATGAATGAACCCAGTCCTAGGCTTATACTATGTAATAAAGGAGACCAAACCGGTCCTTTTGGCGTTAGTTTAACGCATTTCCATGGAGAAGATGAAAAGATATAGACTCTAGAAATTTTTCGGTGAAAACTGGCGTCATTGGCGCGACATGGCAGGCAGAAGAAGAAGATGACCCATTAGGCTTTCGGGTTATATCGTTTTAATATGGTTCGGGTTTTGGTTAGATTAGCATGTATGTATATATGGTTAGGATCGTAGATCGGGTCAGGTTATTTTATAACCCATGGACTCACTAATTCAAATGACATTGTTTGGTGTCGGATCGTACCTGTAAAATCCATCTTGCTTTATTAGTATAATTTCTGAATTTCCTAGCCTAACCGTATATTAATATTACGTGATTTAATATTTGGTTTTCGCTTAAATTATAACTACAAGTTATATCATAGTTCGTTGCCGCTAATTTTATAACTATAGATTATAATATATAAATATATATACATATATATATTTTTTTTTCATTATCGCCAAAATTTAGACTATATAAACCTGACCCCGATATATTAATATATCGTATTTTAATATTAGTTGTCATTTAGAATTCATAATTATAGGTTGTAGTATATTATTTGGACTCGATTGTTAAAGATCATATTATTATCAACCCTGGACGTTGAGTTAAGACTCGGACTGTTAATGTTAGACCCAAACTAAGTTTATTAGACTCGACTGCAATTATCGAACTCGGACTAAAAATTTCACATAAACCCATAAAAATGGTGTTTCTCGGACTGTATGCCACGTAGATAGAGGCACAGACAACATCCCACGTTTTGAGGATCCTAAGTACTACCTATCTAGCTTAAGTAAAACTAGACCTAAGTACTACACCCCGTCAAATCCCCTCCCCCCCCCCCCCCGAATCCCTCCCTCACAGTTTGTGTGTGTACATATGTATTATATGTATAGGTGTGTGTGTGTTGTGTGCTCTTATACATATATATATATATATATATATAGATGGTTAAAGAGAGAGAGAGTTGCCAAGAGACAGAGAAAAAGAAGAAAGCAAAACTAAACACCCCACTGTGCCTCTCTACAACTTCCCACTCTCTGCCTCACAGACCACAAGCACAAACACAGAAGAAGAAGGAGAAGAATGAAGGAGACGAAGGAGAAGGAGAACCAAAGAAGAGGGAGAATATACCCGAGACTATTAAGGTAAGATCACCACACCCCCTGTTTAATTATGTACACTCACACACCCTCATACACCCACCAACACGCAGCCAAACAGAGCTTTAGCTGCCCTGCCATTAAAGCTTGAAATATCAAACTCAACCACATGGCATCTAACCTATACCAAGCAAACCCTATAGATCCCCACAGTAGCAGCTTTCGTTTTGGCCAAGCCAAACTTAACATGCAGCCCATTATTCCCTTAAAACCATAAAAGAATAATCTACAGGTTCGAGCCAAACGAATGAACCCAGTCCTAGGCTTATACTATGTAATAAAGGAGACCAAACCGGTCCTTTTGGCGTTAGTTTGACGCAATTCCATGGAGAAGATGAAAAGATATAGGCTTTAGAAATTTTTCGGTGAAAACTGGCGTCATTGGCGCGACATGGCAGGCTGAAGAAGAAGATGATGACCCATTAGGCTTTCGAGTTATATCGTTTTAATATGGGTCGGGTTTTGGTTGGATTAGCATGTATGTATATATGGTTAGGATCGTAGATCGGGTCAGGTTATTTTAAAACCCATGGACTCACTAATTCAAATGACATTGTTTGGTGTCGGATCGTACCTGTAAAATCCATCTTGCTTTATTAGTATAATTTCTGAATTTCCTAGCCTAACTGTATATTAATATTACGTGATTTTATATTTGGTTTTCGCTTAAATTATAACTACAAGTTATATCATAGCTTGTTGCCCGCTAATTTTATAACTATAGATTATAATATATATATATATATTTTCATTATCGCTAAAATTTAGACTATATATACCTGACCCCCGATATATTAATATATCGTATTTTAATGTTAGTTGTCATTTAGAATTCATAATTATAGGTTGTAGTATATTATTTGGACTCGATAGTTAAAGATCATATTATTATCAACCCTGGACGTTGAGTTAGACTCGGACTGTTAATGTTAGACCCAAACTAAGTTTATTAGACTCGACTGCAATTATCGAACCCGGACTAAGAATTTCACATAGACCCATAAAAATGGTGTTTCTCAGACTGTATGCCACGTAGATAGAGGCACAGACAACATCCCACAATTTGAGGATCCTAAGTACTACCTATCTAGCTTAAGTATAACTAGACCTAAGTACTACACCCCGTCAAATTCCCCCCGAATCCCTCCCTCACAGTTTGTGAGTGTACATATGTATTATTTGTATAGGTGTGTGTGTGTTGTGTGCTCTTATACATATATATATATATATATAGATGGTTAAAGAGAGAGAGAGAGAGAGAGAGAGTTGCCAAGAGATAGAGAAAAAGAAGAAAACAAAACCAAACACCCCACTGTGCCTCTCTACAACTCCCCACTCTCTGCCTCACAGACCACAAGCACAAACACAGAAGAAAAAGGAGAAGAATGAAAGAGACGAAGGAGAAGGAGAACCAGAGAAGAGGGAGAATATACCCGAGACTATTAAGGTAAGATCACCACACCCCCTGTTTAATTATGTACACTCACACACCCTCATACACCCACCAACACGCAGCTAAACCGAGCTTTAGCTGCCCTGCCATTAAAGCTTGAAATATCAAACTCAACCACATGGCATCCAACCTATACCAAGCAGACCCTATAGATCCCCACAGTAGCAGCTTTCATTTTGGCCAAGCCAAACTTAACATGCAGCCCATTATTCCCTTAAAACCCTAAAAGAATAATCTACAGGTTCGAGCCAAACGAATGAACCCAGTCCTAGGCTTATACTATGTAATAAAGGAGACCAAACCGGTCCTTTTGGCGTTAGTTTGACGCATTTTCATGGAGAAGATGAAAAGATATAGACTCTAGAAATTTTTCGGTGAAAACTGGCGTCATTGGCGCGACATGGCAGGCTGAAGAAGAAGATGACCCATTAGGCTTTCGGGTTATATCGTTTTAATATGGTTCGGGTTTTGGTTGGATTAGCATGTATGTATATATGGTTAGGATCGTAGATCGGGTCAGGTTATTTTATAACCCATGGACTCACTAATTCAAATGACATTGTTTGGTGTCGGATCGTACCTGTAAAATCCATCTTGCTTTATTAGTATAATTTTTGAATTTCCTAGCCTAACCGTATATTAATATTACGTGATTTTATATTTAGTTTTCGCTTAAATTATAACTACAAGTTATATCATAGTTTGTTGCCGCTAATTTTATAACTATAGATTATAATATATATATATATATATATATTTTTTCATTATCGCCCAAATTTAGACTATATAAACCTGACCCCCGATATATTAATATATCATATTTTAATATTAGTTGTCATTTAGAATTCATAATTATAGGTTGTAGTATGTTATTTGGACTCGATTGTTAAAGATCTTATTATTATCAACCCTGGACGTTGAGTTAAGACTCGGACTATTAATGTTAGACCCAAACTAAGTTTATTAGACTTGACTATAATTATCGAACCAGGACTAAAAATTTCACATAGACCCATAAAAATGGTGTTTCTCGGACTGTATGCCACGTAGATCGAGGCACAGACAACATCCCACGTTTTGAGGATCCTAAGTACTACCTATCTAGCTTAAGTATAACTAGAACTAAGTACTACACTCCGTCAAATCCCCCCCCCGCCCCACGAATCCCTCCCTCACAGATTGTGTGTGTTCATATGTATTATATGTATAGGGGTGTGTGTGTGTGTGTGTGTTGTGTGCTCTTATACATATATATATATATATAGATGGTTAAAGAGAGAGAGAGAGAGTTGCCGAGAGATAGAGAAAAAGAAGAAAGCAAAATCAAACACCCCACTATGCCTCTCTACAACTCCCCACTCTCTGCCTCACAGACCACAAGCACAAACACAGAAGAAAAAGGAGAAGAATGAAGTAGACGAAGGAGAAGAACCAGAGAAGAGGGAGAATAGACCCGAGACTATTAAGGTAAGATCACCACACCCCCTATTTAATTATGTACACTCACACACCCTCATACACCCACCAACACGCAGCCAAACAGAGCTTTAGCTGCCCTGCCATTAAAGCTTGAAATATCAAACTCAACCACATGGCATCTAACCTATACCAAGCAGACCCTATAGATCCCCACAGTAGCAGCTTTCGTTTTGGCCAAGCCAAACTTAACATGCAGCCCATTATTCTCTTAAAACCCGAAAAGAATAATCCACAGGTTCAAGCCAAACGAATGAACCCTGTCCTAGGCTTATACTATGTAATAAAGGAGACCAAACCAGTCCTTTTGGCATTAGTTTGACGCATTTCCATGGAGAAGATGAAAAAAAATAGGCTCTAGAAGTTTTTCGGTGAAAACGGGTGTCATTGGCGCGACATGGCTGGCTGAAGAAGAAGATGACCCATTAGGCTTTCGGGTTTTATCGTTTTAATATGGGTCGAGTTTTGGTTTGATTAGTATGTATGTATATATGGTTAGGATCGTAGATCGGGTCAGGTTATTTTATAACCCATGGACTTACTAATTCAAATGACATTGTTTGGTGTCGGATCGTACCGGATCCGATGGTCTGATCGGTTATGGATATGGGTCAGTGTATGGTAGCGGGTTCGGGCAAACCCATAGGGTTTCAATTCGAATTAAATTGTTAGTTTAACTGCCCCTCTAGAATTTTGAAAGACACCATACAATGTATAAGTTTCACAAATAGACTCATACTATAAGTAGACCCCAAAAGATCGTCAATTATGTATAAGTAAACCCTAAAAATTTGTCAGTTATGTATAAATAGACCCCCCAAAAAATTTGTCTCGGGGCCACTGCCCACGAACCTCTGTATAAGGGCCTCCCTTTTAGTAGTTCGTCCCGGGCCTCCAAATACTCGAAACCGGCACTGGAGATAGAGTGTGGGTGTGAGTATTAGTGGAATTTGTTAGTGCCCCTAGCATTGTTGCTCAGGTATAAATAATAGAGGATCAAATGTGTAATTCATAAATGCAACATAAATTACAACTATAATAAATAAATAAATAAACAACAAAAGATTGAAACTAAATAACAAATTTTGAGGAACAACAAAACTTGCCCAATACTGGGTTTCTCCTCGGAACTGCAGAAAAATGGAATAGAAATTCGCAATCATATTTCAGTTATGATTTCAGGAATCAAAATAACAAACGCAATACAAATGTTTCTCAAATATTCTATGGACAATGAAAAAAATCATATTTAAAGAAACTCAAAATTCTGTTGTTAATAATATAGAGGGAAAAATGCAAAATATTAGCTAGACAAAACATTTGGTGTGGTTACATACATATGTAAGAAATATATTAAACTGCGATATTTAGAGATGTAACAAATAGGGTTGATTTCCAAAACAAAAAAAAAAATTCAATTAAAATATATAAAAACATATCTACAAATCATAAGAAGTAAGGAAAACAGAATCTCATCACATAGTTAAGAAATCAATGGAGACAGGGATATATTACCTCATAAACCAAGTCCTAGAGAAAGAGAAATCAAAGGAGAGAGACCCAGTGTCTGAATTGGGACACAGAGATGGGAGAATAGATGGGAGAGAGACATCTTCTTTGGTTTTTCCGGTTAAATATATCGATAGTATAGAACAATAATGGGTGATTTGGGATGTAGATAAATGAGTGGCTAGTGGGGGAGATAATGGGGGAGTAATATATGAGGAAGATGAAGAAATGCGTGTGATTTGGAAGAACGTAAAGGGCTGGGGAAATGTTGGGGGTGTAAATGAGTGAGAGAGGAAAGATAGTTTTGCCCTGTGTCAACCTAAAAATCCTCCAAAGCTTGCACTCTCCGTTTTTAGGTATAGTGTAGATGTTGGTTGATACATTTGCTATGTCCGCGTGAGCTCAATCGATAAGAGACTAACTGCATCCTAAGATGCAAAGTAATGATGTGAGATGCAATGGCGTATATGGGGTCAGGCAGGCCTGGGCTGTAGCCCAGTGCTGGTTCTGTGGGGAAAAAATGTATGCTATATTTAGCCCAACCCAAACTCATTTGTGAAAAAAGTTGAGATATTGCAGCTCACTAGCCCAGTATAAACTTGTATACCATTAAATTCCGCAGCCCAAAGATTCTCATTAACCAAACTCATATGTAGTTATATTCCCCCACTAACTCATTAACGAAATTGTATACTGGGCTAGCCAAAAATACATGTTAATCATTTTTTATGCCATTAGATTCCCCATCAGGCCATCACCCACAAAGAGTTAAAACTCGGTTTTATATAAACTCGTATATACATCTATATATTTATATAACTATATATATGTAGTACAAAATTGCAATAAACCTAAAAAGTAAACTATGATATTTATAATGCAAAAATTCAGAAAATATGCATAAATAGACTTAAAAAAAAATACGGGGCAAGTATTTCTAGCCCACCCCAATCTAATATCCTGGATACGCCATTGGTGAGATGAGTAGTTGGTGTATATATATTGGTAGTTAATATAGTTGTGAATGCCCACTCAACTTTATTAGAAAGCTGACGGTATGTTACGCCTAGACATCCAATGTTTAGATTTCCTTGCAGGTTGGTTAGCGAACAATTCAGTCTTGACAGTGAGATGCTAAGGAACACTATAAGTTTAGAGCTAGAAAGAAGACTAAAGATAGTTGCCAGCATCGTGTATTTATAATAGTCTGCTGTATTAGTATTGGGACCGATGATTTGTAATCGTTTAAATTATTCAAATTGAAGTTTAAGTTACGATTAACTTTCTCCCCTTTATTTTCATGTTGTTTATAGTATTAGAAGATATGACGGCTTTCAATCAAGTCATTCCCTATGAGTCCAAGAAGAAAATTTTAAATTTGCCCTATTTTTGCTACTCCAAGGCGTGACAAATTGTAACTTGATAGGTAAAAAAAATTCCAATAGTTCTAATTTATTACTATCTATATTTTATTTCCTTCACATTTTCCTCACTATTTTCCTTCGTAAGCAAACAACGAAAACCATTTCCTTCAGTGTTTTAGGATCTTTTTCCTCACTAAATTCATGAACCAAACAGAGCCTAAGAGTTAAGTATTAAATAAAAAAGAAACTCCCATACTAGAATGAAGCACACTATACAGAAAGAATGAAGGACTTGCAAAAATGAAAAGAAGATGATATCATCAGCACACTCAAGTTGGAAGAGATTCAATCATAGATTTAACACAGATTTAATATGCCACTCCTTGGAGACCCTAAGTAAATTAAACAATTTTATCAAACAATTTTATTAATATAATTTCATGAACAATGCGTGCACACTTAGAGAGAGAGAGAGAGAGAGAGAGAGAGAGAGAGAGATTACTTGATATGCAACAAAATCAGACAGAGAGAGAGAGATTACTTGATATGCAACAAAATCAGACTTCCCCAGGTTTTTGCCCCAGTAAGGTGTTAAGGCACAATGTGCACTGCTACAAACAGGATCCTGAAAGATCAAGACAGGATTTGAGAAATTTGCATAGAGCCAAAAAAACATAATAGCTTCTTTATAGAGATTTCATTAGATTAGTAAGGTTAGAAATTTATTGAGAGTAATCAGAATATTTTCGGTGAGGCTAATCACTATTTCTTCGTGCATCTTCTTCTGATCCTCATGCTCTTAAGAAAACACATCCCCTGAAAAAAGAATAAATACAAGAAAAGAAAAGAAATTTTCTTAGAAATACAATAAAAATACCAAAGATCAGTGATGCAATCCGAGCATCTCCAATGGTTTGTGCTAAATTTGTCATGCTAATGCCATATTTGACACATTGGTGTCAAAATACTAGCTCTAATTGTTTGTGTTGTGCTATACTTGAAATTCTAATGCTATATATATTTGGACATTACTACACCTCTATCAAATACCATCCAAAGAATTAAAACCAATATGTGGGTGTTACTATAATTTGGCATATGCCAAATCCTAGGCCTAACATGACACAAGTTTTGTCATGCGAACATACACACACGAAACACCATGTTAACCGCACCTTCCATCAAAAAGGCTTCAATAGCAGTTTATAATCGATATGTTAACATATTTGTACCCTAGGCTGTGACAACCTAAAGATCAATTTTGTATTTTTTTAGAAATACATATAAATTGGTTCAGTTTAAAGAATACACTAACCCATAGAATGCCATTTGCATTAGAGGTTGTTTGGGTAAAATAAAATTGATTTGATAATTTACAAAAATAACCAGTTGTAAATAGTTTGATGTTCGTGTAATACTTTTTGATTACATAGGATGTATGCTTGAAATGGAATGCCCCAAAAATTGGAAAAAAAAATATTAGTGATAACAGGGGATACCACGCCATTACTTACAATGAATTAATACATTTAGGCTCTATCTGATTTGCTGATTTGGAGAAGGAAATGAAAAGAGAAAGGAAACTAATTCTTTCATATCATTGAAGGTTAGATGACGTGTGAGAGTGGAATCTTATTTCTAGGCACCTTAAATGATGCAAAATCATCATATTTGATAACATTGCTTGCAATTTGATCAACTATCAACCATTATTTTAAATAGAGACACACTTGGGTTTGATTGATTAAAGCAATGATATTTTCTTAACCCGGTTGCATGTGGTAGAATATATGGTCACTTTCATAAGAGTGAAGTACATAGATAGGACCATTCATCCCAGATGGAAAAAAAGAAGAACATGAAAAAGAAAAATGGGCGACTTAATTAGTCCTTTTTGTATTGTTACAATTTTTGTTTTAATTTTTTATTCTCAAGATTGACGAGCTCACTCAAAAAAAAATGACAAGGAAAACCGAAAATTGCAACGTTACGTTTGTAGTGTTAAATATACACACATTGTAATTGTTGTTCATTCCAGTTCCAGAATAGCAGCAATTACAACTTTGCTGTTATTTGTGTTAGCATATATTATGTAAATCATACATGTATATTTTATATTCTGTGTGATTGCATTCCTATTTTAGATTAGGAATAATCCTTGTATATGCTAGGCTTAGTTAGCTATAAATTGGACTCTTATTTCTTATTGTAATTCATCCTTTACACATCTTAATACAAGACATTGTATTTCTTCTCTCATACTTTTACATGGTATTAGAGCTTTAAGATCTTGGTGATCTCTCCACCACCACAATCTGCACCACCATCACCGACCCACCCAACCACATCACCAATTCGCTGCATCCCCTCATCACCAAACGGGACCCACTGCCACTGTTTTTCCAAAATCCATCCACAGTGACCCAATTATCACCATCATTATCAAACTGTCAAGCGCCACCATCCGGCCCCACCATCACATATTACCATCAAACCATTTCTCCAAAATCAAACCCATTCCCGTGGCATCACCAATATCAAACTCGGCCTCACCTCAACCCACGGCCCCACCTCATCTACAAAGTTCGCCGACCATACCTCATCACCATCAATTGGACCCACCACTGACACTTCTCGTCAACGCAGTCAAGCCATTCACTCAAGCCCACCCCCATTCCGGCATCATCAAACCCTCATCCTTAACCCACCACTCACTGAATCACCCCTACCCCACCAAACTGAACCCTAATTCCAAACAACGTCAATCAGTTAACTATCTATCAGTATAACCACCTCTAACTTGACCCTTCAACCCAAACAATTTGCACAACTAAGGCAACCACTTCTCTTTCTATGGATCGTATGGATGCCTCCCACCCCATTGGGACTACCCTCGATGGCCCAAACTTTATCATATGGGCCCAAACTATGTATATTTTTCTCAAAGGCCGTAAACTTTGGCGCTATGTCTCTGGTGACATCTCTGAACCAAAGCCAATAAAAGACGAACCATAAGACAAATATCTTGAAAGACTAGAAGATTGGGACAGCAAAAATCATCAAATTGTCACCTGGTTCTGAAATACTTCTGTTAGTTCTATCCACCTTCAATTCGGTAGATTTTCTATAGCCAAATCTGTCTGGGACTTCTTGGAGAACTGATATACTATAGTTGATCTTGCTCATCAATACCAACTCCTTGGAAAGCTTCATCAGATGAAACAACAACTAGGTCAATCTATCACTACTTTCCTCACTGATATGCACTACATCTGGGATCAACTCACTGCCTCGGAACCCATATGGACCAATCTCTCCGATGCAGAAAAACTCTATCACTACAGGGACAGACAACATTTGGTTCTTTTCTTGATGGCGCTCAATGATGATTTTGAGCCTGTTCGTGCATCTCTCCTCCATCGCAATCTACTACCCACTCTGGAACAAGCTGTCTCCGAACTCATTTATGAGGAAACCTGTCTTGCCACTCGCAAGATTCCTCATACAGATGTTGTTCTTGCTGCCCACAAGGGAACTTTTTCCACATTCAAAAGTCCATAATCCACTGCTCCTTCCAAATTCAAAGGTCACCAATCAACTAATTCTCGCCAACTCTGCAGCTATTGTAAGAACCTTGGTCATTTTCTTTTGGATTGTCCTACCCGCACATGTCAGTATTGTAAGAAGCTGGGACCTGGACATTATCAAAGTGATTGCTTCAAGAATCCTAATAGATAACCCTCCAATAGTTCCACCCAACATAGTTCTCCCAGATCTGCTGCTACAACAACTGATGAGTCATCATCTACTGCCTCTGCCAATGGGATTTTTGTAAGTCATCTTGAGGATCTCCTCAAACAACTTCTCGCCCATTCTGGTAATACACCCTCCACTGCTATGTCTGTCGTTCCAGGTAATTCTTCTTGGTTTTTTTATTATGCTTGCTGTAACCATATGACATCTGATCCTACCATCTTCTCTATCACATACCCAGCCCTTCATACACCAACTATTCATACTACCGATGGGGCTCATATGTCAGTTCACCACGTGGGAGACATCTCAAACACCTCTCCCTGATACCTACTTCATTCACAAACTTACCTTAAATCTCATTTTTGTTGGTCAACTTTGTGAACTTGGACAGACTATTATCTTTTCTTCTTCTGGTTGTTCTGTGCAGGATCCAAAGACGGGGCAAACTCTTGGGATAGGCCGTAGGATTGGACGACTATTTGAACTCACCAGCCTCCACATCCCATCTCACCTTTCTACTTCTATGCAAAGAGCCGCTTCCACCACATCCACCCCACCTCTCAGTCTTTGGCACATGCGGTTGGGACATGCCTCTCTTAGTTATTTACAAGCTTTACTATCTAGTGGTCGATTAGGACTAGTTAATAATGAACATTTTGATTGTCTATCTTGTCAAATTGCAAAATAATCGGCTCTGCCATTTAATAAAAGTGAATCTATTTCATCTGAACCTTTTGACTTGATGCACTCTGATGTTTGAGGCCCTTCTCCCACTGCCACTATGGGGAGATCTAGATACTATGTCATTTTTGTGGATGATTATTCTCGTTACACTTGGATTTATTTTATGCATAGCAGGTCTGAGTTAGCCCAGTTGTATTTAACTTTTCTAACATGGTCAAAACCCAGTTTTCTCGCCACATCAAAGTGTTCCGAGATGATAATGTTGCTGAATATAAGGATTCTAAAGTCCTTACTTTCCTTCACCAACATGGGACTATTCCCCATCGATCATGTCCTGGTTCCTCCCAACAAAATGGGCATGCCGAACGAAAACACAGACACATCCTCAACACAGTTCGTGCACTCCTCATATCTGCTTCTTGCCCTGAACGTTTTTGGGAAGAAGCTGCTCTCACATCTGTCTATACCATGAATTGTGTTCCTTCTCCTACTACTGAAAATCAATCTCCTTATGAGCGTCATTATGGTCATCCTCCTAATTATAACACCGTTAAAACTTTTGGATGTGCATGTTTTGTTCTGCTCCAGTCCCACGAGCACACCAAACTCGAACCTCGTGCTGGCTTATGATGCTTCTTAGGTTATGGGATTGAACACAAAGGCTACAGATGTTGGGACCCCTCTCAAAACAACTTTGCGTATCTCGCTATGTTGTCTTCTGGGAACATAAGATATTCTCCTCAATGTAGCAGTTTCACCTAGCTCCCTCCAATGCCACACACTTCTTTCTCAACCCTTCAGTGGATATGCTTCCTGATAGATTTAATGATACGGAAGCCTCACTTGATACTGTTTCCTCGTCTGAAACAGAAGCCTCTCCCGATATTCCACCTCTCCCTGAATGTCTCATGTCTACCCCCTCACCTGATGCCGTACCCGAGTCATCCACCTTGGTCTCTCTTGAGCTGCCTCCCTCGTCTAATGGATCTGCACCGACATCTGATGATCTTCCTTGCCGTAGTGACCAGGTAAAAACTCAATCTGTTCGTCTTCGTGATTTTTTTGTTCTTTTTACTATTTTATCTCATCATGAGGCTACCATTAATCCTCTTTGGCAAAAAGCAATGGATGATGAATTGACAGCTTTGGAACCAAGTCACACATGGGATTTGGTAGACCTTCCACATGGCAAGAAGCCTATGGGTTGCAAGTGGGTTTACAAAGTCAAAACTCACTCTGACGGGTCTGTTGATCGCTATAAAGCCCGTTTGGTCGCTAAGGGATTCACACAAGAGTATGGGATCGATAATGAGGAGACCTTTGCCCGGTTGCCCGCCTCACTTCAGTTCGTAGCCTCATTGCCGTTGCTGCAGTTCGTCGTTGGGAATTATTCCAAATGGATGTGAAAAATACATTTCTTAATGGTGATCTCACTGAAGAGGTCTACATGCACCCTCCCCCTGGTTATCACCACTCCCCTAATCAGGTCTGCAAACTTCGTCGAGCTCTCTATGGTCTTAAATAAGCCCCTCGGGCTTGATTCGCCAAGTTCAGTACTATTGTTGGAAACTTTGGGTTCACCTCTAGCTCCCATGACTCCGCCATCTTCATCCGCAAGTCAGATAATGGTACAATCTTACTACTTCTTTATGTGTATGATATGATTATCACTGGAGATGATTTGACAGGGATTTCAGCTCTTAAAACCTATCTCAGTCAACATGTTGAGATGAAGGATCTTGGGAAACTTAGTTATTTTTTGGGACTTGAGATCACTTCCAGTATAGATGGCTACTACCTTTCCCAAGCCAAGTATTCCTCGGATCTTCTCACTCGTGCTGGACTCACAAATAACAAGACGTGTTCTACCCTCTTGAGCTTAACTCTAAGCTCACTCCTATGGATGGCACTCTTCTTGACGATCCCACTTTATATCGTTAGCTAGTAGGGAGTCTGGTCTATTTGACAGTTACTCGACCTGACATTGCCTATGCAGTTCATATTGTCAGTTAGTTTCTCTCTGCTCCTCGATCAACTTATTATGCCGATGTTCTTCGAATTCTCTGATATATCAAGGGAACTTTGTTTCATGGACTACACTTCTCTGCTCATTCTTCCCTTGAGCTTCGTGCTTATTCTGATGCGGACTGAGCAGGTGACCCTACTGATCGATGATCTACTACGAGGTATTGCTTCTTTCTTGGCGATTCTCTTATCTCCTGGCGAAGTAAAAAGCAAACTGTTGTTGCTCGCTTTAGTACAGAAGCAGAGTATTGTGCCCTGTCTGACGCTACTCAAGAACTAGTATGGCTCCGTTGGTTACTTGAACACTTAGGTGTTGTTAACTCTACTACCACAACTATTCATTGTGACAATCAGAGTGCTATTCAGATTGCTCACAATGACGTTTTTCACAAACGCACAAAACACATTGAGATTGCTTGTCATTTTGTACGTCATCATCTCACTAGTGGCACCACTAAGCTTGTCTCTGTTTCTTCCGCTGATCAGACTGCTAATGTCTTCACTAAAACTCATCCTCCAGGGCATCTTCAAGATTTGGTTTCCAAACTCAAGCTAGTATCCATTTTACCACCTTGAGTTTGAGGGGGGCTATTAGCATATATTATGTAAATCATATATGTATATTTTATATTCTGTGTGATTGCATTCCTATTTTAGATTAGGAATATTCCTTGTATATGCTAGGCTTAGTTAGCTATAAATTGAACTCTTATTGCTCATTGTAATTCATCCCTTACACATCTTAATACAATACATTGTATTTCTTCTCTCATACTTTTACATGTTGCAAACTTCTAATCCTTCATTTTTATAGCCATGTTGGGGCACAAGGTATAACTTTCCCGAGAAATGCTTGGTGCCACCACAACTACCATATCCATCAGCTCCATGGACCATCAACATATGCATTTTTCACATCTAGGAAGAAGAATATTGAACTTGAAGAATAGAGAATAATATCACAAATTCATAGAGACAACCTTGTTAAATGTGATTAAGGGATTGCTTTGAAAAATACAGTATATAAAATTTGTAATTAGCTAAACTAGATTGCTCTTTGAGGTTTTGTTTGATTTGCAAATTCGTTGAAGGAAACTAGTTCCGTTGTGTTCTCCTCTATGCTTAAACAACATCAAACGTAGAAAGTTTTCCAAATACAATTAGAAGGAGAAAAGAAAGAAAGAAAAAAAGGGGGGGGGGGGGGGGGGGGGGGGGGGGGGGGGGGGGGAGGGAAGTGATTCACAAACTCTCCCACGAGCAGAGAAGGAACTGGGAATGGAATAGGTGACTTGTTCTCTTTCGATAGAGGCACTGGTTGTGGAATAAAAAATAAAAAAATAAAAAAAAGATTATATCGGCCGATTGCTCTTATCCTTCCTTCGCTGCAGATGGCAGAGCTACCGCACTACGTTCTGTAACTGGACAAAGAAAACCATTTCCTTAGTGTTTTACTTTCTTTTCCCTCACTAAAAATATGCACCAAACGGAGCCTTAATAAGAAAAGAAAGTCCCACACTACAATGAAGCACATTGTACTGAATGAAGAACTTGCATAAATGAACAGAAGATGAAATCAGCACACTCAAGTAGGAGGAGATCCAATCACAAATTCACAATTAATAAGTAGTACAAGGAATTAAATCAGCTTATGTCTTGGAAGTTTCAATTAAAATACAAGGAGACTCTTTCAGACATTGACAAACATTTACGCGAGTCATGTGCATACAGGCACGATGGAAATAACTCTCAATCTAAACCAAAAGAGAACCTTCCATCACAGCAATGGCTTTGCCCCGGAGTAACAGTCTCTGATTCTCCTCATCCAAATGCAGGTTTAATATGCCACCCCTCGGCGATGCCTAAGTATATTCAACAATATTATCAAGAAATAAATGCTGATGATCACATGAACGCGCGCGCGCGCGCTCGCGAGAGAGAGAGAGAGAGAGAGAGAGAGAGAGAGAGTACTTGATATGCAACAAAATCAGACTTCCCCAGCATTTTGGCCCAGTAAGGTGCTAAGGCACAATGCGCACTGCCGCAAACAGGATCCTGGACGATCAAGAAAAGAAATTGAGAAGTTTGTATAGAGCCAAAGACATAGCTTCAATATAGAGAGTAGTAAAGGTAGAATTTGATTAAGATTTAAACAATTGGAAAAAGAAAAGTAAAAAAAAAAACTAAAATAAAGTCAACTTCATTGGTTGCCTCAAGATATATGCCAATTGAGTCAATGTATCACAAGATTTGAGGATATATACCCATTGTATCAAAACAACAGATTAATCAAATAAAAGCCCGAGTTAAAAACATTAGCTTCCAAAAAGTCCTAATTATTCTTGCAAAGCAAATTCCAACAAATTACCTCATTGACCCCAAATTTCGGACAGAAGAAGCGACTAACAAAATCAAAACCAGATTCGGGTGGACCAAGTCCTGTAATAATTACTCCCCTTTCTCCCGGACATTTTTGTATCTGATCAAAGTCCGGTTGAAAGTCTACAACAGCCTTCCCCGATGGAAATACAACCTGCCACTTACCACAATTTCCAATGAGCACAAAAATGAATATCCATAAATCAGCAAAAATGAAATCTTTTGTCTACATAAAAATAAAAATAAAAATAAAAAATACAAAGAAGGAAGAAAGAAAGAATAAATAAAAGTAAAGAAATTGTCTTAGAAATACAATGAGATGACATTAATTCAGTGATGCAAATCGAATATCTCCAATGGTTTGTGACATATTTGTCATGCTAATGCCATATTTTGACACAATGGTGCCAAAATGCTAGCTCTAATTGTCTGTGTTGTGCTAAACTTGAAATTCTAATGCTATATTTGGACATTACTACACCTCTATCAAAATACCATCCAAAGAATTAAAACCAATATGTGGGTGTTACTATAATTTGGCATATGTCAAATCCCGGGCCTAAATATAAAGCATTGCTAAAACTGTATAAGCATGGAAGTAGAACACATCACTAGAGCACCATTGTGTGTTTTTCATGCTAAAAATATGGCATTAGCAACCCATTCGAGTCAATGTATTAATAGCATACGATTGGAGATGCTCTATCATTACACACTAAAAGCAAAGTGGACGTTCGCACCAGAAGCAAATAAAACGTACTTACAAGGACATCTCCGATAGTGGTCTTCTTTATCTCTGTCACAGAAGCACCATTCAAGGCTTTAGAAATCAACTCTAGCTCAGCGCCATTGAACTCTACCGTAGCCAATATTGGTATACTTGGAAAATCCAATTCAATAAAGAAACTCTTCTGAGAGTTGTTCGAATCTGATTTCGGGCCTTCCAATAATACTCTTTTAGCAGACAAAACTCCAGATAGTGTCGAGAACTCGACTGTATTATTAGCACTACCAAGTAAACCAGATGTGAATAGGAAATGTGCAGCTGCTAGAGTTGCATGACCACAAAGTTCAGCCTGAATATATTATTAAGTTTCAATTTATAAATTTAAAAGTAACCCTCAACAACCTCAATTTGATTGAAAAATCAACCATCATCTATCTGATGCAAGTTACAAAAGCCCCATCCTTCTCGAATTCAAGATGTATTCAACAAAATGAGACACTAAAATTCTTTCTCAAATTATCAAGTGTCAACTAATCCAATGTCAATAAACTTCTCCGTCACACACACACACACACACAAAAAGAGAGAGAGAGAGAGAGAGAGAGAGAGAGAGAAGAACGGTACATGCGCTCTGTTTGGTTGCTGAGAAATCATATCATAAATCTCATGCTACAAGTGAAAATATATACTACGTGGCCCTGCTATAGCGTTAACGGTCACGGTATCGCTAACGCAGGCTGTAAAATGACAATATTGAAGTTATAGAGACCAAAGTGAGATCACAATCAAACTATAAAGGTGCAAAATGCAATTCACCCAAACATCTCGTGAACTACAGTTTGGTTTTTATCACAACCACCATTTTCGTTTAAGGTCAATTTTTTTCAATTAAAGTAAAAGATCTACTTTTTTTTTTTTTTTTTTGGATATTTGGTCATAGACCACTTAAAATTAAGTGATGCAGCCAAAAGTCCACACAATTTGGTCATTTTTTATAAAGCCCTTCGCTACTTTTTGAATTTGGTGAAAAGCTCCTCGCTAGAACAAAAAAAATTGCTAAAGCAATATTATCTGTTAGGGTAATACTTGGGGCACAACCAAAGCCACAACATTTTTTCCACAACCTTCATTTTGTGTCTATCTCTCTCCTAGTGGGCACTGTGGGGTCACTGGCACTGTGGGACCCATCAAGAGAGAGATAGACACAAAATGAAGGTTGTGGAAAAAAGGTTGTGGCTTTGGTTGTGCCCCAAGTATTACTCTATCTGTTAACTTTAAATAAACCACCATAACTCACTCGCTTTTAGTCTTTTGGGTGAAATTTTTTTTTATTACATGTATTTTTTCGAAATCTACACAATAGAGTTGAAAATTGTACAAAAGAAAGTAATTGAGAGTCTAATTTTTTAATATTATTTGTCAAAACAGATGATATTATGAGCACTACTACACCCACACACTTTTCCACACCCCACTTTAAATGCATGTATCTTGTGCTGTATAAGTGGTACACAGAAAAGTGTGAAAAATTCAAACAGCACAAGGTACATGCACGTAAAACGTAGAATGTGAAAAAGTGTAGAAAAGTATGTGGGTCTAACATTTTTTTAATATGATTTGTTTTGATAGATAATATTAAGTTAACAAACATAATTTTATTTATGATTCACACACCAATGTGCCGTGCGCGTGGGGGTTTCCATTTCCACCGTTGTTGCGGGGTCATGGACTGATCTCATTCAATAATGGTAGGCAAACAACACCAACCACAATACATGTTTTAAATGCATGTACCTTGTATTGTGTGTGATGTTTCACACAGGACCTACACATTTTTGAAAAACACAAAATACATATATTTAAAGCATAATTGTAATTTGTGTTATAGTTTGTGTTGTGTGCCAAACATTATTCGATTTCTTTGGTTTTATTTTCCTGGAACCTCGCAATGGTCATAGGCGTGTGAGTAAAAGCTTTTGCTGCATTTGTCCTCGCGCATTGGTACTTCATTTTTATATTTGCAGTAGGTGACTTTTGACGATGTGTGCATAATTTGACAATTGCTATCACGTGGAGTCCACGTGGTTGTTTTTGTTTGTAGCTAAATGCTATGCTTCTCTATATTCTCATCACAAATTTAAATTTTAAATAAAGTGATAGGTTATGTTGCCACATCATTTGAAATAAAGCTTTGAAAAGCATATCATTGTTGGTTTGCTGATTTGTTTGGCTATGTTTTGTGCGTCTTTGTAATATCTTTTAGCCTTTCATTCCATGTTTTTGAGCTTTATTGTATTTTTTAGAGTATGTCCCTTGTATATCTGCACGTTTTTTCTTTTTGTTAAATTAACTTTTTTTTTCAGAAAAAAGAAAATCATAATTTCCATTCTTTTTTTTTGGCCTATTGGGAAGATTCTTTTTTTTTTTCCCATATATTTATTTGAAATCTGCTCAATGAGCATGAAAATTTTATTTAAAAAAAAATACGCTACAGTTTGATCTTGAGATTTTATATGTCTAACAGATAATATTATCTGTCTTATATTAACGGTGACAGCTTTCTCAATTTTTAGACTTTTTGGGTGATTGTTTTTATTCCCTGTTTTTTTTCGAGATCTATACACTTATAGTGTCAATTTTATAAAAGAAAAATATATTTTTGTTATATTTATACAAAAAAAAATATATACAATTTTTCATATTTGCTTATTAGGGCTCGCATGGTAACGTTTCTTGTTTTGAGTTTTCAGTTTTTTAAAAACGAAAACCAGTTTTGGTTTTTTTTTCTAAAAACAAAAACTTGTTTGGTAACATTGTTGATTTTTTTTTTTTTTTTTTAAAAAAAAAAACAAAAACAGGAAACTCAAAACGACTTTTTGGTGTTTTGCATTTTTTACCAAAAATTTGAAAACGTTTTTTAAAAACAAAAAACAAAAACGTTACCAAACGTGTTTTCAATTTTCGATTTCTAAAAAACGAAAACA
This sequence comes from Hydrangea macrophylla, assembly GCA_033977485.1. Lineage (NCBI taxonomy): Eukaryota > Viridiplantae > Streptophyta > Magnoliopsida > Cornales > Hydrangeaceae > Hydrangea > Hydrangea macrophylla. Next base: position 10,273,516 of record CM066986.1, on the reverse strand, counting down.
AAAACAGAAAACAGAAAACGACAACGTTACCAAACGAGCCCTTAATTTTTAGTTTTTTTTTTCCAACATTTCATGGTTAATGTTGATCTCGGTTAATAGATTTCATTTCGTTGATTTCCAAACATCAAATTTTACGAAAAACGGACTCGTAGAACAAAAATTATATCAATTTGAAGTTATTTAGGCATGAAAATGATATAATGAGCTTAAAAAAAAGTAACATAAATTTGAACTTGAAATGATTTTAGGGGAAAATACCTTTTACCCCCCTGTGGTTACACTCATTTTCTCATAACCCCCTGTGGTTCATTTTGTAACACTTAACCCCCCTGTACTACGGACTAAAGTAAGACTGTTAACTTTTCTAACGGAAAAAAAAGGAAATGACGTTAATACCCCCAAGCCCCTATACATACTCTTTAGGGAAAAATACCTTTTACCCCCCTATGGTTACACCCATGCTGTCATAACCCCCCTGTGGTTCATTTTTGTAACACTTAACCCCCCTGTTGACTGAAGTGGGACTGCCGTTACAAAAGTTAACAGTCTCACTTTAGTCCGTAGTACAGGGGGGTTAAGTGTTACAAAATGAACCACAGGGGGGTTATGAGAAAATGAGTGTAACCACAGGGGGTAAAAGGTATTTTCCCCATGATTTTTATTCTTGTGGCCTAAGCGCCAATTTTTTTTTCTTCAAAGTGTTTCTTCAAGCTTCTAACCATTTCAACTCAAGTATATATATATATATATACATATATATATATATATCAGCTATTCGGTTACGTAACTGCAGTTAATCAAAGTAACAGAGGTTATTTTATCAGCGAAGAAACAGAGAGAAAAGAAGTTGACCTCGGCGACGGGAGAGAACCATCTGAGACGGAACCTAGGGTTCGTAGTTGGAACAGGAAAATAAAAATAGAACAGAATTACCAGATCAGTAGCCTCTTAGAAAAATCTTGGGCCGAGTCGCGGATCTCGCTCTCTTTAAGACGTTTCGCGGCTCTGCCCAAATGTGTGCAAGCAGTTCGTACATGCCACGCCGTCCCCAGGATAAAACAGCCCAGAATCACCTCTGTCTCAGTTTCTCTTGCACATCAAGAAACTGGTATACTTCACACCTTTTCAGATACAGTTGCTCGGTAACAGAAAATTGGAAAAAATACTCTCTATTCATGGAAAAATAAGCAAGGATAATCCAACCTCCATTGTCGTGAGTGAAAATGAATTCAAGAACAAACCCAATAATAAAGAGCTAAAGAAAACCTCTGATAATTGAATAACCCATTTTCAGCCTCTAAGGTCACCACTAACTCTCATTTCAATATCTTACACTTATCTATATATATATATAATAGTCTATATATATATATTTTAGCACAGTTCTCTCAAGTGTGATAAATAGAGAAACAATTAAACGTGCCTACCAATTAGTGATTCAAACGTTCATATGACTGTTAAATATTGATGTTTTATTGTATCATCAATTTGACTTAATAGTCAAGCACTAAATGTTAAAAATTGATTAAAACATAATTGATTAAAACATAAAAGCTTTATGTAACTTCCATTTGGTTTTAGTGGAATTAAAAGATTAGTCCTCTCGAAAAAAAAAACATCTCTATTATTCTATAGTACCTCAACCATATTTTAAGAGATATATATACTAATTTATTAAAATACTCCAACAATTCCCCACTTATTTTAATAAAATTTTAAAAATAGTAATTTTTCATCGAACAACTGATCATAAGACTGTGCATAAGTAAAGGTGTTTTTCAACTTGAACCTTTACGTAGTGATAGTGCTCCCGATTATACTAGAGTAACCGTAGTTTTGAACTCTATCTCAGACAACACCACACACACAATCCTACTAGGGTGAAGTTCAAAAGCCAGCACTTTTATGGCCATGTGCTTATATCCCAGTATAGCGAAAGCTCTAGAGAATTTGCCCAAATTCCATAGAAAGCGGCCCCACTTCCACATCCGCATAGGTGAGTCTAACAAGGATACTCCTGTAGCTAGGTATCCCACTCAACATAGAGTTTAGATCTCATTAAGAGTTACAAATAACTCATCCGTGTATCGCTTCAGGATATCATGCTTCTTAAGGGATGGACTCGGAGAGTAAACCCCGTGTATATACAATAGCATGATTCAACTCATATCACTTTGTGACTTGTTATTACCCTTTGAACCTATTTCTTGGGATCTCCAGTCTATAGGTTGGGTTACCATCACAAGTGACTTAACTATTTATGGGCTTTAGTCCCATCCCTTTCTAGGCTTTTCAAACCTTCTATCGAGCTAGTCCTTTCGTCAAAGGATTAGCTATATTATCCTCAGACTGTACAATATCCATTCTTACAGCTATAGTAGAGATAAACTCTCTAATAGTGTTGTTATTGCCGTTATAACGGTTCTATACTTTGCAATAGCCGCGGTACTATCGCAATGGATAAAACAACTGGTATCTATCTCTCCCTTGAAGGGGTATCTCATAGCATCTCCCTTGAAGGGGTATCTCATAGCAGACTTTTCAGCCAGGCTCCCATCACTAGCCGTAGCTAATGGTATCATCTCCGACTCCATCGTGGATTTAACCAAAATAGTCTATTTTATAGACTTCCATCAAACTATGCCCCCAGTAATACCAAAAAGTGTATCCACTGTTGGCCCTAGAGTCATCTGAAAGGGTATTCCAATCAGCATCGCCATATCCTTTAAGGATAGCGGAAAACACAATGTAATTCGAAGTTTATGGTCTTTTTCAGGTAACACATGAATTTCTCAGTAATACTTCAGTAGTAAAAATATAGCCACTCATGGCTTTGTAGTCTTCCGTTAGGAAACAACAATAGTTATTATTGTAACCTTCAAGTACAGTGAAAAAATTTTCATGGAAAGTACCTAAATTAATAGATTTCTTTAAAAATCTCATAATTCTTTCCAATTGCATTCAAATTTTGAAACAACATTCTTATCTCTCAAAACTTGGTTAAAAATCATGCTTGTAAACCAAAACTTAAATTCTTTCAAAATTCGAAGTATTCAATACATTTTCAAAAATAATTTATTCCTTATCTCCGGGGTATACAATACATTTTTCAAAATTTAATTTCTTCCCAGAGGTGAAATTTAATTTCACTTTGCCAGTACCAAATCCTTGGTATTGTGTGAATCACCAAGTAAGACATTTTTTCGTTCTCCATTGGAGAGTATCTCTTGTAACAGTTGTAATCGTTACACATATGCCTAAAGGCACTTATATCAAAATAACAGTAATTACTAAAAACCTTTTTCAAAGTGCCATACAATCTTTTGTAATTTTAATCCATAAATTACATTGGCTTCATCCAAATCCTTCACATAAAAATTAAGTGACAATAAAAAATTAATCAAGCATTTCCATGTAAACATATCACAACACATACTTCATCATTGTGTTAATGATAAATAAATATATTTGTCACTTTTAGTAAATTTGAAACTAGTTTGAAAAAAAAAATTTGATCAAATTTTTCCGTATCACTGTTTGAATGTCTCATTTAAACCGTGTAAAGAATGTACAAGCATTCACACTTTGTTCTTATCCAAATTTTCCTTTCCGGTTTATCCAAATAAATTTTCTCTAATTTGCCATTTAAAAAAAATGCGATTTCAACATCCATTTCACGAGTATGTGATCACAAATAACAACTAATAAAATTCTAATGGATGTAATGCGTGTAAATGGAGAATAGGTATCCTGAATGTCAATATTTCCTTTTAATTGCTTTAGCTTTAAGAGCCTTAATTAGCTACTATAGTAGCTTCACACCTTTTAACAAAACTATCGGATTTAAAAATCTTTTTAGGGCTCCATCTACTCCTTATCATGTGATACTCCAATGATAAATCCACAAGTTCTCATAAAAATAGAAAAAATATAATCCATCTCAACTTGAATGGATTCAATCAGAATGTATAACACTCATTTTCAAAAGCTTTTTAGCACTTAATTCTCTTTACTCTTTCATGGTTCAAATAATATGTCATGATCTTTATCATGCATTCTACAGTCAACATATCTTAGATATATGGGATGGAAATAGGAGGTTGAGAACCCCCACTATTCCTCGATTAATACGAATTATATGATCATGAAAATTTGTACCAATGGACTCAATAGTCACAGACTTTTTATGTCGAAACAAATCTACAAGCATTACTGTAATTGCATATCCCAATGAGGCACAAGTTATGGCTTTTTTAACAACTTATGATTAAAAAATAACTATCATAAGCCAAATAACCCAGTATTCGAAAATAATAAAGATTGGATCTTTTTTTTTCAATGCTCATAACGAGCAATTTTGTTTTAGAGTAGGGTACTTTAAAAAAAAAACAAAACTTGCATGTTAGTAAAGCTTGTCTAAAAAATATTTGAACCATCTAATAAATTGGACCTTAACCAAATTCAATATCGCGAGGTAGAGATATTGGGTCAAAAACGTATACAGGTTTACGCGAACCTGTCACAATTGTGTGCGGCCTAAATGAGTGTGGCCCATATAATTATTTACTCAAATCCACTTATTCCAGTACAAATCTCTTCTATTTAATATCACAGTCTAACACTACCAAAAGTCCTCACCAAATCACATGGGTTTTTTTAAACTAATGGAAGCTCAATATATGTGTATATATATATATAAAATCTGATACATTAAGTGGGATAAGTAGTGTAAATAAAATTATTAGTGATAAAGAAAAACAATTGATGCATTCTTGTAATAATCATAGCTCCACACTGTAGATATTCCCTTCAGAAGTATGTCATATGAAACGCATATGCAGTTTGTAACCATCAAAGCGGGAGCATAAAGATAAATGAAACAAAGGCCAACTGCTAAATGCATAATTAGCCTGTGCAAAAGGCTACCTAGAAACGCACTACACATATAAATTCATATACGTAGTCATGTATTCTAAGGAATAACTTAAATTCCCCAAAAGAGATATAGTAACTATCTGAAAGCAGAATCTCAGTTTGAAATTTTCAATGCAGTCCATGACCCTTTACATGTTTACCAGAATATAAATATACATGCACACTCATGTATATAGGCAAATAGATATATAAAGAAAAGATTGCAAATCTTATGTGTATATACACGCACACACTTAAACTTACGCACATAAAATTTGTTCTAAAATCTTTCCACAAGGGGGGCAATATATCAATCAAAAATTAATTCATCTAAAGGATTTCATGAACCAATTTTTTAAAAATGAGAAAAATAACATTTTTTTTTTTTTTTTTTTTTTGGTGTCTGCAGCTCTTAAATTGAAGAAATTAAAATGGCATATTGAGATTTGGGGACTAACAGATTGCTCCAAAAATTACAGCAGAATGAAACGTCTTAAAATTGTTGGAACAGGAAAATAAAAATAGAACAGAATTACCAGATCAGTAGCCTCTTAGAAAAATCTTGGGCCGAGTCGCGGATCTCGCTCTCTTTAAGACGTTTCGCGGCTCTGCCCAAATGTGTGCAAGCAGTTCGTACATGCCACGCCGTCCCCAGGATAAAACAGCCCAGAATCACCTCTGTCTCAGTTTCTCTTGCACATCAAGAAACTGGTATACTTCACACCCTTTCAGATACAGTTGCTCGGTAACAGAAAATTGGAAAAAATACTCTCTATTCATGGAAAAATAAGCAAGGATAATCCAACCTCCATTGTCGTGAGTGAAAATGAATTCAAGAACAAACCCAATAATAAAGAGCTAAAGAAAACCTCTGATAATTGAATAACCCATTTTCAGCCTCTAAGGTCACCACTAACTCTCATTTCAATATCTTACACTTATCTATATATATATATAATAGTCTATATATATATATATATTTTAGCACAGTTCTCTCAAGTGTGATAAATAGAGAAACAATTAAACGTGCCTACCAATTAGTGATTCAAACGTTCATATGACTGTTAAATATTGATGTTTTATTGTATCATCAATTTGACTTAATAGTCAAGCACTAAATGTTAAAAATTGATTAAAACATAATTGATTAAAACATAAAAGCTTTATGTAACTTCCATTTGGTTTTAGTGGAATTAAAAGATTAGTCCTCTCGAAAAAAAAAACATCTCTATTATTCTATAGTACCTCAACCATATTTTAAGAGATATATATACTAATTTATTAAAATACTCCAACAATTTTATCAGCGAAGAAACAGAGAGAAAAGAAGTTGACCTCGGCGACGGGAGAGAACCATCTGAGACGGAACCTAGGGTTCGTAGCTGACTCAGATGACGAGTAATGAGGTTCCACTGAGTCGTGGTCATGAACGATCCGAGTCAGGTAACACGTCACCGGAGTGTTGAACTCGCTCGTCACTGCTTGTAACCACTCATCGTCTCTCTCCTCTTCCAACAAGCAGACCGCCGCCGGGTTTCCTTTGAACGGCGAGTCAGTGAACGCGTCCACCTAATCCAACAATTCAAACTCCTCGAATCACACAAGTAAACACGTTTCAAAATTGAACTATTCATATATATATATATATAATGCGAGAGGGATTACCACACAGTACTTCACGGGCTTCTTTGCAATCATTTCAGAGAGAGAGAGAGAGAGAGATGGAGGACTGAGGTGTAGTGAGTAATGATAAAAAGAGGACAATAACTTCCGTACAACCAAATGTATGGTAAGAAATGGATTGGAGATTTGCTCATTTTAAAATTGTTCGTTTTTTATTAAGTCTCTTCTCTAATTGGTTAGTACTCTGAGCTTTGCTCACACTACTCTTCCATTAACTAATGTACTATAACCCACTGCATAAGTGAGTAGTAGAGGAGGGTGAGCAAAAATGTATTCCTAAAAAAATGTTTGTAGTAATGTAGTAAGAAATAGGCTTAAATACAAAACATACTCTTGAAGTTTGGTGCATATTTCGTTTCAGTCCCTATAGTTTTAATTGTGTCAATTTGGTCCCTTAAACAGAAGCAATTTGGTCCAAATGTCTCATTCTGTCAAAATATTTGACGGAATTCATCAATTGCTTCACACAATTTCGTTGATAAGCAGGTGGGGAGATTAATAGTGTTCCATTTTTACCCCTAAAGAGTGTGACAGTGCTTAGCATGTGAGTAATTCAATCAAATTTTCTCACAGAATTGGACGTTGCGTCTATTTTGTAAACTCCAAAGACCAAATTGATACAATTGAAGCTATAGGAACTAAAACGAAACAGGCACCAAACTTCAAGGGTATATTTTGTAGTTAAGTCTACGAAATATGAGTAAAGATTTGGGCACAAACAAATTACACTAACACCAATGGGAGACTGTCATGTGACAGAGTTGATATTTTTTTTATCCCCTGTGCGGCAGACAACTTTGTCGCACGACAGTTTCCCAGTAGTGTTAGTATAATTTATTTGTAGAGTGTTTGTGCTCAAATCTTTACTCAAAAAAGCATTTCAGAAGATGCTACGATGAAATCTTAAAAAGAGAAAAAAGTTTAAACGAAAGTCTCTAAAAGAAACTATCAAGAGCTTAAAATTCAATTAGATTACTAGTTAGTTAAAAAGTGTCTCAAAGTTGCAAATTTACTTAATACTTATGTGTGATTCAGTGAAATTTCTCTTAATATTCATATATGTCAAATGAAATTTCACTTATAATTTTTAGGCTTAATTACAAAATATATCCTTGAGTTTGGTCTTTGTGTTATTTTAGTTCCTATAGTTTTAATTGTGCTAATTTGGTCCCTGTTAGAAGTTAATTTTAAAAATCTAGAATTTGTGTTATGGCTTTTAGACTTCCCAAGTTGTTTTTTTGAAGAACTCTTTTGTTTAGTTATGAAGAGCTGCCAACTACCTAGAGTTAATGCTTTGATTGCTCTAGAGTTTTCCATGTGTCTATATAAGAGAAGCGATGTAGTAGGCTAGTAGCTCATAAAAATAGAAAGAAAAGAAAAACAATTTGTTGTAAGCCAGAATTGTTCCCTTTGTTTAGCCTTCTTCTTTATTGAATAAAAAATATTGCTACTTTCCTCCCAAAATTAAAATTAAAATCAAAATCAAAATTTGCAGTAGAGAGCTTACTTCTTTACTGCAGAATCTATCAGTGGTATCAGAGCCTTTTGAAATCCTACAAAAGTAAAGAAGGGAATTAAGGAGATTCTAAATACAAGAAGGTCCAAACATGGCAGCAAGTTCCAGCATTACAACCGTCAACTATTCGCACGCCTTAGTGCCAATTTTTGAAGAAGAAAGCTATGACTACTGGAGCACCCAAATGAAAACCTTCTTATTCTCGCAAGATTTATGGGCATTAGTTGAAAAAGGCTATGAAAGCCCAGAAAATGAAGCAGAACTTGAGTCATGGACTTAATCAAGGAAAACCAAGTTCAAGGAAAATAAAATGAAAGATGCAAGGGCTTTGTTCTACATTCAGCAAGGTGCCAGCAAGACAATTGCTCCAAGAATCATGGGAACGACAAAGTCAAAGGAGGTTTGGGACAATCTAAATAAAGATTTCCAAGGATCAGAAAAAGTAATCACAATTAAACTTCAGTCTCTTTGGAGGGACTTTGACAACTTACAAATGAAGTAAGGTGAGATCATTCAAACTTTCTTATCTCGAGTATTTGGCATAATTAATCAAATAAAAAGTTGTACAGATACCATTCAAGAAAAGAAAGTTATTGAAAAAATTTTGAGGAGCCTACCATTGAAGTTTGATCATGTGGTGGCTGCCATAGAAGAATCCAAAAATCTGTCTACCCTTATTTTACTTGAACTAATGGGTTCTCTTCGAGCACCTGAGGAATGAATAGATTTCAAGAGTAACCGCTGGAACAAGCCTTTCAATCAAAACTAAATATTTCACAAAAGAAGGATGGAGAAACCATAAGGCACAACCAATCCAATCAGTATCACAGTTTTCAACCAAAACGAGGCGCATCCAATTCTAATTGTGGCCATGGGAGAGGAAGAACCAAGTATAATCAAGTGTCCACAAGAGGTATTGCCAAAACTGATTCACGATGCGATATATAACTAAATATTGTTACTTCAAGAAGTGTATGAAGTGCAAGAATCCCAATCATCTTGAAAAAAAACTACTGGTATCGGAAAAAGGATGAAGCCAACTTCTCATAAAAGGCTTAATCTTCCGACCAACTCTTCTATTCATGTATGAGCACTGAACAAGAATCTCAATATGTTTGGTATGTCGATAGTGGCTGCAGCAAGCATAGGAGCAGCTTTCTCAGTTTGGACGAAGCAGTAAAATCCAAAGTGAAGCTTGGAGATGGAAAGTGTAAATGTGTGTGTATAATCACAATGTATTGAATGAATAAGAAGAAGAATACAAGGGCCTATTATATAGGCGGCTAACACCTAGACTAATAAACTAACAAAGTGATGTGGGACAACCCAAAATACAAAAATACACACTATTAACACACTATCAACACTCCCCTTCAAGCTGAAGCATACATGTCATATGCACCAAGCTTGTTACAAATATATTTCACTCGAATCCATCCTAATGCTTTAATGAACAAGTCAGCCAATTGATCTGCAGACTTCACATGCACTGTATGAATAACATTTTCCAAAAGTTTCTCTCGAACAAAGTGGAAATCGACTTCAATGTGCTTTATCCTTTCATGAAAGACGGGATTAGAGGCGATATGAACTGCAACTTGATTATCACAAACTAAACTCATTGGAGTAGTTTGAGTAAACCCAAGTTCCTCTAATAAATGCTTCATCCATACTAGCTCACAAGTAGTGTGGGCCATGGCTCTGTACTCTGATTCTCGCTAGATCGAGCTACCACAGTTTGTTTTTTGCTTTTCCATGAAACAAGGTTGCCTCCAACGATAACACAATAGCCATTAGTGGATCTCCTATCACCAGGAAAACCTGGCCAATCTACATCAGTATAACCTTCAACCTGTATGTGGCCATGATCTTTATACAACAAATCACGTCCTGGAGCGCCTTTAAGATATCTCAAAATGTGCATCACTTCATCCCAATGTTCGAGGACAATCCATAAACTGGCTAATCACACTCACAGTGAATGCAATATCAGGCCTAGTTACTGTTAGGTAATTCAGCTTCCCTACCAAACGTCTGTATTGTCCTGGGTCATCAATGAGCTCTCCCTGATCTGGTAACAACTTAGTATTAGGATCCATAGGAGAAACCAAGGGCTTGGACCCTAAAAGGTCTGTTTCAGAGAGGAGATCAAGAACATACGTTCTTTGAGAGAGACAAATCCCTTCACTAGATCTAGCTACTTCAATGCCCAGAAAGTATCTAAGTTGTCCCAAGTCTTTAGTTTGGAACTGCTTTTGCAAAAAAGTCTTCAACTCCTGAATTCCCTTGGAATCATCTCCAGTTATAACAATATCATCAACATAAACAACAAGTAGGATTTTACCTGCTGAAGAATGCTTATAAAAGACAGAGTGATCAACACCACACTGCTGGAGACCAAATTCGACAATAACTTCACTAAATCTTCCAAACCAAGCACGAGGGGACTGTTTCAGACCATATAGAAATTTCTTCAACCGACAAACCATGCTAGACTCCCCTGAGCAACAAACCCAGGTGGTTGCTCCATATATACCTCCTCCGAAAGAATGCCATTGAGAAAGACATTTTTGACATCTAACTGATGTAACGGCCAGTTATAAGTAGCAGCAAGGGAGATAAAGAGATGAACAGAAGATGTGTTTTCAACCGATCAAGAGTGCCATCAGGATGCATTTTAACAGTAAACACCCAATGACACCCAACTACAGACTTCCCAGGTGGAAGAGGTACTAATTCCCAAGTACCAGTGTCTCTTAAAGCAAGCATCTCATCCTCCATAGCATGTTTCCATCCTGAATGAGAAAGAGCCTCTGCAGTAGACTTAGGAATAGAAACAGTAGACAACGAGGCAACAAATGAAGAGAAAGTAGGAGACAAATGATCATAAGATACAAAATTTGCAATAGGATGAGAAGTACAAGTACGTTTACCCTTTCGGAGAGCAATCGGAAGGTCTGAGTCTGACGGAGGCGGATCTGAAGACACGGAGGCCACAGGCGTAGTAGCTGAATCTTGAATAGTCTCAACAGGCTGATGACGACGAGTGTATGTCTGGAGATCAGGATGGTCCAAACCAGCTTCGGGAGGTAGGGAGAGGGGAAGGGGAAGGGGAACCATAAAGTCAGGATCAGTAATAGAGTAAGACTCAAAGTAATATGGGGTGGATTCAAAAAAGGTAACATCAGCAGAAACAAAGAAGTGATGCAAGGAAGGACTATAGCAACGATAACCTTTCGGTGTTCTGGAGTACCCCAAGAAAACACACTTGATAGCACGGGGATCCAACTTGTCGGTACCTGGAGTGAGTTGATGCACAAAACAGACACACCCGAACACACGTGGAGCAACAGGGAAAGGTGGAGTAGTGGGAAACAAGGTGGCATGGGGTGTGGCCCGATCTAGGATGGAAGATGGCATACGGTTAATCAAATGGCAAGCAATAAGAACTGCATCTCCCCAGAAGGTCTTGGGGACCCGCATCTCAAATAACAATGTACGGGTGACTTCTAATAAGTGACGGTTTTTTCTTTCTGCAATCCCATTTTGTTGAGGGGTATGAACACACGAGAATTGATGAAGCATGCCATGTTGTGCCATATATGTTGTGAAGGGATGGGAAAATATTCTTGTGCATTGTCACTACGGAGAATTTGAATAAGAACATTAAACTGAGTCTTAATTTCATTACAGAATGTAGAAAATATAGTAAATAACTCAGAACGATTTTTCATTAAATAAAGCCACGTAGTTCGGGAAAAATCATCAACAAAACTAACAAAATACAGATACCCCTTAATTTAAGTAATACGGTGTGGGCCCCAAACATCTTAATGAACTAATTGGAATGAACTAGACACACGATTATTAACTCGGGGAACAAATTGGACACGGTGATGCTTCCCCAATTGACAGGACTCACATTCTAAAGTAGATAAATGACTTAAACTAGGTACTAGTAGCTTCAAATTGGCCAAGGAAGGATGACCAAGACGGCAGTGGATCTGGTGAGGAGACACAGTGGCAGGACACGCTGTTGGAGTTGAAGAAGCAGGCAATGCATCAAATTAGTAAAGACCTTCGGATTCATGCCCTACACCAATCGTCCTCCAAGTCGTCAAATCCTTAATAAGAACAGAATCAGGGAAAAAAGAAACACAAACATTAAGATCTTTAGTCAACTTCCCAACAGATATCAAGTTAAAGGGTGAACGAGGTATAAAAAGGATAGATGATAATTTCAAATACGAGGATAATTGGACAGTCCCTATGCCTTCAACGGGCATAGAAGAGCGATCTGCCAAAGTAACGGGAGGTAAAGAAGTGGACAATTCAAGAGACGAAAAAATGGTAGATATACTTGTGAGATGATCGTTGGCAGAAGAGTCAATTACCCAAGGACGAGTACGGGAAGTAAGACAAACAATGGAGGTCCCTTTCTGAGCAAGAGATGTACTAGGAGCAGAAGCATGATGGGAGGCCTGGAACTGAAGAAATTGAGAGTACTCTTCACTAGATATGGAAATCGGATCACCCGCAGTAGGAGCATGAGAAGATGACGAAGCATCACTAGAGACAACAGCATGTGCAAATCGAGCAGGGTGATCAATAAGATCCCAACATGTCTCCTTATAATGACCGTCCTTATCACAATTGGTGCAATGAGGACGACCACCATGACCACGGCCCCCAAATCCACCACGATTACCACCACGATAACCACCACGGCCACGACGGGGATTACCATCACCTCGACCAACAGTGGATGGTGGAGCCTGAGTAACTAAGGCAGAATGATCAGTAATAGAGGAATTAGAACCCTAATCAAGAGATGTACTCTGGAGAACACGCTGATATGTCTCAGCAAGAGAAGGCAGAGAGGCACCCCCTAGAATTTGGGATCGAACAGGCTCAAAATCAAGTTTTAAGTCGGCAAGAAACTTCATTACGGCCATTTGTTCCCGCTGTCCCTGCTGTTTCTTTGCATTAGTAGTAATAGGCATAATGCCGTTCAATTCTTCAACTAACTGTTTAAAGGAGGCAAAATAATCCGTAACGGAGAGATCGCTTTGTTGCAGCTGAAAATACTAAGAGAAGAGATCATACATCCGAGTGAGATCGCTAGAGAATAAGAGATGTACATAATCCCAAATATCCTTACAAGTGCCCAATTGACCGCACATATCCGCAATGTGTGGTTCCATATAGTTCCAAAGGAGGGCAATGATTTGGGCATCTATTTGTTTCCATATCTTGATGGCCTTGTCATCGGTGGTGGGAGAAGACTCGGTAAGGTGAGCATCAAACCCCAAGCCAGTGAGAGCAATATTGACAGCCCGAGACCATTGGAGAAAGTTGGATCCATTCAACTTCCTAGTTGTGAGTTGAGGAAGAGCTTTGGACTTCATGAGATTGACAGAAACAAAATGGAAGCACAAAGGAGCCAAAAAGTGTAACACAGAAGCTGATCGGAGCCAAAAAAACCTTGAAAAAAGGAGCCAAAAAACTGCTAAAAGGTCGCCGAAGGTCGCCGGAGCTGCTGGAGGGTCACCGGAGTCAGGTGAGAGTCGCCGGAGGGTTGCCGGACTCAGGCGAAGGTCGCCGGAGGGTGGGCTGAAGGGATGGTACTACGGCTACTGTGTGGGGGCTGCGACTGCTGTGTTTTGATTAGTGTTTTGACACTTTTGGCTACAGCTGTTGCTGATTGTGGTTAGGGTTTTGATGTGTGGGCTGAGGCTGAAAAGGAAAAACAAAAAGAGACTCTTAAACTTCGTACGAAAATCCGAGATTTTGAAGACACCTTACCGAATGGCCCCGATGGAGATGCAAGAACTAAAGACGCAAGTGCAAGAACTCCAGGACCTCGGATTTGTTCATCCAAGCACTTCACCATGGGGAGCACCGGTATTATTCGTCAAGAAGAAGGATGGAACACTTCGACTCTGTATCAACTACAGAGAATTAAACAAGGTCACAATCAAGAATCGGTACCCACTACCGAGGATTGACGATCTATTTGATCAGCTACAAGAAGCTACCACATTTTCAAAGATAGATCTACGATCTGGATACCACCAATTGCTCGTTCAATCTGAGGATGTACCCAAGACGGCTTTCAGAACCAGGTATGGACATTATGAATTTCTGGTTATGCCGTTCGGATTGACCAATGCCCCAGCAGTGTTCATGGATTTAATTAATCGAGTTTTCAGACCTTACCTGGATCAGTTCATCATTGTGTTCATAGATGTATCCTCATCTACTCTAAGACAGAGACAGAACACGAAGGACATGTGAAGATAGCACTTCAGACTCTACGAGACAACCACTTGTATGCAAAGTACAGCAAGTGCGAATTCTGGCTAAAAGAAGTCAAATTTTTAGGACATGTTGTCTCAAAAGAAGGAATAGTGGTAGATTCATCGAAGGTTGAAGCTGTTTTAGATTGGAATCGACCGACCACAGCAACGGAAGTCAAAAGTTTTCTTGGTCTAGCTGGATACTACCGGAGATTCGTGGAAGGATTCTCCAAAATTGCAGCCCCTCTTACTAGATTAACCAGAAAGGACTTAAAATACGAATGGAATGACAAGCATGAACACGCATTTCAAGAATTAAAGAAAAGACTAACCACGGCGCCAGTGCTTGCAATACCGAAGAGCGGTGAACAGTTCACCATTTACAGCGACGCATCACACCAAGGACTTGGATGTGTGCTTATGCAGGACAAGAGAGTGATAGCGTATAGATCACGACAATTAAAACCTCACGAGCTTAACTATCCTACGCACGATCTGGAACTAGCTGCGATCGTCTTTGCACTTAAGATTTGGAGACACTACCTCTACGTAGAAAAGTTTGGTCTGTTCTCGGATCACAAGAGCCTGAAGTACTTGTTCTCTCAAAAGGAGTTGAACATAAGGCAGCGACGTTGGATGGAGTTGTTAAAAGACTACGATTTCACGCTATAATATCACCCTGGCAAATAAAACGTTGTTGCTGACGCACTGAGTCGAAAACCCCGCAAACTCATCATATCTTCTCTCATGGTCAGAGAATGGAAAGCATTAGAGATATTAACGGAGTTTGATTTTCAGATTACTGAGTCAAGTGAAGAATGACTCTTTGGATGTCTTGTAGCACAACCAACGTTCATAAGTCGTATTATCGAAGCTCAAGGAAATGACGAAGGACTTCGTCAATGGTTTGAAAAAGCAGCGGCAAAGGACCCCGCCAAGTGGAATATAGGAGCAGATGGAGGATTTAGATGTCGCAATCGACTCTGGGTACCCGATGAGGACAACTTGAGGAAAAACATATTGGACGAAGCACACAAGTCAAGGATGACGGTTCACCCTGGAGGAACAAAAATGTATAAGGACTTGAAAAGAAACTTTTTGTGGGACGGAATGAAGAAAGAAGTAGCAGATTATGTATCCAAATGTATGACCTGCAAGCAAGTCAAAGCCGAACACCAGAAATCGGGAGGATTGTTACAGCCACTACCGGTCCCCGGATGGAAGTGGGAACACATTACGATGGATTTCGTTGTCGGAATGCCAAGGTCACGGCAAAATCATGATGCTGTTTGGGTAATCGTGGATCGACTCACCAAATCAGCTCACTTTATCGCTTATAGTATGACCTACCCCGTCGAGAGATTGAGCAAGATGTATATACAACAAGTTGTTCGACTACATAGAGTACCCGTGTTAATCGTGTCAGATCGTGATTCATGTTTCACGTCAGGATTTTGGGAAAGTCTACAGACATCACTTGGAACTTCGTTGAAGCTAAGTTCAGCTTTTCACCCTCAAACCGACGGACAGACTGAGAGAGTCAATCAAGTTATGGAGGACATGCTTCGAGCATGTGCAATAGATTTTGAAAGTTCATGGGAAGAGAATCTACCGTTGATAGAGTTCGCATATAACAACAGCTATCATACGAGCATAGCGATGGCACCATTTGAAGCTCTTTATGGAAGACCGTGCGGATCACCCTTGTGTTGGGCAGAAGTTAGAGAGAACAAACTTCTAGGACCAGAGATGATTCGAGAAACTAATGAAAAGATCAACATCGTCAAAGAAAAGATAAAGGCAGCTCAGAGCAGACAGAAAAGCTATGCGAATATACATCGAAAGGACTTGGAATTCAGTGTTGGAGATCACGTGTTCCTAAAAGTATCACCCGTATAAGGAATTGTCAGATTTGGACAAAAGAGAGGAAAGTTTTCGCCACGTTACATTGGACCGTTCGAAATTCTGGAACGCGTGGGAAAAGTTGCTTACAGACTCGCACTACCACCCAAGATGTCGGGAGTTCATAACGTCTTCCATATCAGCATGTTGAGGAAAGTCGTGCACGATCCGTCTGATGAGATCAACTTCACAGATATCGAGGTAAACGACAATGTGACTTTCAATGAAGGACCAGTAAAGATTATGGAATGAGGAACTATGAAGCTGAGAACTAAGGAGATCCCTCTAGTGAAAGTTCAGTGGAAACATCATGATGAGCGAGAAGCTTCTTGGGAGTTAGAATCAGATATGCGTGAGAAGTTTCCTTACCTTTTTAATGTATAGCTTGCTTCGATTCCGGGGATGGAATCTTTAATAGGTGGTGGATGATGTAATACCCGTAAATTTCTGTTATTTATAAATTGGGCCCCGTACTTTTTAAATTCGTTAATTATAATGTCTACATGAATAATACGCATTATTTTATTGAGACTTAGACTGTAAAATTTTGACTCGGACTGACATATCACACGGACCCGTAAAATCTACAATTACTAGATTGTCTTGCACATTAGTATACTACCCAATCCAGTTAAACCCATTTATCCAAACACCTCCCAAGAACCCACCTAAAACCATTGTGAACCCTCGAATGACAATGAACTCTCGAATCCTAATCAAGGATCGGCAAGATGAGCAAACCCAAGAACGAGCGCTCTGATACCATGTAAATGTGTGTGTATAATCACTATGTATTAAATGAATAAGAAGAAGAATACAAGGGCCTATTATATAGGCATCTAACACCTAGACTAATAAACTAACAAAGCGATGTGGGACAACCCAAAATACAATAATACACACTATTAAGAGAAAGTATCAAACCGTTGAAGGGAAAGGTGTTATTTCTATTCAAGCAAAGGGAGGTAACTCTAAACTCATCCATGATGTTCTTTATGTTCCTGGTTTAACTCAAAACCTATTCAGTGTGGGTCAATTGATACAAAGATGATATTTGGTGAAGTTTGATGAAGACAAATGTGTAATTTATGATAAGAAAAACAAACAGAGTATTACCCACATAAAGAATGGCCCCCAACAAAGTTTTTCCCCTCATAATGCCATTGGATGCAAATTGTGCTTTAAAAAGGTGAAAATGAAGATGAATGTAATACCTGTAAATTTCCGTTATTTATAAATTGGGCCCCGTACTTTTTAAATTCGTTAATTAAAATGTCTACATGAATAATACGCATTATTTTTTTGAGACTTAGACTGTAAAATTTTGACTCGGACTGACATATCACACGGACCCGTAAAATCTACAATTACTGGACTGTCTTGCACATTAGTATACTACCCAATCCAGTTAAACCCATTTATCCAAACACCTCCCAAGAACCCACCTAAAACCGTTGTAAACCCACAGATTTACAAAGCAACAATTGTATCAGCATGGAGATATGTGTGCATGTGTATAGGTGTGTAAGTATGGAAAGATCTGTGGATCCAAATGGACCATTGAGGGTAAAATGAGTAACGTGCAAACTGAACAAAGCCCCACGCCGGTTCCTTTCTCCCAAGCTTAGTCACCTCAATCAATCCCTCAGCAGATGCACGAGCTGGTTATGCATGTGTGTATGTATATGTGATTGTGTGTATAAAGAACCACTGTGAGTGAGAGAACAAACACTCACCACCCCATCTCACTGACCCCCTCTGCCTCATCCTTACTCACCACATACACACACGTTCACCAAAGAAGAAGAGTGAAGAAGAAGGGGACGCAGAGAAGGGAAGAGAGAGCTCGCCGGAGACGAAAACGGGAAAAAGGACTACACTGAGGTTAAACCCCCACTCCCTACTTATTTCAGTACACTCACACACACTCAGACCCTCACAAACTCAGCCAAACAGAGCTTTAAGCTCTGAAAATGGCAGAGTAGCCATTAAAGCTCCCTCGCCGGAGCTCATTTCTCCAAACATCACTAGGATTCCTAAAAGCTAGACCAAACAGATCCCCATGATCCCTACATACTCCCCTTAGAGCAGCTTTTGATTTGGGTGAGGTTTAGTGGACCATGCAGTCGATTATCCTTTGAAAACCCAAAAAGAATAATTGATTCGTATGTACTCTAAATGAATGGACCAAGTTCTAGGCTCCTAGTATGTGATAGAGGGTCTCAAACCGGTCCTAATGGCGTTGACGGCATCAATTTTCATGGAGGAACGACGGAGTTATGGGTATTTGAAGTTTTCGGGCCAAATCGGCCTCGCCAGCGGCGAGCTTGGCTCACCGGAGAAGACATGACCCGCTGGGTCTTCGGGTTATATCGTTTACCCGTTGGGTCGGGTCTTGGGTCATGGGTATGGGTTTAGTTGTTTGTTTAAATGGTTAATGGGTTCGGGTTATAATAATGAACGGGTAACGGGTCAGATCTTTTAAGTTGGATCACCATTAGTGTGTATACGGATAACCCATGGGTACGGGTCGGCTATGGGTTGACCCGCGGGTATTAGCCTTTAATTAAAATTAACTATTTTTATATTCTTAATTATTCTATTAATCAGGCTTAGCACATTAATGACCCGGGATTAACAATAAATTATATTTTATTAATTAGTTAATCCAGATTAGTAAATTTGTAATTTGTTTTAGATTTATTAATGTTTAAGTATTCTGTTAATCATAATTAGTGTGCTAATAATCTGTTTTAATAAGGATTAGTACTTATTAATTAAGATTAGAATATAAATATATTATTTATAATATATTTTCTATTAATAAATAGGTATAAATAATTATAAATGATTTTAAATTGTTTTAAAAATCTAAAAATGGTTTCAATAATATTATAAATTATATTTTAATAAATTTTGTAATATTATTTTTTAAAATTTTCATATATTATGAAATTATGAATTATTGTTACTATATGATATACTCCCTCCGTCCCATAATAAGTGTCCACATTTTCTTTTTTGGATGTCCCACAATAAGTGTCCACTTTCCTAAATTGGCATATAGCATTTACTTACTTTCCAAAACTACCCTTATAATAAAGACAAAGTAGCATTTATTTGTGGCCTCAAAACAAGCAAAAAGTCAAACACCCATCACATCTAAGGGCAAAATTGGAAAGTGACCATTTAATGAATCAAAAAAACTAAAATAAAACAACTTTCTTAAACAATGTGCAAAATAGAAGTGGACACTTATTATGGGACGGAGGGAGTATTTACTATTTTTTTGTTTAAATAAATAATAAGTAAATATTTTTAAATTAAAATAATTAAGTAATAAATACCTAATGACCCCTTTTCAGGCATAGGGAAATTATATTAAATTTTCCTAAGGTCTAGTACCTCAATATTGTAAATTATTATTTACGAGACCCTAGCTTTAATATTTTAATTATTATTAATTGATGATGCCGAAAATTGGTAAGAGTAATTTGCACAGAAAATAAAACCAAAGAAGACTTGTATGTGGTTCGGTCCCGTTAATGAGGTGACCTACGTTCACGTGTGCGTCGATGCGCTTCCTACTAGCAGATCACCGGCGGGCCTGGTGAGCCAACAAAGATGGGCAGCACTACCAGTAATACCGGCCGGTTGTATGCGTGTAAGTGGTGAGTTCTCTTCGTAAGTGCTTGTGTACTCCGAGAGATTCTTTTTCTTGGATCCCCACAAGGAGGATAGGTGGGCTCTTTTATAGATGTAAGAGTCCACCCTTACATGGTAAGTTTATTAGATTAGGAAACCTAATCTAATCACAATAGATTTGTACAATGTTAGGAGAGTTTCCTAAGTGGTTTAGGCAACCACTGATTCTTTCTTGATAGAATCATGGCCGTATAAGGAAACGATGAGAGACGCCATCTACTCCGCGCTTACCGGGGAGTCACTACGCCTCGTTCCCGAGCTGCCGAGCATCCCGGACGGTTATAGCTGAACACCTTGGAAGTGTGGGCTCCATGCTCCCACTCCGGACTAACCGGGCTATCCGCTGACCACGTGGCGGTGTGACAGTTACAAAATATTTCTGGACGTATCAGCTGCCCCCCATTTTCAAAGTGGAGATGACGCCTTGCCAGATGAAATTTGAAAATTAAGAATGTCTTCCAGATACCGACCGGGAAAAGACTGGGACCCCCATCAGAACCGGGCCGGTTTGTAATGACTCGTCGGTATATCGACCGAGCGGTTGTCCTGCAGGACCGGCCCCCCCGGCGCCACGTGTCCACTGGTTACTGGTCTGGTTCGGATCCAAAGCTGCCAGTTTGGAAGTAACTGAATCGTCCAGGTGGCAACCGAACCATCACGTCGTGCATTCAATGCTCACGCTTTTTGAGACGACGCCCCACGTGCCCGAAACGACAGTTTCGGCGGGAGAGCATGTCAGCCATCCGATCAAATTTGATCCTAACCGTTCGCGATGCTTATATAAGGAGCACTTTGTTCAATCTGTTTCTCACTTCAAATTATCAACTGAATCGCCCGAGCAAACACTCCGAGCTCCTTCTCCTCTGCTATTCTTAATCTTCAAGCTTTCATCTCCATCAAATGGCTTCCCATATCAATCTGTCGTCTGATGAAGGGCTTAGAGCCTTCCGAGAGGACTGTCAAATTCCGGACGATGTCGTGGTCCGTTCGTATGCTGAGGGGGAGGAAATAACCTTCCCTTTTGTCCTCATCAGTAGCTACTTGCTGCTTATTGTGGGACTACGCTTCCCCCTCCCGGTCTCCTTCTGCGACCTGCTTCAGGGGTTGTGCATTCCGCTCTCCGAGTGCCGCCCAAATGTCGCCCGCCTCCTTTGGGGAATATCAGTGATGAACGAGCGGCTTAGGTTGCTCCTTCGTTCCGTCGACGTCGTCAGGTGCTACATCCTGGGCATCGACCACGGGGGTCCTTACTTCCGCCCCAGGACCGAGGGGAGGGACCTTGTCCAAGGTTTGGACTTCCCGAACAAGAACTGGCAGCGGTACCCTTGGGTAGTGGTCGCCGGCAACTGGCTGGAGGACGCCGTTCTCTGCCCTCCGGCAACTTTTGATCCCAACCTCTGCAAACAAGCTTTTGCCGCCTTCCGCAGCGTCGCCCCTACTGCTGATGAAACGGAGGTGATTGACCGAGCCATCGAGGCCGGCCAGTCGTTCTCTGATCTGGTCGGGGGACCTGCGGATGGTGCGGGCGCCGGACCCTCCTCCGCTACTCCTGCCGCTGCGGCTTCGGGGTCACGCCGCTACACCCAGTCCATGGCCACCGGCCCGCGCGCCACATATAGGGCCGGTGCACCCGAGGGGCCAATTTCTCTTCCCACCAGCAGTGACTCCTCCTCGTCCGGGGATGCAAGCCCGCCACCTGGACCATCCAGGAAGGGAAAAGAGAAAAAAGTTGGTGAGGGGTCTCCACCTCCACCAAAGAAAAGTCGGGTGGATCCCCCGGTTGTGCCTAGCTCTTGGACCGGCCTTTCCCTTGCTAACTTGGAGGGTCGTCTCCAGGAGGTGGAAAAACAGACCGCTCATCTGCAAACAGGCTTGGTGATGCAGGAAGTGGATACCCACACCATTGAGCTTACTGTGAAGGAGCTGCTGGCGAGGTTGACGGCCTTGGAGGAGGAGGTCAAGGCTTTGAAGGACAGAGGGACCTGAAGGCCTTGATACATATATATTTTTCTTTTTCTTTTTTTCTTTTTTTTTTTTCGGGGAGGCTATTATAAATGCCCCCGATCTCTGTACAGATCACCCTTTATATCAATAAAAAGGTCCTCGAGGCCACGTTTCTCTTTCACTATACTCCTTCAACTGTTTACTAATTCTGTGCTACGCTGGGCAGCTAATACCCGGCCAGTGTATAAATGTGCCCGGGCTGCGGCAACTCGGGTTCGGATCACCGCTGCTTTGTACCAACCAATCATTAGTCAAGTTAGAACCTGACAATGGTAATGTGATCGTAACCGAACCGATTGCGGGCTGACTAAACCGTCGCGTCACGCAATTAATGCGCGCGCCTTTTGAGGCGACTCTTCACGTGACCGAAGCGACAGTTTGGGCGGGAAATCTCCTGGACCGCTGGATCCGCTCTGATCTTGGCCGTTCAGGGTCTTTATATAAGGAGTACTTGCCTCATTTCTCGCATCCCTTATCTTCTACTTCCTGCCTTCTTCTCTTTTCCCCCGTCCTTTTTCACTTCGGAGTGAGGCTGGAGAGAACTAATCTGGTGAGGTTCGAGCGGGAGTGGGATTTCTTTCTCCTTAGATTTTGTGCGTTCTTTGAGTCGGGTGGAACTTTAACTCATCTGATCCGAGCAGGTGTTCCTTGCGCTGTCTTGGGAGAGTGTTACCTGGTGCTGAGGAGTGCCTACTCATTACCATTCAGGTTAGTGACTCTGTCCCCCTTGTATATCAGGCTTGGGGTTCCCGATCCATACGCAGGTCGTAGTTTGCGTCCGTTCCTTTCCGTCGGAGTGCTAGAGATGGAACACTCCGGCTTCAACTCTACGTCGAGATCGGAGAGTGAACAATATCAGTCAGGATCCCCCCGTGCCAGTCGGGACCGGCTTTCTGAGTCCCTGACCGATCATCAAAGCGGGGACAGTGAGTCTACTCAGGAGGCCCCTGTTGCCTCCGTCTCGAGGGGTTCGGGCGACGAGTTGCCCAGGGGAACTGATCGTATAGTGTTTGCCTGTGAGTCCACCCTTTCTACGCTGCGTTCCCAAGACCTTCTCCGGATTAGAGAGAGGAACTCTCTTCCTGACGGTTGCGCCCTAGCCGTAAACCCCGGCGGCGCGCACCTTTATCAGCATGGGTTCGTCACCCTGTTTGAGGATGCCATGATGGCGGGCCTCCGACTACCCCTCCACCGCGTTGCCCGGGATGTCCTGATCTATCTCGATATCGCTCCCGGGTAATTGGCCCCCAACGGATGGAGATTCCTGATGGGGTGTATATCGTTGTGGCCTCAGGTGTTCGGGTACGAGCTTACCCTCCACAAGTTTCTTTGGGCCCACCGACCATTCCCTGTGCACCGGGAAGTGAGGTTTTTCTCATTTTCTGCCCGTCCGGGTAGGAAAATTATCGACAGATGCCCTAGCAACAACAAGGGGTGGAAGGGCAAGTTCTTCCAAGTGTCCACCCTTCGCCTTTGTGACATGGCCCCAGGGACCCAGCTGAGGACATCCTGGGCTGGGGAGTTGAGGGGTAAGACCACCCTTCTGCGTTCGTCCGTTCTTTCGGTTTTTAGGAACGCAATGGCTTGCTAACTGACTTCATTTCTCTGTGCACAACTGGCTCGACAGAACCTCCTAAAATCTCCGAACTGTGCCAGGCCAGGATCTGGAACCTAGCAGAGTTGCCCACTAGTGTTTGGAATGTATTATCCCGAACAGGGGACTTTGTCGAGAGTTGCCCCCAGCTTTTCGCCCATCATTCCTGGTGAGTATCCTGGTTACATTATGCGTTAACCATGCTTTTTTTTTTCTTGCACTTCTGACCGTGCGACCTTGGTTTCTGCAGAAATGGCCCCCAAGCGCAATTTGGACCAGCTGCGGGAGAGACAGGCTGCCGCCGCCGCCACTACTGCCGCACGGGCGGCGATCGCCCAAGGGAAGAGGCCAGCTACCGAGGCCCTGGGCGGCAAGCGTCTGCTCAGGCGTATTCGCCACGGGACGACTAACCGTCCCGACCCTGTGGGGACGTCGGCTCCCCATAGGCCGGCTGCTGACGAGCCCGTGCCCAGGGCTGATATTCCATCAGGTCTGCCCCTGGGCGGGCCTGATGAGGTCCGGGAAAGGCTGAAATCCGTCCTTGTCCCAAGCCAGGTGGAAGCATGCGCCGGGCTATCTCCCCAAGGCTTCCAAGGGTGGCTGTATAGTATATCCCATCTGGTAAGTGTTCTGTCCCCCTTCAAACATTGGCTTGCTCCCCTTTTTACTTGCCTAACTGATTTTCATCCTCTTGCCGTAGGTTGGCTGCATGGCCGCGGGATCCAAGTCCGTCCTGTCCTCTCTGGCCGAAAAAGTCAGCGCTGCTGAAGCCGCCCTTTCGAAGGAGCGAAAAGAGCTGCAAGTAGCGAAAGCTGCCTTGGCCGTCGAGACGAGCAAGATGAAGTCATTGGCCTTGAGTTTGGGTGCGGCTCAGGCGGACCTGGCAGCGGCTTTGGCCGAACTGGAGGTTTCCAGGGCCCTCACTGCGACAGCTGAAGCCCGAGCGAAGGCGGCGGCCGAGACACCAGCTGCAGGGGCCTTGGAGGGCGCTTTTGATGACGGCTTCTTCCAGGGCTATGACGATCTGAAGCGGCGGGTAGCCCGGGATCACCCCGAATGGGCCCTTTCGGCCTACGAAGGGATTGACTCGGATTACTGGGATGTCGGTGAAGATCCCATAGCTGGTGATGCTCCTGCGGTTGGTGAAGACCCTGAGGCCATTGCTGAAGCCACAGAACTCGCCCCAGGCGGGGACATGGGGGACAAAGGACTTGTTGTACCAAGGGAGCAGACCGGGGAGACCGAGGATGTGGTCAATGTGAAAGACTGACTCCCCGGTTCCCTCTTGTTGTTTTTATTTTATTGCTTGTAGTTTTTGCTTTGTTTGTTTTCATTGTAGTTCTTTTTTTATTTTTCGGGGAGGCCACTACAACTGCCCCCCAGGCTTTGTACATTTGTTTTAATTAATGAAAAGGCCCCTGAGGTCATCCTTCCATTAATTTTGTTGCACTGTGCTTTAACTTTTGCTAGTATCCGTATGGCTTTGGCTAACCTAACATCTGCCATAGCAAATGCTTTAGGACCGTAACCCACAGAACACCTAGTCGAGCGTGCTTTAACTTTTGCTAGTATCCGTATGGCTTTGGCCAACCTAACAGCTGCCTTAGCAAATGCTTTAGGACCGTAACCCACAGAACACCTAGTCGAACGATGCAATTCCCTGTTTTAGCCTCAATTCTCTTTACCCCCTGCCCTCCAAGCATTTTGCTAAGGCGGGAGTATGGGAGTACGGGAGTAAGTAGCCGTAGGGAACCGACCTGGAACATGGGTGGTTGCAGGAGCTTTTGAATCTTGCCGTCGTCGGCCACCTAGGGGACTTGGCCCCGTCGTCGGCTGGACCAAGGCAAAACTTAATTAATTTTCTGTTTGTAGGTTTAGTACCCTTTTTTCCCCGACTTTCTTGCGAAGTCGTGGGCATGCAGAGGGGCGACTTTCTTGCAGGGTCCTTTAGCGCCTGGGTTCGGAGCCCGAGGTCTTTTTAGTGCCTCGGGGTTAGGCCCGAGGTCTTTTTTGTGCACGACGTAAACTCTCAAAATAAACTTTATCCACTTTATTTAGAAAATGCCAATCTGTAATAGTTGCCCAATCAGGGCTACACAAAAAGAACTTGTCCTATAGTACTAGATACCCGTAGTCAGATGCTACTGATAAACTTGCGGAGGTGTTGGACGTTCCAGGGGTGACTGAGATCGTGCCCGTCCATGCTTTGTAACCAGTAGGTTCCCGGTCGGTTGACCCGAGTCACTATATACGGTCCTTCCCAGTTTGCTCCCAACTTCCCATGGCTTGGAACTCGGGTGGACTGGTTTACTGCCTTAAGGACGAGGTCCCCGACTTGAAAGCTACGATGCTTCACCTTGCTATTATAATACCTCGAGACCCTTTGCTTGTAAGCTGCCACCCTGAGATAGGCCTGGTCTCTTCTTTCTTCGACCAGGTCTAGTTCCGTCCTGAGGGCTTCTCCATTGTCTTGGTCATTAAAGGTAGCCACCCGGTATGATGGCAGCCCAAGCTCGGTGGGGACTACTGCCTCAAAACCATAAGTTAAAGAAAATGGGGTTTCGCCCGTAGTTGCCCGGGGTGTGGTGCGGTAGGCCCACAGGAGGGCTGGGAGTTCTTCAGCCCACAAGCCTTTGGCACCTTCAAGCCTTGTCTTAATCGACTGCAGGATCGTGCGGTTGGTCACCTCGGCCTGACCATTAGCTTGTGGATGCTCGGGAGAAGAGTAACGATTCAGTATCCCATAGCCCGAGCAGAACTGTCTAAAGATGGGTGTATCAAATTGTCTTCCATTGTCGCTGATCAGGACTCGTGGAATACCGAACCTGCTAAGGATATTTCTCTCCACAAAATGTTCCATTTTTTGCTCGGTTATCGTTGCCAGGGGCTCGGCCTCCGCCCACTTGGTGAAGTAGTCAACGGCTATCACAGCAAACTTAACCTGCCCTTTTCCCGTTGGTAAGGGACCAACGATGTCGATCCCCCATTGGGTGAATGGCCAAGGACTATGTACCGGGGTCTGAAGTTCTCCCGGTTGGTTCATCATGGGAGAGTACCGTTGGCATTTGTCACACCTTCGAACGTACTCCTGCGAATCCCGGGCCATGGTTGGCCAATAGTATCCTTGTAGTAGGGCCTTTCTCGAGAGTGCCCGACCCCCTACGTGGTTCCCGTACACGCCTTCATGAATTT
The DNA here is from genome assembly GCA_033977485.1 of Hydrangea macrophylla. Lineage (NCBI taxonomy): Eukaryota > Viridiplantae > Streptophyta > Magnoliopsida > Cornales > Hydrangeaceae > Hydrangea > Hydrangea macrophylla. The sequence continues at coordinate 10,246,707 of CM066986.1, read as the reverse complement.
CGTACAGTATTGCTTGAACTTGCGTAGGATAAACACAGCGGAGGTATGGAATGGTGAACCCCCTTTTATAAAGGACACCGTCGAGAACATGGTATCGTGCCGCCCGGTACTTAACCCGCCTTGCTTCCTCTTTTTCATCCGGTAGCCTTCCTGTTGTCAAGAAAGCCACGATTGGATCCATCCAACTGGGTCTCAGAGTGACCGGGTCAACCTCCATGCCCTCTGAGTTGATCACACTTGGCTCGGGTAAGAATTGTATCCTTATCCCGGGTAAGTCTGACTCAGCTGACGAAGCGAGGCGAGCTAGCCTGTCAGCTCGAGTGTTTTGCTCTCTAGGTATCTGATTGATGGAGAATCCTCGGAGCTGATTGGAAATTGCGCGGACGAGGGCCAAGTAGGCGACCATGCTATCTTCCTGCGCTTCGTATTCTTGGTTTACTTGATTGACCACGAGCTGGGAGTCGCTGTAGCCCTGGACCTGCTGTGCACTCATTGAGACGGCCAACTGTAACCCGACCAAGAGGGCTTCGTACTCGGCCTCGTTGTTGGAGGCACGAAACCCAAACCTTAAAGCATATTCGAGCTGGATGCCATCGGGGGTAGTCAGGATGATTCCGGCTCCACTACCTTGCTGGTTCGAAGAGCCATCGACATGTAATACCCAAGTGGGGATGCCGGCGAGCAATCCGGGCGGTAGTGCTGGAGGCTCAGGTTCCTCGATCGGATCTTCTGGATACGTAAACTCGACCAGAAAATTCACGACGGCTTGTCCCTTGATTGTCGTCCGGGGTCGATAAGTTACCTCAAACTCTTCCAGTTCCAAAGCCCACTTGACGAGCCTCCCGGATGTGTCTGGCCGAGAGAGAATTTTGCGGAGAGGCTGATCGATCAGTACTACAATGGCATGGGCCTGGAAGTACGGTCGGAGCCTTCGTGCTGAGGTAATGAGGGCGAAGGCCAATTTCTCGATGCGGGAGTATCGGCTTTCCGCACCTTGCAGTGCCCGGCTGGTGTAGTACACTGGGAACTGTATCCCGTGCTCTTCCTGAATAAGTGCCGAGCTAACCGCCAATGGTGACACTGCCAGGTACAGGAACAGTTCCTCTCCGGCTGTAGATGTCGACAATAGAGGAGGAGAGGCCAGGTATTTCTTGAGTTCCTGGAATGCCTCCTCGCACTCCTCCGACCATTGAAAAGCTTTGCGGAGAATTTTGAAGAACGGCAGGCACCGATCAGTTGCTCTGGACACGAATCTGTTCAGTGCGGCCACCCGTCCGGCTAAGCTCTGAACTTCTTTTGTTGATTTAGGTGACCGCATGTTGATGATAGCTTGGATTTTGTCGGGGTTTGCTTCGATTCCCCGTCTGCTGACTAGATGACCGAGGAATTTCCCGGATGAGACCCCAAAGGTGCATTTGGCCGGGTTCAACCTCATCTTGAATTTTCTCAAAATGCTGAAGGCCCCGGCTAGATTCTCAAGGTGATCGGGTTCATCCCGGCTCTTGACCAGGAGATCGTCCACGTACACTTCCATGGACTTTCCGATGAGGTCTCTGAACATGAAGTTGACCAGGCGCTGGTATGTAGCCCCGACATTCTTGAGGCCGAAGGGCATAACTCTGTAACAGTACGTGCCTTGGTCGGTGATGAACGCCGTCTTCTCTTCATCCCCGGGGTACATGCTGATCTGATTATACCCCGAGTAGGCGTCCATAAACGAGAGGAGTGAGTGGCCTGCCGTCGAGTCGACAAGGAGGTCTATCCTAGGCAGCGGATAACAGTCCTTGGGACAGGCCTTGTTGAGGTCGGTGAAGTCCACATACATCCTCCACTTGCCATTGCTCTTCTTGACCAGGACAACATTGGCCAGCCAACCGGGGTAGTGGACCTCCCGGATGGAGTTAGCTTTTAGGAGCTTCTCGACCTCCTCACTTACTGCCGCTTGTCTCTCGGAGGCCATGCCCCTCCGTTTCTGCTTCATCGGGCGGCAGTCCAGGTTGACGTTGAGACGATGGGACATCACTCGGGGATCAATCCCGGGCATGTCCTCATGACTCCAAGCGAAAACGTCCTGGTTTTGCCTCAGGAATTGGGTCAATTTTTCCTTCAAGGTAGGCTCCAGTAGTGCACCTATGTTGACCATGCAATCTGGGTGTTCTGGATCCAGCACAACTTGCTCCAATTCCTCCATAGGTCCTATTACGTCCCTATGGTCCCGGGGGTCCATTTCTTGGATGTTCAGTGTTTCGGTGATTGCCCCCCGGCGCAACGAGCTAACATAACAACTTCAAGCCATGGTCTGGTCTCCTCGCAAACATCCGGGTCCCTGGGCAGTCGGGAACTTCACGGTTAAGCTGTATGTGGAGACAACTGCTCGGGCCCTGTTGAGGGTCGGCCTTCCGAGGATGACGTTGTAGGCCGAGGGGGCCTCCACTATCACGAAATTGGCCAGTATGGAAACCTATTGTGGGTAGGTCCCCATGAGAACTGGAAGCTCGATCGTACCGAGCGGTTGAGTGCTGGAGCCGTTGAATCCGACCAGGGGAGTAGCAACCGGCCGGAGCCGATCCCGGGAGATCCCGAGTTGGTCGAATGCCGCTGTAAACATTATGTCGGACGAGCTGCCTGTGTCAACCAGTACCCTCTGGACCATATAGTTAGCTATTGAAAGCGTTACTACTAGTGGGTTATCATGGGGGCAGTGGAGGCCCTGCATATCGTCGGACGAGAAGGTCAGAACGTCAGTTGGTGAGGAGCCGGTGGATTGGACCTGCCATATATCCACTCGGGATGCTCGGGCATGCCTCTTCCGTGCCGACTGAGAATCACCTCTGTCTGATGTCCCACCAGAGATCACGTTAATGTGGCCGAGCGGTGGAGGGGGCTGACCAGGAGCTTGGGCTTCCTGTCGGGGCCGTCTGTCCGCTGCGACATACTCGGCTAGATGTCCCTGCTCGATCAGCTTCTCGATTGCTATCTTCAATTTGAAGCAATCCTCCGTTTCGTGGCCGTGATCCCTGTGATAACGGCAAAACTTTTCCCGGTTTCGTTTGCCGGGCGGGGCTCTGAGCTTGGCTGGCTGCGGAAGCAGCCTCTGTGCCTCTGCGGTGGCCATCACCACATGTATAGGCCGGGAAAGGGGTGTGAAAGCCGCTGGGGGTTGGCCCCTAGCGTCCCTCTGATCTTGCTTCAGCTTCTTTCCTGGGCCCTTCTCTGATCCCTCGCGTTTGCGCTTGGCTTTTGGGGATTCATCTCCCGCCTGGCTGGCGCGTTTTGCCTTCAAAAACTCTTCGGTGTCTATATACTTCCCAACTCTTTCCGAGAGTTCCACCAGGGTTGCCGATCGGTTGCGATGAAAAGACGTGGCCACCTTGGTGTGTTGAACTCCTGAACAGAAGGCCATGATTGCAGCCGTCTCGTTGAGGTTGCGGATCAGGAGCCTCTGCTGGTTGAAACGATCCACATACTCCCTTAAAGATTCACCCTTTTGTTGTTTGACGGCTAGCAGCTGGGTGTCTGGTTGGGATCGGTCTAGCATCCCGACAAACTGGCTGATGAAGAGTTTGCTGAGGGCTTTGAAGTTATCAACCGTCCGGGGCTTCAGGGCATGGAACCACTGTGCGGCTGATCCCTTGAGAGTACTAGGGAAGGCCAGACACAGCAGCTCGTCTATCGTAGTGACCAGTGCCATCTGCGCCTTATAAGTGCGGATGTGGTCCACCGGACTCCCCGTGCCGTCATATGAGCTGAGGTGAGGGGGTTTGAACTTCCGCGGAATTGAAAATTGCGTCACCCGGGTAGTGTAGGGCGACTCTATTTCTGTATTTGTGAGGTCGTGGCTGGATTTGCGGTTTAGCCTCTCGATCTGCTGCTGCAACTCCTCGACCTGGGCTTTGACGTCAGTGTGCCCGGTCCTCCTTTCTGTGTCAGAGTGGTAGGTAGGGTCGGATGATGAGGCCTCATCCTCAAAGCGCGTCGACCTCGGGGATAACACTCGGCTGTGGGTCCGGGATAGTCTATGCCTAAGATCCCCCCGGCTCAGGACGGGTGGATCATCGACCGACTCCCGGGCTTTACGTCCGGGCACTTCTCCCCTCGCAGCTCGCCGCCGTTCAATGAGGATCCTGGCGTCCTCCACTCGGCGCGCTCGGCGAGGAACGTACCGAGGTCCTCTCTGAGAGCGCTTGGTAGCCTAGCTACGTTCTCCCTCCGGATAACGTTCGCGATCTGGTTGGGACACTGGAGCAGATCGGGTTTTTCCGCGTGTTCGAGCGGGCCCTTGGATGGGAGCGCTCTTTTCAGGCCGCTTCTCCGACGAAAGGCCTTTCTCATGGTCCCCAACCGCCTTTTCGTGCTGGGCCATAAGCGCCTCTATTTGCTGTTGTGTCCGGAGCTGACCTTCCAAGAGCTGTTCCAGCGCCGCTGTAACCTGTTCGGTGGTCATGGAGGTTGCCCGAGGCTCGATCTGCAGGTCCTCCTGACCGGCTGAATCGGCGGTCTTTTTGCCCTTCTTCGGCGGCATGTCGATCAGTCAAAGATTTTTGTTGATGAGGAAACTGTGTCGATTTCCCACAGACGGCGCCAAACTGATGATGCCGAAAATTGGTAAGAATAATTTGGACAGAAAATAAAACCAAAGAAGACTTGTATGTGGTTCGGTCCCGTTAATGAGGTGACCTACGTCCACGTGTGCGTCGATGCGCTTCCTACTAGCAGATCACCGGCGGGCCTAGTGAGCCAACAAAGATGGGCAGCACTACCAGTAATACCGGTCGGGTGTATGCGTGTAAGTGGTGAGTTCTCTTCGTAAGTGCTTGTGTACTCCGAGAGATTCTTTTTCTTGGATCCCCGCAAGGAGGATAGGTGGGCTCTTTTATAGATGTAAGAGTCCACCCTTACATGGTAAGTTTATTAGATTAGGAAGCCTAATCTAATCACAATAGATTTGTACAATGTTAGGAGAGTTTCCTAAGTGGTTTAGGCAACCACTGATTCTTTCTTGATAGAGTCATGGCCATATAAGGAAACGATGAGAGACGCCATCTACTCCGCGCTTACCGGGGAGTCACTACGCCTCGTTCCCGAGCTGCCGAGCATCCCGGACGGTTATAGCTGAACACCTTGGAAGTGTGGGCTCCATGCTCCCACTCCGGACTAACCGGGCTATCCGCTGACCACGTGGCGGTGTGACAGTTACAAAATATTTCTGGACGTATCATTAATTACTTATAATGTACCCGTTTGGTTGTATTTTAATTATTTAAAATACCAAACGAGCCCCGAAAATTATAAAATAAATACCCCTAGCCTATTTTAAGGCCTAATATTTAATAAAAATATCTAGAAGGGTCAAATATCTCCCTAAATCATATTTTATAATTATGGGACCCCGCACTCTATTATTAAACGATTTAAACTTCAGAAATTCATAATAAATAAACCGTAGCTCAGAAAAATATGCGATCAGTTCCTAGAGTCCTAGAATGATGTCTAGAATATTCCCTTAAAATTTGATGACCTTTCAACACGGTCAAAAATACAGCTTATCTTTAGGGTGCAACTTGGTATAGAAAACCCAGCCTTTTATGCGACGGACTCCGAATTGAGTCTAGTCAATGGCGTTGGGCTCAGAATAAAATCTAGATCATCATGTTGAGGTTTAGGAACCCACCCGGCATAATTACCATTATGCCCCTGATTTTAGTAAGCTTATTAATCAATGTTCTATGTAATTTTATACTTTGTAGGAACCGCTACGCTTACTGTTACGCACCCACATCGAGGAGAGTCGTCCTAACTCACTTAGTATATTATAGAATTATTCTTTGATCATATATGTATGCCCAGTACGTCCTGCGTGGACGATACTGATACGTATTAGTTATGTGAACGTGATATTGACTCTTATATAATGAATGCATGTTAGCTAACTATACTCCATGCTTAGTTAATATTCACTGACATTCTTGTTTATCGTGATTTCTGTTTCTATAGTCACATGAACATTCATATGAACATGGTCGAGTCTTGATGTCAACATTGACGTCTGCATGGTTAGTCACGGGGACTAATCCAATCATATCAATATATACATTGTATAGACCGCGGTGGTCCGAGTGGTACAGTCAAGTAAATGGGAACAACAATGAAACTGCTATAAGGCCCTGTTAGGCGACGATAGCCAGAGTTTCCATTGAAATCATTAAAGTTATGCATGAATTGATGATTGATACGCTATAGGGCCCTGCTAGGCGACAATAGCAATGTATCCATCAGAATACAATAGTTACCCTTCAAATGCTATAGGGCCCTGCTAGGCGACGATAGCACTGTAACTATTCTATTCTCCCGGCAAGGTCACGAGGACCTAAGAGCCCAATGATTACACTCTTTTTAAAAAAAAAAACCAAAACTGCTATAGGGCCCTGCTAGGCGACGATAGCAACGTAATTATTCTACTCTGAGCTAACGGCATTACACTGGTAATGTAACAAGTCACATGAGTCGGTTGTGATGTTCATGGTCCAGTTAAAGTCGAAAATATTGAAAATGCATTGTGTCGTCATCCTACCATGTCATATGTTTATTTAAAGTTGATTCAAGATATTGTTATACCTGTATATCCTTAAATGTATTAGGAGTGATCGGTTAAGACGATTTCACTTAGCTTCAAAAGCTAACGGCTCCTTCCCTGCCCTGGACATTTTACGTCTAGGTTATTATGAGGAGGACTATCAAGGTAACCCTGAAGATGCGTATCACTATCCTCAGGATGGGGACTACCTGAAAGATGACCCTGAGGCAGACCATCAAGAAGAGTTTAATAACGAGGGTTATGGGTTTGCCAGCTAGAAGGAGGACTCTGGCTGATCTTCATATTAAGACCTCTTTTATGTTTTAAACAGCTATCTTTTATTTATGTAATAATTTAAGTGGCGTCTATCGCCCAAACTTATCTTTTGTGGTTTTCATTTGGAACTTCTGTAATAGCCTAAGTAGCAAACACTATAAGTTCCCCCATGAATACCATTATATGCTTTTGCAAATTTCATATTATGATATATATCTTTTGTTAGTATGTTACACGGACAGGTCAGTTTTATGTAACTCGTCATTCCCTACGGGTCCAGAAAGGAAATTTTAAATTTTCCCTATTTTTGGCTACTCCGGGGCGTGACAATGAATCCATGTTATGGCATTTGAGATATGGGCATTTGAATTCATAAAGTTTGAAATTATTAAGTAAAAATGAAATGGTGGTCGGGCTACCATTTATTTGCATGGAAAGAAGAATTTGTGAAGGATGCATCTATGGTAAAATTCATAGATTGCTATTTCCAAAAACATCATGGAGAGCTAAAGCTCCTCTTGAGCTAGTTCATGCTGAAATTTGTGGGCCTACTAGGACTCCATCTCTCAAAAACAGGAGATATTTTCTTTTGTTTGTTGATGACTTCACAAGAATGATGTGGGTATTTATTCCAGAACACAAGTCGGAGTCGTTTGCTTGCTTTATTCAATTTAAAGCTCTTGCAGAAAAATATTGTGGACAGCCACTGAAGATTCTTAGAACAGATCGTAGGAGAGTTAACATTGAACAAGTTCATGCAATTCTATAGCGAAAATGGCATAAAAGGGTGTTGGCAGTCAGATATACACCTCAACAAAACGGTGTAGCTGAGAGGAAAAATAGAACAATTGTTGAGATGGCTCGTAGCATGCTCAAAGAAAAGAAATTACCGAATTGTTATTGGGTTGAAGCTCGTACGGCAATTTACATTTTGAATAGATCTCCTACAAAAGCAGTTCAAAATAAGACCCCCTATGAGGCTTGGTTTGACAGAAAGCCCAAAGCTGATCATCTAAGAGTTTTTGCCTGCATTGCATTTTTCCATGTACCTTCGCAAAATTGAGAAAAATCGATGAAAAGGTACAAAAAGGCAAATTTATTGGTTATAGTGATGAGTCCAAGGGTTATTGCCTATATAAGCCAGATTCGAAAGAGCTGGTAGTTTCAAGAGATGTAGTTTTTAATGAAACAGGAACATGGTGGTGGAAAAACGAAGATATTCAAGCTCCACCAGTGTTCACTGAAGTAGAAGATTCAAGGAGACAAGAATAAAGGACTTACACTCCACCAACAAGTCCAAGACAATCAAGTTCAAGCTTAAGCTCAAGCTCATCACTAGATTCATTTCTTCCCAGGAAAGTTCGTTCTTTGCAAGAAATTTATGAGTGTTGTGATGTTGCTTACATTGCCTGTGAGCCACAACATTATGAAGAAGCTGCTCAAGAGCAAGTTTGGAGGCAGGCCATGAACGAAGAAATAAAAATGATTGAGAAAACTCAAAACATGGGAGTTGGTGGAAAGACCGAAAGACAAACAAATTATTGGGTTGAAATGGGTCTACAAAATAAAATATAATGATGATGGCTCAATCCAAAAATATAAAGCAAGATCGGTGGCAAAAGGATACTCACAGCAGCCTGGAATTGACTTCATAGAGATATTTGCTCTAGTGGCGCGAATGGAAACCATAAGGACTGTTTTGGCTCTTGCAGAAAGCATAGATGATCGGCTATTCCGATAGTGATTGGGCAGGAAGCATAGATGACAGAAAAAGTACTTCCGGATATGCATTTTTCATGGGATCAAAGATTGTGTCTTGGTCCTCAAAGAAACAAAAATCAGTGGCACTATAAACAACTAAAGCAGAGTATATTTCAGCTAGGGGTGCATCTTGTGAAGCTGTATGGCTAAGGAGAATTTTACATGATTTGCAAGAAAGTCAACAAGCTGCTACAACTCTCTTCTATGACAATATGTCTGCCATTGCTATGACTAAGAATCCTGTTTTTCACAGTCGAAGTAAGCACATAGAGATCCATCGTCACTACATCAGAGAATTGGTTGAAAAAGGGAAAATTGAACTTTAGTTTTGCAAAACGGGGGAGCAACTTGCTGATATCTTCACCAAAGCATTGCCTACTGAGAAATTCATCTTTTTCAAAAACAAGTTGGGTGTCGAAAGTTATTTCAAATTAAGGGGGAGTGTTAGAAGTTAATTTTAAAAATCTAAAATTTGTGTCATGGCTTTTAGACTTCCCAGGTTGTTTTTTTAAGAACTCTTTTGTTTAGTTATGAAGAGCTGCCAACTACCTAGAGTTAATGCTTTGATTGCTCTAGAGTTTTCCATATGTGTCTATATAAGAGAAGCAATGTAGTAGCTCATAAAAATAGAATAAAAGAAAAACAATTTGCTGTAAGCCATAATTGCTCCCTTTGTTTAGCTTCTTCTTTATTGAATAAAAAATATTAGTACTCTCTTCCCAAAATTAAAATCAAAATTTGCAGCAGAGAGCTTACTTCTTTACTGCAGAATCTATCAGTCCCTGAACTTTTAAATCGAAGCAATTTGATCCAAATACCCCATTCTATGAAAAAATTTCACAGAATATACCTACTGTAATGCACAATTACGCTTATAAGCGAGTTGGGAGATTGGTGATGTTCCATTTAATTTGCCCTTAAAAACTGTAACAGTGCATAATATGTAAGTAAAATCTATCAACTTTCTTCACAGAACTGAACATTTGGATCAAATTGCTTCTATTTAAAACATTAGGGACCAAATTGACACAATTAAAACTATAAGAACTAAAATGATACTGAGATCAAACTTTAAGGGTATATTTTATATTTAATCGTAATTTTTATATGAAGAATCTTTCCCTAATTAAAAATCTTAATTGTCTTTAACTCAAATACAAAATGGCATAAAGTACTTATCACTAAATCCCCAAAAGAGAAGCATTTGTAATCCTGAGGTTGCCCACACAGTAGTTTTTCATTTTCCATGCTCTATAGTATACTGTAGACATGTCACACGAGCGAGCATATTATCCCAGTCGCGAGAAATGGTGGGTCTGGCAAGTCGGCTCAATCACTTCTTTACGGCTTTACACAAAGAGGGCGGTTCTTCCCATATCTTGAGGGAATGGGACAGCAATTCAGTGTTGTTGGTGCTGTCCCCCTCACATATAAACAAAAAAATTGGACGGTTTTTTAAAAGAGTGCCGGTAACTTAATTTTAAGCAATTCAGCAATTCAGTGTTGTTGTTGGCACATTCATTGTTTAATTAGGACACTTAATTTTAAGTTAAAAAATTACAGTAATTTTTTACCTTTTACTTTAATTAGTAAGGGCACCTCACTTATTATACTACATATTATATTTTACAAAAGAATTCATTGTATTGAGTAAAAAAAAAAACATAATTAAAACATAGAAGCATAATACTTAACTAGCAAAACGGAGTAAAATAGTTCCCAAAAAAACAAATTATAAAACAATAAAAGCAAAAACATGGTTGAATTAAATTTTTTTTTTTTTTTTTTATCAATTTTAACTGCTCACACAAGCAATTAGAAGTTAAACATAATCAAATATTAAAGATTACATACCCAGAACCAAAACGAGAAGAGACAAACTCTAATTCTAACACAAACATAAGGAGATCAAATGCTAGCAGACTCCATGTTTATGAAATCATTGAAATTATGACCCAAAAAAAACTATAAACAATAAAAACAAAACGTGGCTGCAATATGGTTCTTTCACAGTTTCTTGTAAACACATATTCAAGCAGTTGGGTTAGTCTATTCTCGTGCAGTATGTTTCTTTCTCAGTTATATGCATAAACTAAATTAATCACAAATCAAAATTTCAGAGAGTCGAATTTACAAATTAGCGAGGGTTTCAATACATAGGTTTTCTCTTGCTTATCATAAACTCTAGAATAGTGCATGGTTAGAGATTCACATAAAATAAAAAAGCAAGAAGAAGAAGATCAGAAGTTAGGGAGGAATAAGAAAGAGAGATTAAGACTTACTGGATATCGATTGAATTACAAACACAACCCTTGCTTAGAAAGCAAAAAAAAAAAAAAAAAAACTTAAACTTCTTAAATATATAATTTGTGGGAGGTGCCCTTAAAAGAAGCAGCATTTTTTTTTTATCTGAAAAAGGTGCCCAAATTAAAAAATAAACTTGCCCTTACCAGCACCCTTTTTAAAAATTGAAAAGCAGTTTTACTATTCATTTGTGAGGGGGACAGCACCAACAGAACTGAAGTGCTGTCCAAGGGAATGCCCCAAAGCTCGCAGTCTTTGGAATCTGATATTACCTAAGGCTGTGGATACGCCTTTCTATGAATATTACCCATTTGCTTCATGAGAGAATGAGAGATGTTGCTATAAATGAATGGGCATATTAATCTTCCTAATGATATCATTTTTTTATAGCTGGGTGCTGACACTTGTGGAAAGAAAGAAACAAATTGGTTTTCAATAATAAGTCTATCCAGGATAGGCAAATTGCTAAAATGATCAAGGATTTAGGGATTGATATCCTCAAAGCGTTCAAAAGAGAGACTAGTTTGAGAAATGCTAGACATGAGAATCTTATACGTTGGTTTCCCCCTATTGCAGGCACCCTTACGCTCAACATGGATGGGAGCAGCTGAGGGAACCTAGGACAAGGAGGAGTTGGAGGCATCATCAGAGATGATCAAGGTCGATGGAAAGTAGGCTATTACAGGCACCTCGACACTTGCACCAGCCTCTTTGCCAAGCTCGAGAGCATCAGAGTAGGCCTGGATCTTGCCTACCGTGAAGGAATGGAGAATCTTCGTGTTGAGACTGACTCCTTAGTGACTTGTCTGCTTATTCAAAAAAGCGAAGAAAATCACCCCCTCAGGGCTATCATTGAAGACTGTAGGACCTTACTTTATTTTTGTAAGGGTAATATTACCCATATTTTGAGAGAATGTAATATATGTGCTGACCTTCTTACTAATCTTGGGATGGATCACCCAGATCCTCTTATTGTTTTAGATGCTCCTATTAGGGAACTTTGTATGCCTCTTTTGGTGGACTCTTGTGGTACTAGTTTCTCTCGTAAGAACTAGTTCTGTTTGTTTTGTCATTCCCCTTTAACCGAAAAAAACAATAGAGGACGGTGGAATTGACAAAATGTCCATTTTGGCCAAATTAATTTGTAAAATCACATTGTACCTAAGACACAGTCCTCATATGGTGGGTAAAATTATCAAAATTGACAAAACAAATAGAAAAATGCCAAAATTGGCCAAACTGATTTGAGTGCAGTTATGCTCACCCTCCTCTCTCACTGGCTAATGCAATGGAGCCCAATATAGCAATGGAGCCCAATATATTGGGCTCCATTGCATTAGCCAGTGAGAGAGGAGGGTGAGCATAACAACTAATAGTGAGATTCATTGCATTAGCCAATAGGAGAGAAGAGTGAGTAATTTTGGAGTGAGCAAAACTGATTTTAACATGACATACAAACCAAGGGTTTTATGATATATTATAGATTACTCACTATATTTTCTTTCCCTTCATATTTTCCTCACTATTTCCTTTTGTAACCAAACAAAGAGAACCATTTCCATGGGCTTTGTTTGGTTCATGGATTCCGTGAGGGAAAGGAGAGGGTAAAGAAAAATAAGATAAAAAAACTAGTCTCATTCCCATCTGTAAGGTAAAAGGAACTAGTTTTGCATCTTGTTTTTCTTTTCCCTATATTTTCTCTTGTGAAATCCATGAACCAAGCAAATAATGATTTACTTTATTGCCCTCACTAAACTAAATCCATGATCCAAAAAGAGCCTAAGAGTGAGAGTATTTAATTCGAAAATAAAGTCCCACACTACAATGAAGCACATAGTACTGAAAGAAGGACTTGGTAGAAATGAAAAGAAAGATGAAATGAAGTTGGAGGAGATCCAATAACAGATTCACAAATGATGAGTAGTACAAGAAATTAAACCAGCTTATGTCTTGGAAGTTTCAATTAAAAATACAAGGAGACTCTTTGAGACATTGACAAACATTTACGCAAGTCATATGTGTGCGTACAAGCATGATGGAAATAACTCTCAATCTAAACCAAAAGAGAACCTTCCATCACAGCAATGGCTTTCCCTCGGAGGAACAGTCTCTGATTCTCCTCATCCAAATGCAAGTTTAATATGCCACTCCTCGGCGATGCCTAAGTATATTATTGAACAATATTATGAACACGATCAAGAAATAAATGCTGATGATCGCATGAGAGAGAGAGAGAGAGAGAGAGAGAGAGAGAGAGAGAGAGAGAGAGTACTTGATATGCAACAAAATCGGACTTCCCCAGCTTTTTGGCCCAATAAGGTGCCAAGGCACAATGTGCACTACCGCAAACGGGATCCTGGAAGATTAAGAAAAGAATTTGAGAAGCTTGCATAGAACCAGAAACACATATAGTTTCCATACAGAGACTAGTAAGGCCAGAATTTGATTGAGATTAATCGGAGATTTTAGGTGAGGCTACTCCCTATTTCTTGATCCATCTTCTTCTGTCCTTCATGCTCATACTCTTTAAATAATTGAAAACGTAATCCACCAAAAGAACTAAAATTTCAATACTAGATATAGGCCGCCACAGTCAATGTATAACAAAATTCATTGTAACAAAACAACACAGATCTAATGAAAGCACTAGTTAAAAATATTATCTCCCAAAATGACTTAATTATACATGGACATGGAAAGCAAATACCTAAGAAATTACCTCATTGATCCCCAATTTCGGACAGAAGAAGCGACTAACAAAATCAAAACCAGATTCAGGTGAACCAAGCCCTGTAATAATTAATCCGCTTTTTCCCGGACATTTCAGTATCTGATTTAAGTCCGGTTGAAAGTCTGCAACAGCCTTACACGATGGAAGTAAAACCTGCCACTTACAACAACTTCCGATGAGCACATAATGAATATCCATAAATCAGCTAAAATGAAGTCTTCTGTCTACTTAAACCCAAATTCTCCCCCGGGACACTCAAAAAATGAATAATTAAAAGAAAAGAAAACAAATTTTCTCAGATGCTAATGCCATATTTGACACTCTTAGGGTGATGCACTCGTGCATCTCCAGTGATTTGTGATATGTTTGACATGCTAATGCCATATTTGACACCCTTATGGTGTTAAAATGCTATAGTTTGGCACTCCCATTGTTTGTAAATGCTTGAGATGTCTTCCTCAAAAACATATATATATATATATGTACATATATATATATATGCGCTTCAGACCTCATTTCCTTTCCCTGTCAAATAAAGAATTAACCAATATTTGGGTGTTATCATAATTTGGCATATGCCAAATCCTGGGCCCAAATGTAACACAAGATTTGGCATTGCCAATCTGTAGCGTGGAAATAGAACACCACTAGATTGTGTAATTCATACCAACTTATGGCAATAGGCTAATAGCAGAGCATTGGAGATCGATGCTCTATCAATGGTCATACCAAAAGCAAAGTGGATGGTACACACCAGAAGCAAAGAATGTAAAAGATGATGTAAAACATACAAGGACATCTCCAGCAGTGGTCATCTTAATCTCTGTCACAGAAGCACCATTCAAGGCTTTAGAAATCAACTCTAGCTCAGCGCCATTGAACTCTACCGTAGCCAATGGTACAATTGGAAAATCCAATTCAATAAAGAAACTCTCGTGTGCTTCAGCATTCTGAGAGTTCTTGGAATCTGATTTTGGGCCTTCCAATACTCTTTTAGCAGTCAAAACTCCAGATAGGGTCGAGAACTCGATCATATTAGCACCAAGTAAAACATTTGTGAATAGGTAATGTGCAGCTGCTAGGGTTGCATGACCACAAAGATTAACCTGAAATTTCAATTTATTAACTTAATGTAAGCCTCAAATTTTGAATGAAAAATCAACCCAAGAACTACTTTCTGAATCACTAGCAATCCCCGTTTTGGTACGATTGCTCCGAAACATGGTACACTAGCGAATTGGAACGCCAATTTGGACATTCCCACTTTAAATCACCAAAATCTAGTGAACTTTTAACATTACAAAATTCACATCGATTACATTTTCTCATTTAGAACTTTATTTGTCAATAAAATGATTGAAAATCGTTCCACGTTTTAATCTATCATGCTACTTTCCCCCTCAAGATCGGAAGAAATATACCCCCACCGTACCATAAAATAAAGCCACAAGAGAGAAGGAGTGTCAAATTTGTAATATCCAAAGTGTCAAATAGCCCCGTTCTCTTTCACAATTCAATAAACCGTTATGTTCAAACTATTTGAGAAAGATGTATTAGACGGCATAAGGAATAAGCCAACCACCATACAGCGTTTTTAAAAGGGAAAATTGCACTTTTAAGATTTACTAGCTTTCCGGTTAATTTTGGTGAAAACAATATTATGTAAAAAAAAAGGCTTTTGATATGGTGTTAAGATAATGACTGAAACCATTGAAAAAAAAAATCTGGCTTTGCCACTATCAACAAGCTAGCCTTTTGCAACCATGTTCAATAAAGGCTAAATTTGGCTCGTTTGTTAAACGAGCCAAACACAAACACACATGGACTTAGCTCCATAGGGATCATGACACATTTGAATAAGGGCTTTGATACAGAGAGCTTGTATACCAATATATATATATCCATCGTAAAATATACTATACGGGGTTCGGGAACAGCGCCCCCGAGGCAAATTTTTTTGGATCTACCTATGTGTAAAAAGATAGAATTGTATGTAAAATTAGTTTAACACCCCTAAAATTACATGAGTCCCCTACAGATCTGAAAATATCACTGCAATATTTATAGAGTTTATTTATTTTCTCAGTGAACAAACAGAGACCTCGGCGAATGGTGTGAACCATCTGAGAAGGAACCTAGCTGTCTGGGACGACGAGTATTGAATTTCAACTGAGTCGTGGTGGTCAACGATCCGAGTCATATAACACGTCTCCGAGATGTTGAACTCGCTCGCAACTGATTGTAACCACGCGTCGTCTCTCTCACTCTCCTCTTCCAACATGCAGACCGCCGCCGGGTTTCCCTTGAACGCCGAGTCGGTGAATGCGTCCACCTAATCCACAATTCAAACCGAACGATCGAATGATCAATCGCACAACTAAAACATATTTCAAAATTCAACTATTAACATCATATACATATATATACATATATAACATAATGTATCAGTCAGGCTCTAAAGAGTTTATTCGAAAAAAAGAGATGAACTCTGTTTTAGTCGTCAGATCGTGGTTTTATTAATGGCAGTTTTGTTATTTCACAATTTTTAAACACAATTCGACGGTTAAAACAGAATCCCTCTCTTTATTAAAGAGAGGACACCTCTTTAAAGAATCTTTGATATAAGGATAGATAGATACATGCGAGAGGAATTACCACAGAGTACTTCACGGGCTTCTTTCCCATCTTGAGATATAGAGAGAGAGAGGAAGGAGAACTGAGGTGTAATGAAAGGGAGTATTTCAATAAAAAAAAAAAAAAAAACGAAAGAGAAGAGTATTAATAGGAATTAGGAAGGGCAAATAACAAGTACATCTCTTATACTTAGGGTTAGTTATACTTAGACCCTTTATAGTTCAAAACGTAATATTAATACTCTTATATTTTTATGTAAAGTGTCACCGTGATGGAACGTTAACATTTTTCCTAAATGATCATCCTACCCTTGTTATATTACCTAAAAATTGAACAAATTAGGTCAAAATTGAGCATCTTCACAGTAAGATTCTACAAGTTCTTCCAAAATTAATTCACACTGAGATTGCACTAAGCATCTTCATTCTCTTGTCTCTCTCTTTCTCAACAATTTCAAGTTCTTCCACATATATGTAAGGGTTAAATATGCTTACACCCATGTGGTTTGGTCGATTTGCAATTACTCGTTTGTGGTTTAAATTTTGGCACTAATACTCCATGTGATTCGGACTAAAGTGCAACTGTAAAAATTTGCTAAGGAGCAAGTTAAAATGACCAAATTACTCCAAAGTCTTCATACCAATATTAAGAACAAAATTTGTTTACTTCAATTCGTTTAGGGAGAAATATATGATTTTAGAATTTTCTTGGTATAGGTCATGTGCTTGACCTGAAGAAAATAATTTATGATTTATTTTTCCTTTTATTATTACTTTTAGGGGTAAAAGAGTCATTTTAACCTTCAAATTAGGGCTCTCATGTTTAAAATCGTTAATTTAGATGGAAAAAATCACGGTTACACTTTAGTTCAAACCACAAGGAGTATTAGTGCCAAAATTTAAAGCACAAGGAGGTAAGTGCAAATTGGCCAAACCATAAGGGATGTGTAATACACATCCACAATATACGTGTATATATATATGCGTTCTTGCACATGTATGTATGGGGTAGGGTGTTCAAATAACCCGGTCAGCCGAACCGATCGACCGACCAACCGACCCAACCCAAAATCGACCGGAAAATACGGTGCATCAGGGTGGCGGTCGGTGGTCGGTTTTGGAATTCTGAGAAATTGATTTTCGGTTCGGCGCTTGTGGATATCGCAATTTTCTTACCCACAGCTTTTCAAAATCAAATTCAAAAACAAATGAGTCGCCACTTAATTTTTAAAAGGAGAATTAAGAAACCATTTTAAAAGCAAACTGATCTTTTAGAAACCAGAGATTAACTAGGTACGGAGATTATGGAATGAGAGAGGAAGGAGCCCGTCGGACTAAAACACCCTCTCTCATCCTATCTTGCGATAGGCCTCTACTCAACATCCTTTTAATCAAATTTATTAATCTAAGCATGCCATCAACTAATACATATATACATATACATCACAAAAGTATGTCCAAATGGTGTAAAATTGCAATTGACAAAATACCATTCAAAAGCCACATAATTCAGGTAGCAAGCGATATGATATGCAATAGAGAACGAGTGAACTTACCCGGGATCCAGCAGCGATAGTAAACGTGCAATGCATGCGAACAAAAGAAAATCCTAAAAAGAGTCTCTAATCACATATACACATAAGGCAAAACCTAATTCTAAGGTGTCGCGCATTAAGTCGAAAAATCAATAAAATCAAGAAATTAAGATAAACTAAAGAGGAGTCCTAGAAATCATACCTTAATAGCGCTACAAAACAAAGGGTTAGTCCACATGCTTCACATAATAATAATATAATATCAAACAATCAATCCTAATTCTCTAGCTTATACCTAGCAAGCAATGAAATCCAAACCTAGCAAGCAATGAAATCCAACTTTATCCAATTACTAGTTCTAATTATAAGCATTAATGTACATGAATTCATGAATATGAACAAGAGTAAGCTATTAACTATGAATTTATCCATTGACTTGAATCATTTAGCTTGGAGATTTAAGTCTAATTAATCATTATTAAGATATGGTTTAAGCCCTAAGTCATAAGAGAATCATTTGGGCCATTATTTACAAAGTTGGTCAAATGTGTCATGAAATTCTGAAAATTGCATAGAGCAGACCAGAACTTTAAGAAAAGAAAAAGCACGTCTCCCATGGTTTGATGTTGGTGAATTTTGGACACAAGATGTCTCTGTCAGTCTAGTTTCCAAATCAAAACGAAAATCAAGGTTTCAACGGTTAGATCTCCGGGAAAAGGACAAGAACCAGACGTCACTCAGAGATGTACAACTCTCTGTCCAGAGATATTGTTTGATTTTTTAAAAATAGCAAAAAGATGAGAAACACTTGGATCTTTTTAGGGGATCTTCCTAACACATTACGGTACCCAGAAAAAATTATTAGAGACCCCAAAAACTCCATTAGACTTCTGATTTATGAATTTCAAAATGGACTTGCTGTTCTGAAACTATTCTGAAACTCTGGATAGATTGTGGTTGGCTCACAAAACCCATGATCAAACTCTTTTAAACATAAAACCACCTTAAAACAAAAATTACAGTGGTAGATTACTGTGTTATTGACACTTTTCCGTTGGTTTCACTTGATTTCAACGGTTAGATTTCGAACTAAAAAGCTTTGATCAAAAACAGTTTGTGAATTCACTGTTTTCATTTGTCAAGTTCAACTTTTATTTGTTAACCCCAACTATTAAACCATGAAGTTGGGTTTAAACCAAACCACTTCTCCTACCATTTGATGGTCATTGGAGGCTAGAGACTTTTATATTTGTAGATTTTAAATGAAGTATGAATAGACTTCATGAAATCTCAAGATGATGAATCAAAACCATAGGGATGAGTTTAGACCCAAAATACTTTCTCCTACCACTTGATGGTCATTGGAGATGAAGATATGATTAATACTCATGGGTCTCAAAAGAATATAAAAGGGATTCCATGAAACATCAAGCTAGAGGACTCAAGTCATAAGCATGGACTTGGATCCATCTATTTATTTATAAAAAGTGATGATCAAACTTTGACTCCCATGTGAAGTATAAGCTTACATGAGATTCAAAACATCAAACTCAAGAGCTTTCAAAGGAGATATTGAAGATCTCCAAGAATCTCAAAAGAAGAACATAAACAAGGAAAATAGAAGAAGGATCAAAGAACTAGGAAGTAAGGACTTCCAAGTTTACTTAACAAACTCTAAAACTTAATCAAGAAAAACTAAATGACTTGTAAATTAGAAGCTCAAAAGAAAGAAAACACAACTAAGGCTAGAGGGTCACCTCCAAACTATCCTCAAAGTTTCTCTCCTTTGAAGATCTTCCAAACTCTTCTTCAAACTCTCCAAACTCTTTTTTTTTCTCTCCAAAAAATGTTGGTGTAATGGTAGTCTTTTTTGTGTTTCCCCTTCTTTTTTGTCTCTCCTTTTCAATGAAGATACCTCTTCTTATATAGACAAAAAAACCTAGGTAATTTCAGTAAATTCGGAGTAAAAGACAGGTGTAAATCCCTCATTTGGTGGTACAATATGTACTTTCTGAAATTAGGCAGACTGCTGCCCAGCGCGGCAGTTCAGAAACTTTCGCGGCAGTCCGTGAATGCTGCCGCGGCAGTTCATGACTGCCGTCGCGGCACTACGCGACTGCCGCGCGGCATTTATCAAATGCCGCGGAAATTAATGGATTGCCGCGTTTTTGTCAGTTTTACTTTATTAGTTTTTTGTTCTTATTCGCATACGCATACGTATTGCACTGCAAAATACAGACTTTAAAAGTGAACGGCTGTCAGAAAATGTTGGCGGCACTTGGTGAATGCCGGACCGGCACTCCCTGACTGCCGTGCGGCACTTAGTGAGTGCCGCGGCAGTCTGCCGTGTGCCGTTTTTAGCTAAGATTCCCTCTTTAGGTCTTCCTTCTTTTCAAAGCAAATTATTTTTGATGATCTTTTCCGAAAATTGTGTTTTATATCCGGATTCCCCTAAATACCTGGTATTTTCTCCTTTCTGTCAAATTTTATCGCGTTTTGGAGACTTTTTGAAGAGCTTGGAATACTTCAAATCTTTCGGTCCTTATCATCATCGGACTTGGAGGTGACACTCTCCTAAATTCGACGTTAGGTCAAAATTGGGGTGTCTACAGCGCTCGGTGTTCATATTTCCTACCCCCGACCCGACCGAAACTTACCGAAATGGGATCCTATAAATACTGCAAAAATAAACTTAGGGTTTGAGTTCTTGTCTTAACACATTGTGATAGAGAGCGTGACCGAGTGGCGCCTCCCTTCACAACTCCCTTCACCACTCAGTGCACGACTCCAAAAGAGCCAGATCAGCGCCTCCGCCTCATCCTCTCTTCACCACTCACTTCCCCTCCTCCACCCTTCACCACCCTCCTCTGCCACCACCACTAGTCCACCACGATCAGCGCCCACCACACCAAATCGGCGCCTCCTCCTCATCCTCCATTCACCACCCTTCTCTACCACCACTTATTCCGGCGACGAAGGAAGCCATTGAAGAACTCTTTGAGCTCTGCTACTTCTTTCTGTACTGTGTATATATGTGTGTGTGTGTATATATATATGTGTGTATGTGTGTGTGTGTGTGTGTATGTTTTGTTAAATGAAGGGTTGGGTTTCAATGTTGTTGTTGTTAAAGATTATGATATATGATACATATTTAATGTTGCTGTTGAAGTTCATTTTGTTTGATTTCTGGTTCAAATTTTGGATTTTTTGGAGGGCCTGCATGTTTTGAATTCTGAAGATAAAACAAGATTTTGAATTTGGATTTATTTTTCTCTTTTTTATTTTCTTCAATAGAGGTTTAATTCTTCAATATCTGTGTTCATTGTTCAAGATCTTGAGTTGAAATTGATCAAATTGTGTTTTGAAAAAATTTGTGTTTTCTCATATCTGCGGCCCAATTCATATTTATGTTTTGAAATTCATGTTAGATTAAAAAAAAAAACCAACAACAACAACAGCAGCAGCAGCCCAATTTGGGCCCAAATCTGGGGCCCAATCCCAACACTCCCAAAGGGCCCAAACAAGAGGCCCAGTGGGGCACCCCGAAACCGACCGAATTCCTCGCCCGAAATCGAATTCCCCTCCCCGACCGAAATCGAATGGAATTTGGTCAGTTTCTGTCCCACCACCTAGCACCCCCGACTCCCTCGGTTCGGTCTCACAACCCCCCTCAACCCTGACAGAACCCAACTGAGTACACCCCTAGTATAGGGAAAAAGATTGAATCTTTCTTAAATTTAAAAAACTTTGAGTTCTACTTCACGCTTTTTCATCAAACCCAAAATCCAAACCCACCTCTCATCAAACCCACAAAACCCAAACTGTAAACCCCAAAATGTGCAAATTCAAGAAAACTCCAAAATTCACGACCATCGGAGACCTTCGGTCTCCTCCAACTCAACGAAATCCATTAATAGTGACTCGAAAATGGTATGAATTGAATGAAAATTGCCTTAATTTCATCATTCCATCTGGGTTATTCGATATGTATATATAATATGGATTACCTTAGAACCACAAAATAAAGTTAGGAGAGCTAATACGCAAAACCCAGATAGTTTAGTTGTACCTTTGGACTTCTTGAGCAACAGATAATACACAACAACCAAAACCCATATTGCCATTTACTTAGACTAAGTGATCATCTTGAAATTCTTCAGAACCCACTTCCATTCTCTCTCTATAGACCATTCTTTCTCTCCCCCAACTCAATTCTTCATTCTTCTCAGAATTGGATGATTCGCATGAAGTGTGTATGAGTTCTTTAAAGTGTGGATGATGTATAAAGAGATGTATAACACGTAGGCAGGCTAGTGTATGCAAGATATGGTAAAATAATATAAAAGTAATAGTACAGTCACCCAGAGAGGACGTGGCTCGAGTGAGAGTCAATGTAGTTCCAAATAAGAAAAAGAGAAGTAGTAGGTGTGGTATGGGAGAAGTGAAGGTGGAGGGAAGGTGGTGCTAAGGAATGAGTGAAGATGGAGGGAATGTGGTGCTAAGGTGTGGAACAATGGCTCAAGAAAAAGTCTACGAGGAACTGCTTGGAGGAGGGCAATAAGGGTGTAAGAACTTGATTAATTGCTCAAGCATGGGGTCGATTCGGGTTGTTGGATGTATTGAATGAGGTTGGTGTTCATAGCAGAGTTGTGAGGGTGTATGGTACAGTTAGAGGCTATGCTCTATTGATGTAATGTGCTGGCGCTCTAGGAGAGGTCCCTCTGTTTAAGGTAGGTGGGGGCCTTAAATGCTTATGTTTAAAGTTAAGAGTATTAAGTGAGATGTGGACAAAGCAGTGTATTGAAAAGGAAGAGACATGTGAGAGAGAGGTGTTGTCGTTTATTGGTGAACTCATTCCATTGGTTGGTCAAAGGGGGGAGGAATACTATTGATGTAGAGGTTTAAGCAAGTGGGAGTACCAAGGCCTTTGCTATTGGTTTTGAGAAGGTAAACGAGGGCGAATATCGAGATGTGCAGACGGTTAAGCGAGGCGGGAACCAAGGCTCTCTTCTATTGGTGCAACCCTATTAAGCAAGCTTGAAATGACTGGGCAGTACTGTTGCTCAAGGGTTTAGGCAAGTTTGCGCTGATGACCTTGTTCATTGGTTGTGAGGCTGGCCGGGGTAAGGCACGTGAAAGTCACGAATATCTCTCTCTCTCTCTCTAATCAACTCTAATTTTGCCTAGGAGGTTGAGTTAGGAAGACACCCTTGACTCTAGCCACCTAACCACGAGCTCCCAAGATCTCAAATAGATGTGGCCACCCTCAAGTATACTGCTCCTTAACCGAAGGTGGTTGATCCAAGTGTGGGTGTACTTATTCGTAAAACATATACATATAATGTTGGAAAAACAGGTTTAAATGGAAAGTTTAAACGCGCAGCGGAAAAAATCAAGTTATGAAACTTTATTGGCATGCCTGGATCTACTACTCGTCAATTCTACAGATACGCACAAGAGGGGACACGAGTTATACCTTAGTGTCTTGAACCCAATTCTGATCTTCAACTTCCAGCAGCCTCCACTAGATGATCTTCACCCTTATGACTCCTGCGGATGCCTGCCAGAAAGACTAGGGTTGGTGGGAACCCTAATGGAGAGGATAGAGAAGGTTTTGGGACTCCAAAACAGTTTCTGCAGCTTCTGACGTTCAAAACGACGAACAACCTTTTCCAGAACGCAGCTGCCCTATTTATAGATTCCCAGAACCGACCTAGAATTCGAGCGATCGAAGTGCCTTCGATCGATCGAACATTCGATCGATCGAACCATCTTCGATCGATCGAACCTTCAGACTTCAATCGATCGAGACATCTTCGATCGATCGAACCTGTCTGGACATCATCCTCAAGCATCTTTCCAAGCATCCTGGCGGAGCTAAGAGTGGGACCTCCTAGGCTCTTTATTGTTGGCTCAGACCAGTTTGTTAATTACCATGACCAAACTCTTTGATCAGCAAACTAACTAACTGGTCAGTTAAAGTTTACTCCACTATAAAACGATAACTGAACTCCAACGCAAAAGAACATATCCGAAGCGATAACTAGACTTGTATGGTGTACTAATGTCCCTCTACCGTCAGCATTCGTAATCATATTCAGGTAATCGGATAACTGTTACTGTCAACCTGAATCATGATTACTTCTTGTATTCCTTGAGTCCCATTCACCTCTCATGATTACCAAACATGTTGATAACTCTTATCAACAAGACTGCAGTACTCAGTAATCGACTTGGTGACATTCTCAAGGGAATGCTTACTCTGAAACAGAGGGTAGATTCTATCTTGACAATGCATGTTCACAACCCTATGAACATGACATACCCAAGATACCCAGGTGTTGATCTTTTATAGACCTCACTGATTGGTAAATCAAAGCAGTCATATCCACAGTCTGTGTTCATAATCGTCTCAAGATTGATAACACGTACCTTATACAAGTTATGAGTTCCTATTGACTGTTTGACAGCCTTAAGCGTCAATAGGAAACTCAGGTCCGTCAATGCACTATAAGCACTAGCATATCAACTAAGAGCTACACTCTAGTGATTGAGATTAATCACTCCATCCAATGGTAGTTAATTATGCTACAGTGTAGACTTGATGAGGTATCCAGTCTCATCATCCACTGTGACACATTCTAAGTATTAAAGAATAGTAATTCGTATCTCACTTGTGTGCATATCATACACACACGAATTACTTACTATAATACTTAAGGATTAACAATCATCTCATGAAAAGAACATACACAATAAAATGTAAAGCTGATATCCATATATTAAAATGTCAATGTCTCATACAGAAAGTAATGGTTTGAGGGCACAAACCCAACAAACTCCCACTTGCACTCATAACCATTCAGAACTACATCTAAGACCTAGACTATCTAGATGACGATCAAAGACCTTCTGTGGCAAGGCCTTTGTAAACGGATCAGCAAGATTGTCAGCTGTGGCAATCTTGGTGACAGTCACATCTCCACGTTGAACAATATCTCGGATAAGATGATATTTCCGCTCTACGTGCTTTCCCTTTCCGTGGTTCCTTGGCTCCTTGGACTGAGCCACTGCCCCACTATTATCACAATAAAGCGTAATAGGCGACAGCGACGCTGGTACCACCTCGAGTTCCATAAGGAACTTCTTGAGCCAAACAGCTTCCTTTGCGGCTTCACAAGCAGCCACATACTCAGCTTCTGTAGTTGAGTCTGCAATGCATTTCTGCTTAATGCTCCTCCAACTGACAGCACCACCTCCCAAGGTAAAGAGATGACCGGACGTCGACTTTCTCGAATCTTTATCTGACATAAAGTCCGAGTCAGTGTATCCCACTGGAATTAACTCACTACCACCGTACATAAGCATGTAATCTTTAGTTCTTCTCAAGTACTTAAGAATGTGCTTAACGGCTGTCCAGTGCTCTGGACCCGGATTCGACTGATATCTGCTAACCATGCCAACGGCAAAGCAGATATCTGGTCTAGTGCATAACATCGCATACATGAGACTTCCCACTGCAGAAGCATAGGGAACTCCTGTCATGCGATTCCTCTCCTCCTGTGTCTTTGGACACTGGTCCTTGGAGAACGCTAAACCATGCCTGAAAGGTAACAAACCTTTCTTCGAATTATCCATTGAAAACCTAGTTAGCACCTTATCGACATAACCAGCTTGAGATAATCCCATTATCTTTCGCTTGCGATCCCGAAAGAGCTTTATCCCAAGAATATAGCTCGCCTCTCCTAGATCCTTCATATCGAAAGTACTAGCTAGCCAAACCTTGACCGTTGACAATGCCGCTACATCATTTCCAATGAGTAGAATGTCGTCAACGTAAAGCACAAGAAAAGCCACCACTTTCCCTTCACTCTTCTTGTATACACAAGGTTCATCCAGATTCTGTATGAAACCAAACGATTTGACCGCTTGGTCAAATCGTATGTTCCAACTTCTGGATGCCTGCTTAAGCCCATAAATGGACTTTTGCAACTTGCATACCAAGTTACCTTTCCGACCAGCTATGAACCCTTCTGGTTGTTGCATATAGATGTGCTCCTCAAGATTGCCATTCAAGAATGCAGTCTTGACGTCCATCTGCCAGATCTCAAAATCTAGGCATGCAGCAACGGATAAGAGTATTCTGATGGACTTGAGCATGGCCACCGGCGAGAAGGTTTCCTCATAGTCAATGCCCTCCCTCTGAGTATAACCTTTCGCAACAAGCCTTGCCTTAAAGGTCTCAACCTTTCCATCAGATCCTCTTTTCCTCTTGTAGACCCACTTACAGCCAATGGGTTTAATATTGGCTGGAAGTTCTACAAGATCCCAGACCTGATTAGAATCCATAGATTCCAATTCAGCCTTCATAGCTTTAACCCAATGAGCTGAATCAACATCAGCCATTGCCTCTTCGTATGTGGTAGGATCAGATTCAGATTCTATGGAGACAGCTTCAAAAACTTCTCCTAAGAACATGTATCTATCAGGCTGGCTGATAATCCTCCCACTACGACGAGGTACTGGTGCGGAAATAGGTGAAGAAGTGGTGTTTTCCTGATTTACATCGTTATTAACTACGGGTTGGACTGAGGGCTCTCCTTCTATCTCTCTAAGATCTATCCTTCCCTTAGGTTTATGGTTCATGATATAATCATCCTCCAAGAAAATAGCATTCGTACTGACGAACACCTTCTGTTCTCTTGGATCATAAAAATACCATCCATAAGTACCCTTTGGATACCCCACGAAGTAACATACTTCCGATCTAGAATCCAACTTGCTCATCTTTCCTTTTAGCACATGTGCCGGACATCCCCATATCCGGAGATGTTGCAAAGAAGGCTTGCGCCCAATCCACATCTCTCGTGGTGTCCTGGGAACAGATTTGCTTGGTACTAGATTTAATATGTAAGCAGCGGTTTCCAAAGCATAACCCCAAAGAAATAAAGGTAACTCAGAATAACTCATCATTGACCTAGTCATGTCTAAAAGAGTCCGATTCCTTCTCTCCGCTACACCATTTTGCTGAGGCGTGCCAGGTGCAGTCAACTGTGACAGAATCCCATTCTGTACGAGGTGATCAATAAATTCATTAGAGAGGTACTCGCCACCTCGATCAGATCGAATGGCCTTGATATGTGTGCCCAATTGCTTCTCCACTTCAGCCCTAAACTCTTTGAACTTTTCAAAGGCTTCAGACTTGTGCTGCATTAGGTACACATATCCATACCTAAAGTGGTCATCAGTAAATGTTATGAAATACTCATAACCACCCCTTGCTCTAATATTTATTGGTCCACACACATCAGTATGAACTAATTCCAACAATGCATTGGTTCTATTGCCCTTTGCAGGAAAGGGCCTTTTGGTCATCTTACCCTCTAAACAAGACTCGCAGACTTCTATTGGTTCGAGAACCAAATCGCCTAAGACCCCTTCTTTGACTAGTCTGCCAATCCTATTTAGATTGATATGACCAAGCCTCATATGCCAAAGCTTTGTTGGATTAGTGGAAGGTCTCTTTCTTTTAGATGGTACAGTTACCACTGAGTTATTAAGTTCCATACAAGAATCTTTAGAAATATTGGGAGTAATCACATATAAACCATTTGATTTAACACCAGAACATATAAAAGAACTATTTCTTTTAATCACAACTTCAGTTCCAAAATGAAAAGAATAACCATTATTCGATAAATTAGAAACTGAAATTAAATTACGTCTCATTGAAGGGACGTAAAGTACATCTGATAAAATCAAAACTTTATTGTCTAGAAATTCTAAAACTACGACTCCTATAGCAACCGCAGAAACGGTTGCGCTAGAACCTAGAGTAAGTACGATTTCCCCATCACTGCACTTCCTGGTTGATCTGAACCCCTGCAATGAATTACAGATATGGTTAGTCGCACCAGAATCAATGCACCAAGTGTTTGAAGTATCCGTTATAAAACTTACTTCAATCACATGTGATTCAATCATACCTTGAACTCTTGTAGCTAAGAATTCTGGACAGTTCCTCTTCCAGTGGCCCTTCTCACCGCATTGGAAACACTTTCCTTTGCCTTGGCCACCCACCTTCCCTTTGCCCTTACCTTTTCCCTTAGATTTTGCAATCTTAGGGACTGGTCCAACACTTGAACCACCAGTGCTAGCCTTCTTCTTCCCTTTCTTTCCTTTCGGCATAGATCGGGAAGAGGAAGCGCTTTTCTCAACGTTTAAAACGCTGCCCCCAGGTTTGATCACCCCTTCCGCTGCCAATAAAGAGCTCATCAATTCGCTCATTGAAAAATCCATTTTATTCATATTATAATTCAGTTTAAATTGAGCGAATGATGGCGACAGCGTATTGAGGATCATATCAACTTGGGTCTGTGCATCGATGTTGGCACCTAGGGTCTCCAGCTCGTTTAAATA
Source organism: Hydrangea macrophylla (assembly GCA_033977485.1). Lineage (NCBI taxonomy): Eukaryota > Viridiplantae > Streptophyta > Magnoliopsida > Cornales > Hydrangeaceae > Hydrangea > Hydrangea macrophylla. The sequence continues at coordinate 10,218,474 of CM066986.1, read as the reverse complement.
ACCAATCATTTTCAAAACATGTTCTTTGACTGGAGTCCCTTCCGACATCTTAGCACTCATTATCTTCTGCATAGCTACCTGTCTGGCAGGCCTGCCATGCTCCCCAAACATCTTTTTCAGGGATTCGATAATGTCACTGGCGGAACTGTTCGACTGGTATTGGTGTTGTAACACATTAGCCATAGAAGCCAATATGTAACAACGAGCCATCCCATTCGACTTTTTCCATTTATCGAACTCGCGTCTAGCAGCAGCCGAAGCATTTGCAGCGGGTTCTTCGGGGCATGGGGTGGTGAGGACATATATGTGATCCTCCGCAGTTAACACGATGTCAAGATTACGTTTCCATTCAGTGTAGTTGTTTCCAGTTAACTTGTTTTGAGTGAGTATGGTGGCAAGTGGACTAAATGCAGATCCAGACATTATGATTTACTGAAAAAATCAAAACAAAATAAATATGGATATCAGAATTTGACAGTTTGAAATAAAAGAATCCTTTTAAAACTCTTATTTTAAAACTAAGTCGCCGGAATATCGAAACGAAAGAATAAAGCCTCCGTGTGGTGGTCAATGTTCGATCTTTCAATTTATCATAACTTATCCGCTATGCAACTCTTGCAAAACAAGTTATGACTTCCGAACCTATTTGATCTCTAAGTTTCTGAATAATGCCCCGTGTGGGATCCCTTATCCATAGCTTAGCTAGTGTGTACCATTAACTAGGATCCAATCACAACCGTCTCAAGTAGCGCCTCCGTATGGTGGTCACCCTCTAACACGTCTGATTGATCCTTATCAAAAGAAGTTCACATCTAGTAACCAATGAGTAATGCATTCTCCGTATGGAATGATCACCCCTGGCGAGGTGACACAGAATGCATCACTCATCTTACAGTGAACCGTTAATGGAAGATCGTGGGTGTAATTAATAAGACCCTCTCCCACTAGATTTAGTAAAAAAAAGGATTTTGCTTTTTGAGAAAATCTGTTTCTACACACTTCCCATAAACATCTAATGTTTACTAATGTGTTGAAAACGGTTTTTGAATTTTATTTTAGAAAACTTGTTTTGCGTGCATGCAACAATGTATTGTACGCCAATCACAAACAAAGCACATAAAACAAAAAACTAAAATGAAATAAAAGACATCCAAACGATGCCTCTATCTCCCATGGCTCTATCTCCATAGAACCTGCTTTTGGTTTGATCGCCTCCAGCTCCATCTTCATGGACAACGGCTCCTTGCTCCATCTTCATGGATATTCTAATTCTATTACATTGAACCTATGCCTCTTTTGAAGCTTACAATTTATCTAGAAATAGAAATAGCAACAACAAAATAAAAGGCTAGGGAAACCGGTGCGACTTTCCTTTTCGTAGGATTGAAGTCGCAGCGCCCTTTACATATGCCTTAAAACCAAACCAAACTTAAAATAACACACCAATCTAAAACATTCAAACACAAAATTAAATGCTCTTGGCGCCATGGGAGATAGCGACTAACTTTTGCTGCAAAAGGTTAGTTGAACACACATCCACGCATATATATAACAAAATATAACTATTGGAACCCTTAATTGATTCACACAGTATATAAACTCTTTACATACTGAATTAGAACTCAAAACAGCATCTAACTTCTCTGTCATAGTTCGATCGATCGAAGACCGTTCGATCGCTCGAACCTTCGATCGATTGAACACTGTTCAATCGCTTGAACATTCTATTTCACAGAATGATTAAAAATTTTGCAGAATACGTTAAAATTAAACTTTTAATTTCAAAATACTTTTAAAAACTGTGAAACAGAAAACCTGACAAAGAGTCTGTCTCGATCGATCGAACTCTATTCGATCGCTCGAACAACAGAAGGTTTCGATCGATCGAAACCTGTTCGATCGCTCGAGTACAGAGCGTTCGATCGATCGAGACTACTTCGATCGATCGAACCCATCTTGCATCCAATGCAATCACAGATTTGTATACTGCTGTGATAACACTGCAGAAACAGATCTGTGACGATGCAGTTTCGAAAGCAGTTCTAAAATCAACATGCAAATCAAAATAGTGTTCCAAAAAACGCATCTATAGATCCAAACGAGCGTGGCTCTGATACCAATTGTTGGAAAAACAGGTTTAAATGGAAAGTTTAAACGCGCAGCGGAAAAAATCAAGTTATGAAACTTTATTGGCATGCCTGGATCTACTACTCGTCAATTCTACAGATACGCACAAGAGGGGACACGAGTTATACCTTAGTGTCTTGAACCCAATTCTGATCTTCAACTTCCAGCAGCCTCCACTAGATGATCTTCACCCTTATGACTCCTGCGGATGCCTGCCAGAAAGACTAGGGTTAGTGGGAACCCTAATGGAGAGGATAGAGAAGGTTTTGGGACTCCAAAACAGTTTCTGCAGCTTCTGACGTTCAAAACGACGAACAACCTTTTCCAGAACGCAGCTGCCCTATTTATAGATTCCCAGAACCGACCTAGAATTCGAGCGATCGAAGTGCCTTCGATCGATCGAACATTCGATCGATCGAACCATCTTCGATCGATCGAACCTTCAGACTTCAATCGATCGAGACATCTTCGATCGATCGAACCTGTCTGGACATCATCCTCAAGCATCTTTCCAAGCATCCTGGCGGAGCTAAGAGTGGGACCTCCTAGGCTCTTTATTGTTGGCTCAGACCAGTTTGTTAATTACCATGACCAAACTCTTTGATCAGCAAACTAACTAACTGGTCAGTTAAAGTTTACTCCACTATAAAACGATAACTGAACTCCAACGCAAAAGAACATATCCGAAGCGATAACTAGACTTGTATGGTGTACTAATGTCCCTCTACCGTCAGCATTCGTAATCATATTCAGGTAATCGGATAACTGTTACTGTCAACCTGAATCATGATTACTTCTTGTATTCCTTGAGTCCCATTCACCTCTCATGATTACCAAACATGTTGATAACTCTTATCAACAAGACTGCAGTACTCAGTAATCGACTTGGTGACATTCTCAAGGGAATGCTTACTCTGAAACAGAGGGTAGATTCTATCTTGACAATGCATGTTCACAACCCTATGAACATGACATACCCAAGATACCCAGGTGTTGATCTTTTATAGACCTCACTGATTGGTAAATCAAAGCAGTCATATCCACAGTCTGTGTTCATAATCGTCTCAAGATTGAGAACACGTACCTTATACAAGTTATGAGTTCCTATTGACTGTTTGACAGCCTTAAGCGTCAATAGGAAACTCAGGTCCGTCAATGCACTATAAGCACTAGCATATCAACTAAGAGCTACACTCTAGTGATTGAGATTAATCACTCCATCCAATGGTAGTTAATTATGCTACAGTGTAGACTTGATGAGGTATCCAGTCTCATCATCCACTGTGACACATTCTAAGTATTAAAGAATAGTAATTCGTATCTCACTTGTGTGCATCTCATACACACACGAATTACTTACTATAATACTTAAGGATTAACAATCATCTCATGAAAAGAACATACACAATAAAATGTAAAGCTGATATCCATATATTAAAATGTCAATGTCTCATACAGAAAGTAATGGTTTGAGGGCACAAACCCAACATATAATATAATAATATTATTATATATGTACCGTGAGGCTCTTAAGTGAACAGGGTTAAGTGAACATATCTAGTGAACATGTTTTTTAGCCTACAAGAACTCATGGGTCAGCAGGGCGTGCAGGTCAGCGGGGCAGCCCCGCGGGTTTTTTAGGCTAAAAAGCATGTTCATTGGGTATATTCACTTAACCATGTTCACTTAAGAGCCTGACCGTATATCTGTACATGTATATATGAATATGTATATATAAGTATAAGTCACTTAGGTGACTTATAAGGATAAGGAGAAATGGAGTGTGCGTTGTGCGAGGCAAGCCACTGTACTTGTATTGGTTGGAGTAATAGGTGTAAATTGGAATGGTGAACCCATACTGCGAGGCAACGAATGGCTTGGTGTCCTTGGAGTGGTGAACGTGTGAATTCCCTTAGTGCATGTGGGAGTATGACTCCACACGTGAGTTGGGGGTATTAAAATCTTTTTGTAAAGATCATTGTCACGTGCTACTCATGTGACCCTTTATGTGCAGATGTTGAGGTGTTGTCCATGTGGGAATGACTCCTTTAGACTTTGTGAGGGACACGTGGTGTTGGGTATGACAAGGTTACATGCCAGATAATTAGCTATTACCGATTACCTACAAGTGAATAGTGTGGACTGCAGATCCATCGTTGGCAATGACTATCGGAGCTATTCGAGGCTTGGCGGCAAGAGTATTCAATTAATGAGGATACGATGGTAATTTTCTTGACTAATGATGATTTTGATTTGGAGAGCACTTTTGTTCACCAAAATTTGGCTCACCATTGCTCACCCATGCCTTCACTAAGTGACATGTGTCTCATATAAGGGCAAAATAGGAATAAAATGGGACTCATGTCACGTAGTGAATGCATGGGTGAGCAATGGTGAACCAAATTTGGGTGAGCAAAAATCTTTGATTTAGATCGTGATGGGTTTTGGGTTTTTGGGATCAATTGATATGGTTGTTGCTCTTCTATTTTTCTTTTTGTTTTTTTGGTTCAATTCCGATTTTGGGATTGGTACAATAAATGGTGATGGATCATTGTTGGGGCAAATAGTTTGGTCTGTGAAGTGTAGAGAGAGACAGAGAGACAGAGAGGAAGAAAAAGAAGAAGAGAAGAACCCATATCAGGATTTGCAGGGCATTTTGGTCTTTTACAAGTCATATTTGGTGGGAAAATTCTTGCACAAGCCAGCTGCCATTAAATTTGATGGAATTTATGACTTTGACACTTTACATGAAAGTATAGGAGATATTAGTGTCACGTTTTGAACTATAAGCGGTTTAGGTGTAACTGTCCTTAAGTATAAGGTATGTATGTGTAATTTTCCCTAAGAAGAACTCATATGGTCAACAGACTTGGGATGAAATTACTTACCAAAGTTATGTTTGGATTTTTTAAAGTAACGTTTGTACATTTCTTAGCTTTTAATGCTTTTGATTGGACTTTTCAAAGCAACATTTATACCTTGCTTAGCTTAGTTTGTATCTTTTTTAGGTTAGTTTGTACCTATGTTATTTGCAAGCAAATGTCAAATTTGTTATCAAGGTACAAATAGTTTATTAATAAAGTCCAAATGTTGCTCAACAAAATCCAAAGATTGGTGAATAAAGTCCAAACATGACTTAATAAAGTCCAAAGATTTGTAAGAAATGTACAAATCAATGTTCAAAACCACTTTTAAAATGACATTCGTCATTTTCCGCACAGATATGAGAGCTCAAGCTCATCCAATGACCAAGAACATGTTTGCCGTAGGTGGGCGAAACCGCCACGCCCCATTGTAGAACTTCCCTTTTCCTTTTTAGTAGGAGAGCATTTTGCTCACCCAAAAATGGTCACTCATTCTCATCCAGGCCTCTTCTGGGAGACACGTGTCCCTTTTTATTCCCATTTTGTCCCTGTATCATAAATATAATTACTGAAATGGGACACATGTCACTTAATAGAGACCTGAGTAAGGAATGGGTGACCATTTTTTAGTGAGCAAAAATGCTCTTTTTTGAGTAATGCTACGCTTTTCAAATCTAAATCTCAAATGATATGTCGTGGGACCACTATGGAATAACTTTAACATCCTCCAATTAAAATCTAGTAGGTCCACTGTCACACCATTTGAGATATAGATTTAAAATTTGAATTTGAATTTGAATTTGGAAAACATGGCACAACTCTTTCTTTTTTCTTTGATACGAGAGGACAACAACGAGAGTGTGTCCTATGTGACTTGGGGATACTAGTGGGAGTCCAAGACTTGCGGAGGACAAGGGAGATTTGTATGGCAACAATGCTGGGGGCATTAATAAATTTCACTAACACTCACACACACACTTTATCTCTCTCTTAGTGGTACTGTGGAATCCACTGCGGGCCCCACAGTGCTGCTAGGAGAGAGATAGAGTGTGGGTGTGAGTGTTAGTGAAATTTGTTAATGCCCCAAATATTACTCTTTGTATGTAGCTAGCTAAATGTACTGAGGAAGAGGAAAAACAAAACACAGCTTAAGAGCAACAGGGAACGTGTAGGTGTATGCTATTGTGATGTGATGCCAAGTTCTGTTTGGCAAAAATTGCAATTCCGATTGCGGACGCGGATTTGTGATTGGAACCCCTTAATTTATCAAATGAAAGGTAATTCATCTGTCTTTACAAGTACACATGTTTCATTTTATTCTCATTTTGTTCATGTATTTTCGACATAATTATTAAAATTGAACACATGTCATCCTATAAAAGCCTGAATGAACAATAATGAACTAAAATTTAATGAACAAAAAATACTCTCGATAGCCACCGGCTTAGCTTTGTTCGTTCTAGAGCGTGAACTCCGGTTAGACCCGACGTTGGCTTTACATTTGCCTAGGCCACAAGGTGGTGTGTCCCAAACTCCCAGGAAAAGTTTTTTAAGGGCCAAAATGCCATGCAAACAGGCAGAGCCGAACTTGTACAATTTTTCCAACCTTGGAGTATTTTTTTAATAATTGGGTCATAATATGCAAGTGTTGTGCCGCCCATGTGCTGCCCATGCCAGTCTCACCTAACACTTTTATCTACATTATGAATTTTTTATCCAAATTATCACTGTGGGATCAATATATACACGATTTATCACTATTTTAATTTATTTTTCAAACTCATTATTATTTTTAAAGTCGTTAGTTCTGTAGAAATTATTAATCCAACTCGTGACTTTTGGCCAAATGAGAAGTCGCTAGTTGAATTAGCGATTTCTCCTTCTCACTCTCTTCGTCTGAGAGATTCTAGTGTGTATGTTAAGAGAAGTCGCTAGTTGTTGCCAGAAGTCGCGAGTTGAACTAGCGATTTCTATAAAAAAAATTTTGGTGAAGTCGTTACTTCAACTAGCGACTTTAAAAAAGTGATGAATTTAAAAAATAAATTAAAACAGTAATAAATTATGTATATATTAATCCTATAGTGATAAGAAGGGTAAAAAATTCATAGTTAACTTAGTCAAAGGACAACATTCATACCTTTAACTAGTGTAAAGCACAGCTTTCTTTTTTCTTTTTTTTTTGACCAAAAAAAAACACTTTTCTCTTGGCTTACTTTATACTCAAAAACATATATTGAGCAGTTTGGCTGAAGTCACCAAATAGACATATTACTTGAATATCGATCCTTGGTCTTCTAGATACAGAGTATGGGATAGCTGTTTCTTGATTGTGAGTTTGTAACAAAGTCTATGAATAAAGCATTCTCAATAATAATAATAAAACAATAATGATAGGGATATACATTAAATTGATACATTGTGCTTTAAATGTATTTATCCTATGCTGTTTGAATTTTTCACTCTTATCTGTGCATCATTTAAAACAGCACAAGGTACATGTATTTAAAGCTAATGTGTCATTTACTGTGTCGTTTGGTGTGTATCCATATCATTTTTTATAATAAAAATAGATTTTTTTTAGTCAAAAGTCATTTAAAATAGACTTTTTTACTAGTTCTTTTTATTTTAGACAAAAGTCCACATATTATAAAAGTTATGTGAAATTTCACACGAATTCATAAAAAATTGAACTAGTCGTGAAATTTCACATAAAAAAGTTAAGTGAAATTTCACATAGCTTTTAAAACATAGAGACTTGATCCGATTAAATTTTCACTAGTCATGGAGTTTTGACTAAAGTAAAAAAAAAAAAACACGAGTTGTTCTTTAAACTTAAGAATACATTTTTGCTTATACCAAAATTGTTCACCATTTGCTCACCCTCTTTTCTCATTGGTTAATGCAATGAAACCCAGTATTGAATGAGAATTAATTAATGGTATAAAATACAGGAGCTACTAAGCCAATGGAACAGGAGGGTGAACAAAACTGCACTCAAAACTTAATAAGTATAAAATGAGGGACTTATAACTACATTTCGATTAAAAAAAATGCGTATCTTAATAATAAATAAATAAATAATGCCTAATTTTTCATGTCATATAACTGAAAATTTATTGATTATCGCTCAATAATTTCATGGCTTTTCACATGAAATGAAAATACACACTACTAACTTCAAAAATTGGGCATTTCTATACAAAATTGCAGGTATAATTTGTATAAATAAGAGAATGACTCAGTATTGAATGGTAACCCACTGTGCTATACATTAAAAAGAGAACAAATATCCTCATCTACCCCTTTTTTTTCCTTTCTTTCCTTTCATATTCCTCATTCCTAAAGACTCAAAAACTACCTCAACCAATAAAGAAGCAAAAGGTGATCTTCTCCAGATGGGTCTATCTTGATTATGAGAGGCTTATATATGGAGATCCAAATATGGATCTGTTACAATGGGTAGGTTCGGCGAGGTTAAGATGTCCTCTGTCTCAGCATTTTCTGCTAGTGCTTCGTCTAATGACGCCTTTGCGACTTTAGTGATATACAACATCAAAATTCCTACGTAAAAAAAAAAAAAAAAAAAAAAAAAAAAAAAAAAAAACCCAACAAAGAATAAAGAAAAAAAAAAAATCAGTTCCAAACTACTATGACTTGTATTTGGAAGGATGGAAAATAAAGAAAGTAGAAAGAGAAATTAGGGAACTACAATAAATGGTGACTTACCAGATATCACAAAACCTGCATCAACAAGAGTCAGAAACTCAGAAGTCAGAACAAAAGATGAGAGCAAATGAGGACATTGTACATTTTAATAGACGAGGCATCCCAATGTAAATTAGCCACAATCTAAATAACATGTTATGCCCCTCCCTGGCTTTAATCTGTATAATAAGGGAGGAATGCTTTCCCCTCCACAAAAACTGATCCAAGGGTCAAGATTTCATCTTAATTGTAACTATGCATCTTAGCCATCCAAAAGGAGTGACATTTTGGAGGTCCAAATTGATCTCACTTTTCAGATTTTAAACACATTTAAAATTTTGAGCATTTTTCTTTTTCTTTGGAAATGCCCACTGGCATGGACCATTCCTATTTCCTAGTGTTTCTGCAAGTGTCTAAAGCTACAACCACAAAATAACTCCTGTGGTAACAACACCTTTATTCATTTTGGCTTGCCTATTATGGTATTAGTACCAGACTACTACCAGTAAATCCAATATGATCCCAGAAATGTCACAAGTGAAGCAGCACTCCACTCCATTACTCTTTATCTTCTTTACTCCTACAACAGAATCCCACATTTATAAAATGTTATGAACTAGGGACACCCATCCAATGTTCGTCCCGCTAACGAAAGGCATTGTGCATGATTGGCCTGAGACAGACCTACAGTTTAGCATTATATCCATACAAAGTGGATGCTCTTGAAACCTATTCATCGAACCCTGATCGAGCACTTCCCATGGCACCAAACAACTCTTAAAATGTTCATCAAATATAGATATAAGTAAAACAACTGGGCTTAATCTCGTATCTTATACATATTTCTATACAAAGCTAAGAGATACAAGAACAATGACACTCTAACCAACTCATGAGGGGGGCAAAACTTCTTGATGAGATACGCAACAGAAAATTTCTACAAATTCAAAATGTTCAAAATTTACTAAAACTTCTTCAAGTATATATACCTCAAACTTAGACCTATCAAATGACAATTAAATATGAAGTTTTGAGGATTTTGAAAGCCTTTGATGTATTATGCTTCACACAATAGAGAGAATGGAATCTTGAACAACATACAGATTTCAACTACATGTCAAACAGGCTCAGCAGTATGTGTTGCTGAGATGAACAGACCATGGCAGTGACCGAAACTCAAAACTCTTGGGGTGACTTCATGATTTGTATAGAGGCCAAATAGAAAGGAAATGGAAGTGGAAACCCTAGAAAATCCATATTCCTTCTTTTTCTATTGGTAGATCATCTGATGCCTAAAATCAAACTCAGTTGCAACATGAAGAGACGAGTATCTCCTGCAAATTTCTTTAATATGCAAACTTACCCACTGTGATAGAAGAAGGCAATATCATTCAGAAAAAAACCATTAATTCAGATACGTGGATCCAATTTGGGAACAATCACGGTAGTCATTTTAAAAGCTAACTCAAACTGGCTATTAGTGAGTTAAGTCAATCCAATATCAGTGCCTAGGGGAGAATGTAATTCTTCAGCCACATTGCCTACACCTTTAGGATAATATAACCTCGTTCTTGAACATTAGGAATGAATTTATACATGATATGTCCAAAATTATTCAGTTATAAAACCTGTCTGCCAAGTCACCGAGAGGTTTCGGTTATTTCGGTAAAGGCGCCAACAGCCGAGCAATCCCGAGGTGTTTGTCCAGCCCGTGCGGTTCTTACCAACAGGCCGGGAATGAAAGACCGTGGCATCCCGCAGTCCCGGCCTAACCAGCAGTTTCCTAAATCAGCTACAAGTCTGCAAGATGGAATATGGCAGTTTCCTAAACCACTTAGGAAACTTTCTCCAAATCACGCAAATCTATTGTGATTAGATTAGACTTCCTAATCTAATTAACTTACCATGTAAGGGTGGACTCTTGCATCTATAAAAGATCCCACCTACCCTGTTTACGGGGACCCCGAAAATATTTCTCTAGCTAACAAGCATTCAACAGAGAACTCACCACCATACGCATACACCCAGCCGGTATTACTGGTAGTGCCACCCCTCTTTGTTGGCTCAACAGGCCCGTCGGTGATCTGCTAGTGAGTGCGCACAGACGCAACCGTCGACGTAGGTCACCTCGTTAAAGGGACCGAACGACATACACATTGTTCTTGTCTTTTTCTCCCTCTAAACCCTTCTTACCAATTTTAGGCATCATCAGTTTGGCGCCATCTGTGGGAAACGACAGAGTTTTTCACCAACAAATTCTTGACTGATCAACATACCACCAAAGATGGGTAAGAAAAACACTGCCCCGACCGGCCAGGAGAACTTGCAGCTCGTGCAGACCGCCTCCATGACTTCCGAACAAGTGACTGCGGCCCTCGCGCAACTTCTGGAAGGCCAACAGAATACCCAGCGACAAATTGACGCGCTGTTGGCCTTGCAGGAAAAGCGCCCCCAATCCGAGAACCGGACTGAGAAAAGTGCCCCCGACCGGGACCAACCAAGAGTTCGAAATCATACCCACTCCGCGCAGGTCTCCCCGTTGGACTGGGAGCACGCCCAGGACGGTGACCGCAGTGGAGCTCCAAGGCGCGCCAGGCAGAGGGTCCGGATCAATCCCCGTCGGGTGGAAGATGCCAGAACCTTCATCAACCGACGGCGCGCGGCCAGAGGGGAAGGGCCAAGACGGAAGGCCCAGGAATCAACCAAAGACCCTCCGGCCATGAGCCAGGGGGATCTTAGGCACACGATTTCTCAGACCAGGAGCCGGGTCCTATCCCCGAGGTCAACGCGCTTTGAGGAAGAGGCATCGTCATCTGATCCGACCTATCGCTCGGACATAGAGAGGAGAACCGAGAGGGATGACGTAAAGGCCCAGGTCGAGGAACTGCAGCAGCAGATCGAGAGGTTGACCCGCAAGTCCGGCCACGACCTCACCAACACGGAGACGGAATCACCCTATACCGCTCGGGAGACACAGTTTCCCATTCCACGGAAGTTCAAACCCCCTCACCTCAGCTCCTATGACGGTACAGGGAGCCCGGTAGACCACATTCGCACTTACAAGGCTCAGATGGCACTGGTCACCAAGGTGGACGAGCTACTGTGCCTGGCCTTTTCCAGTACTCTCAAGGGGCCAGCCGCACAGTGGTTCCATGCTTTAAAGCCCCGGATGGTCGATGATTTCAAAGCCCTCAGCAAGCTGTTCATCAGCCAGTTTGTCAGGATGCTTGACCGGTCACAACCGGACACTCAGCTGCTGACCGCCAAGCAGCGCAAAGGGGAGTCCCTGAGGGAATACGTGGACCGTTTCAACCAGCAGAGGCTCCAGATTCGCAATCTCAATGAAACGACCGCGATTATGGCCTTTTGCTCGGAGTTCAACACACCAAGGTCGCCACGTCATTTCATCGTGACCGACTGGCCACCCTGGTGGAACTCTCGGACAGCGTCGGAAAGTACATAGACACTGAGGAGTTCTTGAAGGCTAAGCATGCCAGCCCGGCGGGAGATGAATCCCCGAAGGCCAAGCACAAGCGTGAAGGATTTGAGAAGGGTTCGGGAAAGAAGCCGAAGCAAGATCAGAAGGATGTCCGGGGTCAGCCCCAGATCGCGTTTACACCCCTTTCCCGGCCCATACAAGAGGTCAAGGCCGCTGCTGAGGCGCAAAGGCTGCTCCAGCAGCCGGCGAAGCTTAAGGCCCCTCCCGGTAAGAGGAATCGGGACAAGTTTTGTCGTTACCACAGAGATCACGGCCACAACACGGAAGACTGCTTCAAGATAAAGATGGCAATTGAAAGACTGGTCGAGCAAGGCCATCTAGAGGAGTACGTCGCGGCAGACGGACGGCCCGCACAAGGAGCCCGAGCTCCCGGCCAACCACATCCTCTCGGTCAAATCAACGTGATCTCCGGAGGAACGTCAGGTGGAGGGGATTCGCACTCGACAGGGAAGAGGCATGCTCGAGCATCCTGAGCGGATGTTTAGCAGGTCCAATCCACCGGCTCCTCCCCAACTGATGTTCTAACATTCACATCTGACGACTTGCAGGATGTCCACTGCCCCCATGATGACCCGCTGGTAGTGACACTTTCTATAGCCAACTACATGGTCAAGAGGGTGTTGGTGGACACAGGAAGCTCGTCCGATATTATGTTCACATCAGCATTCGATCAACTCGGGATCGCTAGGGATCGGCTTCGGCCGGTTGCTACCCCCTGGTTTGGTTTAATGGCTACAGCACGCTACCGCTCGAAACTATCGAGCTTCCAGTTCTCATGGGGACCTACCCTCAACAGGCCTCCGTGCTGACCAATTTCGTGATCGTGGAATCCCCGTCGGCCTACAATGTCATTCTCGGGAGGCCAACACTCAACAAGGCCAGGGCGGTCGTCTCCACCTACAGCTTAACAGTGAAGTTCCCAACTCCTCAGGGACCCGGATGCTTACGTGGAGATCAGACTACCGCCCGTAGTTGCTATGTCAGCTCATTACGCCGGGGGGCAATCACTGAAACATTAAACATTCAAGAGATGGACCCCCGGGACCAGAGCAACGCGGTAGGCCCGATGAAAGAATTGGAAAGCGTGGCGCTGAATCCCGAGAACCCAGACCGCTCGGTCAGCATTGGCACCCTACTGGAACCCGGCCTGAAGGAAAAATTGACCCAGTTCCTGAGGTAAAACCAGGACGTTTTTGTCTGGAGTCACGAGGATATGCCCAGGATTGACCCCCGGGTAATGTCCCATCGGCTCAATGTCAATCCAGATTGCTAGCCGGTGAAGCAGAAAAAGGAGGGGCATGGCCCCCGAGAGACAAAAAGCAGTGAGTGAGGAGGTCGAGAAGCTCTTAAAAGCCCGTTCCATACGAGAAGTCCACTATCCCGACTGGCTAGCCAATGTGGTCCTTGTCAAGAAAAGCAGCGGGAAGTGGAGGATGTGCGTGGACTTCACCGACCTCAACAAAGCTTGCCACAAGGATTGCTATCCGCTGCCCAGGATAGACCTCCTTGTGGACTCCACGGCCGGTCACTCACTCCTCTCATTCATGGACGCCTACTCGGGGTACAACCAGATCAGCATGTACCCCGGGGGTGAAGAGAAGATCGCCTTCATCACTGACTAGGCACGTACTGTTACAAGGTTATGCCATTCGGTCTCAAGAATGCCGGGGCCACCTACCAACGCCTGGTCAACTACATGTTCAAGGACTTAATTGGGAAGTCCATGGAAGTATATGTGGATGATCTGCTGGTCAAGAGCCGGGACGAGTCCGACCACCTTGAGCATCTGGTCGGGGCCTTCAGCATTTTGAGAAAATTCAGGATGAGGTTGAACCCGGCCAAATGCACCTTCGGCGTCTCGTCCGGGAAATTTCTGGGCCACTTAGTCAGCAGACGGGGAATTGAGGCAAATCCCGAAAAGATCAAAGCCATCATCAACATGCGGTCGCCCAAATCAACAATGGAGGTTCAGAGTCTAGCCGGACGGGTGGCCGCATTGAACAGATTTGTCTTCCGAGCTACCGACCGATGCCTGCCATTCTTCAAAATCCTCCGCAAGGCGTTCCAGTGGTCAGAAGAGTGTGAGGAGGAGTTCCAGGAACTCAAGAAGTACCTGGCTTCCCCTCCTCTACTCTCAACACCCGTGCCGGGGGAAGAATTGTTATTGTACTTGGCAGTGTCGCCATCGGCGGTTAGCTCAGCACTTGTTCGGGAAGAGCACGGGATACAGTTCCCAGTGTACTATACCAGCCGGGCGTTACAGGGCGCAGAGAGCAGATACACTCGCATCGAAAAAGTGGCGTTCGCCCTCATCACCTCGGCCAGAAGGCTCCGTCCGTACTTTCAGGCTCATGCCATTGTGGTCCTCACAGATCAACCCCTCCACAGAATTCTCAGCCATCCAGACACGTCCGGGAGGCTTGTCAAGTGGGCCTTGGAGTTGGAAGAGTTTGAAGTGATCTACCTCCCCCGGACGGCCATCAAGGGACAAGCCGTGGCAGACTTTCTGGTCGAGTTCACGTATCTAGAGGACCCGGTTGAAGAGTCCGAGCCACAGGCCCTACTGTGGATATCGCATTTTTCTTACCCACAGCTTTTCAAAATCAAATTCAAAAACAAATGAGTCGCCACTTAATTTTTAAAAGGAGAATTAAGAAACCATTTTAAAAGCAAACTGATCTTTTAGAAACCAGAGATTAACTAGGTCCGGGGATTATGGAATGAGAGAGGAAGGAGCCCGTCGGACTAAAACACCCTCTCTCATCCTATCTTGCGATAGGCTCTACTCAACATCCTTTTAATCAAATTTATTAATCTAAGCATGCCCTCAACTAATACATATATACATATACATCACAAAAGCATGTCCAAAGGGTGTAAAATTGCAATTGACAAAATACCATTCAAAAGCCACATAATTCAGGTAGCAAGCGATATGATATGCAATAGAGAATGAGTGAACTTACCCGGGATCCAGCAGCGATAGTAAACGTGCAATGCATGCGAACAAAAGAAAATCCTAAAAAGAGTCTCTAATCACATATACACATAAGGCAAAACCTAATTCTAAGGTGTCGCGCATTAAGTCGAAAAATCAATAAAATCAAGAAATTAAGATAAACTAAAGAGGAGTCCTAGAAATCATACCTTAATAGCGCTACAAAACAAAAGGTTAGTCCACATGCTTCACATAATAATAATATGATATCAAACAATCAATCCTAATTCTCTAGCTTATACCTAGCAAGCAATGAAATCCAACTTTATCCAATTACTAGTTCTAATTATAAGCATTAATGTACATGAATTCATGAATATGAACAAGAGTAAGCTATTAACTATGAATTTATCCATTGACTTGAATCATTTAGCTTTGAGATTTAAGTCTAATTAATCATTATTAAGATATGGTTTAAGCCCTAAGTCATAAGAGAATCATTTGGGCCATTATTTACAAAGTTGGTCAAATGTGTCATGAAATTCTGAAAATTGCAGAGACCAGACCAGAACTTTAAGAAAAGAAAAGGAACGTCTCCCATGGTTTGATGTCGGTGACATTTGGACACAAGATGCCTCTGTCAGTCTAGTTTCCAAATCAAAAAGAAAATCAAGGTTTCAACGGTTAGATCTCCGGGAAAAGGATAAGAACCAGTTGTCACTCAGAGATGTACAACTCTCTGTCCAGAGATATTGTTTGATTTTTTAAAATTAGCAAAAAGATGAGAAACACTTAGATCTTTTTAGGGGATCTTCCTAACACATTAAGGTACCCAGAAACAATTATTAGAGACCCCAAAAACTCCATTAGACTTCTGATTTATGAATTTCAAAATCGTTTTACTGTTCTGAAACTATTCTGAAACTCTAGACAGATTGTGGTTGACTCACAAAACCCATGATCAAACCCTTCTAAACATAAAACCACCTTAAAACAAAAATTACAGTGGTAGAACATTGTGTTATTGACACTTTTCCGTTGGTTTCACTTGATTTCAACGGTTAGATTTCGAACTAAAAATCTTTGATCAAAAACAGTATGTGAACTCACTGTTTTCATTTGTCAAGTTCAACTTTTATTTGGTAACTCCAACTATTAAACCATGAAGTTGGGTTTAAACCAAATCACTTCTCCTACCATTTGATGGTCATTGGAGATCAAGACATGACTAAAACTCATGAGTCTCAAAAGAATATGGAAAGGATTCCTTAAGACATCAAGTTTAGAGGACCCAAACCATGGTAGGGGTTTGGATTCATCTACTTGTTCTCACTAAAATGATGATCAACTTTAAATCTCATGTGAATCATAAGCTTACATAAGATTCAAAAGATCAAACTCAAGAGCTTTCAAGAGAGATATTGAAGATCTCCAAGAATCTCAAGAGAAGAACATAAACAAGAAAAAGAAAAGAAGAATCAAAGAACTAGCTCATGAACTTCAAGAGGATATAGAGAAAACCCCATGATATTCTAAGTTAGAGAATCCAAGTCATGAATATGGACTTGGATCCACCTATTTGTTTACAAAGTGAAGTGATGATCAAACTTTGACTCCCATGTGAAGCATAAGCTTACATGGGATTCAAAAGATCATATTCAAGAGATTTCAAGAGAGATATTGAGGATCTCCAAGAGTCTCAAGAAGGAAGTATGAACAATAAGAGAAATAAAACAAAGAAAACTAAGTAGTTTAGAGACTTAAAAGAAAGAATGAAAAGAAACAACTTAATGGTTAGAGGATCACCTCCAAACTATCCTCAAAGCTTTTCTCCTTTGAAGATTTTCCAAGCTCTTCTCTCTAGTTTCCAAACTCTCTCCTTTTCTCTCTAAAAAATGTTAGTGTAATGGTAGTGTTTTTTTGTATGTGTTCTTCTTCTTTTTTTTGTCTCTCTCCCCCTTTGTTGTGTATCTTTCTCAATGGAGATACCTCTTCTTATATAGACAAAAATACCTAGGTAATTTCAGTAAATTCGGAGTAAAAGACAGGTGTAAATCCCTCATTTGGTGGTACAATATGTACTTTCTGAAATTAGGCAGACTGTTGCCCAGCGCGGCAGTCCAGAAACTGTCGCGGCAGTCCGTGAATGCCGCCGCGGCAGTTCATGACTGCCGTCGCGGCACTACGCGACTGCCGCGCGGCATTCATCAAATGCCGCAGAAATTAATGGATTGCCGCGTTTTTGTCAGTCTTACTTTATCAGTTTTTTGTTCTTATTCGCATACGCATACGTATTGCTCTATAAAATACAGACTTTAAAAGTGAACGGTAGTCAGAAATTGTTGGCGGCACTTGATGAATGCCGGCCCGGCACTCTATGACTGCCGTGCGGCACTCAGTGAGTGCCGCGGCAGTCCGCCGTGTGCCGTTTTTAGCTAAGATTCCCTCTTTTAGATTTTCTTTTTCCCAAAGCAAATGATTTTTGAGGATTTTTTCCGAAAATTGTGTTTTATACCCGAATTCTCCTAAATACCTGGTATTTTCCTTTTTCTGTGAAATTTTACTGCGTTTGGAGAACTTTCTGAAGAGCTTGGAATACTTCGAATCTTTCGGTCCTTATCATCATCGGACGTGAAGGTGACACTCTCCTAAATTCGGCGGTCGGTCAAAATTGGGGTGTCTATAGTTTGCCCCTCTTTGACAGAGCTTGTGGGGCAACGCGTCCCATAAGTGAATGTCAAAGCCTGTGTGAAGACAAGCCTTTGACCAGACTGTCGAATTTAGGTAAAAACAAAATGCGTTGCAAAAACGGGCGCGCAGCGAAATTCTAATTGGTCGTGCTCCATGACGAGCTGCCTACGTATCCCATCAGGAATCAGACCAAGGCGTAGTTCAGGTACGGGGTTGAACACACACAAACGCAAGTAGTCATACGGTTGGATGCACTTATCCTGTCGTGATGCAAGTGCCATGCAATGGTGTGCTCCACATAACGTCTTAGCAACATATTGTTCTTTCTTAGTACCAAAAAGCAACCTATGCCATTCTACTCATGATGTCATTCCATTCTGGGAGAGTCATGACCGTCATAGATGCGCTTACTATGTTTAATTCTCTGACATTCTTCAAGAGTCATCTAATCGACTAGGATGCGCTACGCGCCTTATACCTTGGTGTCAAATTAGAAACCACGCTTTCCGAAAGATTGAGGTACGCTTCGCGCCTTATAATCGGGTGTCTTCCAAGAATCATCTGATCGACTGAGATGCGCTACGCACCTTATACTCTGGTGTCAGATCAGGAACCACGCTGAAAGACTGAGATGCGCTACGCGCCTTATACCCCGGTGTCTTCCAAAAATCATCTGATCGACTGAGATGTGCTACGCGCCTTATACTCCGGTGTCAAATCAGGAACCACGCTGAAAGACTGAGATGCGCTACGCGCCTTATACCCCAGTGTCTTCCAAAAATCATCTGATCGACTAAGATACGCTACGCGCCTTATACTCCGGTGTCAAATCAGGAACCACGCTGAAAGACTGAGATGCGCTACGCGCCTTATACCCCGGTGTCTTCCAAAAATCATCTGATCGACTGAGATGCGCTACACACCTTATACTCTGGTGTCAGATCAGGAACCACGCTAAAGACTGAGATGCGCTACGCGCCTTATACCCCGGTGTCTTCCAAAAATCATCTGATCGATTGAGATGCGCTACGCGCCTTATACTCTGGTGTCAAATCAGGAACCACGCTGAAAGACTGAGATGCGCTACGCGCCTTATACCCCGGTGTCTTCCAAAAATCATCTGATTGACTGAGATGCGCTACGCGCCTTATACTCCGGTGTCAAATCAGGAACCACGCTGAAAGACTGAGATGCGCTACGCGCCTTATACCCCGGTGTCTTCCAAAAATCATCTGATCGACTGAGATGCGCTACGCGCCTTATACTCCGGTGTCAAATCAGGAACCACGCTGAAAGACTGAGATGCGCTACGCGCCTTATACCCCGGTGTCTTCCAAAAATCATCTGATCGACTGAGATGCGCTACGCGCCTTATACTCCGGTGTCAAATCAGGAACCACGCTGAAAGACTGAGATGCGCTACGCGTCTTATACCCCGGTGTCTTCCAAAAATCATCTGATCGACTGAGATGCGCTACGCGCCTTATACTCCGGTGTCAAATCAGGAACCACGCTAAAGACTGAGATGCGCTACGCGCCTTATACCCTGGTGTCTTCCAAAAATCATCTGATCGACTGAGATGCGCTACGCGCCTTATACTCCGGTGTCAAATCAGGAACCACGCTAAAGACTGAGATGTGCTACGCGCCTTATACCCCGGTGTCTTCCAAAAATCATCTGATCGACTGAGCTGCAATTTCACGCTATATAGATGCAAAGACTCACGATCATGTTCTTTCTGGTGATATGAATGCATTCTACGCCGATATGAATTGCCTCAACATTAATGCCTTAATCTAGAAGACTCCAACGGATTTGCCTCAACCTAGAGGACTTCAGCAGGGGTTTGCCTCAATCTAGAAGACTTTAACGGATTTTCCTCAATCTAGAGGACTTCAATAAAGATTGCCATTGAGGACTTATATCGACCAAAAAGATGCTGTCATCGAGGACTAACGCAAGTTCAAAAAAGATTGCCATTGATGAGTGACAAGGATTGCCATTGAGGCCTAAAAGAGATTGCCATTGAGTACTAACGTAAATGATGCTGCCATTGAGGTCTAATGAGGGTTAACGGGGATTGCCTTCGAGGACTAACAGAAATTTTCCATTGAGGACTAATGAGGGTTGCCATTGAGGCCTAACACAAATGATGCTGCCATTGAGGACTAATGCAAACAATGCTGCCATTGAGGACTAATGCAAGGTTATCATTGAGGACTGACACCGATGATGCTGCAAGGTTGCCATTGAGGACTAACACCGATGATGCTGCCATTGAGAACTAACAGAAATTGCCATTGAGGACTAATGAGGGTTGCCATTGAGGACTAACACCGATGATGCTGCAAGGTTGCCATTGAGGACTAACAGAAATTGCCATTGAGGACTAATGAGGGTTGCCATTGAGGACTAACACCGATGATGTTGCAAGGTTGCCATTGAGGACTAACACTGATGATGCTGCCATTGAGGACTAATGTAAGGTTGAGAGCCATTGAGGACTAATGCTGATGAGAAGCACTAAACAACATGGTAAGATATTGGTCAATAGCCACTCAGAGGTTTACAAGTAAGAACGATGGTCAACAGCCTTTCAAGGACTTATGTTGCGAAAGCGTCAATCAACAACCCTTTTGGGGACTTATGTTGCAATAGCAGAGATCAACGACCTCACAAGAACTTATGTTGCAATTTAATTTTAAAAAAAATCAAGAGTCAATTGGACTCAAATCAATTCAGTTCAGTTCAATATCTCAAACTTTTTCAAAATCAGGAGTTAATCAGACTCAAACAAATTCAGTTTCACCAAATCCGAAGTCATTTTGACTCAAATTAAGTTCGAATCCCATTTATTAGGAGTCAATCAGACTCAATTCAATTTATTTTCTAAGCAAGACTCAAAGTATTTGAACGGAGCTGATATAAAGAATGATTTTCTGCATTCGCAGGCCTTTGGAAGAAACACATCGATTTAGTCAAAAGAGGGAAGTCACCTTTGCCCCTAGTTTTGGACTCTTCTTATATCGCCACTTTATGCTGTGATAGTGTTCGAAACCTCTGCTTGTACTGCTCTTGGGATGCTCATGAAGACTTTTTAAATCTTTATTCATCATCTTAAACCCACACATTCTAGACCATTTATTGACTCATCAAAGGAGGACAGACCTGACAAAGCTAGTTACTCAAAATGACTGACTCAAACTCTTCATTCATTATGAATCAATGTGCTTTCATTGTGAATAATGTACCATCTCACCCTTCATTTATTCATCATCTTACAAATGGTAGTGCTTTGCTGATAAATCTAAACTTCCTCTTTTCGATTTAGCGAATTCTTTGTCCATCTAGAATGTGCTTCAAATTAGTGCTTTAGCTTATAGAATGAAAGGCACTCTATTTTAATCTTTTCAAAACAAACTCAATTACTTGAGAACTTACATCTGGTACAGAGGGATTTTGGCACACAAAGTTTGCCCCTAGTTTGAAAGAAACTTAGGGGTTTGCTTCTATGATAAATGGGATTTTCAGCAAAGGAAGTTTGCCCCTGGTTTGGCGATATATATGTGTCTTCAGACAAACATAAGTTTGCCCCTAGTCTGAAGGAATGAAACCAAAGGCGCCAAAAGGGTGCTGCTTGCAATTTAGGGATGGCTATGGACCGAGAACCATGGGAGGTTTGCCTACTTATTCCCGAGCGGGAATCAGGTCCAAAGTAGTTCGGCCAAGGCCTGAAAGAAGGATAGCATGACATGATGGGATGATGACCAAACCGAGCAGGTTGCCTACGTATCCCCAAGTGGGAATCAGGTCAAAGCGTAGTTCATCAACTCTGGAGGTCTTGAAAGAATTAGGCTTCAAGAATTGGTGGGCTTTTCGAGCCATGTAGCCATTTGGGTTTAGGGAGTGCATGTCACTTGTGGTAGCCCTTGTATAGCATGATGAACTACTTCTTCCTTTATTCTTTTTTTCTCTTTTCTTTTCTTCTTTTTTATTTGATGGTTGATTCTTTAACCTTTTCACTAGCCAGTTAATCTTTACAACTCTCATCTATCATATTCACAAAGTAACATCAGCCCTTCAACTCTGTATTGTTTACAACTCTTTTTTTTCTTTTTTTTTTCAAAGACATCTCTGTATTGTTTTAGGCTCACTTAGTGTTTGAGCCTTTTTTTTGAAGCTGATAAGTCCCTCTTTTCATTTCTAATCTCTTTTCTTTGTTAAGAACAGCACAAAGCCTTGAGATAGTTCATGTGCCAATGATCTACTTTGAAGTGCTCAAGGATTCTCAATCTCATCTATTCTCTGCCTTTTCTTTTCTCTTTCCTTTCTTTTCTCTACCTTACTATCTCTTATTCTTTCCATGATTTTGACTGGCTAGGATTAGGATTTTTGAGATCAACACGTATCTTATTTTTGCTCTAAATTTTGCCTAGGCGCCCTTCCGGGTTTTCATCCTAGCGAGCTCTTTTTCTTTTTCTTTTTTTGGAATAAGAAGTTCATTAAAATGTCTGGCTACCATCAAGGACCCAGTTTATGGCTTTAGACTGGTTGGGCTCATCTTTTAGGCTTGGTATTTGAGAGAAGGGGATGGTGAGCAAGCTTCAAGTTCCAAGTTCATCTTTTCAAGATTGAGCAAGAGCATCTTTAAATTCTTAAAGTAAAGCTAATCAATTCTCTACTTCTCCATGGTTTTGGCACAAAATTTGCTTTGATCACTTGGGGATCCTTTTCAATGCAAAGATTTATTAACAAAGTACTTTCCATGATCATTTGAAAAGGTGACTTTTTCTTCTCCTTTTTTTTTCTTTTGGTCTTAATGATCCATACATTCACGACTCAGCACACTGAATCAAGAAAAATGAGATTTTATTCAACTAGTAGGGAAGGAGGATTACATCACTCGACTCGATAAACTCGACAAAGACTTGCAAATAGACTTGATAACAGACTGACCAGAAGACTCAACTGGACTTAACATTTGACTCCAACCTAACATAACTCGACTACCAGACTTGGCTTGGTCTCAATTGGAGTGTCACAGATAATTTTCAATTTGTTGGGTCCCCAAGAGCATCCACACTTAATTCAGTAGTAGCATTTCCAAACACTATTACCTCACTGGCATCTTCATCAGGTTCATCACTCCCCTTCTGTATCTTTGTAGGAACATCATCCGCCCTTTTGGACCATTTTTCAGTCGAATGGCCCTTTTTCTGACTCATACCGAGTATTGTCAATGCCTTTTTTGATTCTGTTGATTAGGTTGGGGCCAGTTGGTTGTTGCGTACTCATGGAGGCAACGAATCCCTTGAGAGTATTCAGCGATGGCTGTGATTGAAAAGATTGTACGTCATTGCCAGATGCCACTTGGTGGGTTCAGCAAAGGAGTGATGATTTTACGCTCAATGAGATCTTGGATGTCATGGCGAAGTTTCATGTAATAGTTAGTTGTATGGCCAGGGGTCTGGTGGTAGGCACAGTACAAAGACAGGTCATATTTGCGAGGTAAGGGATCTGGTAGTGGCTTTGGGTCCAGGGGACTGAGGTGACCATTCTTGACAAGGTGACCAAGGGCCATGGATAATGGCATGCCCAGGTTGGTAAAAATTCTCGGTTTGCGGGCTTGGTTTGATTTTGAATTCGACTTTGAGCTTGAGTTGGTTTTTGGGTTGAGATGTGGACTTGGAATAGCTCTTTGGTTAGTTGGGATTGGGCCTGGATGTGGGCTTTGGTGAATGGTTGAGCTTAGGTATGGACTTTGGTGATAGGTTGGGTTTGGACATGGGCTTCGGTGCACAGGTGGGTTCAGACATGCCTGTTGGTGCTTCTTTAAGCAATCCATTATTCTCTGATCCATCTTTTCCTCATCGGGGCCCATTTGATCTTTCAATAATTGAATGAACTCGAGCATGACCCCCTCCAATTGCTTCACCCTAGAATCTTGTTGCTCAACAATGACTTACAGTTTGCTCACTTTCTCCTCCAAAGCTCTGTGGGCCATTGGTGGGTATGTCTCAACATGATGGTCCATGACCTCCTCTAATTAAGAGAGATGAACCCAAGAAGATTAGAAGTGTCCTTACTAGGGGATCTGGTTGTTCCACTCTTTAAAAAAAAGATAGAAAAAAGGTCCGCATGCAGAATTGAATGGTAAGGGATTTTTGAGGAACTTTGATCTTAATTGGGAAGAAAATGTTGTGAGTTTATACGCCACACATATGTAATGATATCGATTGCAAAATATACATGCTCTTATGATTTGATGCATGCACTGCACACATGGCACACGAATGAAATGCAAGTGTGTGTGTGTGCCTACTCTGTATGCCAAAGTAAAGGAAAATTCTAATCCTAACAGGTAAACACATAAGCACATAAGATCCTCACCCATGTCAAGTGCGCCAACTTCTCCTTTCATTGTGATCTTTACTACCCTTTCAAAGGTTGGATATTCAGAAAAATTTCAAAATTCAGTTGAAAAGCATTTCTTTAGAACGATGAGATCTTTCAAAACAATTCTCAAGAATTTTGAATCTTTTATTTTAAAAAATGAGGATGTGAAAACATTTCTCAATGAAGATAATTTGATTGAAATTTTGCTTTAAAATTCATTTGAAGAGCATTTTTTCAAAAACAATTCCCAAAGATTAGTTTGGAGCTTTAATCAAAAGTGAACTCCAAAGATTTTTGAAAGAGCAATTGAAAACTTTGGGATGAAGATTACAAAAATCCACTTGCTTTCAAAGATGGTCTTAAAATTCTTTCGGGGTAGAAGGATCACATGATCGGATTATTACCGTATTTTTCATAAATTTGGATGCATACAAGGTCAATGATGCTTAACTAAACATGATATAAGAAGTATAATCTTATAATCAAGGTTCGGCATGTTCTCCAAATGTCATGTAACACGAGGAGAAATTGCTAAAAGGTGATTAAAAGATTATTCATCTTTCATCAAGCAAGTATCGTCATCATCTCAAGTAATCCCTTCCGGGCATACAAAACTTCCTAACACATAACCCTAATCAAGAATTGATTTCCTAAGATTGAAATGTTCTAAAGAAACTACTATGCAAAGGCGGGGTTTTGGTCAAATAAGGGACCCTTGACACACACCCGATAGGATGCTTAATATACCAAATCATGGTACGAGATCAAGGGTGATCACACAGTCCCATGATAACTTGACCGACCGGGTTGCCCCGAGCCTCCAAGGTCATAGTTCCGTGCAATCGACTGGCTGGACATGCAAGTGAAATGCAACAGGCACACAAAGATTAATTAATTCGATTAAAAGGATATTTTTCAAGTCTAATCCTCAAGTGAACCCAAAATCAGAATTCTGGTCTGCGAAACCAGAGATTCTGGGTTCGATCCCCAGCAGAGTCGCCAGATTGTGGATATCGCATTTTTCTTACCCACAGCTTTTCAAAATCAAATTCAAAAACAAATGAGTCGCCACTTAATTTTTAAAAGGAGAATTAAGAAATCATTTTAAAAGCAAACTGATCTTTTAGAAACCAGAGATTAACTAGGTCCGGGGATTATGGAATGAGAGAGGAAGGAGCCCGTCGGACTAAAACACCATCTCTCATCCTATCTTGCGATAGGCCTCTACTCAACATCCTTTTAATCAAATTTATTAATCTAAGCATGCCCTCAACTAATACATATATACATATACATCACAAAAGCATGTCCAAAGGGTGTAAAATTGCAATTGACAAAATACCATTCAAAAGCCACATAATTCAGGTAGCAAGCGATATGATATGCAATAGAGAACGAGTGAACTTACCCGGGATCCAGCAGCGATAGTAAACGTGCAATGCATGCGAACAAAAGAAAATCCTAAAAAGAGTCTCTAATCACATATACACATAAGGCAAAACCTAATTCTAAGGTGTCGCGCATTAAGTCGAAAAATCAATAAAATCAAGAAATTAAGATAAACTAAAGAGGAGTCCTAGAAATCATACCTTAATAGCGCTACAAAACAAAAGGTTAGTCCACATGCTTCACATAATAATAATATGATATCAAACAATCAATCCTAATTCTCTAGCTTATACCTAGCAAGCAATGAAATCCAACTTTATCCAATTACTAGTTCTAATTATAAGCATTAATGTACATGAATTCATGAATATGAACAAGAGTAAGCTATTAACTATGAATTTATCCATTGACTTGAATCATTTAGCTTTGAGATTTAAGTCTAATTAATCATTATTAAGATATGGTTTAAGCCCTAAGTCATAAGAGAATCATTTGGGCCATTATTTACAAAGTTGGTCAAATGTGTCATGAAATTCTGAAAATTGCAGAGACCAGACCAGAACTTTAAGAAAAGAAAAGGAACGTCTCCCATGGTTTGATGTCAGTGACATTTGGACACAAGATGCCTCTGTCAGTCTAGTTTCCAAATCAAAAAGAAAATCAAGGTTTCAACGGTTAGATCTCCGGGAAAAGGATAAGAACCAGTTGTCACTCAGAGATGTACAACTCTCTGTCCAGAGATATTGTTTGATTTTTTAAAATTAGCAAAAAGATGAGAAACACTTAGATCTTTTTAGGGGATCTTCCTAACACATTAAGGTACCCAGAAACAATTATTAGAGACCCCAAAAACGCCATTAGACTTCTGATTTATGAATTTCAAAATCGTTTTACTGTTCTGAAACTATTCTGAAACTCTGGACAGATTGTGGTTGACTCACAAAACCCATGATCAAACCCTTCTAAACATAAAACCACCTTAAAACAAAAATTACAGTGGTAGAACATTGTGTTATTGACACTTTTCCGTTGGTTTCACTTGATTTCAACGGTTAGATTTCGAACTAAAAATCTTTGATCAAAAACAGTATGTGAACTCACTGTTTTCATTTGTCAAGTTCAACTTTTATTTGGTAACTCCAACTATTAAACCATGAAGTTGGGTTTAAACCAAATCACTTCTCCTACCATTTGATGGTCATTGGAGATCAAGACATGACTAAAACTCATGAGTCTCAAAAGAATATGGAAAGGATTCCTTAAGACATCAAGTTTAGAGGACCCAAACCATGGTAGGGGTTTGGATTCATCTACTTGTTCTCACTAAAATGATGATCAACTTTAAATCTCATGTGAATCATAAGCTTACATAAGATTCAAAAGATCAAACTCAAGAGCTTTCAAGAGAGATATTGAAGATCTCCAAGAATCTCAAGAGAAGAACATAAACAAGAAAAAGAGAAGAAGAATCAAAGAACTAGCTCATGAACTTCAAGAGGATATAGAGAAAACCCCATGAAATTCCAAGTTAGAGAATCCAAGTCATGAATATGGACTTGGATCCACCTATTTGTTTACAAAGTGAAGTGATGATCAAACTTTGACTCCCATGTGAAGCATAAGCTTACATGGGATTCAAAAGATCATATTCAAGAGATTTCAAGAGAGATATTGAGGATCTCCAAGAGTCTCAAGAAGGAAGTATGAACAATAAGAGAAATAAAACAAAGAAAACTAAGTAGTTTAGAGACTTAAAAGAAAGAATGAAAAGAAACAACTTAATGGTTAGAGGATCACCTCCAAACTATCCTCAAAGCTTTTCTCCTTTGAAGATTTTCCAAGCTCTTCTCTCTAGTTTCCAAACTCTCTCCTTTTCTCTCTAAAAAATGTTGGTGTAATGGTAGTGTTTTTTTGTATGTGTTCTTCTTCTTTTTTTTGTCTCTCTCCCCTTTTGTTGTGTATCTTTCTCAATGGAGATACCTCTTCTTATATAGATAAAAATACCTAGGTAATTTCAGTAAATTCAGAGTAAAAGACAGGTGTAAATCCCTCATTTGGTGGTACAATATGTACTTTCTGAAATTAGGCAGACTACTGCCCAGCGCGGCAGTCCAGAAACTATCCCGGTAGTCCGTGAATGCCGCCGCGGCAGTTCATGACTGCCGTCGCGGCACTACGCGACTGCCGCGCGGCATTCATCAAATGCCGCGGAAATTAATGGATTGCCGCGTTTTTGTCAGTCTTACTTTATCAGTTTTTTGTTCTTATTCGCATACGCATACGTAGTGCTCTGCAAAATACAGACTTTAAAAGTGAACGGTAGTCAGAAATTGTTGGCGGCACTTGATGAATAATGGTCCGGCACTCTATGACTGCCGTGCGGCACTCATTGAGTGTCGCGGCAGTCCGCCGTGTGCCGTTTTTAGCTAAGATTCCCTCTTTTAGATTTTCTTTTTCCCAAAGCAGATGATTGTTGAGGATTTTTTCCGAAAATTGTGTTTTATACCCGAATTCTCCTAAATACCTGGTATTTTCCTTTTTCTGTGAAATTTTACTGCGTTTGGAGAACTTTCTGAAGAGCTTGGAATACTTCGAATCTTTCGGTCCTTATCATCATCGGACGTGGAGGTGACGCTCTCCTAAATTCGGCGGTCGGTCAAAATTGGGGTGTCTACACCTACCGCCCGGGTTACACTCTGATATCCGTACCTGGGTACTGCACGTGGACGGTTCATCCAATCAGCAAGGCAGTGGGGCAGGAGTCATCCTAACTACCCCCGACGGCATCCAGCTCGAATATGCACTAAGATTTGGGTTTCGCTCCTCCAACAACGAGGCCGAGTACGAAGCCCTACTAGTCGGATTGCAATTGGCCCTTTCTATGAGTGCACAACAGGTTCAGGGATACAGTGATTCCCAGCTCATGGTCAACCAGGTTAACCAAGAGTACGAAGCACGGGAAGATAATATGGTAGCCTACTTGGCCCTTGTCTGAGCGGTTTCCAAAAAGCTCCAAGGATTTTCCATCACGCAGATACCCAGAGAAGAAAACACCAGGGCCGACCGGTTGGCTCGTCTTGACTCATCTTCTGAGTCAGACTTGCCCGGGATAAGGATAGAATATCTACCCGAGCCAAGTGTGATCAACTCGGAAGGCATGGAAGTAGATCCGGTCATCCTGGGACCCAGCTGGATGGACCCGATCGTGACATTCTTGACAACAGGGGCGCTACCAGATGACAAATAAGAAGCCCTCCGGGTCAAATACCGGGCGTCCCGATATCATCTTGTTTACGGCATCCTCTACAAGAGAGGATTCACTATCCCATACCTCCGTTGTATTCACCCCGCACAGGTCCAAGCGATATTGTTCGAAATCCATGAAGGAGTGTGCGGGAATCACGTCGGAGGTCGGGCACTCTCCCGGAAGGACCTATTGCAAGGTTACTACTGGCCAACCATGGCCTGGGATTCCCAGGAATATGTCAGAAGGTGCGACAAGTGCCAGAGATACTCTCCCATGATTAACCGACCGGGAGAGCTCCAAACACCAATCCACAGCCCCTGGCCGTTGGCCCAGTGGGGTATCAACATTGTCGGCCCCCTGCCGATGGGAAAAGGACAAGTCAAGTTCGTCGTGATCGCTGGTGACTACTTCACCAAATGGGCAGAGGCCGAGCCCTTGGCGACAATAATCGAACAAAAAATGGAGAGCTTCGTGGAAAGGAATATTCTTAGTAGGTTCGGCATTCCCCGGGTCCTAGTCAGCAATAATGGTAGACAATTTGACACCCCTATCTTCAAGTAGTTCTGCTCGGGCTACAGGATACTAAATCATTACTCCTCCCCCGAGCACCCACAAGCCAATGGTCAAGCCGAGGTAACCAACTGGACGATCTTGCAGTCAATTAAAACAAGGCTTGAAGGCGCCAAAGGGTTGTGGGCTGAAGAACTGCCAACCCTCCTGTGGGCCTACCGCACAACAACCCGAACGGTAACAGGCGAGACGTCGTTCTCTTTGACCTACAGATTCGAGGCAGTGGTCCCCACAGAGTTCAGGTTGCCTACACATCGGGTGGCTAACTTCAGTGCGCCGGATAATGAAGAAGCTGTCAGGACAGAACTGGATCTTGTGGAGGAAAGAAGAGACCGAGCCTATCTAAAGGTGGCAACATACAAGCAACGGGTCTCGAGATACTACAATACCAAGGTGCACCACCGCAGTTTTCAAGTCGGAGACCTCGTCCTCAAGGCAGTGAACCAGTCCACCCGGATCCCGAGCCATAGGAAGTTGGGGGCAAACTGGGAAGGCCCGTATAAAGTAACCCAGGTCAACCGACCTGGAACTTACTGGCTGCAGAGCATGGATGGGCATGATCTCTCTCATCCTTGGAATGTGCAATACCTTCGCAAGTATTATCAGTAGAACTTGGTCACGGAAATTTAGTATTTGTAGAGAAATTTATTTTTGTAGCTCTAATTGAGCAACCGATAAATTTTTGTTTTAAATAAATAAAATTGGATAGTTTATTTTACAAATTTACTCCTGTCAATACCCCGTGCAAACCAAAAAGACCTCGGGTTCCGAACCCAGGCACAAAAGACCTTGGCTAACAACCAAGGCACGACAAGACCTCGGGCTCCGAAACCAAGCACAAAAAGACCTTGGCTAACAACCAAGGCACAAAAAGACCTCAGACTCCGAACCCAGGCACAAAAGACCTTGGCTAACAACCAAGGCACGAAAAAGACCTCGGGCTCCGAACCGAGGCACCGGCTTCGCCTAGGTCCAACCAACGATGGGGGCAAACCCCTAGGTGGCCGACGATGGCAAGCCTAAAAGGACCCTGCAACCACCCATGTTCCAGGTCGGTTTCCTATGGTCGCTCTCACTACGCCCCTCCTTGGCAGGACGCTCGGGGGGCAAGGGGATACTAGACCTAAACAGGAAATTACACAAAGCTTTGCCTAGGTCCAACCGACAACGGAGGTAAACCCCTAGATGGCCGACGATGGCGAGCTTCAAAGGACCCTGCAACCACCCATATTCCAGGTCGGTTTCCTACGGCCATCAACTCCGGCACTCCCGCCTTAGCAAAATGCTTGGGGGGCAGGGGCATAGGCCAAAACAGGAAATCACACCGGTCACTAAAAGAACTGGGAAGATATTCCTAAGGGCTTACATTGATCAGAGATATAAATTCCGGACGGTAAAACAGGATACTCCTATAATACACCGGGACATACCGGACGGTAAAATAAGGTATTCCTATAATACACCAGGACATCCCGGACGCTAAACAGGACGAGTTCCTATGGCAGACTGGACAATTATGCTAGGCAGGACAAGTTCCTATGGCAGACCGGGCAATTACCTTTAAAACAGGTCAAAAAGACTAGGTATTCTACTAGTTAAAAGTCCCTAAACCATTTGCTAAGGCAGGGGTTAGGTCGGCTAAAAACCAAGCGGATGCTAGCAATTAAACAGGCACAGTGCAGATGAAATTAAACAGCAAATAATGGAAAGCGAGCATAAATCAACAAAGAAGGTTTGACCTCAGGGACCTTTTCATTAGTAGTAAAAACACTGTACATAGCCTGGGGGCAATTGTAGTAGCCTCCCCAAAAGAAAACAAAAACTACAACAAAAACAAAAAGAGAAAAAAAAAACTAGTTGTCTACAACCACCACTTCTCCCTCCTCCGCAGCCTGCTCATCCACCGAGGGGTCCCCGGTCGGTGCAGCTTCAGCAGCAACCTCAGGGTCAGCCTGGCCTTCCTTCCAATAACTGGACTCTATCCAGGAGTAACCGGACAGATCCCAAGCAGGGTGGTCAGCAGCAGCCCGCTTCGCCAGGTCAGCGTAGCCCGTGAGGAACTCAGCCTCTAATTCTTCCTCAGCATCTTTGGCTTCGGCCTCCCGAGCAGCAGTAAGTTCTGAAAGCGTGGCCGTCATTGCTGCCAGGTCCTTCTTGGCGATGATCCTCCTGGCCTCCGCAGCTGCAGCCTTAGTCTCCGCAACCTTCCGGGCAGCCCGCTCGGTTGATAGAGAGTCACGGGTCTCCCCCAGCTCCAAGGCCGTTGCCCGGGATTTTTCCTCCTCCACAGAGAGAGCAAACTCTGTGGACTCCCGGGCAGCCCTCTCCACGGACAGTTCAGCCTCCGCTGCAGCTAACCTTTCAGCAACACCGAGAAGGGTAGTCTCAGCCCCGGCCGTAATACAGCCAATCTGCAAGAGCAAGACAACGTCAGTATGCAGGGAAGGAAAGTTAATGTTCATGTTAAACAAAAAAAACAAAACAACAACTCACCATGTGGCTGATGCTGTCTCCACCGCAGGTCTGGAGGAAGAGGGGCCCGCGTGAGTAGTCTCCTCCATGCTCGGGAAGGAGATCCCGGACGGTTTGGCAGTAGGGGGAGGTGGTGGTGGAGCAGCAATCGTTACCACAGGCGTGGAGGCAGTAGCTGCTTCCTTCTCAGCCCGGATGGAAATCCCCCGGGAAATCCTCTTGAGGGGCTGGCCCTCGGCAGGGACTGGCTTCTTCCTCTTCTGGCCAGCCCGGGCCATCAGAGCCGCCTCTTTCTCCTTCAGGGCTACCGCGCTCTTGGGAGCCATTTCTGCACAACCAGAGGAGAGCATGTCAGAATTTAGCGAAGTACCAAACGAAAAGAAAATCGGACGGTCAAGTGTTGGAACTTACCAGGAATGATCGACGGGAAGACGGGAGCTACAAAGTGATGCTGAGGCATGTAGAAAGTCTTCGGGCTCCCCGACCGGGTCAACACCTTATTAATATCGGTCGGGTCCTCTACCAAAGATAGAATCCTCGCTTGTAGCTCGTCCGGAAGGCTGGGCGAGTCAACTGATCCCACTGCAAAGCAAACACACAAACGGGTTAGTCATGGCAAAATAAAGAGACTAAGCAGGAAAGAAAAAGTGCTCGGGCTTACTCCTCAGCTCCCCCGCCTAGGAGGTCCTCAACTGTATACCCGGTGCCTTCTCACACAGGCCCAAGGTGGTTGATCAGGAGAGAACAAATCCTAATTATACGCCTTAATTCACATTTGTTAGTCGTTTTTATCCTGTTTTTGTGTAGTTTTACTTTATTTTCTATTTTCTATCAGGTGTTAGAAGAAAACAAGGAGATCAGGTTAAAATAGGTAAAAAAAAAGCAGGAAGAAAGAAGCAGAAAAAGACACATCGCACGCGCGATCTGCGGGCGCGAAAACCCAGAAATCGCTCGCGCGATCCGCGCTCGCGATCTCCTAAATGACGCGCTCGCGCGGCCCGCTCGCGCGATCCATACAAAAAGCAAAGCTGCGTATTTCAGTATTCTGAAGAGTCCTGTGCAAACGAAACTGCTTGAAGACGTCCAGATTGTAAATAACAGCTGTTTTAATCCGTTTCGGGGGAGGAAAGCTTGGAAAAGCCCTTGCAAACTCTATATATATCTAGTTTTTATGATTTTTAAGGGTTACACACCTAGAGATCTATTCACATACATTCATTGAAGGCAAGAGGAAGGAGAAGAGCAAGCTTGAAGGTTTCTAATGGCTTCCATCAACTCAATCTTCATGCTTTCACCCATCATGAGCAACTAAACTCATAATCTAGGGTTTCAATGAAACCCTAGCTATGTAAAGGGGGATTCTATGCTTTTCTATTTTAAGATTTTATGGTTTGGGATAGTAATTGTATGTTGGTGGATTTTATATAATCAGTTTTTAATGTTAATAATCAAGAGTATTTTGGATCTATTCTTGTCTTAGATTTTTCCTTATGCTTATTGAACTCAATAGTCCTTGATTTCTATGATTTATAGGAGTATTTACATACAATAGTGCTTATGTGATTGTGATGTTTATATCTTTTATAATCCATGCTTAGGAAAGATGAGTTATGCTACACCCTAGTTATAGGTAGATAATTCATGTGAACCGTAGATGGATTATGTTTAGATTAAACTAACGATATCTTCTTGACGATGCTATTGGGCTTGTAGCTACAATAGGTCATAACTATCCAAACATAGAACTTAGAATAAGAAGTATAGATCCCCAATGCATAGTTAGTGGTAGATTTGTAATCCTAGATCCCATCTCCACATATTTAAATCAACTTTGAATTTCGTACACAAGTTTACTTAGATTTTATTCTAGATTTTATTTCCATAATTTCTTAGTTTAATTCATAATTTAAAGTAGTAGTAATAATCAAATTCCAAATCAATCAAACTTCCAATTTTCTTATAACTAAATAGATTATATTTTATTAATTAAAGGATTAAAAATTAACAATCTCTATGGGTTCGACCTTTACTTTCCACACTATAAATCTTTTGAAGGTAAAGCATAAATAAGCATACTTTTATATCTTGATTCTGACCCGATCAATTTTTGGCGCCGTTGCCGGGGATTGAAATAATTTTTTTTACTGTTAATTATTAGAATCGTAATTTACTTAGTTAGTAAATATTAGCTTCCTTTTTATTTTCTTTGTTTTTACTTTTATTTTAGAGTCGCTAAAATTATTCTTTTTCTACAGATCTCATTCGTCAATTCTAGCAAGATCGAGTGGAGCAGCTGTGCACGTCAACGGAGCTTACGCGGACCTGAACAATAAAATAAATTGCAATCAATTCAAAATCACCAAGTAAATCCGTTATTTAAATTTCGCATCGAACCACTGTAAGTCAGGGCGCTGTGACGCAATACTTGCATTAGGGTAGGTGTGGAGTGAGCATTGCATTAGCTAGGAAACCCGGGGCGCTGGGCTTGACGCGGTCATTGCATTACTGGATAATTTCATGCATCACATTAGTCTTATGTGCTTGCATGCTTGGTTATTAGCGTAGCTATTTTTGTTTTTTTTTATTGAGTCAGTCCTTAGTGTATGTTTGGTACTCGTTCAACTAAACCTAAATTAAATCTGCTTAATCTCGAACTTGAACGCACACTTAGAGGCCTTAGGTCATCAGCCCAAGCTTCGAGAGCTCGGTTGATGTTAGACGACGAATCCACACCGGAACCGTCATCTTTGTTTGAATCAGAAATCCGAAGTACTCGTAATCGGTTAAGAAAAACTAAAGCGATAAAAATCGAACCTATTCCAATGGCCGATTTTGGACATAACAGGAATAATGGAAACAATCAAAATAATGGGGATGACCTTAACATACCCCCACCACCTCCGTTAAAAGACTATTTTACTCCTACCGCCTACACACCACCGTCGTGTATTGCATTACCGGAAGTGACGGCCGCCCACTTTGAAATTAAATCATCAACTATTGTGCTCCTGCCGTCATTTCACGGGCGTGTTAAGGAAGACCCCTTATAATCATCTAGGCAAATTTCAGGGTATCTGTGCGACTTTAAAGATTCAGAACTTAACAGATGATGAATTAAAAATGTGCATGTTCCCGTTTTCACTTAAAGATAAAGCGAAGTACTGGCTCCAATCGTTGGAGCCAAATTCAATAAGAACATGGGATGAGTTGCAAACTGCGTTCCTACAAAAATTCTTCCCCATAACTAGGACGAATCAAATTAGAAAGTCAATAACTAATTTTACAATGCAAGATGGGGAGACACTTTACGATACATGGGAACAGTTTAAAGAACTCTTACATTCTTGCCCTCATCACCAGATACCCAAATGGCAGTTGGTGCAAGTCTTCTATGAAGGATTAATTCCCGCCGTTCGAAATACTGTTGACGCTATTTGTGCGGGGACGTTCCTCCACAAGAGTGCCGATGAAGCATGGAAGATATTTGAAACATTAAGGGAAAACTCTATGCACCAAGCGGTATCTGTACGACCTGAGGGCACCTTCTACCTAATCCAAAGAGAGAGGCGAAAGTTGAGTCTAATCATTCATATGAAATTCAAGAATTAAATAGAAAAATGGACCAACTTATGATGATGGGCCGCATGCAAGGCCCACCTCCTTCTGTTGAAGTATGCTAGTTATGCTCAGATTCGTCACATTCAACATTAGCATGTCCGTCCGCATCCCAGTTCCCGGAATTTGTAGAATAACATATAAATGCGGTTCAACAGTTCCAACGACCTAATTATAACCCCACGGGGTATAAACCAAACACGACATGGGGACCTCACCCGAACCTTTCATGGAACTCTAATAGTGAGAAATCGTATTCAAAACCCGATACTACCAATTTTTCTAATGCGTATAAACCACAATCTAATCAGTATCAGTAGCCTCCGAATCAACAAAATCAATACCAACAGCCTCCCTTCAGTGCTAATCCTCCTAGGGATAAAACTTTCGAAGAAAGCGTGTTGGCATCATTAAAGACCTTAGAGGCCCAATCACAATCGCAGTCTCAACTTGTGAATTCCCATACGCAATCTTTAGCGAAGTTAGAGTCCCAAATGGGACAATTAGCTAATACATTGAATCGACGTAATGAGGGAAAATTACCAAGTCAGCCTGTGCAAAATCCTAAGGGGCAGTATGAGGTGAGTTCGGCGAGTGATCAAGTTAACGCGGTCTCAACAAGGACCACCGAACGTCCTGAGGAGGTCGTACCTCCTCTAGAGGCAGGAAAAGGTAAGGGTAAAGAAAAAGGTGAAAAGGAAGAGAATTCTATTCCAGTTTCAAAAGACGCTAATCCTTTAGTATCTAATAAAACATCTAAAGTAGCGAATCCTTCCGACTATGTGCCTAGGATGCCCTTCCCATCGAGCGGGGAAGCCCCGGCTCACTTCACTAGAAAAAGCACGAAACTGGAAGATATTCTTGAAATATTTAAAGAAGTAAAAATCAATATTCCACTACTAGATGCGATTAAACAGATACCCCCGTATGCTAAGTTCTTAAAGGATCTATGCACTCAGAAGAGGAAGTCTAGAAACCATTTATCTAAGAAAGTGTTCCTAACGGAAAAGGTTAGCTCCCTGTTTAATACTAACACTCTCAAATATAAAGACCCGGGTACTCCAACCATCGCTTGTCACATTGGTGATAAATACATTCACCTGGCTCTTCTTGATTTAGGTGCGAGTGTGAATTTGATACCCTATTCAGTTTATGAACATTTGGGTTTAGGAGCACTGAAACCGACTGCGGCCACCTTACAATTAGCCGATAGGTCAATTAAAGTTCCACGGGGGGTAGTAGAGGATGTATTGGTCAAAGTTGATAGATGCTATTATCCGGTCGATTTTATCGTACTAGACACCGAACCCGTCCTAGATGCTAGTAAACAAGTTCCAGTCATTCTAGGGCGCCCTTTCCTAGCTACGGCTAATTCGATTATTAACTGTAGGACTGGTGTGATGGATATAACTTTTGGTAACATGACCGTGCGTCTTAACGTCTTCAATGCATCTAATCAACCATATAGAGATGATGAAGACGCAGATTGCTATGCCATAGACTTAATAGACGAATTAGTCGAAGAGGCAGCGCCTTTTATGTTGACTAAGGAAGCGTTGGAAGCATGCTTATCACATTTCAATTTTAATGATTTCAACATTGACACAAATATTGAAGATGTAAATACTCTATTGGAATCAGTAAACACAACCAATGCACTTCCATGGAAACCTAAAATAGAAGCTTTACCGCCTCTTGCACATGAACCGGCCTTACCATCCATTCAGTGTTCTCCAACACTCGAACTTAAGCCATTGCCGGACTCTTTAAAATATGCATTTCTAGGGACTAACGCGACCCTTCTAGTTATAATCGCGTCTAATTTAACTGAAATTCAGGAAGTATAGCTGATCGAGGTTCTAGGTAATCATAAAAAGGCGATTGGATGGATGGTCGCTGATCTAAAAGGAATTGACCCTTCAGTTTGCATGCATAGAATAAATTTAGAAGAAAATGCTAAACCATCTAGGAAAATTCAACGACGTCTCAACCCTAACATGAAAGAAGTGGTTATGAAGGAAGTTATAAAACTCTTAGATGCCGGTATTATATACCCGATCTCCGATAGTAATTAGGCCAGCCCAACTCAGGTTGTCCCAAAGAAATCAGGTATCACGGTTGTACCCAACGAAAAAGGAGTCCTTATACCCACTCATCAAACTACTGGTTGGCGGGTTTGCATTGACTACAGAAAACTTAATTCGATGACACGTAAGGACCACTTCCCTCTTCCATTTATTGATCAAATCCTCGAACGTCTGTCCGGTCAGAGTTATTATTGTTTCTTAGATGGATATTCTGGTTACAACCAGGTGCCCGTTTATTCTGATGATCAAGAAAAGACGACATTCACATGTCCTTTTGGAACCTTTGCCTACCGTCGAATGCCGTTTGGTTTGTGCAATGCACCGGCAACCTTTCAACGGTGTATGATGGCAATATTTTCGGACATGGTGGAGAAATTTCTCGAAGTATTTATGGACGATTTCTCTGTTTTCGGACCTACATTTGATGAATGCCTTCGAAATCTTACGAAAGTCCTCGCCCGGTGCGAGGAAGCAAATTTAGTATTAAGTTGGGAAAAGAGCCATTTCATGGTTCAAGATGGAATAGTCTTGGGTCACGTTGTTTCCAATAGAGGTATAGAGGTTGATAAAGCGAAAATTGAATTAATAGACAAACTTCCACCGCCATCATCTATTCGTTAGATCCGTTCCTTCCTAGGTCACGCCGGTTTTTATAGACGATTTATCAAAGACTTTAGTAAAATTTCACGCCCCTTGTGCAACCTGCTTGCCAAGGATGTTCCTTTTGTCTTTGACAATGACTGTCTGAAGGCTTTTGAAACGTTGCGCACCTTACTATCCACGGCTCCGGTAATCCAATCACCTGATTGGTCATTACCGTTTGAATTGATGTGTGATGCTTCCGATTATGCCGTTGGAGCGGTATTAGGACAAAAATTTAATAAAATCCCTCACGTAATTTATTATGCGAGTAAAACACTAAATGACGCGCAATTGAACTACACAACAACTGAAAAAGAATTACTTGCGGTTGTGTTTTCCCTCGACAAATTCCGTTCTTATTTATTGGGTTCAAAAGTCATCGTTTATACTGATCATGCAGCATTGCGTCATTTATTGAATAAGAAAGAAACGAAACCTAGGTTAATCCAATGGATTTTACTCCTTCAAGAGTTTAATTATGAAATACAGGATAAAAAGGGTTCTGAAAACGTTGTAGCTGACCACTTGTCACGAATTCTTGTCGAATCTAACGATATTACACCGCTAAAGGATTCTTTTCCAGACAAAAAATTATTTGCGTTATCTGCGTAAATCGTTCATGGTTCAGCGACATTGTTAATTTCTTAGCTACGGGATATATCCCGCATACGTGGTCTCGTTTAGACAAAGATCGGTTCTTTTCTCAAATTAAACATTACTACTGGGATGACCCACTGTTATTTAAACACTGTTCTGATCAAATTATACGACGTTGTGTTCCGGAAAGTGAATTCAAATCCATATTAAATTTTTGTCATTCTCTAGAATGCAGAGGTCACTTTGGAGGCCGCCGAACGGCCGCTAAAGTTCTCCAAAGTGGGTTATATTGGCCCACATTGTTTAAAGACGCACATGAATTCTGTCAGAACTGCGTACGTTGTCAACAAACAGGGAACATGTCACATCGTGACGCGATGCCCATGACCCCAATTCTTATTATTGAAATATTTGATGTGTGGGGCATCGACTTTATGGGTCCGTTCCCATCGTCTTGTGGTTTCGAATATATTTTAGTCGCGGTCAACTATGTTTCTAAGTGGGTGGAGGCAGTGGCGACGAGAACCAACGACCATAAAGTTGTGGTTCAATTTATAAAAGACAACATATTTTGTCAATTCGGTACGCCACGGGCAATTATAAGCGATGGGGGAAAGCATTTCTGTAATCGTTACTTTGAAGCCCTCGTCCGAAAATATTTTGTCACTCATAAAGTAGGAACCGCATACCATCCGCAAACCCAGGGCCAAGTTGAAGTGTCTAATAGAGAGGTCAAAAGTATATTAGAAAAAACGCTACGTCCAGACCGTAAAGATTGGTCACAACGACTGACCGATGCGCTTTGGGCATATCGTACTGCTTTTAAAACTTCTATTGGAATGTCTCCTTACAGAATAGTATTTGGAAAAGCGTGCCACCTACCGGTGGAACTTGAACATCGATCCTATTGGGCCGTAAAAACGCTTAACCAAGATATACATGCGGCAGGATGCCACCGTAAACTTCAGCTACAGGAACTTGAAGAATTGAGGAATGAAGCGTATGAAAATTCAAAAATCTATAAGGAACGTTCGAAAGCGTTCCACGATAAAATGATTGTAAGAAAGAATTTCGAAGTTGGACAACGCGTATGGTTATTTAATTCGAAATTAAGGTTGTTTCCGGGTAAGCTACGGTCCCGATGGGATGGTCTGTTCATTATAACGCAAGTGTACCCGCATGGAGCAATTGAA
The DNA here is from genome assembly GCA_033977485.1 of Hydrangea macrophylla. Lineage (NCBI taxonomy): Eukaryota > Viridiplantae > Streptophyta > Magnoliopsida > Cornales > Hydrangeaceae > Hydrangea > Hydrangea macrophylla. The sequence continues at coordinate 10,178,441 of CM066986.1, read as the reverse complement.
ATTCAAGATACAAATGGTGGAACCCCGTTTAAAGTAAACGGCCAACGGCTTAAGCCATATCGAACCGAGGAAACAGAAGAAAGAGAAATCGAATCTATAGATCTGGTAGACCCGGTCTATCTCGACTGAGCACATGCATCGGTCGAGCTAACGACGTAAAACTTAGCACTTCTTGGGAGGCAACCCAAGCTTTAGTTAGAATTTTCTTCAATTTTGTACACTAGTTAGTAGTTATGGTCAGTGTCTGAGTTTTTAGAACTCCCATAAGCTGAAAATTTAAAATTATAAAACATTTTTGCAAGGAAACAACAAAGAAAAATGAGAAACCCATGTTTCGCGCGCGCGGCCCGCTCGCGCGAAACATCGCTCGCCCGAATTAGCCCCTTAGACAAAAATTTTCAAATCTTTCAAAATGAAGCCTCAGGTCTTACTCGCGCACCAAATCACGCGAGCGACGCCCTCGCTGGAGCGGCCCGCTCGCGCGAAGTTGTTACTTAGAACATTTTCTTTGATTGAACAAAAAGGGTGCCTCAGCTTTTGATCGCGCCTAAATTCGCGCGCGCGAGAAGTTCGCTAGAGCGGCCCGCTCGCGCGAGATTGACACTTGGGGAAAATTTTTAACAAACTAAAAGAAAGCCTCAGCTTTTCCTCGCAGAGGGATCCGCGCGCGCGAAGCTCGCTCGCGCGAGGTTCCTATTCCTTTAAATACAGGGTTGAGCCCTAATTTCTCAGCACTCTCACATCTCTCTCTCTCTCTGCGTCTTCCTTTCTCTCTCCTTCTCTCTTCTTGTCCACCACAATCCACCACAGCACCGCCGCCGGCCTTCATCAACCATCACCACTACACCACAACATCACGCCGCCGCCGCTAAAACACACCACTGCCGCCGCCGAACGCGCACAAAATTGCGGCCAAAAAAAAAAAAACCCCTCATCTTGAATCTTCAAAATACAGGTATATATATATTCGTATATAGATAGCTAGATACATATATTCTATATACATACATCTGTCTATACATATATATGCTCACTCACACACAGATTTTGGGATAGTTTCCCTTAATCCACACACATATGTATATATTTTGACACCCACGTACCCGCTGATTTGAATCAGGGTTTGTAATTTTGGGGTTTTTCGAAGCCCTAAGCTTTACTCACTACAGCGCTGTTTATATGTTCATATATCCACACACGCACAAATCCTAACCCCTAAAATCAAAATCTTGTCCGATTCAATAGACACATATATATATGTACCCAAACCCTAATTCTGGAGCCCTAATTTCTATCGATACATCCACATATTGTTTAGGGATTGTTATGTGCTCAGGTCAATTAATGCATAACTCAATACATGGACTGACTTACACATTACTTAATGACCATCTGTGTTCCAAATTTAAAATTCAATTGGGGCTAATGTTGATCAGAGTTTTGATTAGCTTTGCAGATCTTTATTTGCCCTCACTACTTAAGTTTCGTATATAGGCTCCTCACATACAGAAATTTACACTGTTTAAGGGGACTATTCCCTACTTAGGGTTTGACTCTACAAACGTCATTAGAAGTTGTGACCTAGTCCATATTTGACGAAGTGTGGATGCAAAAATGATTTCCCAAATCTGTTAGATCTTAGGGTGCGAAGTTATCACACACTTATACGTTCAATGCTATTTTAAAATTATGAACAGTTTAAAGTATATCGCAGTGAGTTTACCAGGTAGGCACATTGGAATTCGCGTATGCAATGAATAAATCCCGTACCCCTGAATGTGCCTCAAGCTAGATAAACCAGAATTTTAATTAGGATTTCATCACAATAACTAAGACTTTCATGCAATTGCAGTTGTTACTTTCACAAATAGTGCCCATATACTATACTCGTTCTAATTTCATACTAACAGCAAAATTCTGGGACCCAATTTCGAAGTCAATTTATCTAACCTTTCTTCATTATTCATGGGCAATCAAAGTTTCAAATTACCATGAAGATCTATGTTGCAACATTTTTACACATTCTGGATTATGAAACTTTATGCACAAGTTGGAATGAACATTGTACACATTAAAATGTCCACTCCCAATTGCATCCACATCTCATCCTAAAATATTCATATTGTGACATAGAGTTTAATTTTGAAAAGTCTTTGACACGACCTCAACTATGTGAATTTAGAAATAGCATGATCTTCAAACTAACTCCTGACCCTTCTACTAGACATCACAGCTTTGTGTATCGACATATGCGTCCATACAATAATTCATTTTATTGTTTCTGATCACGCGGCAAGTACCCCGCGACTTGCCGCAATGTGTATGCCCTTGTCGGGACAGTGGATGAGAAGGGACCGGCTCTTCTCACAGTTGCTGGGTGTTCCCCCGTGAACCCCAATTTCTTTGACAACTGTTGAATTATATATTGATTATGTCCCTTGTCGGGACGTGTTTTTCTTGCAGGTGACCCATTCCCCCATCCCTTTTATTTTCTTTTTTCAGGGCATATCCCTATTTTAAAGACCACATTTTCAAATTTTTTCTAAAAATTCGTACCAACCTTCTTAAAAAATGACCAAACGAACCGTCAAATCCGCCTCTTTTTCCCAACCGCCTCAGAAAAAATCCAAAGGAAAAGAAAAACAAACTGGCCCACCTCCACCACCTACACCAGACGACCCAAACCCGAACGAACTAGGCCCAAAGTACGCCACCCGAGGCCTCAACTACAAGGCCGCTATCGATGCCGAGTATTTTGCGTCTGACAAGGACGCCAAGTGGGGCCATAACAACCTAGTAGCCCGTAAATTGGCCCCACAACTCTACTTTCGAAACCCCGATTTAATTAGCTACCCCCGCCTTGTCCGCCTATTCTACCAAAACCTCCACTACCATAAACAATCCCTCAGCCAACACGCCTTTATCTCCACTACAATAGATGGCCACGACGTCACCCTCAACCCAGATAACATCGCCGAAATCCTCCAACTCCCCTCCCACTCATACCAAGTCCCAAAATTAAATGTCCTCACCAAAGCTCACACCTTTTTACACATCGTCCAGGACATATGTGGCGGCCATACTGGGTCAGGGCAATCTATACGACGATCTCATATGCCCTGCCAGATGTGGTTTGTCGACCATGTCTTCAAACAAAACCTGTACCCCCTTGGTCACGAGCAAGAACGGACCAAGGAAGTCCACCACGCCCTTCACGCCGTCTACCGCAGTGACTGGTTCCACCCCGGCCTAGTCATTATGGATGGCATGCGCCTTGCTACACAGGCCATAGATAATTCCATAGACCCTAAGACCCTTCTGCCCTACCCTCGCACCATCACTGCTATTCTTCGGGCTAAGGCCTTTCCTATACCGTTCGATGAGCCTATCGATACCTGTATCCCGGAGTTCGCTTCTGCCGATTGGAAGTTGAGCCTGGATCGTCTAGACCTGGAGGTTAGGAAGGCCCGAGAGGCAGCCCAGGCCCGTCGCGAGCAGGCAGCACAGCGTCCACCTCCCTTGAAGGATACGCCGTACGCGTGGACATATGGAGACGTGTGTGCTTTCCGTGGAGAGACCCTGCGGCTTCAGTCTTATATGCGGTCATACTTCCAGCTGGCTCATCCGGATCAGTTGGATGATATTTTGGCTCAGGGAGAGGCTGCATACCAGTCGGCTTTCCCGCGACCGGCACAGCAGGTGGCAGAGGAGGAGCAGGGTGAAGTGCAGGGCGAGGAGGAGGTGGCTGGCGATGATGATGATGGAGATGGAGTAGATGGGAGTGATGATGATGGAGATGGCGATGGTGGTACGACGGGACAGGGGAGTACAGGGCTAGAACTGGTCTTGATTGAGGGAGGTGAGGATTAGTTTAAGTTGGGTTGGGTGATTGGGCATTTCTTTTTTAGCATTGTTTGTATTTGGATGGGAGATTTAGACATTCTCAGACAGTTTGGGCCTGTATATTATTATTTCATTGTTTTTCCTTTTTATTTAGTCTTTTAGTTATTATTAGGATTCTGATGTATCCGGCCTCGACCGGTCAGTTTATTTTCTGTTTTTGTTTTATTATTTCTTTTTGATACTTGGGTCTGTACTTATTTCGTTATGTGGTTATTGTTTTTCATTTATGGTTGTTTTATTCCTGTTGCCTCTGGTTAGTTACATTAGTTAAGTCACCACTAATTAGTTTTGTTTTTCCTTTCGTGCTTGCTTATAATAATGTCGTCTTTATTCATAAAGAGTGATTGTCATTGAATTAATATTGCCCAAGTTATTCCCACTCCCATTGCACTATAACAGGAATCTCTTAGGTTCCGGTTTGGGGGAAACAATGTCAGAATTTTTATTTAATTTGAAAATTAATTGACAACGTAATGTAAGGTACAGATATTCATTAATGCAACACGTACACACCACTAGAGATGCTAATCATATTTCTTCTAATGCCTCCAACTAATCCAGTGCAATTGTGGCTTAATTTTTTGGTTTCAGGTTTTTAGTTTTCTGATATCCATATAGTTACCTCGACCCTCATATCTCAGTTGTATCCTATCCTCATATTATGGACCACCCGATTTCTCCTCCTACTTCACCTGATAGGTCTCCGAGTCAGTCGAGTTATTATTCTGACTCCAGCTCGTCTTCTGATACTCCTATACTTAGTCATAGGCTAGCCAAACCTGACGGCCCGGTCGGTCGTCCCGGCTGGTGTCGTCGTCATCCTCGTATGCCTATTCTTAGCTGTTCTGATTCTTCCGAAGAGGATGACTTGTTTGGCGATGACCCTACTGTTATTGATGGCCCTATGGCGCTCCCCCTACGTCTTCTGAATCTTCTTCATCTGAATCGGCCGATTCCTCGACCGATGATGACGATGAGGGTGTTGTCTCAGGATTCGCTACTGTTTCTTTATCTGACCATGTTGAGTCTATTGTGCTTACGCCTGAGGTTACCTATCCATATAGGAACCTACCTGATTATGTGCCGGACGTTGTTCGACAGCGTCCGGGTCACCCTGACTGGTCCCCTGAGGACATTGCCTCGATATTTGTGCCTTATTCCGGTCCTGAGGATGATAGGGTGGATTTGGGTCCGAGTGTCATTGAGGGGATTGAGGAGGGTGAGCGTCCGGATTTACATGCTGATTTTGATGAGGTGGGCCTACCGTTCGACCCTGCGGAGCACCCGGAGTGGGAGCTTGTGGATTGGTACTTTCGATCTGGAGTACAGCCTCCGTCAGACATTTTTCGTGGAGTGGACGTCCTGGTGATCTTCTATGAGGACTACATCCATGTCATTGTCATGTTCCCCTCTGCATAGGGACATGCAGTGATTTGGTTTGGGGGGAGTATATGGATATTTCATTTTAGTGCTTTTGTTTCGTTTCATTCGTATATTTTGTTAGTTTTCTTTTATTCGTTATTTCATTCATTTGTTAGTTCTTTTAATTCATTGTAAAATAGAAAAATAAAACCAAAACAAAAATAGAAGTATAATAATAATAGAGAAACAAAAGTTTTAGTAGTTCTACAAATAAATGAAATAAGTTTCTTAATACTATTCAATAGTGCATTCCTTTTTATTATAATTAGATTTCGTTGAAATTTTGAGAATTAAGAGAGTGTATAATCAAATGTCTACCGAATCTATGAAAGTATGTCTTAAGATTGTATATCCTTAGAATTATTGTTTTATATCTTATACTTGCATATCTTGTTGCACGGCAAGTAGTCATATGGATACATATTAACAATTGAATTATAATGTACGTTGGATTTCTAAATAGTAAAATTTTGGAGACTAAACCCGGTGAGCTGTTGAGCCTATCATTCTTTGTGAGGGTTTTAAATTTATCGAATCTCTTTGACATATCGCACTATTACGTTGATTGGTCTCATTATTTTTTCATTTTGATTGAAAGTCGAGTGAGTATTAGAATTACAATGTTTAAAAAAAAAATTTAAAAGTAGAGAAATTCTATTTCCTTTTATAGCATAACATTGAAAAATCATGTGATTCTAGAAAATGACGCTAGGCCGTCTGTTTTATTAAACCTTTTCGACCTTTGGCCTACCCAATATAAATATTTTTCCCTTGTTAACCCATTTGAGCCGTTTTTAAATAAGCCATTTCTTTGTTCACCTATTATCCTACCCACTCCGATATGGAGTTTGCCACTATTAAATACTACCTAACCCATGTCCAAGAGTAGTTAGAAAATAGCTTTTCATAAAGAAATAGGGCTAATGAACGACTAAGGAAAAATTAATGTGTTGAGTAATAGAAGGAAAGAAGTATGAAAAGTAAAAAAAAAAAAAAAAAGAAAAGAAAAAAATAGTTATTGAAAAAAAAACAAAGAGATGAATCTCTTGAAAAAAGAAAAGAAGAAAAAAAAAAAGAGAGTGATATAACTAGTCGTTGTAGTAAAGCCCTTGCGTTACACATTAAGGTTGTTCCTAGGTACTTACAGACTTTTTGAACCCCTTTTACCTTTCTTTTCTAAGCCTTAACCCTTGACCAACATTACAACCCTTATAAAGTCCTAGTTGATTCTATGGAAACATGATTTGGATATGTGACCGATAAGGAAAAGGAAGTATAAACATGGTAGTAATAATATTTACTTGACGATCGATATTTATTCATGAGACTATTTTATTTCTGTCGTGTCATACGTTGTTGAGAGTCATATGCGAGTTTATTTGTTTTGCACAATAATTCTTTCTCGCATCTGGGTACATATGAGTGCTTACACCTGTTTCAAAGTGAATTTATTTTTAGAGTGTAATTGACAACGTGAGATTTGTAGTCAAAGCATCACTAAATAGTCATCTGATTTATATTTCACGTTCATAGTTGCCGTGTATCCACTTGACTACTATATCACACACATGCGAGTCTTCGATATATTCTATTGATTCTGGTGATATATGTTTTCGGATTATTTTTCATAATGTAGGAGGGCATACGATTGTTTTACTCTTGATAATTTTAAAGTTTCATTTGAGGTTGATTTTATCGAAAAAGGGATGTGACATTGAAATATTTAAAATTTTGAATAAAATTTTTACAAGTTAATAAAGATGGTTGTGGGTGACTTGTTGACGAGAACCCTCACAAGACTTCACTCGTCCGACTAGGGACGCCTAGAGGTTTAAAAGGCTTGTTGCACAGGCTAAGTGCAATCGTTATCCATACGAAAATGGATTAGGAATTTTATTATTAGTAGTTTTATGTTATTCTTTTTGCTCGAGGACTAGCAAAATGTAGGTTTGGGGGTGTGATCGGGAGAGAACAAATCCTAATTATACGCCTTAATTCACATTTGTTAGTCGTTTTTATCCTATTTTTGTGTAGTTTTACTTTATTTTCTATTTTCTATCAGGTGTTAGAAGAAAACAAGGAGATCAGGTTAAAATAGGTGAAAAAGCGGGAAGAAAGAAGCAGAAAAAGACACATCGCGCGCGCGATCCGCGGGCGCGAAAACCCAGAAATCGCTTGCGCGATCTCCTAAATGACGCGCTCGCGCGGCCCGCTCGCGCGATCCGTACAAAAAGCAAAGCTGCGTATTTCAGTATTCTGAAGAGTCCTGTGCAAACGAAATTGCTTGAAGACGTCCAGATTGTAAATAACACCTGTTTTAATCCGTTTCGGGGGAGGAAAGCTTGGAAAAGCCCTTGCGAACTCTATATATATCTAGTTTTTATGATTTTTAAGGGTTACACACCTAGAGATCTATTCACATGCATTCATTGAAGGCAAGAGGAAGGAGAAGAGCAAGCTTGAAGGTTTCTAATGGCTTCCATCAACTCAATCTTCATGCTTTCACCCATCATGAGCAACTAAACTCATAATCTAGGGTTTCAATGAAACCCTAGCTATGTAAAGGGGGATTCTATGCTTTTCTATTTTAAGATTTTATGGTTTGGGATAGTAATTGTATGTTGGTGGATTTTATATAATCAGTTTTTAATGTTAATAATCAAGAGTATTTTGTATCTATTCTTGTCTTAGATTTTTCCTTATGCTTATTGAACTCAATAGTCCTTGATTTCTGTGATTGATAGGAGTATTTACATACAATGGTGTTTATGTGATTGTGATGTTTATATCTTTTATAATCCATGCTTAGGAAAGATGAGTTATGCTACACCCTAGTTATAGGTAAATAATTCATGTGAACCGTAGATGGATTATGTTTAGATTAAACTAACGATATCTTCTTGACGATGCTATTGGGCTTGTAGCTACAATAGGTCATAACTATCCAAACATAGAACTTAGAATAAGAAGTATAGATCCCCAATGCATAGTTAGTGGTGGATTTGTAATCCTAGATCCCATCTCCACATATTTAAATCAACTTTGAATTTCGTACACAAGTTTACTTAGATTTAATTCTAGATTTTATATCCATAATTTCTTAGTTTAATTCATAGTTTAAAGTAGTAGTAATAATCAAATTCCAAATCAATCAAACTTCCGATTTTCTTATAACTAAATAGATTATATTTTATTAATTAAAGGATTAAAAATTAACAATCTCTGTGGGTTCAACCTTTACTTTCCACACTACAAATCTTTTGAAGGTAAAGCATAAATAAGCATACTTTTATATCTTGATTCTGACCCGATCAGTGGTCACTTGGAAGAATTTCTTCTTCCATCCTTTATTATTGCTCGGGCAGTTTACAATTATCTTTCACCCCTGCCTGGCCCCGAGCGAGAAGAAACCGGACTCCCCGTGGACTTTGAAGGGCCGGTGAGTCCAGAAGAACTCCTGTAAGGTGAGCTCATACCCGATGACTTGGGGCCACAAGGATTTGTACCCCATCAGATATCGCCAACTGTTTGGGGCGAGTTGCCCGAGGGACATCCCGAGGTAGATGAGCGCGTCCCGGGCGACTGGATGGAGCGGCAGGCGGAGGCCTGCCATGAAGGCATCTTCGTACAAAGTGACGAAGCCCGACTCTTGGAAGTGAGCTCCGCCATCATGGACGGCAAGAGAAAATGGGCTGGGAAGGTCATATTTATCCCTGATCCGATCCAAATCAGGGCTGCGTAGGATACTGACAATGGACTCGCATGAGAAGACGATCCCGAGACTGTTCGGTACAGACCCCTCATCGCCCGAACCTTGAGACGTCGAGGCCACAGGAGAATCCCGGCGCGTTTCCTCGGGAGACGCTCTGGTAGGGATCATTCCCTCACTCTGCTGATTAGAGGGGGCCGAGGAGGGAGGGTCTAAGCTAACGCTCACGGACCCTGACCGCGACTGCTCGTCTTTCGATCAGGACGACGAGTTAAAATCTGAATGGCACATGATTAAGTCTATGGAAGACCTAGGGGGCAAACAACCTAAGAATGGGTCAAGGACTCCAAGCCTGGTGTACAGAGGGGGCAGATCTAACAACCTAAAGAGCAGGTTGTACAAGACTCTATAGGAAAGACAACATTCTCTCAAGACTCTCCCGGGAACACCCGTTCGGTCCAACTGCTCTAACGTACTCCCGGATTGGAAAAAGTGATAGAACCTAAAAAAGAAGAAGTCCCACGATCGTTCTGACCCAATTGGGTTCGCTCCCTCCAGCTTTGTTCAGAAAAGAAGAAGAGAATAAAGAACTGAAGACAGAAAGGAAGGACTTACAAGATTTAGTGCAGGAAAGGGGTCGGGAATCTGGCTCGGGATCTTGTTTGCTCTCAAACCGCTCGGTAGCTCTCTTAGTTGACAGCAGGATTTGAAGAAATGAGCAAGTGTTCCTTATATAGAAGTAACGGGCGGGCCAGATCAATTAGATCCAACGGGTCAAGAGTTTTCCCGCCAAGCGCCGCTAGACAGCTATCGCCTCGGGATCACAAAAAGTTGCCTCAAAATGCGCGCACATTAAATGCATGACGTGACGGTCCGGTTACCACGCAGCTGTTCGATTATGACTGAACCGACTTCGTTGGATCCTGACCAGGCCACTTACTCCCTGACACGTGGCAATACCACCGCCCGGGCCTCTTCCTGTACCAGTCGGTTACTCCGCCGGTGATCTGGAAGGAGGGCCCCATCCCGAGCTACATTCCCGGAGGATACCCGGACGGTTTTCAAGGCAAATACTGATTTTTGATCCTCACCCGATGGAGCATCCAGTCAGTTCCGAAAATGGGGGACAGCTGATATGTCCAAAATTATTCAGTCATGAAACCTGTCTGCCAAGTCTCCGAGAGGTTCCGGTTATTTCGATAAAGGCGCCAACAGCCGAGCAATCCCGAGGTGTTTGTCCAGCCCGTGCGGTTCTTACCAACAGGCCAGGAATGAAAGACCGTGGCATCCCGCGGTCCCGGCCTAACCAGCAGTTTCCTAAATCAGCTACAAGTCTGCAAGATGGAATGTGGCAGTTTTCTAAACCACTTAGGAAACTTTCCCCAAATCACGCAAATCTATTGTGATTAGATTAGGCTTCCTAATCTAATTAACTTACCATGTAAGGGTGGACTCTTGCATCTATAAAAGAGCCCACCTACCCTGTTTACGGGGACCCCGAAAATAATTCTCTAGCTAACAAGCATTCAATAGAGAACTCACCACCATACGCATAGACCCGGTCGGTATTACTGGTAGTGCCACCCCTCTTTGTTGGCTCACCAGGCACGCCGGTGATCTGCTAGTGAGCGCGCACAGACGCAACCATGGACGTAGGTCACCTCGTTAACGGGACCGAACCATATACACATTGTTCTTGTCTTTTTCTCCCTCTAAACCCTTCTTACCAATTTTAGGCATCATCAATACATATGTTTTTTTTATTAAAACTACAAGAATATCATTATCACTTATGAGTTTATCCAAGAGAACCTGTGTTCATAATGAGTAAATCAAAAAGAAAACTAAGAGGACGGTTAGCTTAATCCTAATCCTCAAAAGAATAATAGGTCACATGGATCTTACCCAATGACTTGTAGAAACCTCATTCCATCCATGTGTGACATCAGAAAGATCCTTCAATGTAGTTCCGACATATACAAATGCAAATGTGATTGGCTGAAATAGGAAGTACGTTGGTTCTATAGTCAACTCACTTGAACAAAATCTACAAAGAAAAAAAAAACACACACACACACAGTCACCGTGACTTAAAGACACATTTTATTTTTATTTTCAGCATTCATTTAAACATTTTTTTTCTATACAGTGCACAAGATATGTACTCTTCTCAAAATCTCTCTGCCCCCTCTCTCTGCATGTGTGAGTCCCTAGAAATAACAAAATTGAAAAAACTACTAAATGTTTTAGATTCTTCTTCGACTATGTGTCTATGTTGGGGTTATATCACATGTGGAACAATCCCGTGGATTTAGGGATTGTTGATTTGGCTAGATTCGTATTGTGAGTTGACTTCCTTTTGTGATAGAGTTTTATTAGGAGTGAATCTCTAGTTTGACATAGGCCATGTTTGGCCGAACCACGTAGAAATCTGTGTTTTCTTTAGAGTGCTTGTTTATTATTGTTGATGTGTTTCGATGTGTTTATTGGGGGAATTTGGTTCCGCGTTTTGAAATTCCCAACAGTCTGTTGAATGGCAACAGTAAATTGCAATAGCAGCGGAAGATAGTTGCCAACAGCGGTAATGAATTCTATAGATGGCCAGTAATTTCACCACAGATCTAACCTCATTGAGGTAAAATGTCATTCCTAATTGGTGTGTGAACATTATTTTATGAGTTTAAGTTGTTCGGTCTGTGGCACTAGAGGATGGCAATGTTGGTGGACATCACTGATGATAGAGTACAAGATACAGTATTCTTTGAGAGAAAAATTTATGGAGTTTGAGACATTGACAGAGTTTTCCGTTAAAAGGTTAGCGGAGAAGGAGGCATCACACAGCAAGAAAAAACAAATTTGTCCCTCGAATCACTGTAGAGGAGATGGGAGTGTTGGGTTTGTGCCCTCAAACCATTACTTTATATATGAGACATTGACATTTTAATAAATGGATATCAGCTTTACATTTAGTTATGTATGTTTCTTTCATGAGACGATTATTATCCTTAAGTATCATAGTAAGTAATGCGTGTATGTATAAGATACATACAAGTGAGATATGAATTACTATTCTTTGTTACTTAGAACGTGTCACAGTGGATGATGAGACTGGATATCTCATCAGGTTTACACTGTAGCATGATTAACTACCATTAGATGGAGTGATTAATCTCAATCACTAGAGTGTAACTCTTAGTTAATATGCTAGTGCTTATAGTGCATTGACGGACCTAAGCTTTCCTATTTACACTCAAGACTGTCAATCAGTCCATAGGAACTCATAACTTGTATAAGGTACGTGTTCTCAATCTTGAGACGATTATGAACACAGACTGTGGATATGGCTGCTTTGACTTACCAATCAGTGAGGTCTATAGAAGATCAACACCTGGGTATCTTGGGTATGTCATATTCATAGGGTTGTGAACATATATTGTCAAGACAGAATCTATCCTCTGATTCAGAGTAAGCATTCCCTTGAGAATGTCACCAAGTCGATTACTGAGTACTGCAGTCTTGTTGATAAGAGTTATCAGCATGTTTGGTAATCATGAGAGGTGAATGGGACTCAAGGAATACAAGAAGTAATCGTGATTCAGGTTGACAGTAACAGTTATCCGACTGCCTGAATATGACTACGAATGCTGAAGGTAGAGGGACATTAGTACAACATACAAGTCTAGTTATCGCTTCGGATATGTTCTTTTGTGTTGGAGTTCAGTTATCATTTTATAGTGGAGTAAACGTTAATTGACCAGTTAGTTAGTTTGTTGATCAAAGAGTTTGGTCACGGTAATTAACAAACTGGTCTGAGCCAACAATAAAGAGCCTAGGAGGTCCCACTCTAAGCTCTGCCAAGATACTTGGAAAGACACATGAGGGAGTTGTCAAGACAAGTTCGATCGATTGAAGTATGTTCGATCGATTGAAGTCTTGGCAGTCTCGATCGATCGAGAATGGTTCGATCGATCGAAGGTTCGATCGATCGAAGATCTTCGATCGCTCGAAGTCTAGGTTGGTTCTGGGAATCTATAAATAGGGCAGCTGCGTTCTGGAAAACAAGTTCGTTGTTTTTATTAACCAGACGCTGCCGAAACTGTTTTAGTCTTCCTAAACCTTCCTATCCTCTATATTAGAGATCCCACCATCTCTAGTCTTTCCGACAGGCATCCGCAGGAGACATAAGGGTAAATACAACCTAGTGGAGGCTGCTGCATCACCAAGGTTGAAGATATCAGAATTGGGTTCAAGACACAAAGGTATAATCTTGTCCCCTCTTGGGCGCATCTATAGAATTAGCGAGTAGTAGTTCCTTGGATACCAATCAGTTATCATAACTGAATCTTTTCCGCTGCGCGTTTAAAATAATTTTTAAACCTAATTTTTCCATCAATTGGTATCACAGCCACGCTTATTTGGATCTATAGATGCGTTTTGGAACACTAGTTTTGATTTGCATGTTATTTTTAGAACTGTTTACGAAACGGCATTGTCACAGATCTATTTCTATAGTGTTATCGCAGCAGAATACAAATCTGTGATTGCATAGGATGCAAGGCGGGTTCTATCGATCGAACATTTTTCAAGCGATTGAACATCCTCTGTACTCGAGTGATCGAACAGGTTTCGATCGATCGAAACCTTCTGGTGTTTGATCGATCGAATGAAGTTAGATCAATCGAGACAGATTCTTTGTCAGGTTCTCTGTTTCACAGTTTTAAAGTGTTTTGAAATTAAAAACTTTAATTTTAAAATATTCTGCAATTTTTTTAAATCATTCAGTGAAACAGAAAGTTCAAGCGATTGAACAGAGTTCAATCGATCGAAGGTTCGAGCGATCGAACGGTCTTCGATCGATCGAACAGTGACAGAGAAGAGAGGTGCTGTTTTAAGTTCTAATTCAGTGCGTAAAGGGTTTATACACAGTGTGAATCAATTAGGGGTTCCAATAGTTAGATATATTTGTTATATATGTGTGGATGCATGTACGACTAACCCTTTTGCAGCAAGTTAGTCCGCTATCTCCCATGGCACCAAGATCTATTTAAATTTTGGTATTTGAATGTTTTGAGATTGGTGCATAATTATTGGTTTGTTTATTAAGGCATATGTAAAGGGCGCTGCGACTTCAATCCTACGAAAAGGAAAGTCGCACCAGTTTTCCTAGCCTTTTTATTTTATTGTTGCTGTTGTATTTCTATTTCTAGATAAATTGTAAGCTTTAAAAGAAGCATAGGACCAATGTAATAGAATTAGAAAATTCATGAAGATGGAAGAGCAAGCCGTTGTCCATGAAGATGGAGCTGGAGGCGACCAAACCAAGAGGAGGTTCTATGGAGATAGAGCCATGGGAGATAGAGGCATCGTTTTGATGTCTTTATTTTTATTTTAGTTTTTTGTTTTATGTGCTTATTTTGTGATTGCCATTTAATTATATTGTTACTACTTGCATGCACGTAAAACAAGTTTTCTAAAATAAAATTCAAAAACCATTTTTAATGCATTAGTAAACATTAGATGTTTATGGGTAATGTGTAAAAACAATTTTTTTTCTTTAAAAGCAAAATCCTTAATTTACCAAATCTAGTGGGAGAGGGTCTTATTTATTGACACCCACGATCTTCCATTAACGGTTCACTGTAAGATGAGTAGTGCATTATGTGTCACCTCGCCAGGGGTGATCATTCCATACGGAGGGTGCATTACTCATTGGTTACTAGATGTGAACTTCTTTTGATAGGATCAATCAGACGTGTTAGAGGGTGACCACCACACGGAGGCGCTACTTGAGACGGTTGTGATTGGATCCTAGTTAATGGTACACACTAGATAAGCTATGGATAAGGGATCCCACACAGGGCATTATTCAGAAACTTAGAGATCAAAAGGGATCGGGAGTCATAACTTGTTTTGCAAGAGTTACATAGCGGACAAGTCTTGATTAATCGAAAAATCGAAAATTGACCACCACACGGAGGCTTTGTTCTTTTGTTTCGATATTCCGGCGACTTTGTTTTAAAATAAGAGTTTTAAGAATTCTTTTATTTCAAACTGTCAAATATGATATTCATATTTATTTTGTCTTTTGATTTTTACAGTAAATCATAATGTCTGGATCTACATTTAGTCCACTTGCCACTATACTCACTCAAAACAAGTTAACTGGAAATAACTACACTGAATGGAAACAAAACCTTGACATTGTATTAACTGCGGAGGATCACATATATGTCCTCACCACCCCATGCCCCGCAGAACCCACGGCAAATGCTTCGGCAGCTGCCAGACGCGAGTTCGATAAATGGAAGAAGTCGAATGGAATGGCTCGTTGCTAAATTCTGTCCTCAATGGCTGGTGTGTTGCAACACCAATTCCAGTCGAACAATTTTGCCAGTGACATTATCGAATCCCTAAAGAAGATGTTCGGGGAGCATGGCAAGCCTGCTAGACAGGTAGCTATGCAAAAGATAATGAGTGCTAAGATGTCGGAAGAGACTCCAGTCAAAGAACATGTTTTAAAAATGATTGGTTATTTGAATGAGCTGGAGACCCTAGGTACCAACATCGATGCACAGACCCAAGTTGATATGATCCTCAATACGCTATCACCATCATTCGCTCAATTTAAACTGAATTATAATATGAATAAAATGGATTTTTCAATGAGCGAATTGATGAGTTCTCTTTTGGCGGCGGAAGGGGTGATCAAACCTGGGGTCAACGTTCTGAACGTTGAGAAAAGCGCTTCCTCTTCCCGATCTACACCGAAAGGAAAGAAAGGGAAGAAGAAGGCCTGCACTGGTGGTCCAAGTGTTGGACCAGTCCCTAAGATTGCAAAATCTAAGGGAAAAGGTAAGGGCAAAGGGAAGGTGAGTGGCCAAGGCAAAGGAAAGTGTTTCCAATGCGGTGAAAAGGGCCACTGGAAGAGGAACTGTCCAGAATTCTTAGCTACAAGAGTTCAAGGTATGATTGAATCACATGTGATTGAAGTAAGTTTTATTACAGATACTTCAAACACTTAGTGCATTGATTCTGGTGCGACTAACCATATCTGTAATTTGTTGCAGGGGTTCAGATCAACCAGGAAATGCAGTGATCGGGAGATCGTGCTTACTCTAGGTTCTAGCGCAACCGTATCTATGATTGCTATAGGAGTCGTAGTTTTAGAATTTCTAGACAATAAAGTCTTGATTTTATCAGATGTACTTTACGTCCCTTTAATGAGACGTAATTTAATTTCAGTTTCTAATTTAACGAATAATGGTTATTCCTTTCATTTTGGAACTGAAGTTGTTATTAAAAGAAATAGTTCTTTTATATGTTCTGGTGTTAAATCAAATGGTTTGTATGTGATTACTCCCAATATTTCTAAAGATTCTTGCTTGGAACTTAATAACTCAATGGTAACTATACCATCTAAAAGAAAAGAACCTTCCACTAATCCAAGGCTTTGGCACATGAGGCTTGGCCATATCAATCTAAATAGGATTGGCAGACTAGTCAAATAAGGGATCTTAGGCGATTTGGTTCTCGAACCAATGGAAGTCTGTGAGTCTTGTTTAGAGGGTAAGATGACCAAAAGGCCCTTTCCCGCAAAGGGCAATAGGACCAATGCATTGTTGGAATTAGTTCATACTGATGTGTGTGGACCAATAAATATTAGAGCAAGGGGTGGTTATGAGTATTTCATAACATTTACCGATGACCACTCTAGGTATGGATATGTGTACCTAATGCAGCACAAGTCTGAAGCCTTTGAAAAGTTCAAAGAGTTTAGGGCTGAAGTGGAGAAGCAATTGGGCTCACATATCAAGGCCATTCGATCTGATCGAGGTGGCGAGTACCTCTCTAATGAGTTTATTGATCACCTCATACAGAATGGGATTATGTCATAGTTGACTGCACCTGGCACGCCTCAGCAGAATGGTGTAGCGGAGAGAAGGAACCGGACTCTTTTAGACATGACTAGGTCAATGATGAGTTATTCAGAGTTACCATTATTCCTTTGGGATTATGCTTTGGAAACTGCTGCATACATACTAAATCTAGTACCAAGTAAATCTATTCCCAGGACACCACGGGAGATGTGGATTGGGTGAAAGCCTTCTTTGCAACATCTCCGGATATGGGGGTGTCCGGCACATGTGCTGAAAGGAAAGATGAGCAAGTTGGATTCTAGATCAGAAGTATGTTATTTTGTAGGGTATCCAAAGGGTACTTATGGATGGTATTTTTATGATCCAAGAGAATAGAAAGTGTTTGTTAGTACAAATGTTATTTTCTTAGAGGATGATCATATCATGAACCATAAACCTAAGGGAATGATAGATCTGAAAGAAATAGAAGGAGAGCCCTCAGTCCAACCCGCAGTTGATAATGATGTAAATCAAGAAAATACCACTTCTTCACCCATTTTCGCACCGGTACCTCGTCGTAGTGGGAGGATTATCAGCCAACCTGATAAATACATGTTCTTAGGAGAAGTTATTGAAGTTGTCTCCATAGAATCTGAATTTGATCCTGCCACATACGAAGAGGTAATGGCTGATGTTGATTCAGATCATTGGGTTAAAGCTATGAAGGCTGAATTAGAATCTATGGATTCTAATCAGGTCTGGGATCTTGTAGAACTTCCAGCCAATATTAAACCCATTGGTTGTAAGTGGGTCTACAAGAGGAAAATAGCATCTGATGGAAAGGTTGAAACCTATAAGGCTAGGCTTGTAGCGAAAGGTTATACTCAGAGGGAGGGCATTGACTATGAGGAAACCTTCTCGCCGGTAGCCATGCTTAAGTCCATCAGAATACTCTTATCCATTGCTTCATGCCTAGATTATAAGATCTGGCAGATGGACGTCAAGACTGCATTCTTAAATGGCAATATTGAGGAGGACATCTATATGCAACAACCAAAAGGGTTCATAGCTGGTCGGAAATGTAACTTGGTATGCAAGCTGCAAAAGTCCATTTATGGGCTTAAGCAGGCATCCAGGAGTTGGAACATCCAATTTGCCCAAGCGGTCAAGTCGTTTGGTTTCATGCAGAATCTGGATGAACCTTGTGTATACAAGAAGTGTGAAGGGAAAGTGGTGGCTTTTCTTGTACTTTACGTTGACGACATTCTACTCATTGGGAATGATGTAGCAACATTGTCAACGGTTAAGGTTTGGCTAGCTAGTACATTTGATATGAAGGAGGAGAGGCGAGCTATATTCTTGGGATAAAGCTCTTTCGGGATCGCAACCGAAAGATAATGGGATTATCTCAAGCTGGTTATATCGATAAAGTGCTAACTAGGTTTTCAATGGATAATTCGAAGAAAGGTTTATTACCTTTCAGGCATGGTTTAGCGTTCTCCAAGGACCAGTGTCCTAAGACGCAGGAGGAGAGGAATCGCATGGCAGGAATTCCATATGCTTCGGCAGTTGGAAGTCTCATGTATGCGATGTTATGCACTAGACCAGATATCTGTTTTGTCGTTGGCATGGTTAGCAGATATCAATCGAATCCAGGTCCAGAGCACTGGACAGCCGTTAAGCACATTATTAAGTACTTGAGAAGGACTAAAGATTACATGCTTATGTACGGCGGTAGTGAGTTAATTCCAGTAGGATACACTGACTCGGACTTTATGTCAGATAAAGATTCGAGGAAGTCAACATCCGGACATCTCTTTACCTTAGGAGGTGGTGCTGTTAGTTGGAGCAGCATTAAACAGAAATGCATTGTAGACTCAACTACAGAAGCTGAGTATGTGGCTGCTTGTGAAGCCGCAAAGGAAGCTGTTTGGCTCAAAAAGTTCCTTATGGAGCTCGAGGTGGTACCAGCGTCATTGTCACCTATTACGCTTTATTGTGATAATAGTGGGGCAGTGGCTCAGTCCAAGGAGCCAAGGAACCACGGAAAGGGGAAGCACGTAGAGCGGAAATATCATCTTATCCGAGATATTGTTCAACGTAGAGATGTGACTGTCACCAAGATTGCCACCATTGACAATCTTGCTGATCCGTTTACAAAGGCCTTGCCACAGAAGGTCTTTGATCGTCATCTAGATAGTCTAGGTCTTAGATGTAGTTCTGAATGGTTATGAGTGCAAGTGGGAGTTTGTTGGGTTTGTGCCCTCAAACCATTACTTTATATATGAGACATTGACATTTTAATATATGGATATCAGCTTTACATTTAGTTATGTATGTTTCTTTCATGAGACGATTATTATCCTTAAGTATCATAGTAAGTAATGCGTGTATGTATAAGATACATACAAGTGAGATATGAATTACTATTCTTTGTTACTTAGAACGTGTCACAGTGGATGATGAGACTGGATATCTCATCAGGTTTACACTGTAGCATGATTAACTACCATTAGATGGAGTGATTAATCTCAATCACTAGAGTGTAACTCTTAGTTAATATGCTAGTGCTTATAGTGCATTGACGGACCTAAGCTTTCCTATTTACACTCAAGACTGTCAATCAGTCCATAGGAACTCATAACTTGTATAAGGTACGTGTTCTCAATCTTGAGACGATTATGAACACAGACTGTGGATATGGCTGCTTTGACTTACCAATCAGTGAGGTCTATAGAAGATCAACACCTGGGTATCTTGGGTATGTCATATTCATAGGGTTGTGAACATATATTGTCAAGACAGAATCTATCCTCTGATTCAGAGTAAGCATTCCCTTGAGAATGTCACCAAGTCGATTACTGAGTACTGCAGTCTTGTTGATAAGAGTTATCAGCATGTTTGGTAATCATGAGAGGTGAATGGGACTCAAGGAATACAAGAAGTAATCGTGATTCAGGTTGACAGTAACAGTTATCCGACTGCCTGAATATGACTACGAATGCTGAAGGTAGAGGGACATTAGTACAACATACAAGTCTAGTTATCGCTTCGGATATGTTCTTTTGTGTTGGAGTTCAGTTATCATTTTATAGTGGAGTAAACGTTAATTGACCAGTTAGTTAGTTTGTTGATCAAAGAGTTTGGTCACGGTAATTAACAAACTGGTCTGAGCCAACAATAAAGAGCCTAGGAGGTCCCACTCTTAGCTCTGCCAAGATACTTGGAAAGACACATGAGGGAGTTGTCAAGACAAGTTCGATCGATTGAAGTATGTTCGATCGATTGAAGTCTTGGCAGTCTCGATCGATCGAGAATGGTTCGATCGATCGAAGGTTCGATCGATCGAAGATCTTCGATCGCTCGAATCTAGGTCGGTTCTGGGAATCTATAAATAGGGCAGCTGCGTCTTGGAAAAGAAGTTCGTCATTTTTATTAACCAGACGCTGCAGAAACTATTTTAGTCTTCCTAAACCTTCCTATCCTCTATATTAGAGATCCCACCATCTCTAGTCTTTCCGGCAGGCATCCGCAGGAGACATAAGGGTGAAGACAACCTAGTGGAGGCTGCTGCATCACCAAGGTTGAAGATATCAGAATTGGGTTCAAGACACAAAGGTATAATCTTGTCCCCTCTTGTGCGCATCTATAGATTTAGCGAGTAGTAGATCCTAGGATACCAATCAGTTATCATAACTGAATCTTTTCCGCTGCGCGTTTAAAATAATTTTTAAACCTAATTTTTCCATCAGGGAATCCACCAAATTCGTGTATTATAAAGGACATTAGTATTACCCTTATTTAAAATATTGTATGATTCATAAATCGGACCAATCAACTAAAGCTAATAAGGAGATGTATAATCAAAAGGAGATATTACCATCATTCCCAACCAAGAAGCCAGCACATAATCCCCCAAGGGAACGAAAGTCACAGACAGCAGATAATTCAACACATTAAATGGAAGGAATGGAACAAGCCGAAGCAGAAAAACAATCTGGAGGATGAGGGGGAAAAAACACAGTAAATTAGAATGCATCAAAAGATTCAAAACACAATAGCAAAAGGAATCGCCAGTGGGCAGTGAGTCATTGGGGAAATTGCTAAAAGAATAAAATCCCAAGATGTTTTGGAAGTTCACATATATTCGTACCTTAAAGCCAGATTTCTGAATCGCTATAGCACAGCCTGAAACTTTGGATAATCTTTTTACTTGGAAGTGACATATGATCTTCCACTCTACAGAAGATAAACAAAAACTGTGTAAAAACAGTTATGTAATATTCAAAAGCAAATGCATAACACAGGATACGATTACATTCATAACATCCATATTATGAAAAGTGCCATAGACACAATAGAACAGATTAAGGATTGCATTCATAACATCCATATTATGGAAAGTGCCATGGACACAACAGAACAGATTAAGGTCCATGCTCTAAAATGTCGTTTAAATAGAAAGAATCCAAATATAGGTTCAACAAATCAAAGACTCACTGTTTTACCAACAAGAAATGCAGTCGTTGCACCTATAGTAGCACCAATAAAATCAGCAACGAACCCCACTGGCAACCAGAACAGATACCCACCTCCAAGCTGCAACATTAAGAAGTATAAAGCACC
Source organism: Hydrangea macrophylla (assembly GCA_033977485.1). Lineage (NCBI taxonomy): Eukaryota > Viridiplantae > Streptophyta > Magnoliopsida > Cornales > Hydrangeaceae > Hydrangea > Hydrangea macrophylla. The sequence continues at coordinate 10,156,925 of CM066986.1, read as the reverse complement.
ATAAGAAATTGTGAATGAAATTAGTTTACACTTACTGAAACATTTTGGTTGTCAGATGTTATAATGATAGGGTGAGGGAAAACAGAAAAGGAAAGCGAACATAGAGGTGACCATTGTCACCACTGAATAGTAAGCACTACCCAAAATTATAATGTGAATTCTTTAAATTAAATTAATGTATTCTGGAAGAAGAGGGCCAGATTCGTAAAGAAAATCCGTAGTTATGACTCTAAAGAGTAGTCACGGAAACAGATGGGGAAAAGCAAGCTAACCACCGAGAAAACCATGGGTTACTTGTAGCACAAAACATGCATCCTCTATAAAATTACATACATCAGTAGACTAGACGTAAATCATGTGGGAACAAACAGAAGAAACGAGCTTGCTTTGAGAGCATAAAAAATAATTTAAAACTTGATACCTACCGTTAGCACTGAGGCTGGAACTGCGAGGACAGTAAGAGGAATATACGCAATAGCCCTGTGAAATCCCAGAAACATGACCAAAAAGACATAAATATCACAGATGGGAACAAGTTCAATGCTGGTGAAAAGTGAATATTGCGTAGGCAGCCATGTCCGTGTGCAATATAGAATCATACAAACCAAAACATCATTCTGTGTAGAACTTAGGATAGAAGCTTCACAGTACCGATCATATTATTGAAACTTTAGTCTACGTAGGAGAGAAGCCTCACAGTTCAAATTTAGAATGACAACTTGTAGAACTATCACCTGACCTTAGCTTATAAATTTAAGGACATCAAAAACTCAGATTTAAATGCCACTTTATTCCCAGGAAGAGAAAAATGTTGGAATCTATATTATATTATTATAATATGGAAGCTTTTAGTACCATATGTCAACACAATAGGGAATACACACTTTTCTCTCTCATATGTGCAAACTCCATTAAATACAACTAATTCACTAAATAATATCCTCTAATTCACTTATTAATTAATCTCTTATATTTTCTTCTATTTCATGTCTCATTATTCACCATAGACATCCCATAATTTGCGCAAACTCTCAGTCTTTCTCTACTTCAAATTTACTTTTTCATTTCTCTCTCTCCAACTCTCTTTTTCTCTCTCAAGAGGAACACAACGGAGGACGCAAGCAAAAATTGATATTCTACTTCGGTACAACATCTATGAGCTAATCTATTTAAACATATATACATGTATGTGTGTTTCACTTTCTCTTTCTTTTTTCTTTTTTCTTTTTTTTTTAATAAGATTGTACGTGTGTTTCTTATAAGGATCTCTAATGGGATCTTAGTATATGTAATATAATTTGTTGTCTTTCTATTTTTTATATTTTGGTAGTCCCTTTGCAGCTTTTCAAGTTAATCTTAAGTTGTTTGACCTATGGGTTTGGTTTTCTCTATTTCTCCAATGGGATGATTTTGTAGCTCGTGGAGTACTATCACGAGAGACTATAGACTTTTTTTCTTCAAGTATTATAGTTTTTCTTTGTAAAGACAATACTTATCTCATGCTCATGATTATTGTTTTAGCATATTCTTTGAAGCCAACTTTTTTTTAAAAAAAATAAAATAAAATTTCTTCCTTTTTTTGGTTTATAAAGTAAATATTTACATCAATGAAATGGAAAAATACTCGCTCTTTTTAAAACCACCAAATTTATAAATAAATAAAAAATGTTTGCCCGTGCATTGCACGGGTTTAGAAGCTAGTTATATTATATTAAAAAATGTGTGATTTATGATTAGAAATACAAACAGAGTATTACCCACATAAAGATGGCCCCCAACAAAGTTTTTCCCCTCATAATGCCATTGGATTCAAATTGTGCTTTAAAAAGTGAAAATGAAGATGAATCCATGTTATGGCATTTGAGATATGGGCATTTGAATTCACAAAGTTTGAAATTATCGAGTAAAAAGGAAATGGTGATCGGGCTACCATCTATTTGCATGGAAAGAAGAATTTGTGAAGGATGCATCTATGGTAAAATTCATAGATTGCCCTTTACAAAAACATCATGGAGAGCTAAAGCTCCTCTTGAGCTAGTTCATGCTGATATTTGTGGTCCTACTAGGACTCCATCTCTCAAAAATAGGAGATATTTTCTTTTGTTTGTTGATGACTTCACAAGAATGATGGGGGTATTTATTCTAGAACACAAGTCCGAGGCGTTTGCTTGCTTTATTCAATTTAAAGCTCTTGCAGAAAAATAATGTGGTCAGCCACTGAAGATTCTTAGAACAGATCGTGGGAAAGAGTTCACATTGAACAAGTTCATGCAATTCTGTAGCGAAAATGGCATAAAAAGGGAGTTGACAGTCAGACGTACACCTCAATAAAACGGTGTAGCTTAGAGGAAAAATAGAACAATTGTTGAGATGGCTCGTAGGATGTTCAAAGAAAAGAAATTACCTAATTGTTATTGGGCTGAAGCTGTTCATATGGCAGCTTACATTTTGAATAGATCCTACAAAAGCAGTTCAAAATAAGACACCCTATGAGGCTTGGTTTGACAGAAAGCCAAAAGTTGATCATCTAAGAGTTTTTGGCTGCATTGCATTTTTCCATGTACCTTCGCAAAATAGAGAAAAATTCGATGAAAAGGAACAAAAAGGCCTATTTATTGGATATAGTGATGAGTCCAAGGGTTATCGCCTATATAAGCTAGATTCTAAAGAGCTGGTAGTTTCAAGAGATGTAGTTTTTGATGAAACAGGAACATGGCAGTGGAAAAACGAAGATATTCAAGCTCCACCAGTGTTCACTGAAGTAGAAGATTCAAGGAGACAAGAAGAAAGGACTTACACTCCACCAAGAAGTCCAAGACAATCAAGTTCAAGCTCAAGCTCATCACCAGATTCATTTCCTCCCAGGAAAGTTCGTTCTTTGCAAGAAATTTATGAGTGTTGTGATGTTGCTTACATTGCCTGTGAGCCACAATATTATGAAGAAGCTACTCAAGAGCAAGTTTGGAGGCAGGCCACGAACGAAGAAATAAAAATGATTGAGAAAACTCAAACATGGGAGTTGGTGGAAAGACCAAAAGACAAACAAATTATTGGGTTGAAATGGGTCTACAAAATAAAATACATTAATGATGATGGTTCAATCCAAAAATATAAAGCAAGATTGGTGGCAAAAGGATACTCACAGCAGCCTGGAATCGACTTCACAGACATTTGCTCCAGTGTCGCGAATGGAAACCATAAGGACTGTTTTGGTTCTTGCAGCACAACTGAAGTTGCAGGTCTATTAGTTGGATGTTAAGTCGGCGTTTTTGAATGGAGAAATTCAGGAAGAAGTCTATGTTGATCGGCCACCAGGTTACAAAGAAAAGGGACATGAAAGCAAGGTCTACCGACTTCAAAAAGCTTTGTATGGGCTCAAGCAAGCACCACAGGCATGGAACAGTAAAATTGACAAATATTTTCAGCTACTTGGATTTGAAAAGAGCCTAAATGAACCTTCACTTTATGTGAAGACACAAGGTATTCAAGTGAGGCAAGAACCTAGGAAAATTTTATCTCCCAAGAAAAATATGCAACTGACTTGTTAAAGAAATTTAACATGTCTCAATGCAAGCCATTAGCTACGCCCATGGCAATAAATGAAAAATTATCCAAGGATGATGGGAAAGAAGATTGAAGAATCTATCTATCGAAGCTTAGTTGGATCACTTATCTATCTGACAAACACAAGGCCAGACACAGTCCACTCGGTCAGTGTTGTGTCAAGATTTATGGACAGACTAAGCAAAGTACATTTTGCAGCGGCCAAGCGCATTTTGAGGTATGTCCAAGGCACCAAAAGCTTCGGTATTATGTACAAAGTGGAAGAAGATAACAAGATGATCGGCTATTCCGATAGTGATTGGGCAGGAAGCATAGATGACAGAAAAAGTACTTCCGGATATGCATTTTTCATGGGATCAAAGATTGTGTCTTGGTCCTCAAAGAAACAAAAATCAGTGGCACTATAAACAACTAAAGACGAGTATATTTCAGCTAGGGGTGCATCTTGTGAAGCTGTATGGCTAAGGAGAATTTTAGATGATTTGCAAGAAAGTCAACAAGCTGCTACAACTCTCTTCTGTGACAATATATCTGCCATTGCTATGACTAAGAATCCTGTTTTTCACAGTCGAAGTAACCACATAGAGATCCATCATCACTACATCAGAGAATTGGTTGAAAAAGGAGAAATTGAACTTTAGTTTTGCAAAAGGGGGAGCAACTCGCTGATATCTTCACCAAAGCATTGCCTAGTGAGAAATTCATCTTTTGTCATAAACAAGTTGGGTGTCAAAAGATTTTTCAAATTAAGGGGGAGTGTTAGAAGTTAATTTTAAAAATCTAGACTTTGTGTTATGGTTTTTAGACTTCCCAAGTTGTTTTTTAAAGAACTCTTTTGTTTAGTTATGAAGAGCTGCCAACTACCTAGAGTAAATCTTCAACAAAAAAAAAAAAAAAAACTACCTAGAGTTAATGCTTTGATTGCTCTTGAGTTTTCCATATGTCTCTATATAAGAGAAGCAATGTAGTAGCTCATAAAAATAGAAGAAAAGAAAAACAATTTGCTGTAAGCCATAATTGTTCCCTTTGTTTAGCCTTCTTCTTTATTGAATAAAAAATATTAGTACTGTCCTCCCAAAATTAAAATCAAAATATGCAGTAGAGAGCTTACTTCTTTACTGCAGTCAGTCCCTGAAGTTTTAAATAGAAGCAATTTGATCCAAATATCCCATTCTTTGAAAAAATTTGACAGAATATACCCACTGTAATGCACAATTACGCTGATAAGATTGGTGATGTTCCATTTAATTTGCCCTTAAAAACTGTAACAGTGCATAATATGTGAGTAAATTCTATCAACTTTTCTCACAGAACTGAACATTTGGATCAAATTGCTTCTATTTAAAACATTAGGGACCAAATCGACACAATTAAAACTATAGGAACTAAAATGATACTGAGATCCAACTTTAAAGGTATATTTTATATTTAATCCTAATCTTTATATGAAGAATTTTTTCTTAATTAAAAATCTTAATTGTCTTTAACTCAAATACAAAATGGCATAAAGTACTTATCACTAAATCCCCAAAAGAGAAGCATTTGTAATCCTGAGGTTGCCCACACAGTAGTTTTTCATTTTCCAGACTCTATAGTATACTGTAGACATGTCACACGAGCGAGCATTATCCCAGTCGCGAGAAATGGTGGGTCTTCGGCTCAATCACTCCTTTACGGCTTTACACAAGAGGACGGTTCTTCCCATATCTTGAGGGAATGGGACTAGGGATGGTAATGGGGTGGGTTTTCCGGGTTCCCCGCCCAGCCCCGTCCCGCTCCTAATAGGTAGGGTATGGGGGGGCTTAATAGGGTTAGGGGCGGGTATGTGGGAGATTTTCAAACCCCGGGTCGGGGTCGGGTCGGGGTCGGGGTCGGGGTCGGGGTAGGGTCAAAAAACCCGCCCCCGCCCCGAATATACTTGTATTTATATTTTTACCCCTCAATAGTTATGTGTATTACCATTTTAAAAAAAAAAACTGCACTATTAGGGAACTAATTGGGTAAGTTAAAAAAAAACTGCACTATTAGAAAAAAAAATACATTAAAAAAATTGCTTTTTTAATTTGTGTACCAAAAAAATAAACATAATCGGGGCGGGGCGGGGACGGGGACCCCGGGGGCGGGGCGGGGGCGTGAGCGGGGAGAGCACTATGCGGGGCGGGGGCGGGGGCGGGGGGAGGGTTTACTGAAGCGGGGCGGGGGCGGGGTATGGGGGCCCCGTCCCATACCCGCCCCGTTGCCATCCCTAAATGGGACAGCACTTCAGTGTTGTTGGTGCTGTCCCTGATATATAAACAAAAAAATTGGACGGTTTTTTAAAAGAGTGCCGGTAAAAGCACATTCATTTTTTAATTAGGGCACATAATTTTAAGTTAAAAAATTAATTTTTTACTTTTTACTTTAATTAGTAAGGGCACCTCACTTATTGAACTACATATTATGTTTTATAAAGGAATTCATTGTATTGAGTAAAAAAAAACATAATTAAAACATGGAAGAATAATACTTAACTAGCAAAACGGAGTAAAATAGTTCAAAAAAAAAAAACAACTATAAAACAATAAAAGAAAAACATGGTTGAATTGATTTTTTTTTTTTTTTTTTATCAATCTCAACTGCTCATACAAGCAATTAGAAGTTAAACATAATCAAATATTAAAGATTACATACCCAGAACCAAAACGAGAAGAGACAAACTCTGATTCTAACACAAACAAAAGGAGATCAGATGCTAGCAGACTCCATGTTTATGAAATCATTGAAATTATGACCAAAAAAAAAAACTATAAACAATACAAAACAAAACGTTGCTACAATGGTTCTTTCACAGTTTCTCGTAAACACATATTCAAGCAGTTGGGTTAGTCTATTCTCGTGCAGTATGTTTCTTTCTCAGTTATATGTATAAACTAAATTAATCACAAATCAAAATTTCAGAGAGTCGAATTTACAGATTAGCGAGGATTTCAATACATAGGTTTTCTCTTACTTATCATAAACTCTAGAATAGTGCATGGTTAGAGATTCACATAAAATGAAAAAGCAAGAAGAAGAAGATCAGAAGTTAGGGAGGAATAAGAAAGAGAGATTAAGACTTACTGGATATCGATTGAATTACAAACACAACCCTTGCTTAGAAAGCAAAAAAAAACTTAAACTTCTTAAATATATAATTTGTGAGAGGTGCCCTTAAAAGAAGCAGTAATTTATTTTTTTTTACCTAAAAAAAGGTGCCCAAATTAAAAAAATGAACTTGTCCTTACCAGCACCCTTTTCAAAAATTGAAAAACAGTTTTACTATTCATTTGTGAGGGAGACAGTACCAACAATACTGAAGTGCTGTCCAAGGGAATGCCCCAAAGCTCGCAGTCTTTGGAATATGATATTACCTAAGGCTGTGGATACACAGAGCCTTTCTATGAATATTACCTATTGGCTTCATGAGAGAATGAGAGATGTCGCTATAAATGGGCATATTAATCTTCCTAATGATATCATTTTTTTTTATAGCAGGGTGCTGACACTTGTGGAAAGAAAGAAACAAATTGATTTTCAATAATAAGTCTATCCAGGATAGGCAAATTGCTAAAATGATCAAGGATTTAGGGATTGATATCCTCAAAGCCTTCAAAAGAGAGACTATTTTGAGAAATGCTAGACATGAGAATCTTATACGTTGGTTTCCCCCTATTGCAGGCACCCTTACGCTCAACACGGATGGGAGAAGTTGAGGGAACCTAGGAAAAGGAGGAGTTGGAGGCATCATCAGAGATGATCAAGGTCGATGGAAAGTATGCTACTACGGGCACCTCGACACTTCCACCAGCCTCTTTGCCAAGCTTAAGAGCATCAGAGTAGGCCTGGATCTTGCCTACCGTGAAGGAATGGAGAATCTTCTTGTTGAGACTGACTACTTAGTGGCTTGTCTGCTTATTCAAAAAAGTGAAGAAAACCACCCCCTCAGGTCTATCATTGAAGACTGTAGGACCTTACTTTATTTTTGTAAGATTAATATTACCCATATTTTGAGAGAAGGCAATATATGTGCAGACCTTCTTACTAATCTTGGGATGGATCACCTGGATCCTCTTGTTGTTTTAGATGCTCCTATTAGGGAACTTTGTATGCCTCTTTTGGCGGACTCTTGTGGTACTAGTTTCCCTCGTGGGAACTAGTTATGTTTCTTTTGTCATTCCCCTTTAACCATAAAAAAAACACTAGAGGACGGTGGAATTGACAAAATGTCCATTTTGGCCAAATTAATTTGTAAAATCGCATTGTACCTGAGACACATTCCTCATATGGTGGGTAAAATTATCAAAATTGACAAAACAAATAAAAAAAATGCCAAAATTGGCCAAACTGATTTGAGTGCAGTTTTGCTCACCCTCCTCTCTCACTGGCTAATGCAATGGAGCCCAATATCCATTAATTAATTCTAATTTAATATTGAGCTTCATTTTATTAGCCAATAGGAGAGAAGAGTGAGCAATTTTGGAGTGAGCAAAACTGATTTCAACATGACACACAAACCAAGGGTTTTATGATATATTATAGATTACTCACTATATTTTCTTTCCCTTCATATTTACCTCACTATTTCCTTTTGTAACCAAACAAAGAAAACCATTTCCAGGGGCTTTGTTTGGTTCATGGATTCCGTGAGAAAAAAAGAGAGGGTAAAGAAAAATAAGATAGAAAATTAGTCTCATTCCCATCAGTAAGGTAAAAGGAACTAGTTTTGCATCTTGTTTTTCTTTCCCCTATATTTTCCCTTGTGAAATCCATGAACCAAACAAATAATGATTTACTTTATTTGCCCTCGCTAAACTAAATCCATGATCCAAAAAGAGCCTAAGAGTTAAGAGTATTAATTAGAAAATAAAGTCCCACACTACAATGAAGCACATAGTACTGAAAGAAGGACTTGGTAGAAATGAAAAGAAGATGAAATCAAGTTGGAGGAGATCCAATAACAGATTCACAAATGATGAGTAGTACAAGAAATTAAACCAGCTTATGTCTTGGAAGTTTCAATTAAAAATACAAGGAGACTCTTTGAGACATTGACAAACATTTACTCAAGTCAAATGTGTGCGTACAAGCACGATGGAAATAACTCTCAATCTAAACCAAAAGAGAACCTTCCATCACAGCAATGGCTTTCCCTCGGAGGAACAGTCTCTGATTCTCCTCATCCAAATGCAGGTTTAATATGCCACCCCTCGGCGATGCCTAAGTATATTATTGAACAATGTTATGAACACGATCAAGAAATAAATGCTGATGATCGCATGAGAGAGAGAGAGAGAGAGTACTTGATATGCAACAAAATCGGACTTCCCCAGCTTTTTGGCCCAATAAGGTGCCAAGGCACAATGTGCACTGCCGCAAACGGGATCCTGGAAGATTAAGAAAAGAATTTGAGAAGTAGTAAGGCCAGAATTTTATTGAGATTAATCGGAGATTTTAGGTGAGGCTACTCCCTATTCATTGATCCATCTTCTTCTGTCCATTGAAAACGTAATCCACCAAAAGAACTAAAATTTCAATGATTGAGGGCACTAGATATAGGCCGCCACAGTCTATGTATAACAAAATTCATTGTAACAAAACACCAGATAGATCTAATAAAAGCACTAGTTAAAAACATTAGCTCACAAAATGACTTAATTATACATGGACATGGAAAGCAAATCCCTAAGAAATTACCTCATTGATCCCCAATTTCGGACAGAAGAAGCGACTAACAAAATCAAAACCAGATTCAGGTGAACCAAGCCCTGTAATAATTAACCCCCTTTTTCCCGGACATTTCAGTATCTGATTTAAGTCCGGTTGAAAGTCTACAACAGCCTTACACGATGGAAGTAAAACCTGCCACTTACAACAACTTCCGATGAGCACATAATGAATATCCATAAATCAGCTAAAATGAAGTCTTCTGTCTACTTAAACCCAACAACTTCCGATGCACTCGTGCATCTCCAGTGATTTGTGTTATGTTTGATATGCTAATGTCATATTTGACACTCTTATGGTGTTAAAATGCTATAGTTTGGCACTCCCATTGTTTGTAAATGCTTGATATGTCTTCCTCAAAATATATATATATATATATATATATATGCGCTTCAGACCTCATTTCCTTTAATTTCCCTGTCAAATAAAGAATTAACCAATATTTGGGTGTTACTATAATTTGGCATATGCCAAATCCTGGGCCCAAATGTAACACAAGATTTGGCATTGCCAACCTGTAGCGTGGAAATAGCTAGAACACCAATAGATTGTGTGATTCATACCAACTTATGGCAATAGGCTAATAGCCATATCAATGGTCATACCAAAAGCAAAGTGGATGGTACACACCAGAAGCAAAGAATGTAAAAGATGATGTAAAACATACAAGGACATCTCCAGCAGTGGTCATCTTAATCTCTGTCACAGAAGCACCATTCAAGGCTTTAGAAATCAACTCTAGCTCAGCGCCATTGAACTCTACCGTAGCCAATGGTACAATTGGAAAATCCAATTCAATAAAGAAACTCTCGTGTGATTCAGCATTCTGAGAGTTCTTGGAATCTGATTTTGGGCCTTCCAATACTCTTTTAGCAGTCAAAACTCCAGATAGGGTCGAGAACTCGATCATATTAGCACCAAGTAAAACATTTGTGAATAGGTAATGTGCAGCTGCTAGGGTTGCATGACCACAAAGATTAACCTGAAATTTCAATTTATTAACTTAATGTAAGCCTCAAATATTTTTGAATGAAAAATCAACCCAAGAACTACTTTCTTAATCACTACCAACCTATATATATATATATATATATATCCATCGTAAAACAGAGAACAAACAGAGACCTCAGCGACGGGTGTGAACCATCTGAGAAGGAACCTAGCTGTCTGGGACGACGAGTATTGAATTTCAACTGAGTCGTGGTGGTCAACGATCCGAGTCATATAACACGTCTGCGAGATGTTGAACTCGCTCGCAACTGATTGAAACCACGCGTCGTCTCTCTCACTCTCCTCTTCCAACATGCAGACCGCCGCCGGGTTTCCCTTGAACGCCGAGTCGGTGAATGCGTCCACCTAATCCACAATTCAAACCGAACTATCGAATGATCAATCACACAACTAAAACATATTTCAAAATTCAACTATTAACATCATATACATATATATATATGTATAACATAATATATGTATAGATATATAGATACATGCGAGAGGGATTACCACAGCGTACTTCACGGACTTCTTTCCCATCTTAGAGAGAGAGAGAGAGAGAGAGAGAGACGAAGGAGAACTGAGGTGTAATGAAAGAGAGTGTTTCAATCAAAAAAAAAAGAAAAAGAAAGAGAAGAGTATTAATAGGAAGGGCAAATTACATCTACATCCCTCATACTTAGGGTCAGTTATACTTAGACCCCTTATAGTTCAAAATTTGATACCCCTATATTTTCATGTAAAGTATCACTGTGATGGAACGTTAATATTTTCCCTAAATGATCATCCTACCCTTGTTATATTACCTAAAAATTGAACAAATTAGGTCAAAATTAAGCATCTTCACAGTGAGATTCTATAAGTTCTTCCAAAATTAATTCACACTGAGATTCCACCAAGCATCTTCATTCTCTGGTTTCTCTCTTTCTCAACAATTCCAAGTTCTTCCACATATATGTAAGGGTTAAATATGCTTACACCCATGTGGTTTGGTCGATTTGCAATTATCCCTCTGTGGTTTAAATTTTGGCACTAATACTCCCTGTGATTCGGACTAAAGTGCAACTGTTAAAATTTGCTAAGGAGCAAGTTAAAATAACCAAATTACTCCAAAGTCTTCATACCAATATTAAGAACAAAATATTTTTACTTCCATTCGTTTAGAGAGAAACATATGGTTTTAGAATTTTCTTGGTATAGGTCATGTGCTTGACCTGAAGAAAATAATTTGTGATTTATTTTTCCTTTTAATATAACGTCCAGGGATAAAATAGTCATTTTATCCTTCAAATTAGGGCTCTCATGTTTAAAATCGTTAATTTAGATGGAAAAAATCACGGTTACACTTTAGTCCAAACCACAAGGAGTATTAGTGCCAAAATTTAAAGCACAAGGAGGTAAGTGCAAAATGGCCAAACTACAGGGGATGTAAGTGTATTTAACCATATATGTAAGGGTAAATTACAGTAACACCCCCTAAACTATGACCGTTTTTCACTAACAACCCCTATACTTTAAAACTGAACAAACTCACCCCCTAAACTATCATTTGTTGACACTAAAACCCCTTCTGCAGGGGGTGAGTTTGTTCATTTTTGGATAGTTCAGGGGTGAGTCTGTTTAGTTTTAAAGTTCAGGGGGTGTTAGTGAAAAACGATCATAGTTCAGGGGGTGTTACTGTAATTTACCCTATATGTAATACACATCCACAATATACGTGTATATATATATGTGAGTTCTTCCACATGTATGTATGGGGTAGGGGTCAAATTACCCGGTCACCCGAATCGACCGACCCAACCCAAAATCGACCGAAAAATACGGTGCATCGGGGTGGTCAGTTTTGGAATTCTGAGAAATTGATTTTCGGTTCAGCACTCGTTGTTCATATTTCCTACCCCTGACCTGACCGAAATGGGATCCTATAAATACTACATAAATAAACTTAGGGTTTGAGTTCTTGTCTTAACACATTGTGATAGAGAGAGTGACCGAGCGGCGCCTCCCGTCACCACTCAGTGCTCACTGCTCACGACTCCCAAAGAGCCAGATCGGCGCCTCCGCCTTATCCTCTCTTCACCACTCACTTTCCCTCCTCCTCCTTTCACCACCCTCCTCTGCCACAACCACCAGTTCACCACGATCAGCGCCTACCACATCAAATCGGCGCCTCCTCCTCATCCTCCCTTCACCACCCTCCTCTGCCACCACTTATTTCGGCGACGAAGGAAGCCATTGAAGAACTCTTTGAGCTCTGCTACTTCTTCATGTACTGTGTGTATATATATTTATGTGTGTGTGTGTGTGTGTTTTGTTAAATGAAGGGTTGGGTTTCAATGTTGTTGTTGCTATTAAAGATTATAATATATGATAAACATTGAATGTTGCTGTTGAAGTTCATTTTGTTTGATTTTTGGTTCAAATTTTGGATTTTGGAGGGCCTGCATGTTTTGATTTCTGAAGATAAAACAAGATTTTGAATCTGGATATATTTTTCTCTTTTTATTTTCTTCAATAGAGGTTTAATTCTTCAATATCTGTGTTCATTGTTCAAGATCTTGGGTTGAAATTAATCAAATTGTGTTTTGAAAAAATTTATGTTTTCTCATATCTGCGGTCCAATTTATATTTATGTTTTGAAATTATGTTTTGAAATTTATGTTTTGAAATTCATGTTAGATTATATATATATATATATATAAAATAATTAATATAAAAAAAAAAAAAAAAAAAAAAACAACAACAACAACAACAACAAACAACAGCAGCCCAAATCTGCGGCCTAATCCCAACACTCCCAAAGGGCCCAAACAAGAGGCCCAGTGGGGCACCCCGAAACCGACCGAATTCCTCGCCGGAAACCGAATTCCCCGCCCCGAACGAAATCGAATGGAATTTGGTCAGTTTCGATCCCACCACCTAGCACCCCGAATCCCTCGGTTCGGTCTCACAACCCCCCTCAACCCCGACCGAGTACACCCCTAGTATAGGGCAAAAGATTGAATCTTTCTTAAATTTAAAAAACTTTGAGTTCTACTTCACGCTTTTTCATCAAACCCAAAATCCAAACCCACCTCTCATCAAACCCACAAAACCCAAACTGTAAACCCCAAAATGTGCAAATTCAAGAAAACCCCAAAATCCACGACCATCGGAGACCTTCGGTCGCCTCCAACTCAATGAAATCCATTGATAATGACTCGAAAATGGTATGAATTGAATGAAAATTGCCTTAATTTCATCATTCCATCTGGGTTATTCGATATGTATATATGATATGGTTTACCTTAGAACCACAAAATAGAGCTAGGAGAGCTAATACGCAAAACCCAGATAGTTTAGTTGTACCTTTGAACTTCTTGCGCAACAGATAATACACAACAACCAAAACCCATATTTCCATTTTTTTTTAGACTAAGTGATCATCTTGAAATTTCTTTAGAACCCACTTCCATTCTCTCTCTATAGACCATTCTTTCTCCCCTCAACTCAATTCTTCATTCTTCTCAAAATGGGATGATTCGCATGAAGTGTGTGTGAGTTCTTTAAAGTGTGGATGATGTATAAAGAGAGGTATAATACGTAGGCAGGCTAGTGTATACAAGATAAAGTAAAATAATAAATAAATAAATAAGTAATAGTACAGTCACCCATAGAGGACGTGGCTCGAGTGAGAATCAATGTAGTTCCAAATAAGAAAGAGAGAATGTCACGCCCCAGAGTAGCAGAAATTAGCAGGAAATAAAATTTTCCTTTCTGGATCCATAAGCCATGACTATTTACATTTACTGATTATCCACAAACATACTAGATAAATAAAAGAGTAACTTAATGGAAGCACAAACTGAATATATACATTCTTCCTCAAATATATATATATATATACATCAACAGATTACTAGCTATTACATCAGAGTTTGTAGTTATCAAAATATAAAGAACAAAAGAGCTTAAGGCATTAGACGTCATTTACATCTTCATATATAAAGACAAAAGGACATGTAAGATCGTTGAAGTAAGGCGTGTGACGCCAGTTTACAACTTAGTACGAATAGACAAAAATCTATAAAGAACAACTAAGTCTCCTTTCTTGAAGTCGCGCCTTTAGCTGGCGTAGCCATGACCTTCAGCATAGTAGGCTTCCCCTTCGAAGGCTCCTTCCTGATAGTCCTCCTCCGGAGAATCATATCATGTATAGTCTAGATATGGGAATGTCCAGGGCGTAGTATGCCGTTAGCTTTAATAAAAGCTAAGTGAGCGTCCTAACCGAACACTCCTAATATAAAATACGTATCTAAAAGTACACAGCGACTAGTTACGATGGTTGAGCGAATTATAATGACACCGTGCATGAAACTATGCAACATCGATATATTCGACTTCACTCGACTTAACATCCAACTTCCTTAACTTTGTTACATTGCCAGTGTAACGTCGTTGGCTTAGAGTGACTCACCCAGTGGGTCGAGCTATGGTTACTTTACTATCATTGTCTGCCCCTCCGTGGCCATAGTAGTAATCTCGTTTTACAAGCCAACCATGTACTCTAGGTCCTCGGGACCTTACCTTATGAATATCGTCGCCGATTTGCGAAATGGTTACTTTACTATCGTTGGTCGTCGCGACCGCAGTAGTAATCTCGCTTGACAAGCTAACCATGTTTATTCATTTCTCGATGTATTCTTATCAACATGGTTACTTTGCTATCGTGTTTGCCTCTCCGTGGCCATAGTAGCAATCATCGCCGGCATGCGATCCTGTAATTCCATTTGACAGTACCAACTCACTACATATCAACTTTTGGACCTCCGCAGTCGACTACACGTATTTCCAAATGCATACGAACTTAGTCTCCGCGACCGTTCAACTCTATTCCCGTACACGTCGACTTAACGTTACGACACTGACTCCTACATGAGGTGTATCATATTTTATGCACGAGGTACAAGTTAATTAAACAATTACTATTTTATTCTTAAAATAAAGTACGGATCCGTAACTCGTAGTACTGCATGTTAAAGCATGAGGTTAACCGGAATAAATAATAATAATAATAAACAGAAAGAATTACCACATGTTAAAGCATATAGTTGACCGGACTGATAATAATAACGAACAAAAATATTAATAGTAATAATAATAATAATAATAATAATAACGGAGATAATATGTTCGGGGTACAACATATTAACATGAGGTTAACCGGAAAGTGATAACAATAATATTAATAATAGTAGCGGAATAATATGTTCGGGGTACAACATATTAGAGATTGAAGTTTAATCAATAATAATAATAATAATAGTAATAATAACAATAATAATATCATTATTATTAACGGAATAATAAAATGGACATTAATATATTCAGGGTACATATGTTAATCACGAGGTTAACTGGACCATAGTAATAATAATAAATATTACTATAATAACAGTAATTATAATATCGACCTGGGTTAGGGACACCACATGTTAAGCACAAGATTTTCTATAAATAATAATAAATGGAAGATAATATGGGCATTAATCTAATATACCAAGTGAGTTAGGAACTCACCGTAGGTTCGGAGTTGCGGTGTGGCACAGGGGGTAAGCTTTCTTTTTCCTTCTCTTTTACTCTCTCGGCTATCTTTCTCTCTCTCTATTTTCTCTTTTTTTTTCTAAACACTAATGGATCACTATTTATAGGGGTGGGAATTACTATTCATACATATATACACCACACACATACATGTATCATATTTAATATAAAATATACACACACACAAGAATTACAACTAAACACCACACACATCACTACCACACACTGCCACAACACATAACACACACACTTACACACTCACACGTCACACACATGCACACATGCACACATGCACTCCTCACACACCAACACATGGACACACTACCTAATCACTTACTCATCACTCTCTCTCTCTCTCCCTTTTCGGCACACTCACACACACAAATTGCTAGGGGTTGTTTGGGGGGCTGGTTTAGGGTATAAGTAGGGTTGGATAATACAGGTATAATTATGAGTTCAGAAATAATATTAATTACTGTAAAATTATTATAAATATAGTTTGGGACTGGAAATTAATATAAATAAAATATAATAAAAATACAGGTATTATAGAGAAGTAGTAGGTGTGGTATGGGAGAAGTGAAGGTGGAGGGAAGGTGGTGCTAAGGAATGAGTGAAGATGGAGGGAATGTGGTGCTAAGGTGTGGAACAATGGTTCAAGAAAAAGTCTACGAGGAACTGGTTGGAGCAGGGCAATGAGGGTGTGAGAACTTGATTAGTTGCACAAGCCTGGGGTCGATTCGGGTTGTTGTATGTATTGAATGAGGTTGGTATTCATAGCAGAGTTGTGAGGGTGTATGGTACAGTTAGAGACTCTATTGATGTAATGTGATGGCGCTCTAGGAGGGGTCCCTCTATTTAAGGTAGGTGAGGGCCTTAAATGCTTATGTTTAAGGTAGTTGAGAGTATTAAGTGAGATGTGGACAAAGCGGTGTATTGAAAAGGAAGAGACATGTGAGAGAGAGGTGGTGTCGTTTGTTGGTGAACTCATTCCATTGGTTGGTCAAAGGGGGGAGGAATACTATTGGTGCAGAGGTTTAAGCAAGTGAGGATACCAAGGCCTTTGCTATTGGTTTTGAGAAGGTAAGCGAGGGCGAATGTCAAGATGTGCAGACGGTTAAGCGAGGCAGGAACCAAGGCTCTCTTCTATTGGTGCAGCCCCATTAAGCAAGCTTGAAATGAATGGGCAATGTTGGTCAAGGGTTTAGGCAAGTTTTGCGCTGATGGCCTTATTCATTGGTTGTGAGGTTGGCCGGGGTAAGGCAAGAGAAAGTCACGTCTCTCTCTCTCTCTCTCTCTCTCTCTCTCTCTCTCTCTCTCTCTCTAGAAGTAATTCTAATTTTGCCTAGGAGGCTGAGTTGGGGAGACACCCTTGACTCTAGCCACCTAACCACGAGCTCTCGAGATCCCAAATAGATGTGGCCACCCTCAAGTATACTGCTCCTTAACCGAGAGTGGTTGATCCAAGTGTGGGTGTGCTTATTCGTAAAACATATACATATAATATAATATTATTATTATATACGTACGGTGAGGCTCTTAAGTGAACAGTGTTGAGTGAACTTATCTAGTGAACATGTTTTTTAGCCTAAAAGAACTCATGGGTCAGCTGGGCGTGCAGGTCAGCGGGGCAGACCGCGGGTTTTTTTAGGCTAAAAATAGAGGTGTCAAACGGGCCGGGCCAGGCCCGGTCAAAGCGGGCCTCGATCGGGCTTTGGGCCGGGTCAGGCCGGGCTTCACCAAACATCGGGCCAGGCTTGGGAGTGGAGGGGGTGTGTCCGCCCCGGACCGGTGGCCCGGGCCTAGCGAGCCGGGCCAGACGGGCTAGCGGGCTTTCTTCAATTTTTGGAGTGGGCAGTGACGGGCTTCGGGCCAGGCCGGGCTTTTTCTCCATTTCGGGCTGGGCCGGGCCGGGCCATGGACGGAAGGATGGGTGTCCACCCCGGCCCGAGGTATGTGAATCGGGGCGGGCCTTGTGGCGGGCCGGGCCAACCCGGCCCGATTGACACCTCTAGCTAAAAAGCATGTTCATTGGGTATATTCACTTAACCCGTTCACTTAAGAGCCTGACCGTATATCTGTACATGTATATATGAATATGTATATATAAGTATAAGCCACTTAGGTGACTTATAAGAATAAGGATAAATGGAGTGTGCGTTGTGCGAGGCAAGCCACTGTTCTTGTATTGGTTGGAGTAATAGGTGTAAATTCGAGTGGTGAACTCATACTACGGGGCAGCGAATGGCTTGGTGTCCTTGGAGTGGGGAACGTGTGAATTCCTTAGTGCATGTGGGAGTGTGACTCCACACGTGAGCTGGGGGTATTAAAATCTTTTTGTAAAGATCATTGTCACGTGCTATTCATGTGACCCTTTATGTGCGGATGTTGAGGTGTTGTCCATGTGGGAATGACTCATTTAGATTTTGTGAGGGACACGTGGTGTTGGGTGTGACAAGGATACATGCCACGTAATTGACTATTACCGATTACCTACAAGTGAATAGTGTGGACTGCAGATCCATCGTTGGCAATGACTGTCGGAGCTATTTGAGGCTTGGTGGCAAGAGTATTCAATTGATGTGGATACAATGGTAATTTTCTTGACTAATGATGATTTTGATTTAGAGAGCACTTTTGTTCACCAAAATTCGGTTGACCATTGCTCACCCATGCTTTCACTAAGTGACACGTGTCTCATATAAGGGTATAATAGGAATAAAATGGGACTCGTGTCACTTAGTGAAGGCATGGGTGAGCAATGGTGAACCAAATTTGGGTGACCAAAAATCTTTGATTTAGATGGTGATGGGTTTTGGGTTTTTGGGATCAATGCATACGGTTGTTGCTCTTCTATTTTTCTTTTTTTCTTTTTTTTGTTCAATTCCAATTTTGAGATTGGTACAATAAATGGTGATGGATCACTGTTGGGGCAAACAGTTTGGTCTGTGAAGTGTAGAGAGAGAGATAGAGAGGAAGAAAAAGATCAGGATTTGCAGGGCGTTTTGGTCTTTTACAAGTTATATTTGGTGGAAAATTTCTTGCACAAGCCAGTTACCGTTAAATTTGATGGAATTTATGACTTTGACACTTTACATAAAAGTATAGAAGATATTAGTGTCACGTTTTAAACTATAGGGGGTTTAGGTGTAACTGACCCTAAGTATAAGGGATGTATGTGTAATTTTCCCTAAGAAGACCTCATATGGTCAACACAACAGCTCACAGTCTTTTTTTAATTTTTAATTTTCCCTAAGAAGAACTCATATGTCGACAGACAACAACTCACAGTCTTTTTTATCTTTTTAATTTTCCGTTAGAAGAACTCATATGGTCAACAGACAACAGCTCACTGTGTATTTTTATTTTTTAAACCAATTTCCTGGTTCTTTCCTTATTAGGATATGTTTGGCAGCTGGGAGTTAGGTTGCCCTTCCTCCTATTGAGTATGCTTGTACCGGATTAGGATATCCGAACTCCAACTGTTGGCCATAAACAGTGTTCTTCTTTGATTTATTTTTCTTGATCTTTTTCTTTTGGGATATGCTAAAGTGGGGCAACGTGGTTTCGCTCGACTGGGGATGAAATCACTTACCAAAATTATGTTTGGATTTTTTAAAGTAATGTTTGTACATTTCTAAGCTTCTAATGCTTCTGATTGGACTTTTCAAAGCAACATTTGTACCTTGTTTAGCTTAGTTTGTATCTTTCTTAGGTTAGTTTGTACCTATGTTATTTGCAAGCAAATGTCAAATTTTGTTATCAAGGTACAAATAGTTTCTTAATAAAGTCCAAATATTGCTTAACAAAATCCAAAGATTGGTGAATAAAGTCCAAACATGACTTAAAAAAGTCCAAAAATTTGTAAGAAATGTACAAATTAATGTTCAAAACCACTTTTAAAATGACATTCGTCATTTGCCGCACAGAGATGAGAGCTCAAGCTCATCCATTGACCAAGAACATGTTCGCCGTAGGTGGGGCGAAACTGCCACGCCCCATTGTAGAACTTCTCTTTTCCTTTTTAGTAGAAGAGCATTTTTGCTCACCCAAAAATAGTCACTCATTCTCATCCAGGCCTCTTCTGGGTGATACGTGTCCCTTTTCATTCCCATTTTGCCCATATATCATCATTATAATTACTGAAATGGGACACATGTTATTTAATGGAGACCTGAGTAAGCAATAGGTGACCATTTTTTAGTTAGCAAAAATGCTCTCTTTTGAGTAATGCTATGCTTCTCAAATCTAAATCTCAAATGATATGTCATGGGACCACTATGGAGTAACTTTTAACATCCTCCAATTAAAATTTAGTAGGTCCACTGTCACACCATTTGAGATTTAGATTTAAAATTTGAATTTGAATTTGTAAAACATGGCACAACTCTTTCTTTTTTTCTTTGATACGAGAGGACAAATACTCCAGTGTGTCCTATGTGACTTGGGGATACTAGTGGGAGATTTGTATGTCAACAATGCTAGGGGCACTAATAAATTTCACTAACACTCACACCAATACTTTTATCTCTCTCCTAGTGGTACTGTAGGATCCACTACTGGCCCCCACAATACCACTAAAAGAGAGATAGAGTATAGGTGTGAGTGTTGGTGAAATTTGTTAATGCCCCAAATATTACTCTTTGTATGTAGCTAGCTAAATGTACTGAGGAGGAGAAAAACAAAACGCAGCTTAAAGAGCAACACGGAACGTGTAGGTGTATGCTATTGTGATGTGATTCCAAGTTCTGTTTGGCAAAAATAGCAATTCCGATTGCGGACGCGGATTTGTGATTGGAACCCCTTAATTTGTCAAATGAAAGGTAATTCATCTGTTTTATTTTATTCTCATTTTGTTCATATATTTTCAACATAATTATTAAAATTGGACGCATGTTATCTTATAAAAGCCTTAATGAACAATAGTGAACTAAAATTTGGTGAACAAAAAATACTCTCGCTAGCCACCGGCTTAGCTTTGTTCGTTCTAGACCGTGAACTCCGGTTAGACCCGAGTCACCGACGTTGGCTTTACATTAGCCTAGGCCACAAGGTGGTGTGTCCCAGGAAAAGTTTTTTAAGGGCCAAAATGCCATGCAAACAGGCATAGCCGAACTTGTACAATTTTTCCAACCTTGGAGTCTTTTTTTATTAATTGGGTCATAATATGCAAGTGTTGTGCCGCCCATGTGCTGCCCATGCCAGTCACACCTAACACCTCTATCTACATCATGAATTTTTTATTCAAATTATCACTGTGGGATCAATATATACACGATTTATCACTATTTTTACTTATTTTCCAAACTCATTATTATTTTTAAAGTCGTTAGTTCTGTAAAAATCGCTAGTCCAACTCGCGACTTTTGGCCAAATGAGAAGTCGCTAGTTGAACTAGCGATTTCTCCTTCTCACTCTCTTCATCTGAGAGATTCTAGTGTGTATGTTAAGAGATTCTAGTGTGTATGTTAAGAGAAATCGCTAGTTGCTGCCAGAAGTCACGAGTTGAACTAGCGATTTCTACAGATTTTTTTTTGGTGAAGTCGTTACTTCAACTAGCGACTTTAAAAAAGTGATGAATTTAAAAAATAAATTAAAACAGTGATAAATTGTGTATATATTAATCCTATAGTAATAAAAAGGGTAAAAAATTCATAGTTAACTTAGTCAAAGGACAACATTCATACCTTTAACTAGTGTAAAGCACAGCTTTCTTTTTTCTTTTTTTTTTGACCCAAAAAAAACACTTTTCTCTTGGCTTACTTTATACTCAAAAACTTATATTGAGCAGTTTGGCTGAAGTCACCAAATAGACATATTACTTGAATATCGATCCTTGGTCTTCTAGATACAGAGTATGGGATAGCTGTTTCTTGATTGTGAGTTTGTAACAAAGTCTATGAATAAAGCATTCTCAATAATAATAAAACAACAATGATAGGATACACATCAAATTGATATACTGTGCTTTAAATGTATCTACCCTATGCTGTTTAAATTTTTCACACTTATCTGTGCATCACTTACACAACACAGGGTACATGCATTTAAAGCTGGTGTGTCATTTGGTGTGTATCCCTATCATTTTTTATAATAAAAATAGATTTTTTTTTAGTCAAAAGTCATTTAAAATAGACTTTTTCAATACTCGTAGTTCTTTTTATTTTAGGCAAAAGTCCACGTACTATAAAAGCTATGTGAAATTTCACACAAATTCGTAAAAAATTGAACTAGTCATGTGAAATTTCACATAAAAAAGTTTAGTGAAATTTCACATAGCTTTTAAAGCATAGAGACTTGATCCGATTATATTTTCACTAGTCATGAAGTTTTGACTAAAAAAAAAAAACCGGGTTGTTCTTTAAACTTAAGAATACACTTTTGCTTATACCAAAAATTGTTCACCATTTGCTCATCCTCTTTTCTCATTGGTTAATGCAATGAAACCCAGTATTGAATGAGAATTAATAAATGGTATAAAGTACAGGACCCACTAAGCCAATGGGACAGGAGGGTGAACAAAAATGCACTCTAAACTTAATAAGTCTAAAATGGGGGACTTATAACTACATTTCTATTAAAAAAAATGCGCATCTTAATAATAAATAAATAATAATGCCTAATTTTTCATGGCATATAACTGAAAAATTATTGATTATCGCTCAATAATTTCATGGCTTTTCACATGTACACACTACTAACTTCAAAAACTGGGCATTTCTATACAAAATTGCAGGTATAATTTGTATAAATAAGAGAATGACTCAGTATTCAATGGTAACCCACTGTGCTATACATCAAAAAGAGAACAAATATCCTCATCTACCCCTTTTTTTCCTTTCTTTCCTTTCATACTCCTCATTCCTAAAGACTCAAAAACTATCTCAACCAATAAAGAAGCAAAAGACTCTGAATTTACAAGAAATATTATTTCACGTGATCTTCTCCAGATGGGTCTATCTTGATTATGAGAGGCTTATGGAGATCCAAATATGGCTCTGTTACAATGGGTAGGTTCGGCGAGGTTAAGACGTCCTCTGTCTCAGCATTTTCTGCTAGAGCTTTGTCTAATGACGCCTTTGCGACTTTAGTGATATACAACATCAAAATTCCTACGTAAAAAAAAAAAAAAAAAAAAAAAAATTCAGTTCCAAACTACTATGACTTGTATTTGGAAGGATGGAAAATAAAGAAAGTAGAAAGAGAAATTAGGGGAACTACAATAAATGGTGACTTACCAGATATCACAAAGCTCAATACGAGAAAAACCTGCATCAACAAGAGTCGGAAACTCAGAAGTCAGAACAAAAGATGAGAGCAAATGAGGACATTGTACATTTTAATAGACGAGGCATCCCAAGTAACTCACCCAATGGCTTTCTTCCAGATCAGGAAACCTATATAAATTAGCCACCATCTAAATAACATGTTATGCCCCTGGCTTTAATCTGTATAATAAGGGAGGAATGCCTTCCCCTCCACAAAAAACTGATCCAAGGGTCAAGATTTCATCTTAATTGTAACTATGCATCTTAGCCATCCAAAAGGAGCGACATTTTGGAGGTCCAAATTTTATCTCACTTTTCAGATTTTAAACACTAATAAAATTTTGAGCAATTTTTAAAAATATAAATGGGACCACCACCACCGCCATTACCATCACGGCAACCCTTTTTCTTTGGAAGTGCCCACTGGCATGGGCCATTCCTATTTCCTAGTGTTTCTAAAAGTGTCTAAAGCTACAACCACAAAAATAACTCCTGTGGTAACACCTTTATTCATTTTGGCTTTGCCTATTATGGTATTAGTACCAGACTAATACCAGTAAATCCAATATGATCCCAGAAATGTCACAACTGAAACAGCACTCCAGTCCATTACTCTTTATCTCCTTTACTCCTACAACAGAATCCCACATTTATAAAATGTTATGAACTAGGGACACCCATCCAATGTTGGTCCCGCTAACGAAAGGCATTGTGCATGATTGGCCTGAGACAGACCTACAGTTTAGCATTATATCCGTACAAAGTGGTTGCTCTTGAAACCTATTCTCATTAAACCCTGAGCACTTCCCATGGCACCAAACAACTCTTAAAATGTTCATCAAATATAGATATAAGTAAAACAACTGGGCTTAATCTCGTATCTTATACATATTTCTACACAAAGCTAAGAGATACAAGAACAATGACACTCTAACCAACTCATGAGGGGGGCAAAACTTCTTGATGAGATACGCAACAGAAAATTTCTACAAATTCAAAATGTTCAAAATTTACTAAAACTTCTTCAAGTATATATACCTTAAACTCTGACCTATCAAATGACAATTAAATATGAAGTTTTAAGGCTTTTGAAGGCCTTTGATGTATGTTGCTTCACACAATAGAGAGAATGGAATCTAGAACAACATACAGTTTTCAACTACATGTCAAACAGGCTCAGCATTATGTGTTGCTGAGATGAACAGACCATGGCAGTGACCGAAACTCAAACTCTTGGGGTGACTTCATGATTTGTATAGAGGCCAAACAGAAAGAAAATGGAAGAAGAAACCCTAGAAAATCCATATTCCTTCTTTTTCTATTGGTAGGTCATCTGATGCCTAAAATCAAACTCAGTTGCAACATGAAGAGACGAGTATCTCCTGCAGATTTCTTTAATATGCAAATGTACCCACTGTGAAAGAAGAAGGCAATATCATTCAGAAAGAAAAAAAACTATTAATTCAGATGCGTAGATCCAATTTGGGAACAATCACGATAGTCATTTTAAAAGCCAACTCAAACAGGCTATTAGTGAGTTAAATCAATCCAATATCAGTGCCTAGGGGAGAATGTAATTCTTCAGCCATATTGCCTACACCTTCAGGATAATATAACCTCGTTCTTAAACATTAGGAATGAATTTATACATATGTTTTTTTATTAAAACTACAAGAATATCAATATCACTTAATGAGGTTATCCAAGATAACCTGTGTGCTCACAATGAGTAAATCAAAAAGAAAGTTCAAAACTAAGAGGACGGTTGGCTTAATCCTAATCCTCAAAAGAATAATAGGTCACATGGATCTTACCCAATGACTTGTAGAAACCTCATTCCATCCATGTGTGACATCAGAAAGATCCTTCAAAGTAGTTCCGACATATACAAATGCAAATGTGATTGGCTGAAATAGGAAGCAAGTAGGTTTAATAGTCAACTCACTTGAACAAAATCTAGAAGAAAAAAAAAAAAAAACTAAAAGAGATCAGTCACCGTGACTTAAAGAGACATTTTATTTTTATTTTCAACGTTTTCATTTAAACACTGTTTTTCTATACAGTGTACAAGACATGTTAGAGGATAATATTGTAAATAATGTAATGTTTTAGTGTCCCACATCGGTTAGATTGTAAAAGTGTAGCTTCTAGCTAAGCCTATATATATTAGGCTGCTCTTGTAATCATTTTTTAATTGAATTCAATATATCATTTTCCACTCTTTTACATGGTATCAAAGCCACCCGATCTTAGGGTCCGCTCCTTTTTTTATTGCCAATCAAAGTTGATCGAGAGTGTTTCTCGTGTTCTATCAATTGCCGGATCTTTGTCCAAGATCCGAGAAGACCAGCAGCCCCTCAAACCCTAGCCGCTTCCCCCTCAAGTTACTGTTCATCCGAAGCTACTGTTCATTGCAGACTGTTCATCGGAATCACTGTTCATCGCGATTATTGTGCATCACCAAAAATTCTATTTACTGTTCATCCGAAAGTACTGTTCATCCGAAAGTACTGTTCATCAAAGGTACTATTCATCACGATTACTGTTCATCGCCCCAAAAAAAAATTTATTTTATTTATTTTTTGAATCCAAAGTTATCTTTAGCCCTTATCTATGGAATCCAAAATCCTTCCTCGACTAACTAGTCAAAAGTTGAACGGCTCTAATTTCCTTCAATGGTCTCGGGCTATCAATATTGCCCTCACTGGCTTGGGTTTTGACGATCACCTTACCGAGTCTGCTCCTACCACCAATGAGAAGGCGATTAAGCATTGGAGACAAATGGATGCTCAGATTGTTGCACTTATTTGGAATTCTATGGAACCGCAGGTTGCGAATATGTGTGGTCATTTGGGCACGTGTAAGGAGATTTGGGAGTATGCTCATCTCTTGTACTCCAGTGATTTGACTCGGATGTACAATCTCTCTTTTCAGTATTTTCAGTTGCAGCAGAGTGATCTATCTGTAACTGATTACTTTGCTTCGTTTAAACGGTTGGTTGAAGAGTTGAATAGCGTCCTTCCTGTCACTACTGATGCGAAGGAACAGCAGAAGCAGCGTGAACAAATGGCAGTGACGAAATTTCTCGCAGGTCTCAAGGGTGATTTTGAGCCAGTTCGGTCTCAAATTCTTGGTGGTGCCACTCTTCCTTCTCTTGCTGAGACATATCAGCGTGTTTTGAGGAGTACCTCTCGGGATCCGATTATTCCTGTTCCTCCCGTTACCGATCATTCAGCCCTTGTTACTCAGGCTTCACAGCATCCTATTGGTCGGGGTGGTGGTGGTGGTGCTCCTCGTCGTGGAAGGGGTTATCGTGGTGGACGAGGAGATCGTGGTCGCGGCCCCATGCGTCATTATGATAATTGCAACAAGGATGGTCATACTCGGGAGACTTGCTGGGAACTTATCGATCGACTTGCCCGGTTTGCTCATGCTGCTATCAGTACTCCTGGTGATACTCATCCTTCCGCTCCAGTAGTGGCTGGTCAGTTTTCAGTTTCTCAAGACAAGTATACTCAATTCCTACAGTTCCAAGCATCTCAGCAGGCATCTTCTCTTAGAACCTCTCTTGTTCAGAAAGGTACCTCCACCGCTTGCCTTACCTCTCATTATGCTCCTTCGGTAATTGATTCTAGAGCCACTGATCATCTCACATGTATATCGACCCGGTATTCATCTCTTGAAAAATCATTCTCATTGCCCCCGGTTACATTAGCTGATGGCTCCTCTATTCCTGTTGAAGGAATAGGGACTGTCTCATTGTCTTCATACTTGTCTTTATCTACTGTTCTTTACATACCTCAGTCTCCTTTTAATTTAATTTCTGCTAGCAAATTGACAAAGAATCTTAATGCATGTGTCTCCTTTTCGCCTGATTCTGTTGTTATTCAGGATTTGACGACTCGGAAGATGATTGGCGTAGGGCATGAATCCGATGGTCTCTACTATTTTGATGGTTCATCTCCACCGTCCACTTCTCCCACTGCTTGTTCTGCTGCAGTATCTTCTCACCAGATTCATTGCCGCCTTGGACATCCTTCCTTGGCCAACTTGAAGCTGCTAGTACCTAGTTTGAGTCATTTGTCCATTTTAGAGTGAGTCGTGTCAGTTGGGGAAGCATCACCGTGTCCAATTTGCTCCTCGAGTCAATAAAAGAGTTTCTTATCCATTTCAATTAGTACATTCAAATGTTTGGGGTCCACACTATATAACCTCTATTAAGGGGTATCGATACTTTGTTAGCTTTGTTGATAATTTCTCCACAATAACATGGATTTATTTAATGAAACATCATTCTGAGTTATTTTCAATAATTTGTGCATTTTGTAATGAAGTTAAAACTCAATTTAATGTTCCTATTCAGATTCTTCGTCTACATGAGCAAATGTGGGATGCTCCACCAATCATCGTGTGTGCACACACCTCAGCAAAATGATGTTGCAGAAAGGAAAAATCATCACTTGTTAGAAGTCACCCGTACCTTGTTGTTTGAAATGAGAGTTCCAAAATGTTACTTGGGGGAATGCAGTTCTTACTGCTTGTCATTTAATTAATTGTATGCTGTCCTCGGTTCTAGATGGATGCACTCCTCATGCTACATTATTTCCTACTGAGTCTCTGTTTCCGGTTAATCCACGTGTTTTCGGATGTGTTTGTTTTGTCCATCAGCTTACCCCAGGCGTTGACAAGCTAAACCCACGTGCTATTAAGTGTGTTTTCTTAGGGTACTCTCGTGTTCAGAAAGGCTATCGTTGTTATAGCCCTATCCTGCGCCGCTTCTTTGTGTCAGCGGATGTATCTTTTTTTAGTCCACTCCATACTATTCAGAGTCCCACTCTATGAGCGATCCTGATTTTATGCTTCCCTTACCTCTTGCAATACCTCCCACATCCCCTGTCCTTCCCACCCCAGAGGTTTCCTCCCGCTTGGATCGCCCACACTTGCAGACATACACTCGCCGCCCTCGGACTGTTCCGGATTCTGCTACTCCGTCAACCACCTCCGCATCTTCAGATCCACCTCCATCATAATCTGACCTTCCCATTGCTCTCCTTAAGGGTAAGCGCTCCTGTACTTCTCATCCTATTTCCAACTTTGTCTCTTATAATCGTCTGTCTCCTGGTTTTTCTTCGTTTGTTACCTCTTTGTCTTCTGTGTTGGTTCCTAACACTGTTCCAGAGGCTCTTACCCACTCCGGATGGAGACGGACAATGGAGGATGAGATGTCTGCCTTACGAGATACTGGTACTTGGGACTTAGTTCCTCTTCCTCCAGGCAAGACAGTAGTCGGATGCTGTTGGGTTTATACTGTTAAAGTGCACCCTGATGGCAAGATAGATCGCCTGAAAACCCACCTTGTTGCCAAGCGTTATACGCAAATTTATGGCCTTGACTATTCCAAGACGTTCTCTCCTGTGGCTAAGATCACCTCTGTTCGTCTCCTCATTTCTCTTGCAGCTATCACTGGCCCTTCCATCAGCTTGATGTCAAGAATGCCTTCCTTAATGGCACTTTGTTGGAAGAGGTATATATGGAGCAACCACCTGGGTTTGTTGCTCAGGGGGAGTCGAATATTGTATGTAGATTAAGAAGATCTTTGTATGGCCTGAAACAGTCTCCTCGTGCCTGGTTTGGTAGGTTCAGTGATGTAGTTGCTGAATTTGGACTCTAGAGATGTGTTGATCATTCAGTCTTTTATCGACATACTAAAGCAGGTAAAATCTTCTTGCTTGTGTATGTTGATGACATTGTTATAACTGGAGATGACTCCAAGGGTATTTTGGAGTTGAAGTTATTTCTGCAAAACAAATTTCAAACCAAGGACCTCGGGCAGCTTAGATATTTTTTAGGTATTGAGGATGCCAGGTCAAATGAAGGGATTTGCTTATCTCAAAGGAAGTATGTTCTTGATCTCCTTTCAGAATCAGGGATGTTAGGATCCAAACCTGTGGAGTCTCCTATGGATCCTAACACCAAGTTACTATCAGATCAAGGGGAGTTATTGGAGGATCCTGAGCAGTATAGACATCTGGTTGGTAAGCTTAATTATCTTACTGTTACTAGACCTGACATTGCCTTTTCAGTGAGTGTCTCAAGCAATTCATGAGTTCTCCTCGTACCACACATTGGGAGGCAGTGATGCGTATTTTGAGGTATCTCAAAGGAGGTTCAGGCCGTGGTTTATTGTACCAGGATCGCGATCATATACGTATTGAGAGCTACAGTGATGCTGATTGGGCCGGATCTCCTGGATATAGGAGATCCACTACAGGATATTGTGTTTTGGTTGGTGGTAATCTTGTGTCCTGGAAAAGCAAGAAGCAAATAGTAGTTTCTAGGTCGAGTGCTGAGTCTGAATACAGGGCTATGGCACATACTACGTGTGAATTAGTGTGGATGAAGCATCTACTAGAAGGGCTTGGGTTTACTCAGTCTTGTCCTATGGATTTACTTTGTGACACTTGAAAAAAGGGAAAAGGATTATTCTTATTGCTATACATTCCCCTGTATATATAACATAACAAGGCGCAATTAAAGGAAAGAAATAAAATAAAATAAAGTCACAATGAAAGAGAAATTAAATAGGTCAACATGACCAATAAAGACAAAATAAAATCTCCTAAAATATCCTAAACGATAATTATTTCCTCCCTCGCCAACTGAAGGTGGGAATAAACCACATAAGTTTGGAATGATAAGGTTACAACAAGACTATTCATGAAAGTTGACGAGAGTGGGAAACACCATCCACCAATAGAGGGTGAGACTGTGGGAATGATCATCCACAATAAATCACCAAAAAAAAAGGGCCAACTTCTTGTTCAAACAAGTAACAGTGGTTGCGACAGTAGACCCAAATCTTGAAGGGTTCGAGCCACCATAATATACTCTACCACTCCCCATCAGAGGCAGGACAAGGCCCGAATGGGGCTAACCTAGGGCTGGACAGGGCCCGAAAGGGCTGACCTAGGGCTGGGCATGGCCAGTAGGTGCTGGACAAGCCTCATAGAGGCTGGCCAGAGGCTGGATGAGGCCCGTAAGGGGTAGTGGAGTTGTTGCAGGGAGGGTTGTCAGACTGAGGCTTCAAGCTAAAAGCAAAGCGAGGTCCGACGGGCGACGGGTCGCCACCCGCCGAAAGTAGAAGCGAGGAAACAATGCCAAAATCGAATTTGGCTCTGATACCAACTTGAAAAAAGGGAAAAGGATTATTCTTATTGCTGTACATTCCCCTGTATATATAACATAAGGAGCAATTAAAGGAAAGAAATAAAAGAAAATAAAGTCACAATGAAAGAGAAATTAAATAGGTCAACATGACCAATAAAGACAAAATAAAATCTCCTAAAATATTCTAAACCATAATTATTTCCAACAGTGAAAATCAAGCTGCCGTTCATATAGCTTCCAATCCAGTTTTTCACGAGAGGATAAAACACATTGAGGTTGATTGTCATTTTGTTCGGGAAAAGCTTCTAGAGAAAGTAATCAATACCGTTCACGTGAAATCCGCGGATCAGTTAGCCAATTTGTTCACAAAAGCATTAGTTGGGACTCGGGTTAAATATATATGTGACAAGTTTGGTGGTTATGATATGTATGCTCCAGCTTGAGGGGGAGTGTTAGAGGATAATATTGTAAATAGTGCAATGTTATAGTGTCCCACATCGGTTAGATTGTAAAAGTGTAGCTTCTACCTAAGCCTATATATATTAGGCTGCTCTTGTAATCATTTTTTAATTGAATTCAAAATATCATTTTCCTCACTTTTACACATGTATTCTTCTCAAAATCTCTCCGCCCATCTTCTCCTCTCTCTCTGCATGTGTGAGTCCCTAGTAATAACAAAATTGCAAAAACTACTAAATGTTTTAGATTCTTCTTCGACCATGTGTCTATGGTGGAGTTATATCACATGTGGGACAATCCCGTGGATTTAGGGATTGTTGATTTGGCTAGATCCCTGTTGTGAGTTGGCTTCCTATTATGATAGAGTTTTATTAGGAGTGAATCTCTAGTTTGACATAGGCAATGTTTGGCTGAACCACGTAGAAATCTGTGTTTTCTTTGGAGTGCTTGTTTATTATTGTTGATGTGTTTCTGTGTGTTTATTGGGGGAATTTGGTTCTGTGTTTTAAAATTCCCAACAGTCTGTTGAATGGCAGTGATAAATTGCAAAAGCTACGGAAGATAGTTGCCAACAGCAGCAATGAATTGTATAGATGGCCAGCAATTTCACCACAGGTCAAACCTCATTGAGGTAAAATTTCATTCATAATTGGTGTGTGAACATTATTTTATGAGTTTAAGTTTTTCGGTCCGTGGCATTAGAGGATGGCAATGGTGGTGGCCATCACTGATGATAGAGTGCAAGATACAGTGTTGTTTGAGAGAGAAATTGATGGAGTTTGAGACATTGACAGAGTTTTCCGTTAAAAGGTTAGTGGAGAATGAGGCATCACGCAGCAAGAAACGACAATTTTGTCCCTCGAATGGCTGTTTAGGTGATGGGAGTCCACTAAATTCGTGTATTATAAAGGACATTAGTATTTCCCTTATTTAAAATATTGTATGATCCATAAATCAGACCAATCAACTAAAGCTAATAAGAAAGGAGATGTATAATCAAAAGGAGATATTACCATCATTCCCAACCAAGAAGCCAGCACATAATCCCCCAAGGGAACGAAAGTCACAGACAGCAGATAATTCAACACATTAAATGGAAGGAACGGAACAAGCCGAAGCAGAAAAACAATCTGGAGGATGAGGGGGAAAAAACACAGCAAATTAGAATGCATCAAAAGATTCAAAACACAAAAGCAAAAGAAATTGCCAGTGGACAGTGAGTCATAGGGAAAATTGTTAAAAGAATAAAATCCCAAGATGTTCTGGAAGTTCACATATATTCGTACCTTAAAGCCAGAATTCTGAATCGCTATAGCCACAGCCTGAAACTTTGGATAATCTTTTAACTTAGAGGTGACATATGATCTTCCAATCTACAGAAGAGAAACAAAAACTGTGTAAAAACAGTTATGCAATATTCAAAAGCGAATGCATAACACAGGATACGATTGCATTCATAACATCTATATTATGGCAAGTGCCATGGGACACAACAGAACAGATTAAGGTCCATGCTCTAAAATATCATTCAAATAGAAAGAATCCAAATATAGGTCCAACAAATCAAAAGACTCACTGTTTTACCAACAAGAAATGCAGCCGTTGCACCTATAGTAGCACCAATAGAATCAGCAACGAACCCCACTGGCAACCCGAAAAGATACCCACCTCCAAGCTGCAACATTAAGAAGTATAAAAGCACCATAAGAAAGTGTGAATGAAATCAGTTTACACTTACTGAAACATTTTGGATGTCAGATATTATAATGATAGGGTGAGGGAAAACAGAAGGAAAGCGAACATAGAGGTGACCATTGTCACCACTGAATAGTAAGCGCTACCCAAACTTATAATGTGAATTCTTGTTTTGGCTAAAAATTAATTTGACCGGGCATGCCAGGGGCTTTGTATGAAGACCCAAACATGTAACCAAAACGGTCCCTAATCGTTGTTTGATACGGTTCAGGCGATGTTGGGAAGTAGGAATGACCCTTCCCTTGAGGTCCAACCACTCTGATGCGAGTAATTTGATTGAGTGATGAAACAAATAAAGCAAGACATTAAACGAAAGAAGCTAGATGGATGAAACCAGGTTGCTTTCGGATAATAAATATTAAAATGCTAACATTGAAGGAACAAAAAGTAACACTGATGTCCTTGATTACATGGAATAAGAGAATATATGAAAAGAAAAGAAAACAAAACAAGCAAGGTTGTGTACTGCTGAAAGAAACAAAGAATATTATCAACAAACACTAAGTGGAGAAAGCATGAGCAAACAGTAAGTGACTGTTTATAGCCGTAAGGGCTGTGTGGCTGTGTGTGAGCAGATTGAATGTTGTATGGCATTGTGTATAAATAGGTATTGAAAGTAACTTCCCCATCCATGTCCCATGATAACTCCCCACTATTGCAACTTCTCCACTACTAGTTAGTCACCACCCACTAAATTGGTAACTTCCCCACTTGCATAACACACAACCGGTCATAAATATAAAAATATATTTTTATATTTAGGGTGAAACAATTCTTTAAATTAAATTAATGTATTCTGGAGAAAGGTTGCTCCATTGTGACCTGGAGGTCACGGGTTCGAATCTGGAAACAGCCTCTCTGCTTGCAGGGGTAAGGCTGCGTACATCTCACCCTCCACAGACCCCGCAATGGCGGGAGCCTCGTGCACTGGGCTGCCCTTTTTTATTCTAGAGAAAGAGGACCGGATTCGTAAAGAAAATCCATAGTTATGACTCTAAAGAGTAGTCACGGAAACAGATCGGGAAAAGCAAGCTAACCACCGAGAAAACCATGGGTTACTTGTAGCACAAAACATGCATCCTCTGTAAAATTACATACATCAGTAGACTAGACATAACTCATGTGGGAACAAACAGAAGAAACAAGCTTGCTTTGAGAGCATAAAAAATAATTTAAAACTTGATGCCTACCGTTAGCACTGAGGCTGGAACCGCGAGGACAGTAAGAGGAATATATGCAATAGCCCTGTGATATCCCAGAATCATGACCAAAAAGACATAAATATCACAGATGGGAACAAGTTCAATGCTGGTGAAAAGTGAATATTGCGTAGGCAGCCATGTTCGTGTGCAATGTAGAATCATACAAACCAAAACATCATTATGTGTAGGACTTAGGATACAAGCCTCACAATGCCAATCATTTTATTGAAACTTAGGTCAACATAGGAGCAAGGATCAAAATTTCCTTCTGTTTCCATCGAAACGGCCGAAACGTTTCCGTTTCCTAGGTCATGGAAACGAAACAGCCATGGAATCTCGAAATTCCATGGATTCCATTGAAACAACTTTGTTTCTTTTGTTTCCATCGAAACAAGCCTATGATTCCGCATCGTTTCATTTGCTTCCAACGAAACATACTTGTTTCCATCGAGATAATCATGTGGTTGTGTACTTGTCATATGAACAACCATTTTATATTAGAGATGGCTTATTAGCTTACTATGTACTTATATGTATCTTTTGCATTCTATGAAGTGTTTTGTGGATTCTATGAAGTGTTTGACAGTAGATTGGCGACTTAATCCTCATGTATTTTCAATTAGAACTACACATTTTTAATGCAGCTCTACATATATAGACCTCTCAAATGTTCAATTAATCAATTATTAGCTTTATACACGCATATAGTTAAGTTTGAAGTTATGTTTCCCCATGGTTCTCAATGTTTCCAATTTTTTCCGTTGTTTCCACATGTTTCTGAAATGTTTCCAAAATGTTTCCGTTTCTGGGTAGACCGAAACGAAATTTTGATCCTTGCATAGGAGGGAAGCCTCACGGTTCAAATTTAGAATGACAACTTGTAGAACTATCACCTGACCTTAGCTTATAAATTTAAGGAAATCAAAAACTCGGATTTAAATGCCACTTTATTCCCAGGAGGAGAAAAATGTTGGAATTATATTATAATTCACAAGACCATTCAGTGGTGTGGTTCCAATTTCGCCAAATTTGGTCCCTTGTAGTCAGCCTTGAGCAGATAGAAGTATTGAACATTTTAGAAACAGAGGAAATGCTAAAGTATCCAACTGATATTTCAATGGTGAAAAGTCTTATTTAGTAAAATCAACCTCCCAATCTAAATAAGAATTCTAAAACACATCAAAATAAGAATGGAAGAAGTAAATCATGTTAAATTATGACGAGCTAGAATTTCACAAATTTACTTCTGGGATATAATATCAGTAATGTACATTCACAAAATACCCTCAGTCTATCCGAATTTCCAAGGCCTCAATGAAACCATTTCAATGATTATTTCTACAATATTATTTTTTACTTATGCGATCTCCTCAAATCAATGTCAAATTGAAATTTCTGGGATTACAGATTATATACTTTATCATATTGACAAAATTGGTTCATTACAATTGGATAATTATAATTCGACCTTGATAACAATCTATATGAATTCATATCGTGGAATGCAATGACTTACAGAACAAGTGGACCCCAAGGTCCAAGATCATCCTTAACCCATAGCAAGAAATCTTTCAAAATCTGCAACCAAAAAAAAAATTTCTTTAAAATTTAAATAAGTTGTATCAACTGAATTAGATTCCACCAACTTACAATTGAAAATGTAGACAAAAACATTCATTCATGTATTCAACACCCAAACAGAGACCCAAAAATGAAATGTCAGATTGCAAAGAGTTCTACTCCAACCACCAAAATTCTATCAGAAACCCTATACAAATTTTCTAAACAGCAAATCAATCAAAGCAGCATTTCATCTCCCAGAAGTAAAAGCACAGGCAAATGTAAATGCAAAGATAATATATACAAAAACCATATCAGCTAAATGCCTAAACATATACATATACATATATATATACACACATTGATTACAGGAGAAAAACCTTTTCGACGGGGAGAGAAATGCAAGCAAAAGCGATGGCAGCGAGGAGGAGAAGGAAGAGAGCAATGCGGCCGGCGGCAGACCAAGAGAGAGACACCGCCATTGACGAAGAAAAGCCTCCGACGCCAACGCCGGTGTTCCTCTACGTCGTCGTTTTGGGGACGATCTCTTGCTTCAACGACGACCCTTTTTGCCCTCACAAATCAGCCTGATTTAGCTGTCCCAGATTTGTCGGATACCCCGACCAAAATTCACTCCAAATATATTCAAATTCATTATTGTTTTACATATGAGTAATGCTACACACAACCAAATGCACAACCAATTGCACAACACTGCTTAAAAATATTGGACTTTGTGCTAAAAAGTCTGTACACACAAAATGATGTGCAGTGTGTGTACTGACTTTTTAGCACAAAGTCCAACACACTTTAAGCAGTGTTGTGCAATTGGTTGTGCATTTGGTTGTGTGTGTAGCATTATTGTTTACGTATATAGCATATACGTGTGTGTATATATATTCCTTTCTTTTTTTTTTTCTTTTTTTTTTTTTTCTTTTTTTATATGGTGTGTGTACAGTGTGTATATATATGTCTTATGATAAATTCTAAGTGTACAGCACATTCCACAACTTATTATATAGTACTCCGTAGTGTTTTAAATGTATGTATCATGTGCTATGTAAGTGGTATATAAAAAAGTGTAAAAAAAATTCAAACAGCGCAGGTACAACACATTTAAAGCCATGTTGTAGAATGTGTTATGTGCCTAGCATTTCTCTATTCCAACTGTGTATGGATAGTGAAATTGACTATATTCCTATTAAGCAGTCTAATACAAAATATAATCCTTGAAGTTTGATCTATTATTTTAGTCTGTTGTTTCAACTGCATCAATTTAATCCTGAAAATTTTTTTTTTTAATAGAAACAATAGGGTCCAAATGTCCTATTCTATTAAAAAAATTGACAAAATTCACCAACTGTTATGCTCAATTACGCTAATAAGCGGGTGGAAATAATTGCGGTGTTCCATTTTTGCCCCCTAAAAGTATGGCATTGCATAACATGTGAGTAAAATCCATTAACTTTTCTCACTGGATTAAACATTTGGATCACATTGCTTCTTTCTAAAAATTTAGAGACCAACTTAACACAATTCAAACTACAAAGACTAAAATGAGACAGAGATTAAACTTTAGCGATATATTTAATAGTTAAGCTATATATGTAATATGTGTCTGCAATTCTTTTTCTCTCTCATCCAGATAATCTAAATGGATAATTAACTTTCAGCCTAATTTTTTAATAGAATTTAAAAGTCGGTCTATTGTGTTTTCTAAATATTTGTAAAATGAAAAAGTTATCAAATTTTACATGACATTATGGAGCAATCATTACAAACGTTAGGAGCAACTGTGTGAAACGTTTGGGAGCAACTCTTCAAACGCAGGGAGCAACTCGTTTCAAAGTTGAGTGCAACTCTTCACAACGTTAGGAGCAAGTATTTCAAACATTCAGAGTAATCATCATAATATTTTGGTGGAAGTTCAACGTTGAAAATGTAAAATAAACATAAACACAAAATAACAATTCAAAAATTGATGTTTATTTTTTTTTTTAATTTTGTTGATGATTAAATGATTGTTGATATTTTTGTTAATTTTAAAAAATAATAGACTAATTTTTAAATTTTATATAAAAAGTTGACTGAAATGCAATTATCCCATCTGATATGTAAAAAAATGTTCAGTAAAAGCAAAGCCCGGTTTCTACGTACCCGAGCAGTTCTACCGATTTTATCCGGTCCCGACCACCTAGGTCAGGAACGGAGTACGGGCCAGTTAGCGACGGGCACAGCCCGGCCACGTCCGCTGATGCACTCCTACATAAGCCGGACAGTTTCCTTCGCGAATTGGAAGACTAAAGGAAAGAGGAGACTATTTCCTAATCTAATTAGGAACACCCGCGATT
This sequence comes from Hydrangea macrophylla, assembly GCA_033977485.1. Lineage (NCBI taxonomy): Eukaryota > Viridiplantae > Streptophyta > Magnoliopsida > Cornales > Hydrangeaceae > Hydrangea > Hydrangea macrophylla. The sequence goes on along the minus strand of CM066986.1, from coordinate 10,119,281 downwards.
TGTGCTAATCAATCACAATCTGATTACATTACCTTATCACCATTACTTACCTTGTGTGAGTGGGTCTCTTGCATCTATAAATGAGACATCTCACCCCATTAAAGGGGTCGCACATTTTTTATCTCGCAAGCATACATTTTACCCGCCCGGTCTCTGGTAGCTCCATGTTCTTTGTTGGTTCACCAAAGACCTCCCGCGTTTTGATATCTTAGTGCAAGTGCTCTGACACACGCGTAGACGTAGGTTCCTTCATTAACATGGTCAAACCACATACAGGTTCTTGTCTCATTCTTCTTATTCTCCCTTAACCAAATTTTGGCATCATCAGTTTGGCGCCGTCTGTGGGAAGCGATAGACTTCTCAGAATAACAAATCTTTTGACCTCAGAGCAAATCACCGCGGCCCTTGCGCAACTTCTAGAGGGCCAGCGTCAAACTTAGCAACAAATCAAAGCACTGCTGGTCGACAGGATAATCCCCTCAAGACGAGGATCAACTCGGGAATGACGCACGTGATCGGGTGCCCGTGCGAACTCGACAGCATGCCCATACTATGCCAGTATCTCCCCCGGCTTTGGGGCGGTCCGGGAATGATGAGCGTAGTCGTGGCCTCGAGCGGACCGGCAACGTGCCTGGGCCAACCCAGGCCCGGCGGGGAACGCCAAAAAGATCATCAACAACAAGTGCGCTGCCAGAAGGGAGGGGCACGAGCAAGCAGCCCGGGAATCTGCCCAAGAACGCCCGACCAGGAGTCGAGGTGACCTTAGGCACACGATTACCCAGGGTCGAATCCATGCCCCATCCCTGAGGACAACACACTTTGAAGAAGAGGCTTCTTCGTCCGACCCAACCTACCGCACAGATACAGAACGGGGGACCGATCAGGAGGATGTTAAAGCCCATATCAATGACTTGCAGAAACAGATCAAGAAGTTGAGTCACAAGCCAGGTTGTAACTACACCAATACTAAAGCTGAGTCACCCTTCACCGTCCGGATCACAGGATTTCCCATTCCTCGTAAGTTTAAGCAACCACACCTTGATTCTTATTACGGTTCGGGGAGCCTAGTCGATCATATCCGTACCTACAAGGCTCAAATGGCGTTAGCTACCAACGCCGATGAATTGTTCTGCCTGGCCTTTCCCAGTACCCTCAAGGGGCCAGTCGCACAGTGGTTCCACTCACTCAAGCCCCGATCGGTTGGTGACTTCAAGGTACTCAGCAAGCTTTTCATCAGCCAGTTCGTAGGTATGCTGGACCGATCGCAGCCAGACGCGCAATTGTTATCTGTCAAGCAGTGCGAAGGAGAATCCCTAAAGGACTTTATTGACCGGTTCAATCAGCAAAAGCTTCAGATCCACAACCTGAACGAAACGGTCACAATCACAGCCTTCTCCTCGAGAGTTCAAAACACGAAGGTTGCCACGTCATTCCACCATGACCGACTGGCTACCCTGGTCGAGCTCTCAGAGAGGGTTGGGAAATACATCGACATAGAAGAGTTCCTGAAGTCTAAGTGCTCTGCTTTTCACGGAAGATGAGTTCCCAAAATCCAAATAAAAACAAGAAGGTCCTGTGAAGGGCTCGGGAAAGAACCTAAAACAGGACCAGCAACGAGGTGGTCGGGACCATGCCCCGATTGCCTTCACACCACTTTCCTGGCCTATCCAAGAAGTTATGGTCGCTGCCGAAGCCCAGAGGCTGCTCAAGAAGCCGACAAAGCTGAAGAGTCTACCCGAGAAGAGAAACAGGTACAAGTATTGTCGGTATCACAAAAATCATGGCCATGATATATAAGACTGCTTTAACTTCAAGCTCAAGATTGCCATTAAGAAGTTGATTGAGCAGGGTCATCTAGCCGAGTTCGTCACCACGGATAGATGATCGAGGCAAGATACCCACATTCCCGAGTAGCCGCAATCCCTCAGTCACATCAACGTGGTCTCTGGAGGAACATCGGGCGAAGGGGACTCACAGTTGGCCAAGAAGAGACATGCCCGGGCATCCAGAGTGGATGTTCTGTAAGTCCAACCAGCCAACTCCTCACTGACCGATGTATTGATGTTCTCATCCGATGATGTCGGGGACCTGCATTACCCCTATGACAATCCGCTAGTAGTGACACTCTCAATAGCCAATTACATAGTCAAGAGGGTGTTAGTGGACATGGGCAGTTCCTCTGATATTCTGTTCGCCTCAGCTTTCGATCAGTTCGGGATATCAAGGGACCGGCTCCGACCAGTGGCCATTCCCTTGGCAGGGTTCAATAGATCAAGCACACAACCGCTCGGGATAATAGAGCTACCAGTATTGATGGGGATTTACCCATAGCAAACCTCTATTATGGCAAACTTCATAGTGGTATAGGCACCTTCCGCCTACAACGTCATCCTTGCGAGACCAATGCTCAACAAAGCCAAGGCAGTTGTCCCCCCCCCCCCCCGGGCCCGGGAAGCCTACGAGCAGATCAAGCTACCACCCAAAGCTGTTATGTCAGCTCCCTGCGAAGAGAAGCAAATATAGAAACGCTAAAAAGTTATTCTCCTTGGAGTTGCATAGCTTTTTATGTTAATAAAAATGCTGAAAAAGAAAGAGGTAAGCCAAGACTTGTGGTTAATTACAAACCTCTTAATGATGCTTTACAATGGATTAGATATCTAATCCCTAATAAAAAGGATTTATTGGATATATTATATAAAGCTTCTATCTTCTCAAAATTTGATTTAAAATCTGGATATTGGAAAATTCAGATTAAAGAAGAAGATAGATACAAGATAGTATTCATAGTTCCTTTTGGGCACTATGAATGGAATGTCATGCCATTTGGTTAAAAAAAAAATGCTCCTTCAGAATTCCAAAATATTATGAATGATATTTTTACTCCTTTTACAGAATTCTGTTTGGTTTATATAGATAATATTCTTGTGTTCTCATCATCTATAGATCAACATTTTAAACATTTTAAAATATTACAAGACATCATTGAACATAATGGTCTTGTACTTTTAGCCCGAAAAATGGATCTCTTTAAAACTATTGTTAGATTCTTGGGTTTTAATATTCATTAAGGAATAATACTTCCAATTGATAGAAGTATTGAAAGAAGTATTGAATTTGCTTCTAAATTTCTGGATGAATTAAAAGATAAAACACAGTTACAAAGATTTGTGGGAAGTCTTAATTATATCGGAAATTATTATGATAAACTTGCCTATGATTGTGCAATTCTGCATCAAAGGCTTCAAAAGAATCCTTTACCATGGACAACTGAACATACTAAAGTTGTTCAGAGAATTAAACTTAGAGTTAAATAATTATCTTGCCTCTATCTGTGTCATAACCCAACAGTTTAAAAGATGGTAATTTTGACTTTTAGGTGCCCAAGTGTGGACCCAATGTAAACTTTGAAAATTATTTTCCTAACATATATTATTAAGAATGGTATTACATTTAAATTTAAAATGGTAGTAGGTGTGAGTGTGTTCTTATAATAGTGGGTACACTTGTGGGTGCACATTTTAACTATTGGAGGGACAAAGGCCCCACCATCACTCACTCTCACACACACACACACATACACACACACACGCACACACGGACTCTCTCTCTCTCTCTCTCTCTTTCTTCCCTCACATTTTCTTTTTTTCCTTTTCTTCTTCTTCTTCATCTCTCTCCTTTCTACCTAAAGCTTTGGGAGAAACTCCCATGGCTTCTCTTCTTTCTTCTTGTTAAGTGCCTCAGAGAGGTATCTAGCCCTACCCCTTTGGGCAAAATTGTTCTACTCGATGAGAGCTACAAGATGCCGCTATCAAAGTCCGTTTTCAAGAAGTTTCATCCGTGAGGTGTTGGAAGACCTAGCTTGGAAATGACTTCTTTCTTCACAAAATAAAGTGCTTGGACTTCTAGGAGCCTTCTCTCTTGAAGATCTTGTCATCCTTAAGTGTTTTTTTTTCATATAGGTAGATATATAATCTACTACTCTATCTCTTTGATATATGTATATATACATATGTATATGTATAGATGTATATATATGTGGTTTTGGTGAATGAATTTGTAACTAGAACTCCAAATTGGTAAAAAAATTTAAGTTCTAGCATATGTGTAGTTTACGTGTTTGATAAAATGCCTAGAAGAGATTAAGTGTTTAGGTTGTTTAATTGCTTAAAATGCCTAATTGTGATAATTGCTTTAAATGCTTATATGTCTAAGTGTTATGTGAACTAAGTGTTAACATGCCTAATTGTTTAAGCCTTGGGTGAAAAGAATGTTAGGAGAATGTTAGAGAATGTGTAGATGCTTATTTTTCTTAAACTTGAGATAAAATGCATGTGTTTGTATTTTGGATTTTTTTCATGTATTATGGAAATCCATATGTTAAGTTCTTTGAATACGTATTTAAGTTTATCATTTGCATCCACGAACATGAACATTCACGTATAAAACATATATACTAGCATTGGGGCCAAGTTGGGCCAAATCCCATGCATAAACACAAAATGCATTGGAAGATCCCATAAATGGGGACATTGTGAAAAATCCGGATGTGGGTTGTGAGGTGAGACAAGGTGGATATCCCTATAAGAATTATCCAAACTCCATTTCATATTCGGGTAGCTCCCGAAGAGATGGTATGCTACATCCCCAGTTGGGGGTGGTTCGCAGTCCGATAACGAGGGGAGTGACATTACATACTTGTGTGACCTCATAACATTCATTGCCGAAGAGGCTCATTGCATATCATATTACCAATGGCAGCCCCTATACGTGGAGTTTTAAATAGTGTTTTGCCGAGAAGGCTTAGTACATTTATTTGTCCAGGGACAATCAAAGTAAAAATGTTCTTTCAAAATTATTTCTTTGATATGAAAGTTATAGTGTATTTGTATTATATGTCTACGAGTCGTCGTTCTCACATAAACGACAAACATGTTGATAGGTTTTCCAAAGAAGGCGCGATAACACTCTTTCAAAGATCCTGTAAAGATTTGTATCTTGAAAATGTACATTAATTCCATTTTCAATTGTATATCGCTCATGTGACACAACACGTTTCATTCATCATGTTGCTAGAGCCAATGTTTAGCTCTTTGTAGGATTAAAGATGCCATTATGATGTTGTAATCGAGTACGTGTATGATCCTTGATTTACATATCTAGCCTAGTTTGTAATCATTGTCGAGATCGATGAATCTCGCTTGTGTTTATGCTTTATGTTTCAAGTCTTATGCTTTATGTTTAATGCCTTATGCTTCCCGTTTGGGATTGTTCATGTTTAGCTCGTTATGAGTGAGCTTGGGTATACCTTGTGTCACTCGTTTACTTATTCCTTGAGTTCGAGAATCGCCATGTCGATTAGTGTTTGTGTGGGGATACTTTTACTTCTTGTTGCTCTTGTTGTTTTGGTCCAATTGTGTTAAACTTATCGTGAAATTTGTTGTGCCTCTAATCCTAGCCGGATTTTGTTAAATTCTACATATTAAACTTCTTTTCGTCGACTTGTCGTCGATGTTGTTCTTGTTAGAAACTCCTTTTGAATATTGTATACAGTTCATGTGAAAATTTCTCAATCGAACCTTTTGTGCTTAATCCAACTTTTGTGGAATGAACTCTCTGTCCATAGTCACTCAATCAAACTTTTTGTGCTTAATCCAACTTTTGTAGAATGAACTCTCTGCCCATAGTTCGCCCATAGTTCGCTCAATCGAACTTTTCTTTGCTTAATCCAACTTATGTAGAATGAACTCTCTCCTCAGAGTTCGCTCAATCGAACTTTCTCTGCTTGATCTAACTCTCAGCAGAATACATAGATTAAGAACGTAGTCTCCTATGCGACATCAATGTTTTAATGAGCATTCCTTCTTATATTATAATACCTCGTTTCAAAGTACTTACTTCACAAAACTCCTCGTTATTTCCCTTGAACTTGTGCTTATTCGGATAGTCGTTTAATTAAAATTTTCAAAAGCTTTTGCCTTCGTTTGACTCGTTAACATGTAAGTCCATTTTGGATTTATGTGTTAGTAAGTCATCTTTGTAGGAATTCCCGTGAAATTCCAAAGTCGCTTCCGCATTTGTGATTGGACTTTAATTCTTTTCTCTCTATCATTTCTCTTTTCTTGCGCTTCTATTTTTGGGGCGTGACAGTCTGGCAAATCCCCAATGGGATAAAATTGTTGAAACCGATGCTTTATTATATTGGATATGGAAGAATTCTTAAATAGAAGAACCCTAATACCAATAAAGAAGAACTCTTAAGATTTACTTTTGGAGTTTGGAAAGGTTCATCAAAGAACTATTCTACTATTAAAAAAGAAATGTATTCTATTGTCAAATGTGTTACAAAATTTCAAGATGATATTTTGAACTAGACATTTCTTATACGCATAGACTGTAGTGATGCCAAACATACTTTTAAACAAGATAAAAAAAATCTTGTTTCTAAGCAAATTTTTGCCAGATGGTAGTCTGATTTATCTGCTTTTGATTTCCAAATTGAATATATTAAAGGAGATCAAAATTCTTTACCTGATTTTCTAACCAGGGAATTTTTGCAGGAAAAACAGGATGCAATCTCCTAATAAAGGAGGATTTCTTTTTCCTCAACGGCATCCCAACAAAGGGAAGGGCCAGCAGCAAAACCCAACAAAAGGGTTTCCAGCCCAACAAAGGGTCTGAACAGCCATCAAAGGCTAGTCCTTCAAAGCCAACTACTAAGGACATTCTAACTCAAGAAACAAACTGGACACCTAAGCAGTTTCTTGAGAATTTTCTTATCTGTGACCTTAAAGATGAAATGCTTCAATTAGGGGCATGGGTCTTAAACAAAGATATTTGGGTAACCATAACTTCATGACTCATGAAGCAAAACCCAGATATGGTTATGAAGCAATATTAATGGAAATTGGACATGTTAATATTGAACATTTTCATCAAAATCCAAAATGATAAAAAGAGTGCTATAACATATTCTAAATGTTATATCATTAAGGTTTTACATGCTGATGAGTAGTGTTAAATTCTGCTCAGGCAAAAACTCATAAAACTAGTGGGGTTACTTATAACTACTGGGATTATATTAAAATTGTGCTTTTTATTAACAAAGCCCTCTACAAAAGCACACTTGGTTTTTTGTAATAAATGATGAAATTGTTAAAAAGAGGGAAGATAAAAACATTTCTACATAGTTTTATTCTCCCTTGGGAAATACTAGATTTTTTCACCACCTGGTATGACTATCATCCTTTCCTAAAGGGAAGATGGGTTGCTGACCCACCCATAGGAAAAAATACTTTCTTCTTCTTTGCTGAATTCAGAATTGTTTGGATTTAGAAATGGGATATTCAGCATGGAACTGACAATTTGAAGCTAACAGTGCTTCAAAGAACTTTTTGGACTAAATGGAGGAATGGGTTTGATTCAAAGACTGTTCTTGAAAAAATCCAGACAACTACCAAGGAATATATTAAAATCTCTGATGAAGAAGAGAAGAGAAAAGATGACAATTTACTTCTTGTTTCTTCTCAAATGAACTTATTTAATTTACTGTTTAATTCTATAAGTAGTGAGTATCCTCATCTATCATGAGAAGAAGCAAAGGTTAAAAGTTTTGGAAACTTTGAAGGACCAATTCATGACCTTCCAAGGCTCTCAGTTTTCCCAAAGTAAAGAGGCCTCCTCTTCACAAGCAGCACATCCAAATACTTTTGGATGCATATCAGGAGAAGCCCAAGATCCATATGAAGAAGATGATATGGATACAAGTTCTGTTTCTAGTCAAACACCACTAATGGAGGACTTGTTTGACACCATTATTGCTACAGCTAGGGAGCTAAAAGACAAAGAGCACCGCACCCTGATCCTGCCAGCAATAAAGCCACCGACAAATTGGAATATGCTGAAATAAGCAATGACGTCATTCTCTAAATGACGCATGCAGTGACGTTCTATTACCCCGAGGTTTCATCCACCGTTTTGGAAAACCAGTGTTTTGCTACAGTGTGAAGATAAAGGCCAAAAGATTCGACTTCACCACCGACAGACACATGTTTTGTCTTTTATCTTTTACTATTCATCTATAGTGACCTGTCTAGAACTGTAGACTTTTATTTTTCTTATTTGAGATGACCCTCCAGTATGTGAAACAACATCTTCTTCTTCCTCTCTCTCTCTCTCTCTCTCTCTCTCTCTCTCTCTCTCTCTCTCTCTCTCTCTCTATATATATATATATATATCCTTACCCATTCTCTCTTGTATACTCCATCCCTCTCTGTAAAAGTGGTTCACAAGTAAGTAATAAACTTTTAATTTCTGTATTTTTTTTTTAATTTCTGTATTACACAGCACATGGTACATGTATTTAAAGCAAGGACATGGTTAGAGGTGTGGTTGGAGATGTGAGTGTATCAACATCATACTCCCTCCGTCCCAAATTGCTGGGCACTCTTTCTATTTTGGGTTGTCCTAAAATGCTTGTCCATTTTGAAAAGTTAACACACCAAATTTTTTTATCTTTCCTATTTTGCCATTTCTTTTTTCACAATTCCCACAAATCTTAATTTATAGGGAAACTAAATTAAGGGTAAAGTTGAAAACTAAGAATACTTAAACATGAAAACAATGTAATAAATGATGTTTCTTTAAAAAGTTGGATTCCCCAAAAGTGCCCAGCAATTTGGGAGGGAGGGAGTATTGGTTTCCATAAAATTCTAACAGAAAATGAAAATGACATTAAACTTGATCATATGTTATTTATTACTCAAAGCACCCTAAAAATAAAGCCAGTGTTGACCTCATTTTTCAAATCTTGGAAGAGTTTGAGAAGAGAAATTAGTTAACCACAAAGTATTTAAGTGCATTTAGGTTGGGAGTGTTTTCAATTTATTGCTCCCCAGCCCCAGTAACATGAAATACCAACAAAAGATAAAAAAAATTAAAAAAACCCTGGGTACATTTTCATTAATTGCATCAGAGGTTGTTCAATTACATAACTCAGAATAATTTTATGACACATTCTAGCAGTTTAGATGTATCTTGGGTTCTAGTAATTTTGGTGCTAACAAACCACTATGACCTCTCCGAAAAGGAAAAAAAAAAAAAGAAAGAAAAAAGAAAACTATGATGTATCATCCAAATTCCGCTATCAATTATGGAAAAGTCTACAATATAATCCTAGTGATTTAGTGTGTGTGTATATATATATATATATATATCATAGACACTCCCATTTATGAATTCTGCTGCAAAGTTGATATGCTCTTTGGATCGATTTTGTGCTTTCATTTCATAAGTTTTGAGTTATCATTATTTGATGGGGCCTTCTATTAAGATGTAACTGGAGCTAAAATATAACTTAGATGTCAAAGGAGTGTGACTTTGAAAATCAACTTACTTTTTAAAAATTCTATCCTTAAATTGCTATAATATTTTAACACCAAAGTATAATATTTTTGCACCAAGACCGATATGAAACATCCTAAACTACTAAAATCTATTGTAGAACTTTCCTTGTGTGATTGTCTCAAACTCAAATGAAATCCACCGGGCATGACGTAAGAGAGAGAGAGCCAGTGTACTACCCAAACAACCTCTATAATGCGATGTCAATTCATTGGTACGTTTAAATGCTCCTAAAAAAACGTTGTGCTGACGATGTGAAATTTTAAGGCTTTGTTTGGTTTGCAAATTCATTTATGAAAAAAAAAAAAAAAGACGAAAAACTAGTCCCTAGTGTTTTCATCCATATATAAATAATACTAAAAGTAAAAATTAAAAATAAATAAATAAACATACAAATTTATTGAAAACTACAAAAATATGGAGAAAAGTGACTCACAAATTTCAAAATCTTAGATGTATCTTCCACTGTATTTTCTCTCCGTCACTATTTTTTTTGGTAGCCAAACAAAGGAAAACATTTTCCTTAAATATTTTCCATTATTTTTCCTCGCTAAATCCATGAATCAAACAGAACTAACAGTTTCATCCATAAGACTACAACCAAGATTGGGAGAGCCTAGGCTACAACAGGACCAAAATATTCATAATATTTATCCATTCAAGTGATATTCCTGACAGAGCTATAACCACAATTCCAAAATAACAGCTGCAAACATTTAACAAGTGATGACAAGCAAAGAAGAATTAAGTCAGCAACTGAAGTTTAAAAAAAAAAAAAAAAAAAACACTTAGTAGAAAATGCATAATGATACCACAAAGACTAAAGACACCAAAGTGAAAACATTTTAACCAAACATTAAAAAACTACTCTCCAATTCATTCTGACAACTTTTAGACGCAAGACGGTGAAAATCCAGCATTTTAAATCCCTATTCGCCGCCCCCCACATTGGAATGTGACATTGCACGAATCATCGACTACAACAGTGTACTGGTGAACGGGCCTGGATAGGAAAGTCGGCAAGTGAACCAAAAGATCACAAACACACTCAGAATCAATGTCCTTTAACCATCGGCAACAATCCTGTTCTATAGCAGTTTCTTGGTGCCCGTGCCTGTGCCCATGCCCGTGTCCGTGCCCGTGCCTGTGTCTGTGCCTGTGCCTGTGCCTATTCCCATGATCGTGCCCATTGTCATTGTCATCATCACCATCATCATCATTGTCCTCGTCGTCGTCTGGTGGAGGAGGAGCTATAGGAGGGGAATTAGGTGGGGCAGGGGTGAACGGGAGCAATGAGCACACATGGTTCACAAGGGCAAACTGCGAAATGCAGAGTGGATGAGACGGTAATGGTGGTCCCAGTAATGGTGCCAATCCCTCGCACTCCATTTTGCCATTGAGTACCAAGAACACAAGAAGCAATGTGAAATAAAACACCTTAACTCTACCCATCCGCATTTTCTAACACACACCAAGAAAGGGTAAAGAGCACTGGTTGATGAGCATTCCCCGCTTCTCCTTATATATACGTACATATAAGCGGAGTCATAACCTTCTTGTTTCCTCATGTTAGGTGTTCTTGCGTGTTGATTAAAGAAAATTGAATTACCAAGAGAGTGAAGTTTGTGGGTAGTTGAAGTAATGGAGAAGTTTAGGTTTGAATGAGTTTCCGAGTGCCTCATTCATTTTGTGTGATGTTGTAAAGTATTAATTGCCTCTCAAATAGAAGTGTTATTGGCAGAAGAAATAGCAAGTAACACAAAAAATATTATAGTTATTACCAAATACGCATACCTTGTGAGTTTTCGCTAACTCTACCAAACATTCCATCTAAAAGATGTACATATATGTAAATACCGGGGTTCTTTCGATGTTTCAGGAATTTCACATTTTGAACGCTATATAATCTTCTTTATCACAAAGTTGCAAAACAAAAACCAAATTATGCAGAGTGGTATATAAACCATTTTTTTATATAACACTTCCACAATCAACAAACCACGTCATGACAGAGCATTTGCTCAATTATTTGCCTCAGAATATGGCTCACATTATGAGACCAGGTAAGAGACTGATCTACCAAAACTTCCATTTGAAAGGAACTTTTTCAAACATGGAATAGAAAGAAAAACTCTTATCCAACTGTTTCTCACCTACATCATCTTGCTATGCACAAATACTCCGGAGTTCAAGGTGAATGACTTCTATGCTTATATCTGGCCAGTTGGCCAACAATAGAAAACTTTCCTCCCTGGCTTGGGTTTGTTGCATTTCCAAAATCTTGCAAATTTACCCACTACATTCCCTAAAATCTTGTAAATTTTCACACTTAAGAAACTGTTTGGGTATCCCAAGAACTGGTTCAGTGGTTTAGAAAAGAATAAGTTCTAAATAGTTTGATGTTTGTGCAGCTGGTTTTTGGTTACATAGGGTTCCGCATCTGCCTTAAAAATAACCCTAGTTCTTTATCAAACCAACACAACACATGTTTTCATAAAACAAGAAAAAATCATTCTGGGGCTTCGGCACTGCTATCCCTTATTCAATAATTCTGGCTCTATTCTTCCTTTCACAGATGTTCATCATTTTCACTACATCTTAATTCTCTATTCCTTGCTGCCATCATTTCCATGTCCTTTTGAATTACTTCCTTTTGCAACCTCAACTGCTCTTGCCTTTCGCTCTGTCCCTCAGCCAACAACTCAACAAATTTGTCCTTTATTTGAAGCAATGGATCCCTATCAATCAATTCATCGTCCTTGTACGCTTCCCTCAGCACCGCGGTCTTAATCCCACCTTTCAACGACATATAAAATATCCCGGAATGCCGTGTGAACACACTTGAGAACGCATTCGAAAACCTATACTCCTCGCAGAACTTTCCCAAAATAGGCACTGGTATTCTCTTATACAACGACAGCGAAAGTAACTCGTGGAAAACCCCAACTGTCCTCTTCTCCATCTCAGGAGATGCTTGATCCAGATCCGATGCATCGTCATAAGGTGATATGTATGGTAGTTCCATCCAATCCCTGATCCATTCCCTCATTTCCTTCCTAAGAAAAAAACCTCGGGGAAGCTTAACATTGAAAGACGGCCTAATCTTTATCCCCACCAATCTTGATTCCTCCTCTGCTCGTTGCTCTATTACCGATTTTGCGAATTCTGGTTTCGACGAAACCAATTCTAAAAACGATTTCCCCTCTCCCGGACAACCAACTAGCCTAAAATATTCCGGGTATTTCGGCACCAAATTCACCAACAAATCATTTGGGAAACCAAACTCCCTCTTCACATGAACCAATTTATCTGCACTAACCACCTTGTTCTTCGACATTAATAACAATTTACACAACTTCGCGACAACCAATGGCTCATTTTCAAGATTAATTTTTTCTTCTTCTTCTAAAAATCGCTGAAGCCGGTTGCTAACACGAACAAAAGGGACCGGCTCAGATTTGGGTCTGATCCGATCAAGGTAAGTATCGAATAATCCGGGGTTTCGGGCAAGAAAGGTGTTGATTTTTATCGGGAGACGCAATCTCTCTCGACGTTTCTCTAGGTATCGAAGAGGGATAACTTGACCTGGTTCGTTTAACACCTCTTTGACGACTCGTGCACAGAGTCTCCATTGTTTATCGTTTTCAATGGATTGGTCTAGTTTGTGATCTTTGCGCCAAATTACCTTAAGGCTAGAGATTGAAGCTGTGAACTGAATACAAACCCTAACCCTAGAAATCGAATTCGAGCGTTTGAGATTGTTCAAGTGGGAAGATATGGTGTAGGAGTTGAAGACCATACCTGAAATCGGAAAGCTTCCGACGTCAATGACAGCGTCAATTGAGGGGTTGCAAGTTGAAGATTGCCGATGATTTGATGAATTTGCTGATTGTTGGGAGGATTAGGGATTTGGGGGTTTATGGTTCTATTTTTTTTTTTTGTTTTTTGTTTTTTTGGTGGAAGGATTAACAATCAAACTCCCACTTTCTCCCTTTATTAGTGGTATAGTGTAGGCCTGTTAACGGACCGGATCTAGGCTCGGATCTGGTCCGGATCCGGCTCAGTTAGACGAATCTGAGCTTTTTTAAATATCCGAATCCGGATCCGGATCCGAATCCGAATCCGATTAGAGTTGTATGAAAACGGACCGGATATAGATTTAATAGATCCGATCCGCCTAAGACCCGATCCGAATTTGTATATGTTATATATATATAAAATATAATATATATTAGAGAAATCTCTACCATTGATTTTTTTAATCCAAGGGTGGGCTAAAATAATGTTGTAATTTGTTATGTTTTGGTAGATTTGTAAGATTCAACTTAAAATTGGATTGTATTGGCATTTCAAATGAGTAATATTACTTTTTTACAAGCAATATTTCTATTCGGATCGGATCGGATATTCGGACCGGATATCCGGATCTTCACAAATCCGGATATGGGATAAACCTCACAGATCCGTCGGATATACGGATCGGATTCGGACTAAAATATTTTTGTCGGATCCGGATCCGGATCTGGCCGATCCGGTCCATATCCGATCCGTTTACAGGCCTAGTATAGTGGGTTCACTGTGAGTTTTATAGTGTCACTTGAAAAGAGAGAGAGTATTAGTGTGAATTTTAGTAAAGTTAGTTAGTGCTCCAAATATTATCTTTTCCAGTCAGGTTTTAAAGAAGGCGCCCTCTTTTTATTAAAGAGAGCACCTCTGTTTTGGCCGTCGGATCGTGTTTTCATTAATGGCAGTTTTGTCATTTCACAGTTTTTAAACACAATCCGACGGGCGACGGCCAAAACAGAGGCCCTTTCTTTAATAAAGAGAGGTGGCCCTATTTACAGAATCTTTGTTATCTTATATATATATACATATATATATATATACATATATATATATATATATATATATATATTTCCTTTTGATGACATGACAAGGGTGAAATTAAAACTTCGAACCAATGTTTTTAAGGATATTTAAATGTCAAGTTTTTTGTCACTTTAATAATGTTAGCGGTACAAACACTGGCAAACATACTCTATCACTTTTTTGGGTGGCACTGTGGGGTCCACTGAAATTATACGGATCCCACAGTGCCATCCAAGAGAGAGATAGAGTGTGTTTATAAGTGTTTGTGCTCCAAATATTACCCTTGCCACTTAACTTGACTTATTTATTAAATGAACTTGAAATTCAAGTTTGATTTTGATTTGTTTATTAATCGAATCGAGCTCATATATATTTGAGGATGGCTTATTTTCTAAATGTGGCTGAAATTCAAGTTTGATATTGACTCGTATAAAAGATATTATGTTCAATAACCTTTTATCCATACTTGATTTTAACTCGTATAAATGAGTCGAGCTCATATATCATTTACAACTGCATACTTTTATAATAAATGTGTATATATATACACAAGCACGATATCCAGCTATTCACGAACTTTTTCCCAAGCCTACAAACAAGTCTTATTCAAACGTGTCTACGAGGTATATCAAGCCGAGTTCATGTACGTTTGAACTAGACTCGTTTATTAAATAAGACAAGAATATAGGTTTGAGCTTAGATTGTTTATTAAACTAGCCGAATCGAGCAATCGAGCATGTTAGCGAATGCTTGTTGGGAAGGCTCGGCTTGTATGCACGCATACTTGTGCATTACGAGGTGCCAATTTGACATGCTAATGTGGTACCCTCTAAGACTCTAACCAATGAGACCAAGTTATTAGAATGAGACCCACATCTCGAGATCAAAACAAATAATGATACCTCCTTATATAAGGGCATGAATCTCTCCCAAATAATTCTCTCTTATTGGCTAGAAGATACCACATGATAACCTGAAGGTACCTAAAAATTTATCCTCTGCACTCATTTATGTTTTTATTTTTAAAATCTAGTTCTACTAAAAGTTAGTATCTTATTAACTTAAAAGCATTTTAGATATATTGAACAAATACTTAAAAAAAAAAATAGAAGATACTTATATAATGAGTAATGCTCCAAACACAATACATAGCACAACGCAAAGCACAACGGGGCTTTAAATGCCTGTCCTATGTGCTGTGTAAGTGGTACATAGAAAAGTATGAAAAATTCAAACAGCACAGGGTACAAGGCATTTAAAACTCTGTTGTACTTTGTGTTGTGCAATGTGTTGTGTCTATAGCATTACTCTTTATATAATATACTTGATTACGAAGATCTCGCTCATTTAAATAACTTTATAAAATTGGTTATGAACGTATCCAACATTACTAACTTTTCTCTTCTTCTTCTTCTTCTTCTTCTTCTTCTTCTTCTTCTTCTTCTTTTTTTAATTATCATTTGGTATAGTGGTCTCTTGTGAGGACATAATGACCTGGGAGAAGGAGAGAGGGCAGGGTTCGAACCCTGGTAATGAGTGTGGCATGACGCTTTTTTTACCAACTAGGCTAAACTGTTGCTCTTCTATTGTTCGTTATTGTACACGTTTTTATTCGAAGCAAAAATGATAAAAGTGCAATTTGGAAGGGATAAATATATGTAAGGAAAAGGTATAGAAGATTATTTCTCTCATCCTTTAATTTTGGGAATCTAATATACACACACACACACATATATATATATATATATATGAAAATGAAAGAATTTGCTTTTGCCATGTGGCGGATTGTGTGAAAAGAAGGCATTTTATTTTTTTAATAATATTTTCATATATTTTGTACGGGAATTGCTAAGTATACCCGTGTATTTGCTATTTACACCCAAATTCCTTTATTCTAATCATTTTTCTTCTAAAAATTATCACTTTTGTAAAGGTGAACGGTGTACATATCAATTCCCATTTTGTACGTATATTACATATATACATATATATACTCTACACACATATAGATAGATGGCATTAAATGAAAACAAAATTAACTATGAAAAAAAAAAAAAGAACTATGGAAGTAATACAGTCCAAAAATAATTGAAACATTTTATCACTCCCGAATTAGCTCCCTCATTTAAGAATTCTATTCCCTGCAATTGCTCCAGATTTGTTGGTAACTTAAGTAAAAATTGAATTTTCCCCTACAATTGTTTTGGCCAAACTCATCAATTAATATTTCTCTATTCTCTGGTAAGTTGCTCCCGGCTATATTCCCAATTTCCCATCAATCTACATGCGCCATACCGCTATCGCTCTTCTCTTCAACAAAGTTTGCAGTAAGTGTTGTTCATTTTCTTTTTTCTTTTCTCGATCAAATTAACTGTTTTTCTTGAATTTTTATGTTCTGTAACTTCTGTTGCTTTGTCCCACAGTTCTCATGATTTGGGTGTATATTGATTTTTAAATATTCTTAGTTTTCAGTATTCCAAATTTACAATTTTTATTTTCAATATTTAGTTTTATACCAATCTGCTATTTAGAATGATGATGTTTGTGATGTTGTAGAATTCAATGGAGTCACTGTTTTTACCATCAAAATGTAAAATGCCCATGAAGTTGCAACCCATTTTGAGTACAGAACTTAATGCATGTGGTCAATGTGGTGTATTCCCTGATCATTGATCTTAGACCATAGTTATGTGTTTGTTTGCTTCTTCTCTCCACCTAATTCTTACAAATCAAACATAATTTTTTTGCTATAGTCAGTATAAATTTTTCTAATGTTTTTTATTTTTATTTTTATTTTTTATTTTATGCATTTAGGTAGCGCTGGAGTGCAAAGAACAAATGCACAAAGTGATGGACCGGAGTTCTTGCATATAAACAAAGAAGTGACGAAATTAATTAAGTAGCGGTAGGGGTGTTGTGTCGATTTTATTCATTTGTTTATTTTATCAATTCAAGATTCTATATGATGGGTACTAAAACTTTCTTCATCAATTGTCCTTCTATCACTATGCTCGATTTAAAAAAACAAAACTATTGAGTTCACAATAGCTGGATCAAAGTCTTATTTTGATAGCAAATACATATCGTATGATATTATTCTTATTTTGATAGTTTTTGTATTAGTTGCTCTTTCCGTGGGCATTGTTTTATCAATTGGTGTAATTTTTAATTATTTGTTATGAACACTGTTGGCTTGGACATGTTCGATATATGGATGTTAGCCTCTTATATATGTTAGTGTTTGAAAAAACTCATTTGTTGTAAAAATTTATCATTTATTGTATATAAAAAAAAATGGAACCGTGAATTACAGTTTTTGATTAATTAATTAAATCTCCAACTTAACTCTATTAAGAACTTTCTGCATACGCTTTAACGTATTAGGATGATGGTTTGCAATAGCATAAGGGTCAGACAGAACAGCGGAATAACTTTCTTCTAATTCTTTTAGAGTTCTGATTTGTAGACGATAACAGAGTCTATCATGCATTAACAGGCAAGAACTCTCAACTTTCTGTTTAATTTTTCAATTTCAACATTTAATCTTGAAATTCTGATATGTAACATGAGTCTATTATCAGGATTTAAAAATTCATTATATGTATCATGAATTCTCTGATAATTATCTCTAATATGCATGTTCTTTAAGACGAATGAGGGATAGAATAAGAAAGCGATAAGACATAAAATTAATTCATATAACAAACTTACATAGATACAATGGAAGCTTCAGCTATAGGAGCCTTTTGCTTTCTTCACACTCAAAGCACACTTAAAGCACACTCAATCCTCACACTTATATTACAAGGGAGAGATATATTACAAGAGAAGGAGCACACTAAAGAAGAAAGAAGAAGACTAAAAACTCGATACCTTAACAAAAACAAGACTGGACTATATATAGGGGAGAAGCTAAAATCTTTAGAGATAAGATTCCTTCTTATCCATACACGCGTCAGGCATCTTGAAAAGTCAAAAGGAGCTTTATAAAACTGTCTGGCACTAGATCCACTTTATGTCAAATGGGGAGATAAGATTCGCCTTTTTAGAAAGAGAACAATAAATTTTGTCTGGGAATCTTCTTTTCCATCCTCTGCTTTTGCCGTGGAACACTCAGAGCCATATCTTTATTAAAAGAGAGAATCTTCTTTTTTAAAAGATAAGAATACTTTACAAAAGTATTTTGTCCATTATGAATGCTTTAGTGATTGAATTGGGTTTCAAACCCATAATCATTATTATTATGACCATATTCACATTCATAAGGGTCTCCTTGACCATCTTGCATTGATGAATCGAATAAAGGGACAGTCTCATTATCACTGTCTGAGTCAAGATTTAATCTTTTACATAATTCGTCCTTAACTCTTTCTTTAACTTCTAAAGAACTAATCTCAGGAAATCTGAATTTTAAATCCATTTTAATTTGAGATTTAATCTCTGAAAGGTCAGGGGATGAACATGAACTATCCTTTTTTGAAGGAGAAGGAAGATCAATATTAAGAACTTTTTCCATCCTGACAACGGTGAGATCTGGATTGTTATATTTAGCCCACCACCAGACTTGGTATTTTCTGCATAGTGTCCAAACATGGGAAGGAGAATTTTGTAAAGCGAATTCCCATTTTAAGATCCAAGGAATGGAGAATTCAAGAAAGAAATAAAAAAGAGGATTGTCACTTCTGCCAGGAAGATTTTTCTTTTTGTATAACTGAAAGCAACAATTTACCTCATGAGGAAGGATCTCAAGTTCTGGACCATGTTTAAAAATCCAAGAGAAGAACCAAGGAGGAATATCAAAATTAAAATTCCTATTGAATTGAAAGTACCATGTGTGTTTAAACAATGGGTTTTGGATAAGTAAAGCTTTATCCCAAGCCTTCTGGTAATCATAAAAATTATAAGTTTTACAATCACCAGGGGAAGTATTTAAAAGCCTCATTTCTTTTGTTAAATCGGTTCCCAATCATACGAGGAAAGGATTCTAGAAATAAACATTTGAGAAAATGCTGGCTGTTTACCACCAGTATTCTTGTGTTCTACTTTAACAGAACTTGTTTCAATGAGAATATTTTCGTAGAATTTCCTGGAATTCCCATTAGCTGTTTTAGGATAAAACCACTCATTGGGAATATCAAAATAATGAGCAGCTATATCTTTTGGCAGTTTAACTGCTTCTTCATTGTTGTTTAAAACAAGAATAGGCCAAAGTTTAACTTTGTCAACCGGATCTGAGAAGGCTATAAGCCTTTCTGGAGGAGAATTATCATGAACTTTACCTTTCCCTTTATTTATGGAATTATAAAAGTTGGGGTGTCTTCTATCGGTGACCTTCAGGGGTATAACCTCTGAAGTTAGGCCTCATGGTTTTTCTGCAGGAATTCACGGGCAAGGAAGTCAGGGAGACAATTTGCACTTCCTTTTATGTAATCAATTTTAAAATCAAAGGCTGAAAGAATTCCTTGCCATCTAGCAAAAATTTGTTTTGAGGCTATGTTTTTAACATCTTTAGTAAGGACATCTTTGGCTGCACGACAATCTACTCTTATTAAAAACTCTTGATTGAGTAGATCTCCTTCAAATTTTGTTATACATAAAACAATTGCCAATATTTCCTTTTTTATAGTAGAATAATTTTCTGAGCTGGTTTCCAAGATCCTGAAGTGAAACGAACCAACTGTTCAGAGTTGTTAACTCTTTGTTTTAGGATTCCACCGTATCCTAAATCTGAAGCTTCAGTTTCCACGATTTTAAAAGCATTAGGAATTGGAAGGCATAAACATGGTAAAACTTTAACTTTAGCCTTACTCCTTTTAACTGCTTCAGTATGGACTTTAGTCCATGGTGGATGGATCTTTTTCAGTCTGTCATACAAGACTGCTGAATCTTTATAAAGATTTTTATAATATTCAAAAATGCAATTTAAACTTCCAAGAAATCTTTGAAGTTGAGTTTTGTCTTTGATTTCATCTAGAAATTTCTCTGCAAAGACAATAGCTCTGTCAATAGGAATAATGGTTCCTTTATTTATGTTGTGGCCAAGAAATCTAACATTAGTTTGAATAACTTTATTTTCTTAGCTGAAACCACCAATCCATTCTTTTGGATTATTTTATAAAAAATATCCAAATGTTTCCAATGTTTTTCTATAGATGAAGAGTATATTAATACATCATCTATATACACAATACAAAAATCAGAGTAAGGATTAAAAATATCATTCATAATATTTTGATACTCTGAAGGGGCATTCTTAAGACCGAATGACATAACATTCCACTCATAATGTCCAAATGGAACATTAAAAGCGATTTTATACCTATCGTTCTTTGCCACCTGAATTTGCCAATATCCTGATTTCATATCAAATTTTGAGAATATTGATGCTTGGCAAAGTCGATTAAGTAAAATTTTTTTATTCGTTATTGGATACTGAATCCATTTAAGAGCAGTGCTAAGAGGCTTGTAATTAATTACAAGTCTAGGAGCACCTCTTTCAATTTCTGCATTTTTGTTAACATAAAAGGCAGAACAACTCCAAGGAGATTTACTTTTTCTAATAAGGTTTCATTTAATAAACCTTGTATTTCTTTTTTACAAAATTCCATTAACTCTTTACTCATTTGAATAGGACGAGCTTTTGTTGAAATCTATTTCTCAACAAAGTCCTTTTCATATGGTAGAGACACAATATGTTTTTTCCTATCCCAGAAATCATTAGGATGTTCAGAACAAATATTGTCCTCTAAAGTTTTTTGGAATTTTTCAATTTTTAGTTTTAAACTTGGTTGGGAAAGTTGTTCACTAATTCTTTTATGAACTAGCTCTTCCTTGATTAAACAAATTTGTTTTTCTTTAAAAATAATTTTCTCTTTAAGAGAATGAATTTCTGTCTCCATAGGTTGGTGAATGAATTTAAACAAAACTTCTTCATCCATGAGTCTTGTTAATAAACCTTCTTTTGTAATAGTAAAAGGTTTTATAAATGACAAGAAATGAGTTCCCAGTATAACTGGTTGATTTAAGGATTTAACCAAAATGAAAGTATTTGGAATACAAATTCCTTTATTACAAACATAAGCTTTCGGAATTTTATATTTGATATCCAATTTACTTCCATTAGCAGCACTCAGATTCTGGGTGGTTCTTTCAAAATACTTAAAAGGAACAAGTCCTTCTTTTATGCAATTCATATCTGCTCCGGAATCTAATAAAGCAATGGTATCTAATATAAAATCTTCTCCTATAACAATAGAGATTTGAGTATACCATTTTTGATGAATTACTTTTTTCCACAGAAAATATTTCTGTTCTTCCACAAATTCTTCTGGATAATCATCTTCTTCATTAATTAGCCTTTTCCCTTTATCAGTAACTTGGAAGGTTTCTTCAGGAATGAAATTTTCTTGTTCAAGAGCACCAACTCTAGATTTTAAATCTCTAATAGAGGATTTTAACTCATTTATCTCTTCTTGCAAATCTTTAATTGAAGGGGTATTGCATTTAGATTTATTAGTTTTAACACTAACCCGGTTAATAACATCTTTGAAGTTATAAACTTCATTCTCTTGTTGATAAGAACTTTTATTATCCTTTGGAGAGTTATTTCCTTCTAAGAATTTCATATATAGCATGATAACTTTTTTCTTTTCTTCAGGATCAGTTATCTTATCAATGATTTGTAAAACTATCCCTTCTTGAGCAGATATTGTATTTATGCTCAATCCATTAGTTTGCAAAATACTTTCATAGAAATCAATCTTTTCTTTACAATGATCAGAACACCCTACTTCTTCTTCTTGTTCTCATTGTTCTTCTATAACCTCATTTATTCCTTCTTCATTTTCTAAATTTCCATAAATTTCTTCTAAAGCTTTTTCTTCTTCTTCACTTAAAAGCATAATGGATATTAATTGATTTTTAAAATCATCATCGATTTCTAAAGCATTAATCTTCTGTTTTACCCTGCATTGACTTCTGTAGTGACCTGGTTTAGCACATTTAAAACAAATAGGGACTTTTCCTTTTGCCTTGGGTTTCCCTTTGGCTTGGGGTTTCCCTTTAGGTTTGGAATTTCTAGTATTACCAGTCTTGGGTTTTGAAGACTTTCTAAAAAATTTCCTGGGTTTCCTATCAGGTGTACCCATATCATAACCCAATTGGTTACAAAAGTCTCTATTAGCCTTAAGGTATATTAAGGCATATTTAATTATGTTTTGATGATGTCAAATATCCTATGATAATTACATGATTCATATTGTTTCATTCCTTGTTATTATCATAGTCGTTTTTATGCTCATATATAATCTCATGTATTAATTGTGTATCATGTTTTAACATCTTTGTGTGCATGAGATTTAATTGATGTAGATCAAGATTACAAAGAGCTCAACAAGGATCAAGCTTGAAGACTTGAAGATATTTCATCCTTGGTTGAAGTCTAGGACCATCATTGTAAGGCATCTTGATCTCACACTCATAGGGGCTCAAACAAACTCTAAAAGTTAAAGTTTTGGAAATAAATTTTAAGTGAATCATCTTTAAAGAAATGCCCCAACCAATTGGAAAATAATTAATTGTTGAATCTTTAAAGAAAGGTATTTGAATCTAGTTTCCAAAACATCAAACGGATTGAAAATCCGATTTTTGTAGAGGGAGTTATGGCCATTTTAGTAGAGATGTGTCAGGCTGTCAAACAGGGAGGGGCAGTCGACTGAGGGCCCGATGCAGTCGACCGAAGTGAGCAGAATGCAAACAGAACCCTCTGTAAACACATCTCAGTCGACTGCTTCAAGGACCAGTCGACTGCTTCATGTTCCAGTCGACTGAAGCGACCTGAAAAGGCATAACGGCTAGTTTTTAAAGGGGCTTTTAATTACCAAATGTGCCACCAACGGCTATAATCTTCCAAGGCCTATAAATACATGTTTTCCCAAGCTATTTGGGGTCGAGATTTTGATTGGAAAACATAGTATTGAATCACACAACTTGTTGATTTTTAATCATTCACATTTGAGCCCTAGTTGTGTGAGTTTATCAATTTGCTCTAGTTCTTGATTTGTATTTCTTTGAGAGTAAATTGTAGTGAGCTTTAATTGTATTATCCACTCTACATAGAGAGTTATCATTTGTATTCAATTCAATTTGTAAAGGGTGAGGGTTAGTAACCCTTGATTGCAAAGAAAAGGTTTCTTCTTTGGGAGAGATTGAAGGCTCTTGTAACGGTTTGGTGCACACCCGTAAGTGCTCCGGGAAACGGTTTGGTCTACACCCGTGAAGTAGATCGGAGTAAAGGAATCCTCAAGAGGTGTTCTTGAGGGGTGGACGTAGGCCGCGGGGTGCGATTGCCGAACCACTTGAAAAATCAGTTTGCAAGTATCTCTTCCCTTATCTCTTTAGTTAATTGTTTGTGTTTGTGTTTAATTTGCAATTAAGTTTTTGAAAAGGTTAAAATTCCGCTAAAACCTTATTCACCCCCCCTCTAAGGTTTCCACATTTGGGCCAACAATTGGTATCAGAGCTTCGGCTCTTCTTTTTTCAAAAGTCTTTGAAAAATTTTGAGTTAAGATCCATGGAAACTACATATTTTGGGGTAAATTCTAAACCAACCTCAATTATTCAATCTCATGATTATGATGAACTTCAAAGTGCATTTGAAGAATTACACGAGGAGTTGGAAAATTTGGGAATCAAATATATAACTCTTAAAAGGAATTTTTCCAAACTTTCAAATGAGTTAAATATTTTGAAATCCCAAAATGAATCTTTGAAGATTGAAAATGAAAAACTTGTATTAAGAGCACAATCTTCAAATAAGATTGAAAAAGAAAATTTGGAGTTGAAAAAGCAATTGGATGATTTAAAATCTCAAAATGAAATTTTGAGAAAAGAAAAGCTTGTTTCAACCAATCAACCTTCAAGTGAATTTATTGAAAAGGAAAAGGTTGAATTGAGAAATGAGGTGGATGATTTGACAAACCTTTGGCCAAGTTTACCCAAGGTGAACACAATTTGAATATGCTTTTGGGAAAATAAAAATGTGTTTTTGATAAGGCCGGTTTGGGATTTAATCCCACATTCAAGGAAAAGAAGTACAAAAACTTCTTTGTAAAGTCCACATCCTCTACTTCAAATTCTCAAAATGCTCACAAAAATTTCTTTGCTAAAGCATCAATCTCAAATGAGACCCTTCCCCATGTAACATGTCATTATTGTATGAAAAAGGGGCATGTTAATTTTAAATGTTCATTTCGAAATAAAATTAACATGGTTTGGGTTGTGAAGGGATCCTCTCCTACCTCCTTGGAAAATGTTGCATCCAAGAGGCGCTTGGACAATGGTTAAATCTCTTACCTTAAGCCTAGTAGGAGTAGGATAGATTAATTTGTTTAGATATGAATACTTGATTTTTTATGCATAAATCTTGTTTCATCCACTTGTGATTTGGATATGTCTTTACTTAAATCATCATGCTCTTGATATTGCTTATTTAAAAAAAAAAAAGATGATGTGCTTTTGTTTGATTAGACAAAGTTTTAATAATGGTTAGACCAAATGATGTTTTATGAATCATTCAAATTTTTGCTGCTGAACTGTCATTTTTATGGACTGCTGAACAAAGCAGTCGACTGGTATCCCGTAACAGTCGACTGGTTCTTTCCCTTCTCTTTTGATTCTTTGTTTCTGCCTATATCAGTCGACTGAGGCGTCGACTATTTCTGTACCCACAACCTTCTTCCTTAGTCAGTCGACTGAGGAGTCGACTGGTTTTGCATCCATTATCCCTGCCTTCTTCCGTCGACTGAGGCGTCGACTGATGCCTTTTTGTTTTCGTTGACGAAGGCTTATTTAAATTTCATTTCAAATTTTTTTGGTATCCTTTATCATTACACATACTTAGGGGGAGCACTTTCATGTTTCATTAGCTCACATGTGGTTATATTTGTTTATTTTTTTTGGTATCATTTTGGCCTTTTGATTTGTATGCCTATTGTGAGGGGGAGCTTTGTGTTTTATCCCCAAATCTTTTTGATAATGTCAAAGGGGGAGAAATATGAGAAGTATTGGGGAGAAGTATTTGGGTAGTTATAATTTATGTTCCTTAACATATGATATCCATTATGAATGATAATATGAAAATGACCAAATGTGCTTATATTGGCATATCCTTCATTGATTGTTTGCCATCATCAAAAAGGGGGAGATTGTTAGCCTTAAGGTATGTTAAGGCATATTTAATTATGTTTTGATGATGTCAAATATGCTATGATAATTACATGATTCATATTGTTTCATTCCTTGTTATTATCATAGTCGTTTTTATGCTCATATATAACCTCATGTATTAATTGTGTATCATGTTTTAACATCTTTGTGTGCATGAGATTTAATTGATGTAGATCAAGATTACAAAGAGCTCAACAAGGATCAAGCTTGAAGACTTGAAGATATATCATCCTTGGTTGAAGTCTAGGACCATCATTGTAAGGCATCTTGATCTCACACTCATAGGGGCTCAAACAAACTCTAAAAGTTAAAGTTTTGGAAATAAATTTTAAGTGAATCATCTTTAAAGAAATGCCCCAACCAATTGGAAAATAATTAATTGTTGAATCTTTAAAGAAAGGTATTTGAATCTAGTTTCCAAAACATCAAACGGATCAAAAATCCGATTTTTGTAGAGGGAGTTATGGCCATTTTAGTAGAGATGTGTCAGGCTGTCAAACAGGGAGGGGCAGTCGACTGAGGGCCCGATGCAGTCGACCGAAGTGAGCAGAATGCAAACAGAACCCTCTGTAAACACATCTCAGTCGACTGCTTCAAGGACCAGTCGACTGCGTCATGTTCCAGTCGACTGAAGTGACCTGAAAAGGCATAACGGCTAGTTTTTAAAGGGGCTTTTAATTACCAAATGTGCCACCAACGGCTATAATCTTCCAAGGCCTATAAATACATGTTTTCCCAAGCTATTTGGGGTTGAGATTTTGATTGGAAAACATAGTATTGAATCACACAACTTGTTGATTTTTAATCATTCACATTTGAGCCCTAGTTGTGTGAGTTTATCAATTTGCTCTAGTTCTTGATTTGTATTTCTTTAAGAGTAAATTGTAGTGAGCTTTAATTGTATTATCCACTCTACATAGAGAGTTATCATTTGTATTCAATTCAATTTGTAAAGGGTGAGGGTTAGAAACCCTTGATTGCAAAGAAGATGTTTCTTCTTTGGGAGAGATTGAAGGCTCTTGTAACGGTTTGGTGCACACCCGTAAGTGCTCCGGGAAACGGTTTGGTCTACACCCGTGAAGTAGATCGGAGTAAAGGAATCCTCAAGAGGTGTTATTGAGGGGTGGACGTAGGCCGTGGGGTGCGAATGCCGAACCACTTGAAAAATCAGTTTGCAAGTATCTCTTTCCTTATCTCTTTAGTTAATTGTTTGTGTTTGTGTTTAATTTGCAATTAAGTTTTTGAAAATGTTAAAATTCCGCTAAAACCTTATTCACCCCCCCTCTAAGGTTTCCACATTCGGGCCAACAGTCTCCCAATTCTTTATCTCTAGAATTTCTCTCTTTCTTCATTTGTTTTCTTAACTTTATATCATTACAGAGAGCTAATCCTTCATAATTGATTTCACTAATTATTTCTCCGTAAGTATAAGCATCATAAAGAATTGTATTATTATTTTTATTCCTTATTCTAATTCTTATTTTTTTTTAGCAAAAAGAGCAGGCAGTCCTGCAATAAATCTTTCCAGAAATCTTGATTAGCATCACATCTATGTACATTAATCTGGATAAGAAAACATCTTTATACCATTTGAAATGGGCTAAAGTAGGACATTTGAGATTGATTAATAAATCTCTTCCTCTTTCAAGAACTTGAGAAATATCTCCAAGGAAATGAAAGGTTACAGCAATTAAAAGAGAGACTACAACATCTGGGATGGGTTCCCCATTCCTTCCTAGAATAGGGTTTCCATCTTCTTATAGACACCCCATTTTGTCGGCTATCAGATTTAGGATACCCATAGCTTGGTGGTTCACAATGATCGAAAAAGACTCAAAACGACTCCTGGAAGTTGGTTTTATTTCTCAAGATGCTCAGAATGACCAAAATGCCCTGAAAGCCCGAAAACTCCCAGATTTGGACCAAAAAGTTCTGAAAACATGCTATATCGTAAGAAAAGTAAGAAAATGACTTTTTAAGTCAAATCAGATGAAATCATCAGCTCCCAGAGACCCCCGGAAGTCCCGGAAGTTCCTAGAAAGTCTCTGTTGACTGGTTTGACCAAGGTTTGACCCAGTTTGACCAAGATTTGACCAAGTTTGATCGATATTGTCCAAATTTGATGGAATCATTCTAGATCATGTGGAAAGTATTGAAATGAGTTTTAAAAGAAAATCGAATGAAAACGTCAGCTCCTAGAGGTTTCCAGAACTTCCCGGGAATCCCAGGTTTGACCAGTTTGACCAAAATTTGACTTTGAAATCGGAGCACCATAACAATTTTCAAACATTTTTCATGGATACTAGAGGTCAATAGCTTTCCAACGGTATATCACACACAATTTTCGGATTTAAAATGAGTTTATTATGAATTTTCGAAGGCAAAAAAGGCGATCAAATCGGCTTTTATCGCAAATACCGCAAAACTTTTCAAAGTGACCTATCTTCGAACTATTTTTTTTTTATGTAAAATAGACTCCATTACCTTTCCAACGGTATATCACAACCTGAATTTGGAGTTCGTATGCATTTTCTGTGAATTTCGGACGAAATAGGGTATTTTCGCGAATACCGGAACCTCTGGGGGCCTAAACATCATTATCTGGACGAAGGAGGAGCAGTGCCGCCGCGGCACTGGCCCACTGCTGCCGCGGCATAGGTTCAGTGCCTCCGCGGCACTCTCCCCCAGAACAGTCCATTTTTGTAATTTTGATTGGGGGTCCAATTTGATTAATTAGAAATCAAAACGACGTAGTTTTGGTTCCCAGCTTATTTTGGACTATTGGGAGACCTTTTTATACTTCTTAAAACCCCATTTACCACCTCTCATTTGCATATAAAAGAAGCAATTTACTTCCATTTAGGAGAGACATGGAAGCTTAGAGAGAGCTTAGGAAGAAACTCTAGAGAAATATAGAGAGAGAAAGAGAAGAAGTAGTCTTCTTCTTCTATTTCCTCCATCAAAGTGAGTTTTCTTTTACTTGAGTTTGCTATCAAAACTTCAATCATCCAAACATTTCTTTCACCACCATTCTTGAGTATTCATGAGATAGGAAGCTACTTCCATGTCCAAATGTCACCATATATGAGTGAAACACCAAGCTACAAGTCCAATATCTCAATGATTATCAACTATTGATTGCTATTTGAATGCTTGTTTACTTTGATGTTCATCTCTCTCTTAACCTCATTTCTTTTTGACTTTTCTTTGATTATTTAGTTGTTCATCATCATCTAGATGGCATGTTGTTTGAGGAGAGTGAATCCTTATGGATAGTAGCTCTTGACCTTAAAGACATGTTTGATGGATGATGATTCTACCTTCAATACATTCATATGTATTCTTGAAGTCATATTCTCAAATAAAACTATGTTTGTGAAAGTAATATTGGGAGTTCTTTGATGATTCAAAGGTTGGATGAGATTTTAAGTGGTCACATAGTCATCTCAAGTGTTTAAGTTCATGCTTTGAAAATCTATTTCAAAACCCCTAATCAAGAACTCAAACTCTATTCCAAAACCCAAATCCATTTTCTTCAAGAATGATCCAAAATAGTGAGCTGTTCAGATTCAAAGATTTGTTTTGAATTAAATACTTAAGTTATGATGATGAAACCACTTGTAAATTCTTCCTAATACATCATAGTTTGTCTCCAATTTTTCCCATCAATTATAGAGATGTGAAAGTATTATTTTCGGATTTAAGAAGTTCATATTCATAATCTGCCTCTGTTCTCACAGAATGTTTACCTGACTTCTTGCACTTATTCTGGATGTTTTCGTCACTGTACATATATCTTTTCTATTTTTTTTTTATGAAACTTGGGTGTCTTAGGAAACTTTTGGTATATAATGGGTCATCATAAACCATTTCTTTGATTTATGAAAAATCATACAAAATCAGTCAACAATACAGCTTTTATTTCTGAGCCATGTGTACATTCTTATTTGTTTCTTTTAATCTGTGATAGCTATTGAGGTTTAGTCTTTTTCTGTGCATTCTAGACACACTATGGAGGCTCTCTGATTTTTCTTACATTTTCCTAGGCATGTTTGACTTCCCATTATGATGTTATAAAGTACTGTATACAGTCTGTCTACTATTCACAGCATGTCACTTTTTGACTTTCACACTTTGATGCAACACTCTCTTGTATCAAGATGAACCCATATCTCATGAACATGTTCTTTACCACTTTTAGCATGCTATATCATATCATGTATCATCTAGACTCTCATGTATCATACTCCCATAGATTCTTGAGTTTGGTTTCCAAATAAAACCATGTTTTGTAAATACTTGGGAAGTTCTTGAAATGAGTTAGGAATTGATATTCCAAGTGGTTAGAATATTCATCCAAGTTCTGGAAGTATAATTTCAAAACCCCCATTTCAAAACCCCCCTCTTAAACCCCTCATTTTGATTTGAAGAAATAAACCTTGTTTTTCTCAAAACCCTCAAAACAGTGAGTCATTTAACTTCAAGGAATTATTTTGAGTTCAATACTCAATATATGAAAGTCTTCCTAACTCATTAGAGAACACCCTGATTTTTGGTTTGACTTGGAGATGCATAGAAAGACCCCATTTTGGTCCAAACATTCTCTCCAGATATTCTGCCTTTGCTGTCACAGCATCTAGGCTGACTTTCAACTTATTTCACATAAAACTTTTCCAAAAAGAGTAGTCCCAACTTATTTTTCCCTTGAACTTCAATGTCGTAGGGAACTTTTTGTATAATATGGGCTTCTAGATCTTTTGTTTTCATTTTCTAAGATTTTCTAACATTTCAGTCGACAGTACAAACTCTGTTTCTGAGTAACCTCAATTGGTTATATGATTTCTCTCAATCTGTGATATTTATTAAAGATTAGCTTTTTGGGTTATGTTCTAGACACAATAAGGAAGATCTCCATAAAAAAATATGCATTGAAAACATTCCTAACACCTCTTTTCTATTTTCACAAGATCATGTTACTGGTCTGTCCACTATTCACAGCGAGCACACTTTTACTTTCCCCCTTTGATTTGATGCTTACATGCACTCCAAATTAGCTCATGTCTTAGGAGGTAGTTCATACTACATTTGTACATATCCCATGATGACCTCCTTCATTCATTCATTCATACACATTCTAGACTTCTAAGTCATTCTAGGAATCCATGAACACAAAACACACTACAACCTTGGCACATTCTAGATACATACATTGCATTCATGCAAGATTTGCGGTTTTTGTAACTCCTAATCTAAGAAGATTCTAAGGAATGATCATGATCACACGTTCATGCTTCCCCTCGATCTAATCATCCTTTCTCATCCGTCCCGGGGAATGAGAGATCTTCTATTCTCAAAGATTAACATGCATCATTCTAGCTTGCTAAGCATCCTTGTTTTCTTTGATTTATTTGTTTCAAGAACAATTCATGTCCCCTTAGATTAGGAAAACTTTATTACTTGATATGTGATTAGACGATTTTTCCTAGGTTTATTTTGTGTGATCTTTCACTTTGCATTGTGTGATACTTGGCTTAGATCTTATGCATGATATCTTATCTTTAGATCTTCCATTTCAAATTTTCTTATGTGATGTAATATATTATCATAGTATTAATTGTCGAACCATACATAGTATAAGATGATTATTTGGATGCTTATTGAGGCCCGTCGAAAGACGGGGCGAGTTGAGGGTGTTTTAGTCGCGACAAAGGCTCCTTCCTCTCTCGTACCAAAACCCCGAGCCAAGTTCTTTGGTTATGAAGGGCCGGTGCCCTTTATCCGTTTGGGTGAGTAAAAATTAGGTTTGTTGATTTCTTAAAGACCAAGTGGCGACTCTGTATCTGTTTTCAACAGACCTTTTCTTTTCCTTTTCAAAATAATCTCAAAACAAAAAGAGGTGGAATTCCGCGTGTCCACACTTCCCCTGTTTTAACAGTGTTAATAATATCATCTCTTTGAGTCTGGGTTAAGAGTTGGTTCCACCATCCATGAAGTTGTCCAGAAAATTCAGAAATTAGTAGGTTTACTACTATAACTTCTGGATTAGGGTCATTAACTCTAACTCTTATAGCACTAGCAGCCATAGCCATATGTTGGAGGATTTTAATGACTTGGTGATCAGACATCCCATCAATATTTCATTCATAAATGGAATTTCCATTGTATTGCATTGGATTGATGGTTGGTCTTTCTTCAAACTGAAGATCAATTGGGGAAGGTCTTGGATAATAATTCTGGGTTTTAACCGTAGAATTAACAAATTGACTTTCAAGAGCAACAATATCCAAGCTTTCTCCTTCTGAGGTTATTTCCTCATCTTCATCTTTATGTCATATTACATTGTATTGCATTTTATCAATTTTATCTTCATCTTTTGTTCCTGATGAAGAAGGTTTAGATGGTTCAGGCTTTTGTTTTTGAACATCATCTGTTTTACTCCATGGAGTATCTTCAATAGAATTCCATTTAGTCTTCAGAAGGTCAAGGAACTCTGAATTGTTAGGAGAAACAACCAAAGGTTTTTGCCATACCTTAGTTTTAACCTGTTTAGGTTTAGGTAAGGCAGAAGGAAGGGTAGAAGTTTCAACTTGATCTATAGCAAGTTGATGTTTTATCAGACTTATATTCTCTTCTATCCTGCTTCCTTGTCTTCCTAGAGATTGTAAGAAGATATTTGTGAAATTAATTTACTCTTGCAAATTACATGTTTCTTCTTTTGTTTCCATCATAGCTCTTCTAGGTGATTGAGGAGCAATATCCTTTTTGATGGGTGAACATTTAACCTTTTCAGTTGTTTCCCTACTTCTAACATGAATGCTTCCATTAGGAGGATGAATACTTTCATGTATTTCTCCCGAAGGACATAATATCCATTTCTTAAAATAGGATCTGTAGTAACATCTATGCCTCTTACAAGGTACCATTTTAACCATTTAAAATATGGGACAGGTTTTTTTAACAGTTTTCAAATAGATCAAGAATTGTTCTTTGAAATTGTTTTGTGCCTCTTCTGGAAATGTTTTTAACATTGCCCTATTATGTTTGTTCTCTAGTTTAAGATAATCTTCATTTAAAAGATTTTTATCTACTTCAAAATCTGAAATAACATTAACAGAGTACACTACAAGAAAAACGAGCTTTCGCGACGGTTCAAAAACTGTCGCCAAATGCAGTAGAAACCGTGGGTAAAACCTTTCGCGACGGTTTTACCACGGTTTTTCCACCCGTGGAATCTGCGACTGTGGCTATTGCTATACCACGGTTGGTAAACCGTGGCGAATAGTTTTACCCACGGTTTTTGCGACGGTTACACCCGTCGTAAATAATTGGCCAAAAGTGTTGGATTCTTGTGTTTTATGCGACGGTTGGGACGACAGTTGAGGAAACCGTGGGTATTGCCTGCTGTATTTCCAACAGTCTAGAAACCGTGGCTAATGCTTCATTTAAATAACACACGGGAGGAATAGTCACAGTTTGTAAACCGTCGCTAAATGTACTTTTTAATATTTAACCTATTCAACAAATATTACAACTGTGATTAAAAGTGATAGTTGTGATGAATGAAATAATTTGTAATTATTTCTTGCATGGTACCTAATTAAACCTGTTTCTCGAATTTATTTAGGTAATAAATGTAAAAAAACATAACACCCAAATAAAATTATAACCACAATAGTAATAAGTAATAGTCTACATCCCAAAACATCAAAACATTAAAATCCCACAATATCTTGATACATGGAAAGTCGTAAAAAGTCTAAAAGTGTTTCCTACTAGTTGGGAGTAGAGTAAAACAAAAGATAACTGATGTCGAAATTCAGTGCTCCTTATTCCTCGTGAACCTGTAAAACAAGTGTACAAAAGAAACCATAAGTACAAATTTGTTACAATGGTTACATAAAACTTGAAAAAACTATGATCGGTAATGGATGTATTACATCTGCAGATGGCCATGCTATGTATTCATTTTCTGCTTCTCCAAGTGTAAGGATATCTCCAAATGGCCTCAGTAGCTTTTCACGACGGTTTGAAACATATGCCACAAAAACTTCGCAAAAATCTTGTCCAAGTGGTTCTCCTCCTACCATCTTTGATGGGTCATTGCTAATAAGAAAACCCTTTGCCACAGACCTCTTGGGTATTTGAAATCCTTGAAGAGTTACTTTCTTCGAAACCTAGAAGGACGAATAATAATACATTGAAGACAAGAAAAAATATTTGTATAAAAGTCTCATGCACAATGTTAGTACAAAGATTACCTTAGCAATGACAGCAATGTTGTGATTTTTCTTTCTTGCTTTTGCATGAGTCTGGATCTGCTATTGTTAAAATTACTTCCAAAATTAGAAAATATTTAGTTTGGATAGACGAGTTTAAGTAATAGAAAAGTAACTAAATTTGAATGTGTACCTCTTCGGATATAGATGGAGTTCCATTTGAAGATGATAACTCTTGATTCCTTGGTGCTACTAGGTGTGATTGGTGAGCATGAGCACTAGATGCATCTGGGACCTATTATGATTAATAAAAGACAGTATAAGTTGACCGAACAATGTTGTAAATTATCTACGTCAAACTAGAGCAAGTAACCTGTCTAGAATTTGTATGTGCATCCGAAGGTAAATCTGTCATGTTGGCCTGATTTAATATATGATTTTCCAACATTTGAACTTTCTTCTCTATTAACTCATTTCTTTCCTTCCAAATTCTCATCTCTTCCTTCATCATCTCAACGTTTGTAGTTAGGCCTTCATTTATTCTCTTCAGTTCAGCATATTCTTCTCTCGACGGTTTTGGAAAAATATCTGATGGAGAAGGGCCTAGACCATAAGTTCGCACACGACCATGTCCATCGGGTCCCATGATCTCAGTGAAAACTTGCTCTCGAAATGATGATGTCTGTAAAGGCTCAGGCACCTCAGATAGTCGATCATTTATGCGAGTCTGTAAGAAGTAATTATGATAATTAACATAGATATAGATACAGAAACAAAGGGATGATGAAAAGAAAACAAAGTTTGAATCACATTTAGATGACATACAATTGCCTCTGCTGATGCTTCATCAACTATCTCACCATTTTTCCTTGTGCGTGCAGCAATAAATACTTCAACTCGGTCAGTGGTCATTCCTTTACGTTTCTTGATCTTTTGTTTGTCAAATAGATGAATCAAAATACAACACCAATTAAAAATAACATAACTATAAAAATACTTCACTATGTTCTATAAACTTTATACATTTACCTCATCCCTAAGTCGGCTGTGTGCCTTACGTCCAGTTATATGATTCATCTTTAGCTTACTACGATTTGTGCAGTTGATCTCACTGATCTCCTATAGTTTTTTAGAACATTAAGTGCAAATAAGTTATGTAAGATAATATGCACATTGTAAGGTTTGTTAGTCATACCTGTGCATCAGCTGTACCCCAATATCGAACAAGGACTTCCCATTGAGTAGGAAGAACCCTATCTGGACAATGAGCTATACGATCTTCATCAGTATCAAATGCATTGTAATACTCTCTTTTCACACGAGATTTCCACTCCCTCCATTTATCCCCAATAAACTTCAAACAGTTTTTTTTGAATTCAACTGGGACGTTGGTATTGGCCTAATAGTCATCCAAGTTATGAATTATAGAAGAACAAACAATAAATAAGACAAAAAAGTAGTTCATTCCACAAAAAAAAAATCTAAAATAATTGTGATTTTACCTGCACATCACCCCAAACGCGTTCTTTTAGATCAGGCGGCAAAGCTTTCCAACTTGTGTAGGTTAGAGGCAACAAATTCCCACTTCGAGCTAATGTTCCTAATTGAGACTGGAGACGCGGACCATTCTCTCCAATAGGTTGTAGTAGGTCATCCAATTCAACCTCTAACCTTTCGCCTGTACCCCAGAAACGACATCCATGTGAGGGCCCTCGAGTCCGCAGACTGCCATTGGAGCTACAACCTAATGAAAAATATTTATTTAGGTAGAAGTCAAAGAAACAAGTGAAAATACATATAACAAGCAAACTAATTTGTATGTACCTTGTTCCTGAGATGTCTGTGTATGACCTGTGATACTGTCATGAGTACATGATTGACAGTATATACTATAATATGTTGTCACACACATTTTTTTCAATATGCATAACATCTAGGTTGTGGTGAATTTCATTATGTTCCCAGTAAGGTAGCTGAAAGAATATACTCCTCTTTTTCCAATGCTTTTTCCAATCATTGGTATCCTCATTTACATCCTCACCTCTTTTTCTCTTCTTTTCTACAGCAATTTGGTGTGCTTCTACTTCATCTAACTGTTGTAAAAGATCAGTCCCAGACAGTCGTGTTGGTCGGAGTCCTTTTTCTCGCATACCATCAAAGGATACTCGATCTTTTCTAAATCTATGATTATGATCTAGAAATCGACAATGTCCCATATAACAATACTTTCCACCATTAGTAAGCCACTCAGATCTAGTATCCTTATTGCAACAAGGACAAGCATATCGACCTTTTGTGCTCCATCCTGACAAGTTAGCATAAGCAGGGAAGTCACTTATTGTCCACATCAAAGCTGCATGCATTTGAAACATCTTGTTCGTAGATGCATCATATGTGAGCACACCATGGTCCCACAATTCTTTCAACTCCTCAACCAAAGGTTGCAAGTACACATCTATTTTGTTTCCAGGAGCACGGGGACCATCAATAAGAGTAGATAGAAAAATAAAAGGTTGCTTCATGCACAACCATGGTGGTAAGTTGTAAGGCATAATGAGGACAGGCCAAGTACTATGCGTGATACTCATAGTCCTGAATGGATTGAATCCATCTGCAGACAACCCAAGCCTTACGTTTCGACAATCACTCGAAAAATCAACGTATCTTTCATCAAAAGCTTTCCAAGCTCGAGAGTCAGCTGGGTGCCTTAAGACTCCATCTTTGGTCCGTCCCTCTGAATGCCATCTCATAAGTGAAGCTGTCTTTGATGACATGAACAATCTCTTAAGCCTTGGCTTTAGAGGGAAGTACCTAACCTGTTTAGCAGCGATCTTTCGAGTTTCATCTTCAACATTGTTTGATTGTCCATCAAATTGCTTATATCTAGACACATGACAATCCTTACATTCCTTAAGATCTTTATACTCATTTCTGTAAATGATACAATCATTGGGGCATGCATCCCACTTCTCGTAAGTGAAGCCCAAATCATCTATAATCTTCTTCGCCTCATAGAACGAATTTGGCAAGGTTTCACCCTTGGGAAGTGCCTCTTTAAACAATTGTAGAGCTAATGTGAATGATCTGTCACTCCATGAACACATTACCTTCAAAACCATCATTCGAACCATAAATGAAAAAGAAGTGAACTTGCGGCAACCTGGGTATAGTTCCCGCTCAGCATCTTCTAAACGCTTAAAAAATGCCTTAGTCTCAACATCGGGACCTTCTATGTTTTCACGTTGCTCTTCACCACTGGGCTGGCTATCATTGTTTGGAATTCCAAATGCATCGTGTAACATTCCAACCATATCATCCCCTATATCACAGTCATTCATACTTTCACCATCACCATTAGCACGACTAACAGAGCATAAGGGTTCCCCATTCTTAACCCAATTCTTATAATTGGGGAGAAACCCATGGATTATTATATGCTCAAAGGCGACTTATCGTGTTGCAAATGTCATATTGCCACACTTCTTACATGGACAATATATAACTGAATCACATGGTTGATTAGCCAATGCAAAGTCTAGAAATCCATTAGCCCCAATAATGTATGACATTTGTGTCCTATTTTCCATCTCGATCCAACTCTTGTCCATGTTTATCTACCCATGAAACAAAATAAATACGATTTGTATTATTATTGTATGAAAATGACATACTAATGATATATATATATATATAAGCAATGCGTCAAAAGTAAAGTGTCAATGGGACATGGGTGTGTTTTTTGACAAATTGAACCTTTTGGATCGTGTTGATTATATATATGTTAGAAATTAGACTATACCCCAAAGTTTTGAAGAATTAGTGTTAGAAATTAGACTATACCCCCAAAGTTTTGGAGAACTAGTGTTGATTTTTCGAGAGAAAACAACTAGAAAGAACATTCAAGAAAGAGCTGAAGAGAAGATGAAATGCGCATAGGATTACACTACACAAAGTGATAACAAAGTGAATCGGAGAAGACCCGACACAAAGTGATAACAATACAGAAGAGGTGGTAGTGGTAGTTGCTCAGCAATATCATATAAGTTTTGAAAATGTAATTAAATTAAGCTTTACCTTGACAGAGGAGCTTCCGATGAGTAACAAAGAATGTGTTGTTGCTTTCCTGAGACTGGACTGAGCTGGACCTGAAATTAAACGAATCAAATGAAATTTATATATGTGCACAAATAAATTAATGGCTTTGAACATTTAATGGCTTGAACATTTAATGGCTCACATGACCTTGGATGGACTGTAGGATCCTTACTTTTATACTTCAAATACACTCTATGGACCTAAAGACTCCTAGGCCACTCACTTGATCAAAATGAAAAAGTCTGAGCATGGGTCAACTTTAAAAGCAAACTTGAACCAAGTGGCAAAGAACCAGATGAAAGAGAGTGATTGACACGTGTGGTAACGGTTATATACGAATAAAACCGATTGGTCGTATTATAGAAGGACCCTTTGCCTCGAGAAAAAAAAATTAAATTTTGTGCATGTGAATCTAATTTAGTTCAAGAGATTAGTAAGTAATTAGTAGAGTATGTAGTTTGGTGATTGGGGAATCAAATTAAGCAAAAAGTGACTTGAATTAAAGGAGAATCGAATTCAATGACAACATTGACAATGCTCATTAATTTGAATGATGAAAAAAAAAAAAAAAAAAAAGCAAATCATCCAAATCTTGAGGTGCTATTATTTCCTGTGAGGGATCTACTTCTAATACCTTACACTTTTCTTTTTCTTTTTTCTTTTTTTGTTTTTTTTTTTATTCCGGAAAATCTGTGGTTCTAACACCTTACACGTAAAGTGAAATTAATGATATGAAAATGAACTTTGTGACTAGATATTCAGATTGAGAGAGACATATTTGAATTATTTCTTGGGTCTAACTGGTTTTAAATCAAGCAATAAAAAACTTTACGCACCTAGTTATCAGAAGTGCACCTAACAGTTTTATAGAACTGAAAATCAATTAGTGCTATGATTGGATTATGTAATTGAATCGGCCGTAAATTAGCTATAAAACCAATGCCAAGTAGCTAAATGGGACAATTCATTCTCCTTTTTTCCACACAGATTAAAAAAAGTTTAATAATAATAATAAATAGCTAGGTTGAGATTTAGATAGTCTTCAAATGACAATGAGACAGAAGACAAAATATGCAAAGAAGTATCCTTGCCAAAATGGAATATTCATGTGGCTGTGAATATGTAATGACAAACTGACAATGTGGCATGGTTAAATATTTCCGGTGCCTCTTTTAACATTATTATGATGAACTCCTGCATATTTTCAACGCTAACAAACATTATTCAAACAATTGTTCTTTTCCTAATCCCATATCTCAACTTATGCGCAGTTGAGCTTTGAACAACATTTCAGATATTAAATGCATATTTCCAAGAGAAAAGGCAAAAACTACCAAACCAAGAAAGAAGTTGAAAGAATAAACAGACAGCCACTTCAACACCAAACAGCCAAAACTGAGGTCGGGTGAAAAATTATATAAGATTTTCCGACGAACTCAATAGTGATTTCTAAATGACTCAATTCCAGTAAGAAATACGGTAATATCACTTTGCAGTTACTAAAATTGCAAGACTCAATTCGTTAGCCTCATTACATCCAAGGTCAATAGAAGCAAAAGCTATATATATTCCACCAAACCAAAAACAGAGCCTTTAAAGTAAATCAGTCAATCGGAGAATCTCCCATATCAATTCCACCAAACCAAAAACAGAGCCTTTAAAGTAAAACCACTTGGATTTATCGAAGAATCTCCCATATAAATTCCACCATCAGTTAATACAAGAGAGGAGGAGAAAAAGAAATTGGAGAGAGCAAGAAGAAATCGGAGAGAGAGAGAGAAAGAGAGAGAGAGAGAGAGAGAGAGAGAGAGACAAACCTGTTCAACGCGAGGCGGCGGCGGCGGCGATGAGTACGTGACGGCGATGAATAGGCGACGGCGATGAGGAGGTCACGGCGATGAGTAGGTGTCACGACCCATCCCACTACGCGTGGAAATAGGACACGTGGCACGCCACCAAGGCTCAACCCCAACCAACAATATAACTTTACGCAGCGGAAAGAACTGTAAAACAACCCTGGGTAGTTTAAAACTTAGGAAACGTTCCCCTCTGTGTTGTAAAAATACCTTGAAATCAGAGTTATAAAAAGTTTTGGCCAAAGGAAAGCACTTCAAAAGAAAATAGTTTTGAAAACAGAGGCTCAGTCGACTGTCCCGTCGACTGCGCTAGGGTCCAGTCGACTGCTCCGTCGACTGTGTTAAGCAGAACCAAAAATACATCATACTGCAAAGGGGTTCAGTCGACTGATCTGGGGATCCAGTCGACTGCTTTTCAATCAAAGGAAGCAGTAGCTAAAATCAACAGTGTTCAGTCGACTGCCCAAAGGGTTCAGTCGACTGCTTCTCTGATATTCACTTACAGTATCCCAAATACACGAGATCCAGTCGACTGATCAGGGGGTTCAGTCGACTGCTCCTCTGCTGGCAGCCCTGTGCTGGAAATTAACAAGTCCTACTAATCAAAACCACCAACAATCACAACTACAACTGATATTTAACGTATTAAAACATAACTACAGATGTTCAATTACAAGATTACAGTACTGCAAAACTGATCTATGGTTCTATTACAACATATTACCAATCCTTACACAAGTTTAGGATTTAAAACAAAAACATATACAAGTGTTATCCCCGGCGTTCATCGGCCTCACTCATCGCGCTTCTTCTTATCCTTCTTCTTACCTGCAATGGAGTACATCTCCACTGCTCAGCTATATGATGAGCGTACAATTCTAAACGTATGCTTATATGATAATTCATGGTTTAAGCATCTAAAACACATAGAAATAGTCTCTGGGGTGAGTGGTACGCATTCATCCGGTCGATGCCGTAGGAGGCCCACCTCTCCCACGCATCTCGTACACTGGTTGGGCCTTCCTCCATACCAGGTACCGTGTACTGGTTGGGCCCACCTCCAATCCAGACATAACCACCAATTCCAATTCCAACAAGATCACAATCCTCAAGGTTCGAGGAGCTTACTCCGAATGAATTTGCACCAAACTCCCCTTTGACCCAAGTAGACACATAACATGCTCACATAAACAGTTATACGTGCTTTTATCATAATTCCACGTGCATAATTAACGGGCCTAACTAACACATGAATTTCGCCCGGATCCAAGAATATCAAAAGTGATGTTCAAAACATGAAAATCCATATATTTCATAGATCTAGAATTCATACCTCGTGCGAATCTCTTCAAACTTTGAAGGATCGTCTAGGGGGCTAAATAATCGTCGGATTTCGAATTTGGTATAATTCCTATAAGTTTTACCTGATTTTTCCCAAAAGTCCAAAATTAAGATTTTTACAAAACTTAGCCAAACATGACCTAAGTAGTATCAAAACGTAGATCTTACCTCCACGAGTTCAAATCTTGAATTTGGAGAAAATCTGACAGACGAACGGTCGTCGATCGGCGTTGCAAAGCCCGTGGCAACAAAATCTCCCTTCTCTCTCCTCTCTCTAGATATTTAGGAGTTTGGATGAGATTTGAAATCTCATACTCATCTATATATAGGCAAGTTTTCGGGAAATTACATTTACCTCCCCACGAGTTTCTCAAACTTCTAATTAGCTCTCGAAACTTCGCACACGTTCATTTTATAACTTTACGAGTGAAAATTATAAATTTCAAAAGTTTCCGACTAAGTTTCGTTTGGGTCCAAAATAACGTCCGAAAGCTATATTCTGTGGAATCTCTACACAACCTACCTTTTTAATTAACGTGACACTCACGTTCTCACCACAGTTCTCAAATCGATATATAATAATATCAAATATTACCACAATTTACCAGTACAGGTAAAATTACTATTCACAAAATAACAGATAAAGTCAAATAACATTTAAATCACATAAATGTCATTTACTCATGATTATGCAATATGAACTGCCATGTTCCTGTGTTCTCATTGACACCTCACCGTTGACTCACAGTCAACCTCAATCCACCATTATCAATTAACATTGATAACCTCTCAATTTACAATTATGCATGATAAAACTATAAATTTTTGGAACGGGTGTGACAACTCTCCCCTCCAAAAAGGAAGTTTGTCCCCAAACTTTACCTCAAGCGTCGAACAAGTACGGATACTCATTCCGCATGTCTTCCTCACTTTCCCATGTAGCCTCATCCACTGTATGACTACGCCATAGTACTTTCACCATTGGAATAGTCTTGGTTCTCAAAACTTGCTCTTTTCTATCTAGAATCCCTACAGGATGTTCCACATAAGTCAAATCTCCCTGAATCTGTAGCGGTTCAGATACAATGATCTTACTCGTATCAGTCGTACAACGTCTCAACATAGACACGTGAAACACATTGTGCACATGTTCCAACTCGGATGACAAGGCCAATCGATAAGCCACTGGACCAACCCTCTCTAGGATCTCAAAAGGTCCTATGAATCTCGGATTGAGCTTTCCCCTCTTTCTAAATCGGACAATGCCTTTTGAAGGCGATACCCGCAAGTATACGAAATCTCCCACTTCAAAATTCATCGGTCGTCGTTTCAAATCTGCATAACTCTTATATCGGCTCTGAGCTACTTTGAGTCGCTCTTGAATCAACTTCACTTTCTCAGTAGTCACCTGTATTAACTCAGGTCCTAATAACTTCCTTTCTCCAACCTCGGTCCAACAAACTTGTGATCGACATTTACGCCCATACAAAGCTTCATATGGTTCCATACCGATACTTGACTGAAATCCGTTATTATATACAAATTCAATCAACGGCAAGTGGTGCTCCCAATCGTTCTCAAAATCTAATACACAAAGTCTCAACATATCCTCTAGTGTCTGAATCATACATTCTGACTGCCCATCGGTCTGAGGATGAAATGCGGTACTGAAACTCAACTTCGTACCCATAGCTTCTTGCAAACTTCCCCAAAACCTTGATGTAAAACTACTATCACGATCCGATATAATCACTGCTGGAACTCCGTGTAGTCTTACAATCTCTTTCACATACAACTCTGCTAACTTGGACGGTTTAGTCGTTTTGATTGGTAGAAAATGAGCTGACTTTGTTAACCGGTCAACTATAACCCAAATCTTATCATTCTTGTTACATGATCGTGGAAATCCTGAAACAAAATCCATCGTAATCTCATCCCACTTCCATTCTGACACAGGTAAAGGTTGTAGTAACCCCGCGGATACTTGTCTCTCTGCCTTGACCTGTTGACATGCCGAACATTCGGATACAAACTTGGCAACTTCACGCTTCATACCCTTCCACCAAAAGTTTTCCCTCAGGTTTCTGTACATCTTATTACTTCCCGGATGAACTGAATATTTAGTACTGTGAGCCTCCTCTAAAAGTCGCTCTTTCAAGTCTTTTACGTTCGG
The DNA here is from genome assembly GCA_033977485.1 of Hydrangea macrophylla. Taxonomy (NCBI): domain Eukaryota; kingdom Viridiplantae; phylum Streptophyta; class Magnoliopsida; order Cornales; family Hydrangeaceae; genus Hydrangea; species Hydrangea macrophylla. The sequence continues at coordinate 10,076,106 of CM066986.1, read as the reverse complement.
TACACACAAACGATCCCCAAGTACTAATACTCCTTGTTTCATAATAAACCCCGGTCGTTTTCCCAAAGGTATCTCGTCTCTCATTCTACACAGGTAAACATCATTGAACTGTTCTGTTTTAATCTCATCTAGAATGTTTGGGTGTACTATAATCGCCATCATTAAGCCATCATTTGTCCCTGGAATTACATACAATTCTAAGTGTTCCATCTCCTTTATCAATTCTTTTTTTTGTGTTAGCTCGTCGGCTAAGTTCCTTGTCGTCTTCCGGCTTAATGCGTCGGCTACTACATTCGCCTTCCCCGGATGGTACTCAATCGATAGATCGTAATCCTTCATCAATTCCAACCATCTTCGCTGTCTCATATTCAAGTCCCGTTGGGTGAAAATATATTTCAAACTCTTATGGTCCGTGAATATCTCACACTTTTCTCCGTACAAATAATGTCTCCAAATCTTCAAAGCATGAATTACTGCGGCTAATTCCAGATCATGAGTCGGATAATTAATCTCATGTGTCTTCAACTGTCTAGATGCATAAGCAATCACTTTACCACCTTGCATCAACACGCATCCCAACCCTTGATGCGACGCATCACTAAAGATCACAAACCCCTCGGTTCCGGATGGTATTGTCAAAATAGGTGCTCTCGTCAATCGTGCTTTCAATTCTTGAAAACTGTCTTCACATTCCTGACTCCATTCAAACGTAACCCCCTTTCTCATTAACTTTGTCATAGGCAATGAAATCTTCGAGAAATGCTCAATAAAACGGCGGTAATATCCCGCTAATCCCAAGAAACTTCGAATTTCGGATACAGAAGTCGGTCGTTGCCAACTTGATATAGCTTCTACTTTGTGAGGATCAACTGATACCCCATTCTTGTCAATCACGTGACCAAGAAAGGTAATACTAGATAACCAAAATTCACATTTCTTGAATTTCCCAAATAACTGCTTCTCTCGTAATCTCTGAAGTATCAACCTCAAGTGGTTCTCGTGTTCTATCTCACTAGGTGAATAGATAAGGATATCGTCGATGAACACTATCACAAAATCATCCAAATAGTCCTTAAAGACTCGGTTCATAAGATCCATGAACGCAGCTGGTGCATTGGTAACCCCAAATGGCATAACTAAGAACTCATAGTGTCCATAACGCGTTCTAAAAGCTGTTTTCTCAACATCTTCGACCTTCACTTTCAACTGATGATAACCCGATCTTAGGTCTATCTTGGAGAATACTTGTGCCCCACGAAGTTGATCAAATAAGTCATCGATTCTGGGTAGTGGATACTTGTTCTTGATTGTCAATTTGTTCAGTTCCCGATAATCCACACACATTCTCATAGAACCATCTTTCTTCTTTACAAACAACACTGGAGCTCCCCACGGCGATACACTTGGTCGAATGAAACCCTTGTCAAGTAATTCTTGCAATTGAACTTTCAGTTCTTTCAATTCTACTGGTGCCATTCTATACGGTGCTTTGGATACCGGCCTTGAGTCTGGTATAATCTCAATAGTGAACTCGACCTCTCTCTCAATAAGAACATCTGGTAACTCATCAGGAAATACATCTGGATATTCTCGTACTATCGGAATGTCTTCTACTTTTAATTCGGTCGCTGAGACATCAGTCACTGAACATAGGAATCCTTGACATCCCTTTTTCAATAATTTTCCTGCTCGGATAGCTGAAATCAAGTACGGCGGCGGTGTAACCCCACTCCCTTGAAAACAAAAGTTCCCATGTACCGGTGATCGAAAATTAACCTCTTTCCGTTCACAATCTATCGTAGCTTGGTTAAGGGCTAACCAATCCATCCCCAATATCACATCGAAATGGTTCATTACAATCGGTATAAGGTCTACAGTCATCAACTTCTCGCCTAGTTGGATTGCACAGTTCTTATATATAGTAGATGTCACTACTGACTTACTAAGTGGCACAGCGATAGACAATTCATATCCTAGTGGCGCGGACTTAACATTCAAATGTTCAACAAAGTTATGAGATACAAACGAATGCGTAGATCCCGAATCAACGAGTATGCGTGCTAAGTGCGAACATACAAGCACCATACCTGAGACCACTGTATCAGTAGCAGCCACGTCTCCAGGGTTCATCTGGAATGATCTTCCCTGACGTTGTTCCGTCCTTTGTCCCCCGTCACTAGACTGCTTAGGCTTCGAACCACTAGAAGCCATAGAACTTGCCCCTTATTGAGAACGCTTCTTTGGGCAATCCTTCGCTCGGTGTCCCAAGGTACCACAATCAAAACACTTGAGTTGCGAATGAGTCGCAGAACTCACACTGTTTTCCCCTGTAGATCTGTTCTGAAAGTTGGTCAGAAAACATCGACCGGTGTGTGGTCGGTTGCAAAGTGAACACAATGGTATGTTATTGGGTATTCTCTTGGAATTATTAAAATCAGAACTAGAGCCTCTTGAAAATGGCCTCTTAAAAGATCCACCCTGACTTCGATCACCACCCTCATGACTTCGCTTTCCTTGGTGATTTTGTCTCGATCTCTCTATTCCACTTTCGGCTACAAGCGCCGTCTGCTGTACTACTGCAACAGTCGAATGTTCGTAGGTTTCTACCCTCAAACGGATATTTTCCCTTAAGCCTTCTTCAAATTTCCTTGCCCTATCTTCCTCTCCTGGCACAGAACCTTTACCAAACCTCAACAACGCGTTATACTTGGAAGTATACTCTGTCACAGTCATGTCTCCTTACTTAAGGTTATCAAATTCTCGCTTCTTTGCATTGTAGGCGGCTCGCGGAAAGAATCGGCGATTGAATTCTACCTTAAACCCTTCCCAAGTAATCGGTGCTCCTTGATCTAGGACATTAACCCACCAGTTCTGGGCTTCACTCTTCAGTACATCACTTGCGTTCTCAATCTTCTCTCTATCTGTCATCGGAATCGATCAAAAAATTCTCTCCATATCCATGATCCAATGTTCTGCGAGCGTTGGGTCGGGTGTCCCATGAAATTCCATTGGTTTCTTCCGGGCAAACTGTTCTGATATTGACCTCATACCCCTATTTTCAGGCGCATGTACCACAACTATCGGTTCTGGCTCCAATGGAGGTGTTGGAGGTAATCTGTCCGCTATATTTCGTATCATCTCTCCCATGTTCCCCATCATCTCTGCCATTTCATTCATACGTCGAGTGTGTGGCGATAGTTCTCGCTCTTCGTCACTCATGATTTCAATTCTGTAGTTCTCAATGCATAAACACTATGCATGTACAACAATAACAATGGTATGTATGTAAAACAACATCCATATGCATCAAACATCTCTAAGATGCATGAATGCAATTGAAAACATGTGGCAATCCACTCAACACTCCACTCGTCGTCGAACGTTCCCAAAGTTTTGTTACCTCTAGCTCTGATACCAATAAATGTCACGACCCATCCCACTACGCGTGGAAATAGGACACGTGGCACGCCACCAAGGCTCAACCCCAACCAACAATATAACTTTATGCAGCGGAAAGAACTGTAAAACAACCCTGGGTAGTTTAAAACTTAGGAAACGTTCCCCTCTGTGTTGTAAAAATACCTTAAAATCAGAGTTATAAAAAGTTTTGGCCAAAGGAAAGCACTTCAAAAGAAAATAGTTTTGAAAACAGAGGCTCAGTCGACTGTCCCGTCGACTGCGCTAGGGTCCAGTCGACTGCTCCGTCGACTGTGTTAAGCAGAACCAAAAATACATCATACTGCAAAGGGGTTCAGTCGACTGATCTGGGGATCCAGTCGACTGCTTTTCAATCAAAGGAAGCAGTAGCTAAAATCAACAGTGTTCAGTCGACTGCCCAAAGGGTTCAGTCGACTGCTTCTCTGATATTCACTTATAGTATCCCAAATACACGAGATCCAGTCGACTGATCAGGGGGTTCAGTCGGCTGCTCCTCTGCTGGCAGCCCTGTGTTGGAAATTAACAAGTCCTACTAATCAAAACAACCAACAATCACAACTACAACTGATATTTAACGTATTAAAACATAACTACAGATGTTCAATTACAAGATTACAGTACTGCAAAACTGATCTATGGTTCTATTACAACATATTACCAATCCTTACACAAGTTTAGGATTTAAAACAAAAACATATACAAGTGTTATCCCCGGCGTTCATCGGCCTCACTCATCGCGCTTCTTCTTATCCTTCTTCTTACCTGCAATGGAGTACATCTCCACTGCTCAGCTATATGATGAGCGTACAATTCTAAACGTATGCTTATATGACAATTCATGGTTTAAGCATCTAAAACACATAGAAATAGTCTATGGGGTGAGTGGTACGCATTCATCCGGTCGATGCCGTAGGAGGCCCACCTCTCCCACGCATCTCGTACACTGGTTGGGCCTTCCTCCATACCAGGTACCGTGTACTGGTTGGGCCCACCTCCAATCCAGACATAACCACCAATTCCAATTCCAACAAGATCACAATCCTCAAGGTTCGAGGAGCTTACTCCGAATGAATTTGCACCAAACTCCCCTTTGACCCAAGTAGACACATAACATGCTCACATAAACAGTTATACGTGCTTTTATCATAATTCCACGTGCATAATTAACGGGCCTAACTAACACATGAATTTCGCCCGGATCCAAGAATATCAAAAGTGATGTTCAAAACATGAAAATCCATATATTTCATAGATCTAGAATTCATACCTCGTGCGAATCTCTTCAAACTTTGAAGGATCGTCTAGGGGGCTAAATAATCGTCGGATTTCGAATTTGGTATAATTCCTATAAGTTTTACCTGATTTTTCCCAAAAGTCCAAAATTAAGATTTTTACAAAACTTAGCCAAACATGACCTAAGTAGTATCAAAACGTAGATCTTACCTCCACGAGTTCAAATCTTGAATTTGGAGAAAATCTGACAGACGAACGGTCGTCGATCGGCGTTGCAAAGCCCGTGGCAACAAAATCTCCCTTCTCTCTCCTCTCTCTAGATATTTAGGAGTTTGGATGAGATTTGAAATCTCATACTCATCTATATATAGGCAAGTTTTCAGGAAATTACATTTACCTCCCCACGAGTTTCTCAAACTTCTAATTAGCTCTCGAAACTTCGCACACGTTCATTTTATAACTTTACGAGTGAAAATTATAAATTTCAAAAGTTTCCGACTAAGTTTCGTTTGGGTCCAAAATAACGTCCGAAAGCTATATTCTGTGGAATCTCTACACAACCTACCTTTTTAATTAACGTGACACTCACGTTCTCACCACAGTTCTCAAATCGATATATAATAATATCAAATATTACCACAATTTACCAGTACAGGTAAAATTACTATTCACAAAATAACAGATAAAGTCAAATAACATTTAAATCACATAAATGTCATTTACTCATGATTATGCAATATGAACTGCCATGTTCCTGTGTTCTCATTGACACCTCACCGTTGACTCACAGTCAACCTCAATCCACCATTATCAATTAACATTGATAACCTCTCAATTTACAATTATGCATGATAAAACTATAAATTTTTGGAACGGGTGTGACAGTAGGCGACGGCGGTGAGAGAGGTAACTGTGCGCACAGTTGGTACTGATGAAACTCATGAAATGGAACTGTGCGGCTAGTTAGTGAGAGAGGGAAAAAAAATTAGGGCACTGTTTGTTAGAGCCCAATAAAACATCTAAAACGACGTCATTTTATCCATTACTTTAACCATGGTTTGTACACCCGTCATAATTTAATCACGGTTCAATTAATAACCGTCGCCAATTAGCCACGGTTTCACAAACTGTGGTTAATTAACCACGATTTTGGAAAATTAACCACGGTTTTAAAACCGTGGCTAATTAATCACGGTTTTTAAGACAACCGTGGAAAATTAACCACGGTTTTTACAACCGTCGTGTTTTTTCCGTGGCCAATGCCCCTTTTTCTTGTAGTGGTATTCTTCTGAAAATGAATTTCTATCTTCTTTGTAGATGACTTTAGGAACTTGAGACTCATTACTATTTTTAACTCCTTGAATAATGGGTTCTTTAAACTCATTTATTGGCTCTTTCCCCGGCCTCCTTCTAAAACTATTAGTTCTTCTGAATAAACGGGAAGCACTACTAGTTATGGAAGATGCTGAGTCAACAGAATGTCGAGATGGACATCTAAGAATAACATTCCCATGTTCATCTTGTAAAACTTCTTGAGGTTCAAAATTCTTTAAAGTATTTTGAGGTTGGGAAATTTCTAAAATCCATTCTGTTGGAGGAGTAATTTCAGACCATGTGATCATTCTGGGGATAGTCACCGCAGACTTATCCATATTAGCTTGGATCAAGTTGGTGGTCTGATTTGTCTCATTCTTAGTAATTAGAGTTTTAAACTCAGGACACATGGTAGTCATTACCTTATAGTATAACCTATATCCAACTGATATATTTTCACTTCCAAATTTCATATTATATCTTTGGATTTGGATATTAAAGGTAAGGACATCCAGAATATTAATATCTGTAAGGCTAATAGTGAAGTCAGGGTAACAGTTAAAATAAACTGACCCATGACAAAGACTTGATTCAACCATTCCTATTAAGGAATCCATAAAGTTTAGATGTCTAGCATCTCTTAAGCATGCTAGAAGGGAAGTATCTAATCCTTTAAGGGTCATAGGTCGAATACTAACTTGTACCATGCCTATATGGAGGAATTTAAAACCTCTAAGAAGGTAATCTGAAATAGCTTGTGGAGTTAACATTTGGAAACTATGATTTTTATTTAAAATCTGAAGAGAACCTCTTTTTTTTGCTATAGTCAGTATAAATTTTTCTAATGTTTTTTATTTCTATTTTGTTTTTTATTTTATGCATTTAGGTAGCGATGAAGTGCAAAGAACAAATGCACAAAGTGATGGACCGGAGTTCTTGCATATAAACAAAGAAGTGACAAAATTAATTAAGTAGCGGTAGGGGTGTTGTGTCGATTTTATTCATTTGTTTATTTTATCAATTCAAGATTCTATATGATGGGTACTAAAACTTTTTTCATCAATTGTCCTTCTATCACTATGCTCGATTTAAAAAAAAAACAAAACTATTGAGTTCACAATAGCTGGATCAAAGTCTTATTTTGATAGCAAATACATATCGTATGGTATTATTCTTTTTTTGATAGTTTTTGTATTAGTTGCTCTTTCCGTGGGCATTGTTTTATCAATTGGTGTAATTTTTAATTATTTGTTATGAACACTGTTGGCTTGGACATGTTCGATATATGGATGTTAGCCTCTTATATATGTTAGTGTTTGAAAAAACTCATTTGTTGTAAAAATTAACATTTATTGTATATAAAAAAAATGGTATACGTGAGAAGCGGCTACCTTTTTTTTTTTTTTTGCTTCATTTCCCCATTTATTTGTGCTAGCATGTTAGAAAATAAACTTTTAATAGCATGCAAGTCTTTGTTCATCTTATTAATATTACGAGTCAATGATCATTCAAGTAATGTATACTATTTAATAATTTTTTGGAATCTCACCAAGAAAGTTAAATGCAAATTAGTTTAGCTTAACCAAATTTGTTCCCTAATAATTCATTATTTTTTACAATAACACAAAATATTTGTAAGAAAACCTTAAATTATTATCACTTTATTGAAAATTTTAAATTATATTTACTTCCCCGTGCATTGCACAGATACCAAGCTAGATAAATTGAGATTGAAATATTAGACATGATGGATTTTCATGATTTTCTCTCTAATTTTGGGAATAATTCTCTTATTACTCTAGTGCAATTGTTTTTTATTTTTTTCCGAAAAATGGTAAATACTCTAGTGCAGGTTGTTTTCTCTAATTTTATAATATGAATGCTTTAAAAGGCAATCCAACTTATCCAAGTTGTTAGTATTTTTGTGAGTTATGGGTCACCCACATAATCTATGGACCGGGTCCAACGGACTTAGCTTAGGGTCCTAGAAATCCTATGTGGATTATAACTTGGAGTCCTAGGGCATGTATATGTATGTGTATATATATATGTGTATAACACACACATAAACACAACTCTCTACACAGAAGGCAGTCGCCCTCTCTCTTTCTCTCTCTCTCTCTCTCTCTCTCTTAGGTTACTTTCTCTCTCTAGCCAAATCACACTAGGGCATGGGATTTAGCGCGTGGATACAAAGAGGGTGTCTCTAGTAGGCATTCTCATGACTCGTTCGAAGTACAAGAGCGTACACGGAAGCACTAAAGAGCAGCAGTTCGTGGGTATTATCGTCGGGCTTGTAACAACGCCGCCAAAACGATCTGTGATCGGGTATATTCCGCAAGGTATGTCCTTTACCCGACCCATATGCTTGTTTGATGCATATTTACATTGGTATCAGAGCTATCAGGTTGTTGATTCGCCCGTATTATGCCCAAAACAAATCTACCATTAAAGCTTGGTGAAGCTTTTAACATAAACTTGATAAAATCGAATTTGAAGTGGGTCTATGTGAAAACTCCAATATAAGTCCAATTTTTTTTATATGGTTGTGTCCCATATGGTCCCTAGAGTCCCCCCACAAAGTCTCATGCCTTGATTATCTCAAACGAGTGAGATATAGCAAACCCTAGATTCGTTTTTGGGTTAAAAACGAAATTTTTTTCATAACTTTGCTCTCTATTTTTGGAAGATTTACTTGTTTAATCGATCTATTTTTTGGTATGATCTTGTAGTACTCTGTGAGAGCTTTCCAACGATATAAAATTTGTAAGTTTTTTTTACAAAAAGCGAGTGAGATATGAGCTTGCAAATTAGGAGGGTTGAGCAGCTCCCAAAACCCAGATTGGAAATTTTTATATTTTTATTGGAATTTTTTTTAATTATTTAGTAATTAAAACAGTTTCTGTTAATTAAAAAAAAATAAGTTTTTAATGTTTTAAATCTGTTTTAATTGCTTTAAAATTATGAAAATATATGGAAAATTCAAAATTTATTTTTACTATATTAAGGACACTTTGTGGGACTAGAAATAATTTTGTGAGAAGTTATTTCATAGTTTTTGGTATTTTAGAGCATTAAAGATGTGTTTTGTACGTATTTTTAATTGCTTAAAATATCCTAAACAAAATATTAATTTTTGTGATTAATATATAGTGTTTAATACACTGTAAGGGACTCTAGGATAACTTTTGTGTAAATTATTATGTATTTTTGTTATTTTTAGAGCATATAATTTATGTTTTTTTTAGACATTTATTTAATTGCTTAAAATAGCAAAATGCATTATTAATTTTTGTAATTAATAAGGGACATTAAGGGCACTGTTTTGAGACTATATGAAATTTAGTAGGACCCATAGATAAATTTTGGTAAATTATCCAAATCATATTAATATTTTAGAGCATATAATTATGTGTTTTTGTACACGTATTAAATTGCTTAAAATATTTTTATTGATTATTAATTTATGGAATTAACACAATGTGTTTTATTACACTATTTGCAATATGAGAAAATTATTTAGTAAACTTTCTCATTTTTTTGGGATATATTTTAGAGTATATATTATGTTATGTACACAATATTAATTGCTTAAAATATAGCAAATAAAGTTGTTAATTCTTGAAATTAATAAATAGTATTTTGTACTCTACTTGGGGACTTGAGAAAATTTTTAGTAAATTCTCTAATATTTTTGGTATTTTGGAGCATAAAATTTGTGCTTATAGGTATCATTTTAATTGCTTAAAATATCCAAAATTGATTATTAATTTTTGAAATTAATATAGGGTGTTTAGAACACCATATTAGACCACTGAAAATCCTTAGAGAACAAATTCCTCAAAATTTTTTGTATTTCTTAGGAATTTAGTTGCTCATGGTTAATTTTTTTTAACTAGATCAATTTATTTTGTTAAATTGATTAAAAATATTTTTTTGGCTACAATAATATTCTGGAAACTTTTATTTATAATGAAAAATTAATTTTTCAGTTATTTAATCTTTTCCATGAGGTTTTAAAATTATTGTGTTTAATTTAAAATCCCTCTTTAATTAGTTTTTAAATATTTGAGAGGTTTGGAAGGGCAAATTTAATGATTAGTTTATTATTTTTGCATTAGAGGTTCGAATCATTGCACGTTTACTTAATGTTGTTTGTGATTGAATTACCATAAGACCTTTTGTCCTCTTTCTTAAATGGAGAGATGGATGAGTCCATTCATTCTTGTAATAGAGACCGCATAAGTGCTTGTCGTGTGTGATTAATTAATTAATCTGGATTGAATGAATGGACGACTTAAATTGACAATTTATTTTGAGCTTATATTGTCACGATGTATGTTCTAAGGTTGTTTTTGTATATATGTGAAAAACAAAGCATCCCTATTTTTTTATGGCTATAAATGTAAAGTGAGGATGAGAGTTTCTATTTTATGTTTTGGGAAAAGCCTATTTGTAAAGGGATTAATTTTCTTTGTTTTCACAATATATGCATTAATTACTTTAGCGTGAGCTCTAGATTGTCATTTTGGGCCCACGCAGGGCCCATGCGTATTCATGTGTATATGGCGCAATTATATTATTATTGTGGATGATGGTAGATAAGTTTAATACTATCTATGCATGTATGTTTAGAAAAATCAGTCATAAAATTTTTTCTTGAGTTACAAGAGTAAAGTGATGACTACGAGCTTAGCGAATTTTCGATCTTGAAATTGTGATAAGGGAAATTTTTTTGATAACTGGATTATAAAACAAACATTTGTAGAAAGATGTGCATCATAATAATGTCAACCTCTTGTGCATATTATTGAATGTAGAAATTGGCACTAAAAGTAAAATATATGTTGAATGAGCCAAGATCTCTTGGAGAACTTATCTCAATCAATGATCCAACCAATTGATCCCACATTGGACCTAGGGCCCAATATTGTCAAAGGCCTATAGAATTTAATTCTAGTAAGACCATCGCATGCGCTCTATTTTGATAAAGTAGCATGTATGATGATGTAATTAGGGAGTATAAGAACAACCCAATGACTTGTAAATGTGGAAGCAGCTCTAATTTGTTTTTGGAGCACAACCACTACTAGATTGAAGAATCTGGTACTGAAGTTCGAAGTGAGAAAAAATCCCAAACACTTGATGACCGAGAATCTAAGGTTGAAATCCGGTATGATTCAAGATCTATTAGGGACTACTTGTACTGGTGAGCATCAGGTTCATGCTGTGATATGTTTTCAGTTTGACTCATGGATACACATGAAATAGGTCATAACATAGAACGAGATAATTAAGATTTGTTCTGATTTATTCTCGACATGTTTACCTGACAGCGGACCGCCATAAGGGAGGTTGTATGCATGACCAGTATTTCCATAAGTGGAAGAATGCGCGAGGCCGATGGGCCTATGTGCACTAAGCAGTCTAAGAGGCAGGGTGGGACTACAATAGGATGTATATTATGTTACATAGTTTGTTTTTATTGGACATTGTTATTTACGTAATCATTTCTTAAGAGTTAAAATGTTAACTCTAATTTCTCTATTTCTTAATTTACTGAGTCATTTGTTGATTCTATGACTTGGCATGCCAAACTCAGATACGTAGGACAAGAAAAGGATGACTCGATTAGCTCGTAGTGGCTTGTGAGCTCACTTGCTAAAGTTGACCTGCCCACGTATGAGTCTTGCCTAGGTGACAAAGCATACCGAAAGCTTTTTCAAGTAAAGCTATAAGAGATAATCAAACTTTAGAGTTAGTTCACTCACACCTTGGACTTATGTTTGTAAATGCATGTTATGGTAACTCCATTTTCCTCACCTTGTCATCTCACTGCTATAAAACACTAGATTACATCAAATGTTTTACAGCTGAGAGGTTGAGAATAAGATTCGAGAAGACTTTTGAGTCATCTCGTACGCCAGTATTTCTCTTATTAGTTCAGAGGAACTGTATTAGTTTCTCTGATTAGTTCAAAAGAAATGTGTGAGGACAAAGGGGTACATATACAACTTTCTGTTCCGAAAAATTCTGTAATTGTAGAAGGGATGAATAGAATACTTCTAGATAAGTTTAGATCATTGACGGCGCAAGCTAGCCTTCCAATCTTAGAAGGATGCACTCTTAGCTGTTGCCCTCATACGCAAAATTGTGCCTTTACAACCTATTTTCCAAACTTTACAGCCTGTTTGAAAATATTTTCACAGTATTGTTGTTGCTATAAGAATCTTGACCTCTATGAGTTAGATGAAATTGTAGACGACATACCATCGAGGGTAGGGAGATACTGTGATTCCACATCCAGTAGTCGCTGAAAATGGTACTAGTCTGTAGCCGAGTGGGAGTACACCATACGACGCTAGTGGGAGTGTGCCAAACAGTGGGAGTGCACCACTGGTTACTCAAGATTCTTAGGTAACATAGTGCAGTTGACGAGGATGAGTTCTCTGTTGGCATTTTGAAATCTGCGAGATGCGTTTTCCTATGTGCATTAGTAGATGATGTCGCGACAACTTCTTATGTAGAAGCGCTTTATTCATCTACTAAAGTTGAGTGAATATTTGCTATGAAGGATGATATGATCTCTATGGACAAAGAATAAGGTCTGTCTGAGAGTTAATTAATATTCCGTCCGAGTGTAAGATTGTTGGAAACAAACGGGTTTTCGAAGTTAAACTCAAGGAGGATGGTTCAGTTGACAAAGTTAAAGGCGCACCTTGTGGTCTCAAACCTAAGAGTGGGTGTAGACCTTGAAGACAGAATCTCCTTAGTGGTGATATTTCGTTTTCATTTGCCTTATCTCAATGATTGTTGCACATTTAGTTTTAGAGCCCTTTTTCAAATGGATGTTGATACTGCTTTTTTCAATGGAGAGCCAAACGAAGAGATCTACATGGATCAACCTATTGGTCTTTACGACCGATAGGAATGAGCTAAAGTGTGGCATCTCAATTGATCTATTTACGATCTCTAGCAATCGTTTAGGCAATGACACTTGAGGTTTCATGATTTGATCGCGCTCTTTCGTTGAGATGATTAAAGAAGACCAGTGTATATACATTGAGCAGTCCATAAAAGGTGTTCTAATTCTTATATTGTATGACAATAATATCCTTTTTATTTAGATAAAAAGGTATGGGTCAAACCAACTGTGTGTTGGGAGTTAGGATTGTGGGAACTGTTCATAGACCTATTTTGTTCGTCTCTAGAGACTTACATAATAGAAGATTCTTGAACACTCTCGCATACAGTACTCAAAACCCATAGATACCCCAGTTGAGAAAGGAATACCCTTGACCCTAATTCAATGTCCAGAGAACGATGAGGAAGTAAGTGTCCAAAGTGCCATAAGCATCCGTAATGGGAAGCTTGACGAATACAATGTTGTATTCTTGTTCAGACATTTGCCATGCGGTTAGTTTAGTTAGTCGTTACAAGAGTAAACCTTGGTTCAGTTCACTAGAGAGTAGTGAAGAGCTTTCTGCGATATGTTCGCATGATTGGGATCTCACCTTATGGATGGTAGAGTTTTAGAACTGATAAAGACGATGTGACGCTCATTCAACGATTGAGGTGAGCGCATGTCCATGTCTGTCTACCAAGCCGATATCGACCCACATGAAAGCCATGATTGATCAAAGGCTGCAAGTTTCTCTTTTGGGAGTTCTATCTCACATTTAGACGGAGAGAAATGTTGATTTAAGTCAACATGACTCTTTTGTAAATTTAAACATTACCCCATTTTAGGTTTTTTTTTAGCTTTTTTGCTAGCGGACATGTGTCTAATACCACATTTTGTTAGAGTGCATAGGTTTTTTTCTTTGTTTTTCATTTAGCTTTTCAAAAAATCAAATGGAGTAATTTAGTCAAATTGAAACTTCACCACATGTATTCTATATGGAAATTTTTACCGTACCATGAAGAATGCATAGACATGGTAAAAGGACAATAAGTAATAGTGCCTTACTTCTCATCTAGGCAAGGGTTCGATCATTTGATCTCTTCTCTCAACCCTCAATAATACACTAACAACTAATTGCTAGTAATATATAAATGAGACCTAAAAAAGACAACAAAATCATGGTTTTATTCTTAATTTTCAAATGAGAATCATTTTCCCATTGAAATAGAAATGATGATCCTTTTTTCTTAAAAATGTTATAAGTTATAAATTTACGCTGCTGCGATGTAATTACATTGAAAAAAAAAAAATTTGTGTTTGCATCAAAAGTAGTTTTTGGCCCGGCGAATTTTTTTTTTTAATTGACTCACAATTTTTGCGATCAAATGTGTAGAATATAATATGCCAATAACTTTTATCTAAGCTTTTTAAATTTCATAATCACTTACAAACTCCAAAAACAGTTGCCAAAATACTCTCAAATTTACATACTCAAACTTGAACCAAAAGAGGCATAATTCAAATGACAAAAAACTTAACATTTAAGTTACCTCCAAAACATTGGTTTGGGTTGCACAGCATATTAGACCAAAATACCCTTGTTATAATTCTAAATTGACGCAAATACCCAACTACTTAGCTGCGGAGGCTTCCTCGTTTGGCCGAACACTACAAATACGTACATACCATTTTCTTTCTCTTCGTTTATTTCGCTTGCTGAACGCACGAAAAACCCCTCTCTCTCTCTCTCTCTCTCTCTCTCTCTCTCTTATAGTCAAGGTCAGTGATCAACTCAAATTCTCTGAAACTTTCTAGGGTTTTTGATTTTATCTTTCTTACTATAAGATACATATTGAGCGTTGATTTCGAATTTGTTTCCCGAATTAGCGCTCTGTTTGGTTACTGAGAAAATGTAGGAAATTTAACGGAAAATCGTTGAAAAGTTAGATCTTTTTTTTCTTTTTTCTTTTTTTCACTCAAGTAAGCCCAATTCAACTAATTGGCTGAGTGTAGAAGCGAGAATTATCGGAAAAATTATTGCTTTTTTATTTATTTATTGGTGATTACGAAGTCTTTTTTAGCTAGCAAATGGAGGATCAGGGATTGAGAATTTCCCGAAAGAGTCAGAAGATTTTGAAAGTATTTGGGTTTTATATAGTGTGTATTTAGATCGTAGTATATTTTCCTTTCTCGTATTCATTTGTTTATCATCTGTTTAATCATTGTTAGAATTGTGATGTAAAATGACTGCGTCAGTTTTGAATTAAATTGTTTCTGCAGATTTAATAGGCGCTTTTGAAGATGGGTTTCAATTCAGTTTTTCGGGCGTTGCAGGACGTTTTTCCAGAGGTATAATTTATTAGAACAATGGGTCCTTTCAACCTATTTATATTTACTATCTTCTTATTCTTTGTTGAAGATAAGTTGGTTGGTACACATTATTTTTATCGAGTATGATATGAGTTTTGTGGACTTACTCCCTCGCCCTCGCTATTTGGGGAATCATGGAGAAGTATGAAGATGCTATTGTTGAATATAGATCATCAGCTAGTATAACCAAGGATCCCATTGTATTTATTTTTGCAAGGTTCCAATCTTTATGACCACTACATTTAATAGGAAATTGTGTAATTGATCGGAATATTTGAGAGAATCACAGAATGAAGATTACAAATACTAGCACGTGTAATATGCTCTTGAAAATGGGTCGGTTCAATTCAGTTTATTGGGCAGTGCAGGAGGTTTTTCCAGAGGTAGAAGGTTTTCATAATTCTTTAGAGCAAATGATCCTCAAACCTAATTCATTTTACTATCTTCTAAATCTTTCTTGGAAATTTAATTTGGTTAATATGCATTGTTCATGTGTCTGTATGCTTTGAGTTTTGTTGGTCGATTAATATCAAAAGTTGGTTGTTTGATTTCCTCTCTCACTTGGGGAATCTTGGATGAGTATTAGGGATCATCTGCTATTATATCCATGGGTCCCATTTTATTTACTTTTGTAAGGTAACAGTAGTTATGACCACTCTATTTTATTGGTAAATGTGTAATTGAATTGAAACGAACTGGATAATTACTGTGATGACCTTTTATGATCACGATTTTTCTTCTTGAGAATAATGAGGCGAATTTTTAGATTCTTTAGTAGGAAAGATATTGTATTCATTCTTTATAGTTACGGGGAGTCCACGCAACTGGAAGTTTTCATTATGACTTGGAGATCACGGGTTCGTAACACGAAAACAGACTTTTCGCTCATGCGGGATAGGTCTGCGTATATCTAACCCTCTCACACCCTGAGTAGAGGGAGCTTTGTCCACTGGTTTTGCCCTTTGTTTTTCTTGATTTAATTTCCTTTACTCCTAGCTCAAAGGTTTAATTAACCGCTATTTTGAACAGGTTGATGCTCGCCTATTGAGGGCTGTAGCTATTGAGCATTCCAAAGATGCTGATGCAGCTGTGGAAGCTATTCTTGTGGAGGTTATTCCCTATATTTCCAGTCAATCCACAGCCGATTGTTCTTCGAATGAGAATGAGATCTTGCCGGATTCTAAAGGAGGTAGTGCTTCTTTTTCAATTGACTTGCTTGAAAATATTAAAAAGAAGGTGCTATTTGAGGTGAAATACTAGTCGAGTGTTAAATCAAACTCCAGGTTGATTTTTTAAATTAAATTTGGAAAGTAGAAGTTGTACTCGTACTTGAGTTGATTGGTCATCTTAGTACCATTTTCTGGAATCTGTACATGATTCATCAGTTATTGAATCAGTTTCAAACTGCTGTTATGTGTTAAAAAAACATTTATAGTGATGTGATTGACTTGACTTGTTGATGGCAATAGTTGTGGAAGAAACCAATGACACTTCTCCTACTGATGATGCTTTAGCTGTGGAAGAAGCCAATGACACTTCTCGTACTGCTGATGCTTTCATGGTGGATTCAAAATGCTCGGATGAGGTGGTAAATGATTCTTCGTGTTATGAGGCAAATGGTGGTCACAATCCAGTGTGTGGAGGTTATGGGAATGAGGAATTGATTTCTCTAGGGCAAAGTGAGGAAAGCGGTGTTAAAGTCGGCCTTGATAGCCCATCAACCTCTTTGACACATGATAGTGTTGCAACTAATGATCATGACCTTGATCAAGTATGTGGAAACACTGGAAATGAGGAAATCATTTCATCTGGGAACTACCAGCAAAGCACGGTCAATATTGGGACTGATCAGAGTTCCCATATTACATTGACCACTTCAAAATTGGGGGATTTTGGTAAGAGTGGAATTATTTGGGATCGCCCATTTGTTGGTTTTGAAGATCATGATTCTAATATGTTTATTAATGGAGGAAGCTGTGAAGAAAAATTGTGTTCAGATGGTAATTTGTTGGAGGTAGATGTTTCGATTGTTGAGCTCACTCCATCACCAGCTCAAGAACTTGAACCAAGTGCTCCAGAAAGTAACCTTGAGTTGGTAGTTGTGCCTGACGATCTAATAACTGGTTGTGAGACACCAGAACCGCATGCTTCTTTTGATGCTGCACCCAAGGAAATAAGTTATGTAAGTGTAATGGCACATGATGAAGACGTATCAACCTTGAACACTATAGCTACCCGATCTGGCCAGATTTGTAGAATAGATCTTCTTGAGGATATTATCGAAGACGCAAGATGCAACAAGGTACTATTAGCGTCCAACTTTGCTTGTTTTTCAGTTAGATGGACTTGGGTATGTGTGTTGGGTGTAGGTATGTGTAAGCGTCGAACTTCCCAAATTCACGAACTAAGGACACAGGGAAACAAAAATAAGTGTATATTTTTTTATTTGTAAGCAAAAACATTTTTTTTTTGTAGTAATAATACTTATAACACGGTAGTTTCGTCCATTTTGAAAGAATTTGTAGGAGGAACGTAATTAGAACTTTAGTACACAAGTTTTTGCGTTGTTTTTTTAGTTTAAGCAAAATTCTTATTATTTTTTCCATGTGATGATCGTTCTTCATTCCACCTTTGATTCTTTATCCATATGTATTTTTCTATGTCATTCGGATACATGGTGGTTGGGATATCTAGCACAAACTTGTGACGCCAGTGATTAATTTAAAAGCTTATAAACAAATATGCAGAGTTGGTTTAAGTTCCCGAAATAAATTAACACCAAATCTAATACAACTTTTCTTTTCGTATCATCAGCCTTTAATGTTCCCAGTCAATTTGATAACTGGGTATGTTCTGTCAAACATTTTAGATTTTACCATAAATGTTCGGTTTTGGGCTGTTTGGTTTTGAATTCATTACCGTTGACCCTTGACCTTAGTTCACTTCCAGTATATGTTTGTTTTGATATATACAAAAGCACACCGACTTACCTATTACGCCTG
Organism: Hydrangea macrophylla; assembly: GCA_033977485.1. Lineage (NCBI taxonomy): Eukaryota > Viridiplantae > Streptophyta > Magnoliopsida > Cornales > Hydrangeaceae > Hydrangea > Hydrangea macrophylla. The sequence goes on along the minus strand of CM066986.1, from coordinate 10,057,845 downwards.
TGGAAAGGATGATATAACCTGCTCACTTTTCTGCAATTGTTCTTAACATGGTTGGGTATAAGTATTGGGTTCTAAACATAAAAAGTGGTGCAGAAAATTCTGTTTTCGGCCATGGAATCAGTTCTCAGCTTGATGGGAGAAGTTGAACTTCAAGAGAAAGCTGCAGAACAAGCCAAGGAGGAAGCTGCTAGGGGGGGCTTGGATATTCATGACAGGGTTGAAGAGCTTAAAGAGCTGCTTTCTCGTGCAAAGGAAGCAAACGACATGGTTGTACACTTGTTAATCACATTATATACCCCATTTTGGTTGGCTTTTAAGATAATAACTTTTTGAATAATAGATTTCTTTTTTAAAACGCAACAAATTGGAGTCATTTAAAAATTCTGTATTTTAGCTTTAAGATAGAATCAGATTTTTTAGAAAGCTGTGAAAAACTTATCTATACGGCTGAAAAAGCTATCCAAAATGGGCTCATAATCTCTGAGATTTTAGCAGTTCTGACTAACTGGAATAAATTCCGGTCTATATCCTTGTTCCAGCACGCAGGAGAAGTATACGGGGAGAAGGCCATTCTTGCTACTGAAGTGAGGGAGCTTCAATCTCGCCTTCTCAGCTTGTCAGATGAAAGGGACACATCTCTTGCGATCCTTGAAGAGGTGATGTGCATTTTAAATATTGCATACGCTTTTATGTCACCCACTTGCAATGGTGCTTCACTTTATACGTTGGTATAAAGTTTTAATTTCGGTATAACTTGTTGCACCGTGAGCAATGTATTTTAGTAGTTTCTGGTTATGTATGCTATTTTCTCTACTTGACTATTATTGGTCTTTTGTAATCTTACTTGAACTTACAACTAATTTTATCATGGTAATTATACTTGAAATTATTGTATGTACCAAATCTTTTGTTGCCTCTTGTGATACATGATACATTACTTCAAGTATGTCCTTTGTGGTTGGGTGAGGGCATTGAAAAGTCATTTGTTCGTTTCACCAATTCCAGCGCTATTGATCTCCAGCGGTCATATAGTACTCATCCTTTGCTACAGCTTTCTTATTGAAGGAAAATATCTTCTCTTGAGTATCCTTTTTTTGTTTCTGTTACTGCTAGTTTCTGTTTTCCATACAAGCTAACAGAAATTATTTGTTATACGGGTTTGGTGATTCTTGAAAATAATAAATTGGTGCAAGCTCGATTGTTCATATTTTTTATTTAGCTATATATCCGTGAACATTGAGTAATTTGTTGATACTTGACGTGGTGTTTTTGATGCTGCTTTCAGTCACTCCAATGCCTTTTGACAATGGTTTCTCTAAAATTTATTACTTGCAAATTACTAGTAGTTATTTCTAGTTCAAATGCAATGCAGTGGAGATTTTTGCATCATTTGTGATATGCTTTGTCACATTTAAAGGCTCTGTTTGGTTTGGATTCTTCTCTCGATCTTCTTGTTGCAAAGAAATAAAAAGGAACCGAAAACTAATTCCCTGTTTTCCTCTATACTTATGTAATACTCCTTTTTTTTATAGGTCTTATATAGGCTTATGTAATACTCCCTTCGTCCCAGTATAAGAGTCCTTTATTCCATTTTGGGATGTTCCGATTTAAGACTCCTCTTTGAAAACTCAAGCTACTTTAATTACACCACTTTCCAAGTTACCTATTATTACTTGTGTGATGTTGAAAGATAAAACTTAAAAGAGGGCAATAATTGAAAGTTGATTTTTTTTTTTTAATACAATAAAATAAGTTTCCTCAAGTTTGAATTTCAAAAAGTGTCCTTTAATTTCGGACGGAGGGAGTATTATAAATTAAATTCTTCAAAAATATAATCGTAATTTAATTTATTAAAGAATAAGCGATTCCTAAAGTTCTAACCTTCTAGTTTATTTCTCACCAGTCACCATATTGTCTTTTCCCTCATTTTTTTGTCATTATTTTTCTTGTTTAACCAAACAAAGAAAAGTGTCTTACAAGGGTCCATTTGATAAAACTAAAAATTAAGTACTGAAAATTAAGTGATGAATTTTAAGTACTGAAAATTTTAAGTGATTGATTTTGCAATACTGAAAGCAGTATTTTAAGTACTGAAATATACTTACACTCAGTGATTATTTTCAGTAGAATTTTTTCACTTAAAATTTTCAGTGGATTTTTGTCTGCTTTTTCAATTAAGTGGTACATTATCAAATGCATGCAAAAGAATAAGTGTTGAAATTTTTTATTTTTAACACTTAATTGGGTTATCAAACACACCCCAAGTGTTTTCTTTTCTTTCCCGTCACTTAATCCATCAATCAAACAGAGCCTTAATGTGACTACATTTCTCATTTTTCCTACAGATGCGTAGAACTCTGGAGACACGATTTGCTGAAGCAGAGAGAGAGAGGAAAGCTGCTGAGCAGGAAAAGCTAGGAAAGGAAGAGGCTGCAGATAAAGCAATGGCTGAGCAAAAACTTATCATGGAGAAGGTGCTCGCAGAGTCAGAGATACTAAAGCTAGAAGCAGAGGAGAATTCCAAGGTTGTAACTCTGCCACGTGTGGAACTATGATAGTGGCCTGTTTGGATTGGCTGTGGCTTTTGCGTTTGGGCAAAACAGAAGCATAAGCCCTAATTGCAAGGGCACCAAGGGATTTAAGAAAAATTCCTTGGAACCCAAATTTGCTTCCCGCATCACGTTTGGACCTATGACGCACGGACACTTCGAAATGGCCACCGTACCCGCATTTAGTGCGCACCCGTACTGGGTGCGCCGTGGATTCTTTGAGTTCTTTTGGAATGTGGTTGGGGCTTTTTTGTAGCGTTCTTTTGAAGGAAAAAAAAAACACACACACACACACACACGTTCGTCATAAAATTTTGAAAACTTGAGGTTTAAAACAGAAATAATAATAAAAAAAATAATAGCAATTATCTAGGGTATACACAAATGCACTAATAGTAGTAAAATAGTTTGTATATCTTTGTATAAAAATATTTTTTTAATAATTTATCCAAGTACTCCTGCGGCACCCGCACCCGCACCCTTACTTTTTGAAAAATTGGCGAATTCCTTGCACCCGCATCTCCTTACCCGAATCTCCGCACCCACACCGGTGCTACCTAGGTTTAGACTGATCCGGTCCTGCTTCAACCTAAACGGGCATTTCGGGCTCCAAAGTGCTGCTTAAAGTTGATCCAAATAGGCCAAAATATGCATTTTTTTGAATCCCAGAAGCACATTTGGGCATACGTGTGTTTGTAATGTGATCCCAAGCGGGGCCTAATACTATTTGATTATGTTGGGCTGACCCTACCACTTAATCCCACCATCACCACAAGTATGAATAATATTAGCAAGAGAACTTATCTTATGATTATACTGTTTGCAGTTACAGGAATTTCTGATGGATCGTGGCCGCGTCGTAGATATGTTGCAGTAAGTTCTCTCTCTCATAGAGATTTAAGATCCAATTTGCATGTTACCATGTATTGGCTCCGTATTGTTTATAGTGACTAAATACATCAAGCTGTATGAAACCAATTGATTGAGAGATTCCTATATTATTATCTTTGTATTACACGCTGATAAGTAACTATTAGTCTTCATTTGGTATTTAGGATGCCAGCGAGGTGTGTATATAAATGAATGATTGGTGCTATGGTCCCGGTCCCCAAATTTATATCCGAATTTGCTTCTCAACACGTGGCAGTGGGACATCTAAAATAACTTTCAGGAAAAATTGAAGTGGTCCCACTGCCACGTGTTGGGAAACAAATTTTGGATACAAATTTGGAAACCGTAGCATTATTCTAAATGAATCAGCTCTTTCAAATTCCACTATTTAACTTGTAGTTTGTATTTGGAATGGTGGAAGGACAAGAAATGAAGGAACAAAGAGAGAATGGAAAGAAAAAAGAGAAGAAATGGAAGCGAAGTCAGTTATCTTCTTTTGTCTGGTTTGGAAACTTCGGATAGAAGGTGGAGAGAAGAGAAAAGAAGAGGAAATGTGGGAGAAGCAAAGAGAGTGAAGAAATTTTGAGGAAAGAGAGAGATAAAAGGGGATGGATTTGGAGAGGAGATTCCCTTATGAGGAGAAGGATAAGACCTAAGAAAAGAAAGAAAAGCTTCCTTTCTCTTGTTTGGAATAGAAGAGAAGGTGGAGGAATTTGAAGAACTCTCTCTTCTCCACCTTCCAGGGATATTAGTAGATGTTGGACAGTTGGAGTGCTTGTTGTGCTTGGGCCTTCTACATGCCCGCAAGGTTTCTGGATATAATGGCATTTATGCAGCTTTTGATTGTAGTGCTGCCGTGCAGAACTTCTGTGTCTTTTTCCTATTTAAATTTATTGCGTCTGTTATATTGTTCTGGACATTGTATACATCCCTGTCATTTTAATTTGGGCGAGTCTAAATTTTAAAATTGGTTCTTTGTCTGACAAAAACCAGAGAGAGTGAAGACTTTTAGTGAGTCAGATCTTATTTTAACTTTTAAGCATTCGCAAACAGGCCGTGTCAATTATGGTTTCTGGGGTGAATTCTGGAAGATTCAGAGTCTGAACCTGGAAAATCTTGGTTAAATTAAGTCCCTTTTTCTTTTTTCAATTTTGTGCAGGGGAGAAATATCTGTTATATGCAAGGACGTGAGATTGCTGAAAGAGAAGTTTGATGAGCGCGTTCCACTAAGCAAATCTCTTTCTTCTGACCAGACAAGTTGCATCTTAGCATCTTCAAGCTCATCCATGAAAAGCTCGGCACCCGAGCAAGGTGACCAGACAAGTTACATCTTAGCATCTTCAAGCTCATCCCTGAAAAGCTTGGCACCTGATCAGGTTACTGAGCAAGCGGACTCATCCGAGAGCCCAAAGAAGACAAGCCCAAGTGCCTCCATTGACGACTCTCTTTCCTCCGGGGACGAAAAAACCAAAGAAGATCGCAAGGCACTCGTGGACGCTGGATGGGAATTCTTCGACAACCGTGAGTTTGACATGTAATTGTCAAGTACACAAAATTGTAGAACTCATAATAATTTCCTATCTTAGGTTGCTGGAATAATTTTTTGGTAGTTTATCTATGGCTTTTCACTACTCTATAGTTACAGTTATGATGAAAACATATTGAGGCTATATAGCTTGATTGCCAATAACTATTTCCAGAGTTCATCTGTACAGCGTTGATGCTTGAATAAAAATGAAAGTGTTTTGTGGATTATAGCTCTTGCTCATATTTGTCGATAATGATCTGCCTAAGCACAACTATGAGTGCATTATGTTATTATATATGTGTATGATTTCTGTCACAGGCAATGGTGGAACAGTTAAGGATCGTTGGCATCGAGTTTGGGTGCTGTCGGCTGTCAGCCTGCAAAATTTTGTTTTTGCTTTTTTGTAAAAAAATTAAAATATTAAAAAAAAAATGGGTGTGCTGTCAGCAATTTATTGGTGCTGCCGGGTTGGCAGAACCAAAATCGCTGCCGAGGATCCTTGCTCGGGTACTTTTGGGAGGCTGGTTTGCTTTCAGCAACACGCTTATACAGCATGTATATATATATATATATTCAAGATGTAATTTAGTTGGGAAAATTGACCCAATTATTTGGGAAGATAATCAAGATGCTAAATTTGGTTTTCAATGAGTTGATCTTGGCCTGGTTGAACTTGATAATTTTTTTCACAAGTAGTGGTAATTTTGCATTGAAGAGCAACCCTCTCTCTCTCTCTCTCTCTCTCTCTCTCTCTCTCTCCACTATTTTAAGCACGGTGCTGTAGTCCCCATTGCCAGCTTCCTGTGGTTATGGAAGTTGACTAGATGTTTAAACTAAATTAATAAATCAACATAACAAATGACAGGGCCCAAAAAGTTGGAAAAAGAGAAGAATTGACTAAGACCAACTAAGAGTATGTTTTTCCCAATGATTATAGCTGGGTGAGCTGTTGACCAAAGCAATAAACTTCTATGCAATATATGTGCTGGTGCCAAACACTGTTTTGTAATCTAATTACAAATTTTTATTTTGATTTTTAGTTTTTGCTTTAAGAAAGAATAACCCATGTGACCCAAAATATCATCTTTGCTCAAGGTCATCTTTTTGGCAACAAAGAACACCTGTGATTCAATTTCTCATTAGGCACAAGGTCGTCAGGTAAACTTCCGACACATGACCAAGCATATCATTTAAGTCTATGTTAGAGTCGAACCTAAAACGTTTTAACTCTTGTTATTGCTCTAAATGTGCGTGATCTAATTATTTGTCAAGCATAAAAAGATTGAGAGCCCGTTTGGAACCCGCAATCTCTTGCACTAATTGGCAAAAGTACGATTAGGCTTCCAAAAGCGGTTCTCAAATGAGGCTTCATTAAATTGGGACACCACATTAATGGCATTTCACATACATACAATGTAAAGTTTATCCAAAACTAGCACTTACATTATCATCTTTGTGTAGTATAATACATATGTATCTTACAAATCAGCCTCACATTCCAGCTTCATTTGAATTCCAGTACTATGTGACTAATACTAATATCTATACAAAAAAGACCCTCCACTTTTCCCCTCAAAAACCATATGGTTAATTCTTCAAAGTGTCAAACCTCAAGACTTTAATTTAAACTCAATCATGCCAGCAAAGAAGTAGAACAGTACACCTCCATATGATATAAACCCGAGCTCGGTGTTCTCGGACTTGCTTCGAACATCGCTGCCATGACCGGAGCTTCGAGCGCCTCACCGGGAACACATTCGCCGCCATTTTTAGCAGGAAAAATTGACCGATAATAATAGTGGAAATTTTTAACTTGAACTTTGATGGGTTAGCTCTTGAATTTTTTTGGGGACTTTAGGACTTATATAGAGGGGTTATAGAGATATGTAAGTGAAAATATGTGGTGTAACAAATATTTGGGCCCCCTTGGTTGGGCCAAGAGTGACGTCCTTGTCTGAATTAGAGGACAAAAGAGACCTACTAGTATCAGTAGTATGGCTCCTAGCCAACCCTCCTTTGAAAATGACTTGTCATCAACTTATCACAATTGAGGGTCATCAATGTCTCAGATTAGATACCCTTTCTGCATACATTTAGCATATAGATATGGTTCTTTAGTATTTTGAAATATAGTCATTGAAATGTGAGAGACATATACTGATATACATTTCAATTTTCAGATATTATTGGCTAAAAATAAGGGGAGAGCAGCAAGCAATAGAATAAAATATTTGAGACCACACAAAGATCATAAACAATAATGTTTTTTCTTTGGTAGGTATAAATAAACTAGTACAAAAGTTTTAAATGTCAATTGCAAGTAAGCTTATTAATTTGTTCGGCTCCTGAATTTAGTGAAACTATCAAGGTAGGAAACACTTAAAACACTTTTGTTTGTTTGGTAGATAAGAAACAATGAGAATGTTAGAAAAGAGAAGAACATAGAATACTTAATAAAGTAAAAAATAAATAAATAAATAAAATTAAAAAAAAATCATTTTCTTAGATATTAGAAGGTTTATTATGATCTAAATTGAAGGATTTTTAAGCAAAATGATTAAAAGGGTGAGAGCGAAGAATGGTTGCGAAGTTATTTTTCTAACGTTTTTCTCAGTGTTTAAATAGCATTAAAAATTCTAAAATGTAATAAGAACTCAAAGAAAGAGGAAAGGAATAGACTAATAAATTCAAAACAAATTAATTTATTTGTCACCCAATTTTTTTGCTTCATATTTTCCTTACCAAAAAGATAATGCCTTTTTCTTTTCTTTTTTTCCCTTTCAGTATTTCTTTTCTTTAGCCTCACTAAATATGTTAACCGAATAGCCTTAGCAAAAAATCGAACGAAACGGAAAAGAATTGAACTTGGGGCAAATGGCTGAAGGAATTTTTGCTGTACTCTCTAAAGCTATTTGACTTCATTAGAGTGAGTGCTTCAGAGCCATAAAATTCAGTCCTCTCAACATCACATAAGAGAAGACTTGGTGATAGTTTGAGAGAGCGTAGATCCTCGGCAGCCAAAGTGGTGCTGCAAAGTTGCCAATCTGGCAGCACCAATGAGGTGTTATTAGGGATGGCAATTTTCTCCGCCCCGCTGGACCTCCGCCCCGCTCCGCTCCTAATGGAACGGGTTTGGAGGAGTTATAATAGAAGTAGAAGTGGATTTGGTATGGAAAAACAATAACCCTACAGAAGTCGGGGCGGAGTTGGTATCCATAAAATACTACCATTTAAAACCCGCCCCGCCCCGATTAAATCATTAAGTTACTAAACTACCCTCATGGTTACAATTATTTACAAAAAAATCAGGGCATATATATACATCTCTTTGTCTTCAGTATTAATATTTAATTTGTAAATTGTGATTAACAAATTTAGAATCATATGCGTGAGTGATTTTTAGGGAATCAAGCCAAAATATAAGTGGAGTTTGAATTATAAGAGAGCATTTAATTTTGGAATGGTGATTAACAAACGGAGTAGGAGTATAATAAGAGTACCCGATAGTAAACGGAGTAGGAGTTGGTATTTTACTTAAACGGGATGGGGCGGAGTCGGAGTAGGAGGAAAATAAATGGAGTAGGAGTTGGTATAGGGGGACTCCATACCAACTCCGACCCGTTGCCATCCCTAGGTGTTATGTGATCCAATAGTATCTTAGAACAGTGTAGGTGGTATTTTAATAGAGTGAGGTAGGATGAAAGAGATGAATTCATAAGAGAGTAGCAGTCTAAGAATCAGTGGTATAGTGAGAGTCTCGAGAGAAAGTGGAGAGGGAGTAAAGAGAGACAGACTAAGGATCAATGAGTGGGGGAGTATTCTGAGAGAAACCTGTGTAATTAATGACCGAGCGCCTGTACGTGAAAGAATATTCACAGTGAGCTCACTAATGCACAGATCCCTAAGGAATAATCTCTGAAATTCTCTTTGAGTGTATGCCTCTAGAAAGTTTTTTTCGTCTCTGTCACCTCTAAGGGTACTGTTCCTATTTATAGCAATTGGGACACGTGCCAAAGAATGAGCGCAGCTGATGTGGCTCATTCCTACTGCGGCGTACCAAAATGCCACGTGTCGTCCGGAGACGACACAAGGAATGTCCTCGCGGTAAACTAGAGAGTCATTTCAGATAGTCTCACTGACCTTTAGAAAGGCTTAGGAAGTGTATCGCCGAATAGACCGTTGTGACCTTCCTAAGCGAGCTCTGCTCTTAAGCCCACCAAGCCACATAACCTGAGAGTTCCTGATAAGATAAGGAAGGACTTTACCGCGCCATGATCTAGAACGACCATGTCGTGATATAGTCCCATTGCACCAAGACCTGCCCCCAATCGAGGTCTATCTGAGCTGCGTGCTACTAGGGGTAATCCGCATGGTTCATGAGAAAGTATTATGGACTTGTCCTCTGTTGAAAGAGAGAATATAGAGAAAGAGAAGGCTTAACCTAATTAGGTTAGCCCACACTTATATATATATATATATATATATCAATCATATATTCAAGAAAATTACAAAAATACCCTTAATACTAATACTTATATTCTAACACTCCCCCTCAAGCTGGAGCATAGATATCTATCATGCCCAGCTTGTTACAAAGATCATAGAACGATCCTCTATTTAGTGCCTTGGTAAGAATATCTCCTAGTTGCTCACTAGACCTAACAAAAGAAGTAACAATTTCCTTTCTCATAACCATATCTCTGATAAAATGACAATCAACTTCAATATGTTTGGTCCTCTCATGAAACACTGGATTACTTGCAATGTACATAGCTGCTTGATTATCACAATACATCTTCATAGGTTTACTACTTGGAAATCCCATCTCCTGCAGAATAGTCTTCACCCATAACAACTCACACGCAGTATGAGCCATAGCTCTATACTCAGCCTCTGCACTTGATCTTGCAACTACATTTTGCTTTTTGCTCTTCCAACTGACGAGATTTCCACCAACGAACACACAAAACCCTGATACTGAACGTCTATCAAGATTGTCTCCTGCCCAACTGGCATCTGAGAAACCAACTATCTCCAAATTATCTGAAGGCTTCAACACTAAGCCTTTACCAGGGGCACCTTTTAAATACCTCAATATACGACACACTGCCTCCCAATGTGATAACTTGGGACTCTGCATAAACTGACTAACAACTCCAACAGAGAAGGTGATATCAGGTCGAGTTACGGTTAAATAAATCAACTTACCCACAAGTCTTCTATACCTTCCAACATCATTGAAGTCTTCTCCATCATCTTTACTAAACTTAATATTTGAGTCCATTGGAGTGTCGACAGGTTTTGAACCCATCAATCATGTTTCATCTAGAAGGTCAAGGACATACTTTCTTTGGGATAAGAAAATTCCTTCCTTAGACCTTGCTACCTCAATACCCAAAAAATAACGTAGTAGCCCCAAATCCTTCATATGAAAATGCTTACTTAAATGAGATTTCAATAACTGTATACCTTCACTGTCACTGCCGGTAATCACTATATCATCCACATAAACTGCTAGAACTATCGTACCTTTCTCACAGTGTCTCACAAAAACTGAATGATCAGAACTAGTTCTTCTCAACCCATATGAACTAGCTACTTGGCTAAACTTGTCAAACCAGGCCCTTGGAGACTGTTTAAGGCCATAAATGGCTTTCTTCAACCTACATACTTTATGTGACTCCCCCTGAGCAACATACCTAGAAGGTTGCTCCATATACACTTCCTCCTGTAGGTCACCATGAAGAAAGGCATTCTTTATGTCAAGTTGATGTAGAGGTCATCCCTTAGTAACAGCAACAGACAATAAAATGCGAACAGAATTGAGACGAGCTACAGGGGAAAAGGTTTCAAAGTAATCCACACCAAAAGTCTGAGTGTACCCTTTAGCCACCAAACGAGCTTTCAACCGTTCGACAGTACCATCCGGATGATACTTAACCACATAAACCCAACGACAACCTACAACATGTTTCCCAGAAGGAAGATCAGTTAACTCACACGTACCATTTTTGGACAACGCCAACATCTCATCATCCATAGCACTCTTCCAACCCGGAGAAACCAATGCTTGAGTATGAGAATGAGGAACAGAGACTGAAGATAAAGCACTAACAAAAGAGCGCAGTGAAGACGATAAATGAGAATATAAAACAACCTGATCAATAGGATGGTGAGTGCAAGAACGAGTACCTTTTCGAAGAGCAATGGGTAGATCATGAGATTGAGGAACCTCAGCCGAAGTGGATGAAGATGGAGGTGGAGCTGGCGGGTCATGAATACTGGATGGCTTGTCACGACGACGATAAACCTGCAAGGGAGGAGAACTAGGAGGAATGGGTAAGGGAATAGTGGACGATGGAGCAAGAACATCAACATCTAAGGAAGCACCGGAGGACGAAAAAAATGATGTACCTTCAAAGAAGGTGACATCTGCACTAATCACATAACGACGACTCTGAGGATTCCAGCATTTATATCCTTTTTGAGTGCGTGAATATCCCACAAATATACATTTGGTGGCCCGAGGATCCAATTTATCATGACCAGGAGTAAGAACATGAACAAATGCAACACAACCAAACACACGTGGTGGTAAGGCAAACAATGATCTATCTGGATAGAGAACAGAATGAGGAATGCCACCACTAAGAACAGATGAAGGCATTCGATTAATAAGATAACAGGCAGTGAGTACAGCATCCCCCCAAAATTGTTTAGGAACATGCATGTGCAACATAATTGTTTGGGCAACCTCAAGAAGGTGTCTATTTTTTCGTTCAGCTACCCCATTCTGTTGTGGAGTATAACCACAAGAGGATTGATGAATTATCCCCTAAGAATCACAATAGGACTGAAGAGGTCCTTTAACATATTCCAAAGCATTATCAGATTGTAAAATACGAATAGTGCAACCAAACTGAGCCATAATCTCTTTATTAAATAATTGAAAATTTGAAGAAATATCTGAACGTTCTTTCATTAAAAATAACCATGTCATCCTGGAACAATCATCCACAAAAGACACAAAATAAGAAAAACCTAATAGACTCTTATGTCTAGACGGACCCCAAACGTCGGAATGAACCAACTCAAAAGGAGTGGCCCGACAATTATTTTTACGTTAAGGAAAAGACACCCTATGATGCTTACCTAACTGGCAAGCCTCACACTCTAAACTAGACATAGACTTAAAGGACAGAAAAACCAACTGCAAGGACTGTAGTGAAAGATGACCCAGACGGCAGTGCCATTGATGTGGTGAAACAGTTGTATGTAAAGCCGTCGATTTATTCGCTATTGAATGTTGTTCCAGGTAATAAAGACCATCTCGCTCACGACCTCCACCAATCATCTTCTTCGAGCTGAGGTCCTGAAAAACACAATGAGAGGGATAAAATGTTACAGAACAATTTAAAGATTTAGTAAGTTGACTGACCGATAGGAGACTAAAGGGAAATTTAGGAATATAATTTACAGATGACAATGAAAGAGATGAGGTGGGAGAAACATGACCATGACCAATAATAGGACAAGATCGTCCATCAGCTAAAACAATAGAAGGCTGTGTGGGTGGACTAAGCAATTGTGTAAATACATTGGACTTACCAGTCATATGTGCCGAAGCCCCTGAGTCGATGACCCATGGTGAAGGAGCAGATGAAGAAAAACACGCAATATTACCTGACTGTGCAAAACCAGCAGTACTAGACAAGGATTGCTGCTGTTGCTGTTGGATTAAGGCATTGTATTCCTCGCGGGAGAGAGTGATAGACTCATTTGAAGATGCTACGGCAGGTGGAGGAGTACTAACTTCCTGTTGAGACCCAAAAGCATTGTCAGAAGAGTACAGGGCTGGATTAGGTGAGGTCTCCCACGGCTTACCATAGATATCATAACACCTATCCACAGTATGATTGTCACCCCCGCAGTGTGTATAATAAAGAGAACCACGGCCTCGACCAAAACCATGACCACGTCCCAGAGGACCTCCTCGTCCTCGATTACCATTAAACATAGGAGGGGAATTGCCAAAGCCACGAGCACTGCGACCGCGATTATTACCAGAAAAATTGCCACGACCACAAAAGGCCCCTCTATATCCCGTAATGTAAGAAGTGCAGAATTTTCTTTCCCAACAGGCTCAGAAGAGACGGAGGAGGAAGACTATGTAGTAACGCGGAGCACACGAGAATACACATTGCTCAAGGATGGAATACTACCATCACCGGCCAAAATCTGTGACTTAACAGACTGAAGATTCGAATGTAAACCAGATAAGAACTTGGAGACATAAAATTCCTCTTGTTGCTTCTTGATAACGTCAACATCATTAGTGATAGGATGATATTGATTCAACTCATCCATGAGTCCCTTAAATGTACTGTAGTATTCACTAACCGGCTTATCACCCTGTTGAAGCAGAAACAAATTTTGATATACCTCATAAACGCGAGAAACATTCTTTTCCATAGAAAATGTCTCATGAACAGACTCCCAAATCTCTTTGGCTGAGGACAAGAACATGACACTCGAACATACAGTAGGTTCCATACTATTCCACAACCAGGACATAACCACATAATTCTCAGACACCCAATTTTCATAATCCTTACTATCCTTAGCCGGAGCAACAGACTCAATATATTTTAACTTCTTCCTAACCCCTAAGGCGACTTTCATAGCTTGAGCCCACAACAAGTAATTGGACCCATTCAACTTGGTAGTGATAATTTGCATACTCACAACATCGGACGAAGAAATAGAACCTTTCTTGTCAGCCATATCAACCAAAAACAGTAGGAGTCTTATACCCAATAACAAAGGAAAAATACTAACAACGAACAAGAAGCAACATCAACACCAATAAACTCAAACGGAACTAACCAATAAGGTCCATAAAGAGACCGAGACAACAAGAACGAAGAAACCACCAATCAAAATTGCCTAATCGAGTTCCGATGTATGCGAATATAATCCCTTGGACGGTTGGAGTTCAAGAAAGTGCAGAAATTAGATCATGAACAATGCCCGATGAATAGTTACTGCATGAACAGTGTTCGATGAACAGTGTTTTTGGTGAACAGTGATCGGTGAATAGTAACTGTGTGAACAGTGTTCGATGAACAGTGTTTTTGGTGAATAGTAACTGCGTGAACAGTGCTCGCGTGAACAGTAATTGCGTGAATAGTGATGCGGCTGTGATGGTGATGGTGGTGGTGGTGGTAGTGGTGGTGTGCGGCGCCGAGAAGCCTATTCGGGTGGCTTTGATACCATGTTGAAAGAGAGAATGGAGAAAAAGAGAAGGCTTAACCTAATTAGGTTAGCCCACACTTATATATATATCAATCATATATTCAAGAAAATTACAAAAATACCCTTAATACTAATACTTATATTCTAACATCCTCATTGGCCCTTTGATGATGACTTTTAGGGCTCCGTTCTTATCCTTCAGGTGCTGCGCACAGTGTCCCTAATTGATAGGTGGACACGTGTCCGTTGTGGATACGTTTGTCAGATAGTGAAACCCACAAACAGTACGAAAACGTATAAAGAAAATGTACACACAAAAGTGTTGTTTTATCATATACTCTCATGTTAATCCCCAGCTCACAACGGAGAAATCTCACTGTTGCGCGACAACTGGCCTTTTGTGCTAACAACACAATTACATAATTGTCCTAAACCATTTCCTTACTATTCTGTTAAATCACTATTTGAAGCAAGAGACCAAGTTTTCAAATGAAACCAATGATGATTCTATAACACTGTATGGACTAGTTGGCTTTTAGGCATATGCACATAGCATAAACAAATTTAACAAGTTAGCATACAAACCCTTGATGGGATTGTGTGCATGGAGCCTGATCACATAAGAATTCTGCTCCTGCAGAGTTCCCCAGGTGAGGTCAGCGAGATCGGCAATGCTAATGAAGTTGCTCGGGCGAGGTCGGGCAAGACAAAAAGTCACCCGGGCAAGATGAAGTAGAGAGCACGCCCAGGCGAAGTCAGACAGCTGGGAAGTTCCCTAATGTTTTCCCTAAGGTTTCCGTAAGATTATTGTGACGGCCACTATGACCTTTTCGTTACAATAGGACTCACGTGGGACTCATTGGACACTCAAATTAGAGTGAAAAGTGTGATGGCCACATGAGATAATTTCTCGTAAAGGTGGAGAAACCTAACCATTGTGGCACGGTGGGCGTCACGCTAACTATAAAACTACATAATAGTCCTTGACCCTTCCACTAAGTTTGCATAAAAGCACTATTTTGAAGCAAGAGAGCAAGTTCTGAACCAAAGCTGTTAATGATTCCAAGGCACTGTTTGGTCAGTTGTTAGCTTTTAGGAAAATGTACAAACTCAAAAAATACAAACTCTTATCCCAACATAAAGTACTTCCTAGAACTCCTATCCTAAGAAATAATGCAACTCTTTTTTAAATTTTGGCCAAGAAATCACAAGAATGTTGAATTTTTTACCCCCGTCATAACCAGAAACCACCATAAACCATCAACTTCTGGATTGACATGTCACTAATATTCTATAATTTTCTTAAAGGGACCCACATTACACATAGTGTCATTAATAACCCAATATCACGTGCACCCTGTCTCATTAGGTCTAAAAAACAAAAGTCTCAAGTCAATCCAAACATGCCGCCCACTTATCATTGCCGGCATGACAAACCAGTTCCAAAGTCATCTTAAATGCACCTCATATATCTATATACATATAATTTTTGTACTATATAACAACCTCATAGCCCTACCATCCTCTTCTTTATGGCAACAATGGTTGTGACCCCTCACCGTCAATAGCAACTTCACATTGCCCCTAAAGTGACCCCACTACTGCACACATTGGGTCACCACCTAAAGGGTTGAGTGGGTAGTTTTTCTCTAAGGTTTTTGTCTATGGAGTTATGAGATTGTACTTGTAGGTCCAGTGTCCACGTGCTATGGCATGTCCCTAAACCTAATGTTGTACTAAAGTAGGGCAATTGGAATCATGGAATGGGATGGATCCCAAATCTTAATTCAAAGATAAGGTCTTTTGTAGCTAAAAGGAGCCAAAAATATGACAGATATGATGAGTTGTGTCCCCCCACAGATAAATGGGTTGAACCTAGTACTACTGTATACAAGCCGAGCTGCTTAGCAAATCCTCACGAATATGTAGTCGTTTATTTAGGGCTCGTATGGTAGCATTACGGTTTTAGGTTTTCAATTTTTGTTTTCATTTGTTGTATTCACGATTGGCTCTAAAATGAGAGGAATACATTCCAAAAATGATAACAAAAACCAGAACGTTACCATGTGAGCTCTTTATAATCAAACTAAGCTTAAGCCTGGATTTCAGCAAGGCCGATCAACTTGATCTAGTTAATCTGCTTTGATGATAAGAAAACGCCTTCAAATAATAACTTTAGGGTGACAATTGGGTGGGTGTGTCGTGTCAAGTATAGTGAGTCGACGATGCGATTATAAATTGTGTCAAAATATTCAATCCGAGAATGATAACCTTTACGCATACTTTACTAGTAATTTACCGCTAAAAGAAAACATAAGAAGAAATTTTATAACCTTAAAAACGCAAACATTTCTTTAGTTAAACTTGACTAGTAAAATAGATAAAACCATATTCCGATATTCGTTCATAGTTATAACTTATAATTTTCGTCGATTATATAAATGGGTTGGAATGACGCGACTAAATAAACATTTTTAATAGTGATAAATAAGTCACCTCGTTCAAGACTTGAACAAGTATGAACTAAATCACAAACCCGCTATCCGCTATTTCCCAATCAGTTCGTCGTGTTCTCATACTCTGTCAATAATTGCCACCCACAAAGAATATGAACTAGTACAACCTTCAATCTTTAATGTGCTCCTATGAAGGAGGGGAGGGGGAATAATAATAATAATAATCCAAGTCGTCCGGGAGTGGAGTTTTGTAACGATTAAGTGAGTTTCGCAAGTACAATTATTCTATGCCCAGAAAAAATAAAAGTACAATTATTCTAAGTAGTTGAATGTTGAGTCGACACACCAACGTACTCTATCTTGATAAATATGCAATACTTTACACTGTAAGAGATACAGAAATAGAGAGAATCCAAGGGGATTGGTTTTGATAACTCAGGGCCCGTAGGCCATAACGCTGCGGTTTTTTAGTTTTAAGTTTTTTTTTTTTTTTTTTTTTCCCATTCCATTTGTTTGGCAACAAAAACTGAAAATGTCTTTAGTAACGGTTTCCATTCTATTTTTTAAAACAAAAATCCAAAACGTGTTTAGTAATCATTTATGTTTTTCTTTCTTTTCTTTTCATTTTTTTGTTGAAAACGACAACAAAATTAGACGAGGAGAAAAAAAAAGTGGTTTTCAATTTTACTTTTAAATTATTTTTTTACAGTTTTCGTGTACAGAATTTACAAAACTGAGACAACCTTAACACACGGACCCTCAACAATTCTGAAATTCTACAGAAATGTAAACAAAATTTTGGGTGCACAGCAACATAAATATTGAGGTCTAATACATTCACTAGGTAATCCAAATCCCAAGCATTAATCATCATTAACAAAGGCCACATGCAATCACTATTAAACAAAAGAACTTGTACTTCCATTGAAAGACTTCAAAGAAACAACTTATATTTCATGGCCAAACACACAGTTTGTACAGTATATTCAGAAGCACACTTGTAAATTCGTTATCGACAAAACAGGTACTAGAAACTGGATAAGAAAACCAAAATAGAAGACCATCATCTTTCTTCCTGAAGCTTTACATGTCCTTAACTGAATAGTTCATCGCATACCTTAACTGCACAAGTCTCTCATGGCTCTCCCAACGCTTTCTGGATGTCTGCCTGCAATAGAAAAATTAATAAAGCAAGTCATATAATCTTCAATATGACAAGAAAATGGATATATATATATATATATATATAGAGAGAGAGAGAGAGAGAGACCTCAATGGATAATGGTGCGGTCATGGTGCCATAACGATTGATTACTTGCCCTTCCTTACCGATTAAAAACTTTGTGAAGTTCCATTTGATCCTAGACCCAAGAAATCCACCTTTACTTGCTTTGAGGAACTTATAGACAGGTGCTGTGTTCGGCCCATTTACACGTACCTTAATAACAAAGACAGTTGATAATCTAATACTATAAAATCAAGTGAACTTGGGTCAAATTTCTGAAGTGATAGAAGATAAATACACGCAAAACAGAAATCTGTAGGCGAGGATTTATATATGGGTGCAGTTAGTGGTAAGAACTTTTTAAGGTATGTACTCACTCTTCATAAGGAGGTATAGTAATCTCTTTAGCATGAGTTTTAACAAGTAGCAATTTCAAACTAAAAAATATATCTATTTTAACAAAAGAGTGTTCTAAAACTAGTAATAATAGCAGGCACACAAATAAATAATCACACAAAAGGACACGGATATTTAAGGTGGTTCGGCAATTTGCCTACGTCTACTGCGGACGGAAGCTGCATTATTACTTGAGGAACTCAAGCACTTAATCTATTGTATTACAGCACACTAATATTTTCCTAACATTTCTTCATTAGTAATTTTATCTCCACATAATTTGAGTACAGAAGTAATTTTAAATGTTAAGGAGTTATATTTAGATACTGTTTTAAAATCCTGAATCCTAAGGTTTATCCAATCCTATCTTGCTTTTGGATGAATAACATCTTTCTGATGGTCATACCTTTCCTTCAACTCTTTCTAGAATACTGTAGGATCCTCTACTATGAGATACTCAGATTTTAATTCTTCATGTAAATGGTGACGAATGAGAATCATGGCTTTAGCGCGTTCCTCATCGGATGCTTCATTTTTCTCTTCGATTGTTTTTCCAAGCTTATCAGCAACTGGGTGAGTCTTGATATCTTTGACCCAAAATAAATAATTATGGCCAGAAATATCAAGGGCAAGAAACATAAGGTTTTTGAGGTTTGTCATTTGTCATTTTCAGAATTCTACAATTGATAGTATGCTATGTTAGGACATATTATTGACAGCATGACTATGTATTTAGTATGTGTAAACGGGGTCCTAGTGTATTGAAACAATGGTGATTTTAAAACTTTTATGGTGATATTGGATGGTAGTTGATGTTATAGAAAAATGCTTAGTGTGAAGGTATTATGGCAATTTGGTTATTTTTTACAAAAGGGTTATTTTTTGCAAGTTACAGATTTATCCAGGGATATACTATGGTCATCCAAACACAATATTGAACTATTTAGATTTTATCCCCAGTATAATCTGGTACACTCCAAACACAGTATAAAAATAATACTGCACTATTTATCCTGTAGTAGTTATGCTGCACTTTATACAAAACCCATTTATCCTATGTGGCAAACAAATGATGCATATATGATTGTTATTATATCTTCTATTATTTCTCTTTTAAACCCAAACTTTTCAAAATTGTCCAAAGAACCTGTGTTTTTTTTCAAAAGAATGCTACAAAAATGCCCCGGCCACACCCCCGAAGTGTCCCACCCATACTCGTGATGCACCCAGACGAATCCTTGTGCACCCTAAATCCAAATTGAACTCCAAGAGAACTCAAAAGAATCCCGGAGCACCCAGTGCGGGTGCGTTGGCCTTTCCGAAGAGTTCGTGCTTCATAGCCTCGAACCTAATGCCTCCTACAAACAACACTCTAAAACCATGTTTAGTTGCCACTTACTCCAATAGCTTAAGTTGTTAGAGAATGGGCCCACCAATGTATATCAAGCTTCAACAAATTCATGGTCATATCCGTAGTTAGGTAAACATTTCTCCACAACCTATATCCAAGAACCAAGTTTTTTTGCTTACCTTCAAAATATAGTACAGTGGGAACGAGTGTAATTTGTCATTTAAGCCCATGCCAAAGATAAGAGTGAGGTCTTACTTTGAGTCATAGTGATTACCTAGTAGTTTTGGCTTGTAGGCTATGTTACATTGACTCTTCAAAGTGTCTGGAGGACACGGGTATGGATGGCATATCCGACACAGATACTTCGCCTTTCTTGGCTGAAAATTATACTAAACTACACTAGAAGGATCCTACCTAAGTGTCATACCCATGTCCGCAAAGAGTCGTGTCAACATGGGTACTTCACCTATTTAGAAGAGTCCATGTAACATAGCTTGTAGGTGGTTGCAACTTGCAAGTTTTCAAACACAAAAAAGTTGCTCGGTTTTCTGTCATTTAAAAATGAAAGAAAAAGGCTTGCACTGATATAATAATTCTCTAGCGTAAAACCTTTGGGAATAAAATTTTTTTAATAAAAAGTATTATAAACGTCTAAGTTAGGACGATTTAGTTAGAGAAAAGTTACGCATGTTTGGTGGATTCTTGGATGTTCAATTACCAATAACAAGGAAAATGGCTTTATCTAAAGTAGCAACTCACCTGAAAATAAGTAAAGTAGACTCTAATACTAGTGGGAATTTTTTATAAAAAATCCTTCAAGTAGCTATTCTCACGATAGGGAAAAGGATAGTGGCGTAAGAGGGGGGAACTATCTATATGTGTCTTAACTCATCTTCAACCATTCACATAGGAAAATATATTCAAGCGTGACGCAATTTTGGTAGTAACAAAAACAATAAGAGATTTATAAAGGACCTCATGACGAAACCATGTCTCAATTCCAATAACGTTGTCGTGCTTAAAAATAAGAGATCTAGACATGACCTCATTCAAGGAATCTTTTGTTGCACTAATTCCATAACTTCATTATATTCTATGCATATGATATGGCCAACCCTGTCAATAAGGGAGAAGGAAATCTCCGAGACATCATGACCCAGTAAATGCATGTCCAATGTGATCAAAATTCAATGCAGCGAAAGTATTGAATTGGATTTGATTTCATCATGAGCTCCTAGGTGGCGTTTTGTGTTTGAAACCCTTACGAGTCTCACATAGCTCGGGTGTACTTTAGTGTTAACCTTAGCTAGATATGAATATTGATTCTTATTGTGCCACAGTACACTCATTTATTTGTCTCAGAGCTAGACTAGATCTACTTGGTAACAATTAAGACTTTACCCTCACAAGGGTTGAGTTACACTTCAACTCTCTTAATTGAGCTTGGTGCACCTCCTATGATTAACCAGAATAACAAGTAGGTTTGGTGGACCAAACCAAACCAAGCCAAACCAAGCCTTGTGTCCCAATCAATTGGTGCACCTCCTACATTTGTCTAAAATCATTGTTCCCCTTGTCACTTTGTGATGGTCACGGGTTTGAGGCATATTCTTGAGAGCTACTTTGAAGAAGCATTGATTATTGTACTCCTATGCCATGATTCTCTTAACCAGATTCTATGTTATGGTTGATAGGATGGATGGAATTTGGAAGGAAGGGAAGAGAGGAGGATGGAAGAGGTCTTTCTAGAGAAGGGTATGGATTCTTCCCTCTTTTTGTTTGGTTAATAGTTCGGTCTTGATCCAAGATGAGGAACCAAACCAAGTCAAAGTTGGAAGTCTTCCTCAAGCGAGTACTAGTCCACCACAAGGAAGTGAGAACGGAAAGAATGGAATATTGCATGTTTTACTTTTATACCCAGAGATAGATAAAATACCCTTTTTATTGACGGATAAAAAAGTTAAAAAAAAATTTGAGCGAAAGCATTTTCTCTCCCCCGATCTGTCCACTTTTGGATATCTTGAAATTTGTGGCTGGGAGGAAAACAAGTGAATCCATTTCCCTCCGCTCTTCTCTCCCTCGTTTCTCCTTCCTTCCCCTCTTCCCATATTGTAAGGTGTTGTCAAATGTGACGTGGCTGAAGTTGAGAATTAGCCAAACTGTAGCTCGGAATTGTGCCGGAGTACATCTTGATTCTTCTAGACAAGAATAGCCTTCTAGCATTTTCTTATCCATGAGGCATCACCACCATGATCATTGCTGTTCCATGTCAGCATTGCTAAGTCACATTCACCCTAGGTTGGTGACATGCACCGGCTACTAGAAATAGAAGTGACTCTCACTCTACTTACAAGAATTATACGTCCTACTTGGCTAATTGCACGAGGAACGTTACCTAAACACTATCTGTATACTTGCATTACACCTCCCCAATTCGTCCCCCCTCTATAAATTCTCTCTAATGAGACACATCAGCTTGAGGATCTTGGCAATTTCACGAGAATATCCACTCCATAACCAACAACTCTCTTAACATTACTACATAAGGTAAAAATTATAACATGACATTCAATATAAATTGTTTCCATTCCAAACGATTAAAATTACACAAATTCAAAAAATCCATTTGCATCTTCAACATTCTTCAAATTAGTTACCTTGTGGAAGATTGGATATTCTGCCTTGTACCTTGTACATACAAATTCTTCCGCCTCGTGGCTTGTGCCAGGCTCTTGCTTCAAGAACTGGTTGCAGGGAAAGGCCAAGATCTCAAACCCTAACCAATTTACAGAAATACATAAACATTATAATATTCAATGCGTATCTTACACGGCCTAAATTGGTAATCACATAGCAATTAATTCCAGCCAAATTAAAGAGGGGAAAAAAAATTCACGGAAGTGAAATTAAGTTGTAATTAAAACTTTAGATGGGCATTTCGTGATCTGTAAACTCCCTCATCTGAAAGGAAAGAAAGGAAGAAAGAAAAAAGGTAGGAAATTTAATAATATAACATAAATAAATAGTTGAAACAATCTTTTACCTTTATCCTTGTATTTGTTGTAAAGTTCAGTCAACTGGGTGTAGTTGGAATCTGTGAATCCACTGTGTCATCCCCAATATACACCATCACATGAAACCCAACATAGAAACAACATTAATTCCCCCAAATTATTAAAAAAAAAAAAAAAAAAAAAAGGCAATTAGGATAACAAAAAAATGAAGATTAAAGAAAGGGGAAAGAAATTAAAGAACCATTTGGATGCAACATTGACAACAAGTAGAACCTTCCCTTTGTAACTGCTGAGTTCCACCTCCTTGCCCCTGCTATCCTGCAAAAAAAAACCCCAAGAACAATTGAGAATCCCAAGAAAATGATCCCCAAATGTGATATACGTATACATATATCTATATAGAGAGATGGGTATGTATAAAAATGTAACCTTGACTGTGAATTCATGGATTGATTTTTCTGGGATCGACTGAGAAGCACCCATTTTGGTGAAAAGGGTGTTTTTTGTTTTCTTTTTTAGCTGACAAATTCAAAGATTTGGAGTATAATGAAACAACACTCCTACTACTACCCAACATAGCCAACTCGATGGGATCAGCTTTAAAATAGTAGGAAGACGTGTGGGTTTGGAATTGATTCAGTAAAAAAAAAAGGGGGGGTTAATTACAGAAACAACTCCTCGGCCTTTTATCAATTATCCCTATACTTTAAATTTTTATCACTAATACCCCAGTGGTCTGTACTAAAGTGAAATAGTCACTTTTTTCGTAGTTAACGGAAAATGGGTAAAAATACGAAATTACCCTATTACATGCTAATAAGAACACCCTTATATGCTTAAATATTTATTTAGGTATATGTGGTATACTATTATATTACTTTGATATTATATTTGTTGTTAGAGACCATTCTATAGTCACTTTGAGGGACATTTATGAGAGCAAATTTATTTAATTTTTTATTTTATTTTTGATCTACCCTTGGACACACACACACACACACCACACACAGTCTTGGCGATATATTTTTTTCTATTTTTTTTTATCTACTCTTAGACACACACAATTTTGGTGATATGTTAGTTTTTTTTTTTTTTAAATCTACTCTTGACCACACACAGAGTGAAATCCAGTGTAGTGATGTACTAAGATCTAAAAAAAATTTACCCCAATTTTTTTTTTTTTTTGTGTGTGTGAAATTCGCTCTCACAAAAGTACCCCTAAGTGACCACATAATGCTCTTTAACAATGTAATATCAAAATAATATATTAATGTACCACTTATGCCTAAATAAACATTTAAGCATATAAGGGTGTTATTATTAGCATCTAATAGGGGTAATTTTGTACTTTTATCAATTTTTTGTTAACTTTAACGGAAAAAGTGACTGTTTCACTTTAGTCCAAACCCCAGAGAGTATTAGTGATAAAATTTAAAGTATAAGGGGGTATTTGATAAAAAATATCTAACTACGGGGGGTGTTCTGTAATTAACCCAAAAAAAAAAACTACTCGTACAAAATTGTGCTTACTGTTATTAGCTGTATATTTTACAGTTGAGGAGTTATTTCTGGGGTTCATATGTGGCTCTTATTTTGACCAGATCCGGAGAGTTGGTCACAGTTTGGCAAAAACTTTATTTATGATATTTAATCTCAAAAAATTACTTTTGCTCAAAAGTTGTCTAAAGTTAATTTTGTCCAATCCCACAAATTTTGCTATTGACTTGTATTTTTTTTGTTCCAAGCTGGTTTGCCGATTATGTCATTTTAGCTTTTAAAGTTCTATAATTACTTATCAACTTCAAAATCTACAGCGAAACAGGAATATTTTCTTTTTCTTTTTTACTTTTTCTTCCAATCCTATTCCTTAAAGGGTTAATTAGTGATAAATCCCTAGATAGTGCAATTATGTAGTCTTAGGTCCTTGAGTTAAAACATGTTTATAGTTAAGTTCTTGGAATTTTTTGGGGACTAAAATACCCCTCACTCATCAAGTTTGGTAATCTTCATAATGGTAACCCCCTTCATTAATATTTTCTACCAAAATTTCTCCCCAAAAACTAAGAGAATCAAAAATTGAAGTCAACATCACTCATAATGAGAGCCATTTTCAACCACAATCTTCTCCATTGCCCTGCTAGCCATCACCATATATTCCACTGCAGAGGTACTTATGTATGAAAATTCACAGCAATTATGTGAATTTCACAAAATATTCTCTGAATTTCACAACATGATTTGTGAATTTCACAATAGGTTCTAGAAAAATAGGATTGGAAGAGAAAGGCACAACATCATTTGTGAATTTGACAACATATTATAGAAAAATGGGAATAGAAGAGAAATGCACAACATGATTTGCAAATTTCACAACATATTATGGAAAAATGGGAATGGAAGAGAGAGTCCTAATATGCTTTGTGAATTTCACAACATGTTCTGGAAAACAAAAGTAAAAGAGATAGAGAGTCACAACATGATTTATGAATTTCACAATATGTACAGTTCTATTTTTTTTTTTGTTATATGTACAGTTTAAGTTGTGAAATTCACAACTCACTTATGAATTTCACAAGAAAATATAATCTATTATAGATTATGTTGTGAATTTCACAAACAAATATATTCAATTCACAGTTTGTGTTGTGAATTTCACAATTTAAACTGTACAAATAACAAAAACCATGATAGCATCCATCTGTTTCATTTGTGAAATTCACAAAACTATCTCAGCAAGTCAATAAGTGGAACAACTATAAAAAGAATAAGAAATATGAGCATTTGAGAAATTCAGAATTTGAAGTACACTTGCTTCCTAGAACCGAAGTGCAATTATCTCATCCTACGCAAATATAGCAACTTCATCCAAAGTTTATTAAAAAAAATCACATTAGAACTGAGGTGAAATCTTTTTCCAAAACTGCAAGAAGTAAAAAAAAATGAAGTAAAAATAAGAGCCACAATCAATAATTGTCTCATGTGACAATCAAATAAGAAAACATGGTTGACCGCAGGAGGAAAAGGTTAACAGTAAAAAACTTTGACCCATGTTTCATATATAGTTTATGAAGATTGTTTGCTATCTTGCACCATGTTTTGTCCTTTTGTTCCAAACTTCTAGCATGAAATTTGATTTTTACGAAGAATAAGAAAAGAGATTTTACCAGTTTGCATGGTGAGGTTGCTGCTATATGCTATCACAGTTGTGGATTGTTGTAATAACCTGCATTTTCTTGCATGATCATAATTAAAATTTATTTTCATTATCATTTGCATTATCATATTTAAAATTTAATATATATATTGTCTGTTTATATGTTAATTTCAATTCTTATGTATTTTTTTTTACTAATTTCATAATTGAAATTACTTTTGGGGTCAAAATGCAATTTTCATAAAAACTTGCTATACCTGTGTTAAATTTCAAAACTGTATTTCAAAACGGTGGAATTATTTCTTTTAAACTCAAACTGTATTTTTATAAAATCAGAAAACTATTTCTAACGTTAAAATGAATTCTCTGTATTTTTGTGATAAACACCGTGTCACGAAAATACCAGTGTAGGTTTAAAACTGTCCGCGCAGTGTTAAACTTCCACAGAATTTTGGAAGTAAATGATTGAACAAATTTATTTATACCCAAATTATTATGCTGATGCTTTTCCCTTAGGTCTTGTTTGGCAAATGTTGTAGTATGTGTGTTGTCCTTATGCCATAAGCTAGATTACCCAAACACACTTTGACCCACCTCATCTCCACCTACCTCTTACTTTCAGCAGTGGAGAATAAAGGGCAGTGTATACACATCATATCTGCACATTCATTGTATTTAATGGAAGTTAATGGAGATTGAGTGGGAGGTTAGGCCAATGTTTTCTTAGTGGGAATTTGATTATTTATACACCCAACCACACTACACATTCTGCACTTCCATCACAGCATAATTCAGTATACACAGAGAGTTTAGAGAGTGCAGAGAAGTTCTTCAATTTCGTAGAGAGAGAGAAGAGCTCAATCCTCCATAGCCAAAGCTTGGAATTTTGGGAATTTCGTAATTATATTTCTTTCTCAACAATTTCTTCAATCTATATCACAGTGAGTATTCTAAACTCACTTGGAATGTAATTTCATATTTATTTGCTGATAGTTTAGTCTAATTTGCAGAACACCATTTTTAATTTACGTATGAAAGCTTGAAACTCAAAAATGGTGATTTTTCAAACTTAACCAAAATCGATTTTGTGAATTGAAAATG
The DNA here is from genome assembly GCA_033977485.1 of Hydrangea macrophylla. NCBI lineage: Eukaryota > Viridiplantae > Streptophyta > Magnoliopsida > Cornales > Hydrangeaceae > Hydrangea > Hydrangea macrophylla. Next base: position 10,030,925 of record CM066986.1, on the reverse strand, counting down.
AAAGATCTTAGTCCCAATAAGCCATGGTTCGAATACTACGGCTTAATTCATCCGTATCACGACGTACCGTTGATTTAAAGTTTTGTCACCTCTCGGTTTTACGTGAAATCCGAGAGCTACGATTGAAATTAGTTAAAACCGATCACGTATTCATAATCCTTGCGGAAAAACGAAGAAATCCATATATTACATGTCTTGGTTGAAGCAGAATTCAGAAATGGGTCAATTTGGACCCTTAAATTGAAAACAGGGGATAATCAGTGAAGAAGACGAAGCTACTGCACAGAGAATTAACGGCGTTTGTCCTGAAGCGCCGGAAAATTAACGGCGTTTGTCCTGAAGCGCCGGGAAATTAACGGCGTTTGTCCTGAAGCGCCGGGAATTAACGGCATTTATTCAAAAGCGCCGGGAATGATTCTGGCAGTTTCTAATTCTTGCTTGTTTCGTGTTTTAGGGGCTGTTTGGGTAGTATTTACGAACTGTTAAAGCCCTGGTTGGGAAATTTATTAAAACAGAATCTTAATTGGTTGTGATGGGACGAGTAGAACGATGTATTAAGACTTATAAAACCCCGTACGTACGTTGTGCCTTTAATTCAGTATTTTGCTTTATGTTTAAGTTCATGACATTCATGTGGAGTCAGTTGTACATGCATGGTGAGTGTTGGTAGTGTGTAAAAGAGTAATGGTAGGGTGGAAAAGAGTATTGTTAGTGTGGAAAGTGTATGAGTTTGAGTTGTGATTGTGGTTGTGAGTTGTGATTGTGGTTGTGGTTGTGGTTGTGGTTGTGGTTGTGGTTGTGATTGTGGTTGTAGTTGAAAAAGAGGATGAGGGTGTCTTTGAAATGCGAAGGTGGCAAAAATGGACACTCCCTGACGCCCATGGAAGCGTTAAAGTGTGTGAAGCCGAACTTGGACACTCACTGGCACCCATGGAAGTGCTAAAGTGTGGCCTATGGACACTCCCTGATAACTCGAGTCTGGATACCTGTGTGGGGGTTGCCCCGGTATTTGCATGGCGGTTAGGGTCTTCAAAGTGTGAGGCATTGGACACTCCCTGGTACCCCGGACCAAAGTGTGAGGCAAACTGGACACTCCCTGGCGCCCCGTTGCTAAAGTGTGGCTATCTTAGTATTTCAAAGATACCAGGAGTAGGATAGAGGGTTGTTGGGTTTTGTCGAGAGAAAAGAGTCGGTTAGATGAGATGGTGCATTGTCCTCATACATGGTTACATATGTGTGAAATTATCTTTTAAATAATGTTGTGGTGGTTTTTCTATCAAGCTCTTTATCTTTAAATATAAACTTGTGGTATTTAAATGGTAATGGGAAAAAGGTAAATGAGTATGTTTTTACATTCAAAGCTATGTTTTTAATACTCACCAGCTTCTTGAAGCTGACGGCGTTGATGCGTCCTGGACATTCGTGTCCAGGCTTTGCAGGTAATAATCAAGATGAACCGTATGACTATGCTAATTGAGATCAGTTGCTGAGAAGAGAATTTACTTTTATACGCTTTATGTGTTTTAAGATATGATTTGGTTTTGTAATAAGGATGACTGTAATAGACTGTAAGTTATTGTTTTATTTCAAGGCGGTCTGTGCCTTAGTAAACCCCGTACTATAGGATGTAATAAGTTAGAATTTTTTTTATAAGCCCAGGTTGCCCTACTCTGATTAATAGTTTTTATGTTGTTCGACGTTTGGGACGGAATCGATCCTTCAAACTGTCGCGACCTACGGGTCCATAAAGGAAATTAAACGCTTTCCATATTTATGCTACGTCGGGGCGTGACAGGATTTGGTGGTATCAGAGCCATAGGTTTTCTAGATTGACCAGGCTCAGTTATTCACGCCATAGATTAGTGACATAGGTTACCCTAAAGTTTTACTAAGCTATACAACCAAGTTCTAGTGTTAGTTTAGTACGGATTACCCTTAGTTCAGAAACTAAAATTATAAGTTGGTTTTATCATAGAAATGATTACCCGTTTGTCTTGTCACATCGACAAAAATGATAGCAATTTCCATATACCTTCAGACATATCCATTTAGGATTAGTCGAGATAACCACAACTTATGATACCCCTACAGAAAGATAGTAGCCAAGTTTCTAAGGAGTTAAAGCATACCATAGCCCTCATTAATAGCTTAGGCACTGACAAATTTCCTGAGTCAAATCTCGGAATAGTCAGTATGGCCCACAACCAGAGTCTAGAGGATAAGAATACAACCTCTTTGCTATTAGACAGCTCTAGTTCGAATACGTGTTATATGTACTTAATATATATTTTATTGTATGCTTATGTGATAATACGAGTATGTGATATAGTGATATATACTATTTTGAAAATTTTTGTCATAGTACTGTTGCATGCATGTTTCTCATTCTACTACCCCTATCATGCATAGAATGGCTGGAAGACCAAGGAGGAACAGAAATCTGATTGAAGGAGCGCCCGAGGCTGCCGACCCCACGGGAATATTTGAAGCTTTTATTAGACGTCTCGAGAGGGTTAGTAATGCGAATGAAAACCAACGAGACCGCCAGACGGGAGATAAGCTACTGGAAAGATTCCGTGCGCTCAGGCCCGAGCAATTTGCGGGTACCACGGATCCCTGGAAGGCGGAGCAATGGTTAAGACAGATGGACCGCATGTTCGAAGCTGTCCAATGCAACGAGATGGACAAAAGGAGATTGGCTACTTTTCAACTGACCGACGCCGCTGCAGATTGGTGGGACTCGGTCATAGCCACTATCGGAAACACCGCTGCTATGGGGATGACGTGGACGGCGTTCAAAGGGAGATTTCTGGAGAAGTACTTTCCGGCTACGGAGAGGCACAGAAGAGAGAAGGAATTTATGGATCTAACGCAAGGAACCAAGACGGTGCAAGAGTATACCACACAGTTTGAGAGGCTGTCACGGTTTGCCCCGCACATGGTTGATACTGAGGAGAAGAAGATCCGGAAGTATAATCAAGGGTTGGCACCGCAGATTCGTCGCTTGACTCTCGGCCACCTAGACAAATCATTTGAAGGACTAGTCGGCCTGGCTACCGACCTGGAAGAAGATGCTCGAGTATATCGCAAACAATTGGAATTCCGACCGCCTCAGAGGGGTAATTTTGGAAATAGACCACCAATGAACCGTACCCAAGGGCAGAAGAGGAACTTTGATGGGAGCAAGAAGGCACAAGCTATTACCCATCCGACTCAACCCCGAGTAGGAGAAGGAAGTAGTGGTGTAAAGTGCTTCAACTGTGGCAACCCTGGACATGTGGCTCGGGACTGCAGGGCACCAAGGCGTGCTGCTCAGCCAGGAATAGTCTGCTTCAACTGTGGTGAACCAGGTCACATCAGCAGGTTCTGCACTGCTCCTAAGCAAGCAACTTATGGACAACAGGGTCAGACCCGCTTGAATGCTGTTATTCCTGATGCCGCTGGATATGATGGAGCTGTATATGAAGAAGGAGATCTTGGAGAAGTTCAACCTGATCAGCAAGCAGTGGAAGGTACATTGACTCTATTTAACTCCCATGTTAGAGTATTATTTGATACGGGTGCTGCTCTTTCATTCATATCTGTTAATACAATTCGGAGATTGGGTATCTTACCTCATCGCTTAGAGAAAGCTTTGAAGGCTACATCACCAATAGGAGCTGCGGTCAGTTTAGGACATGTGTGCAAGGATTGTCCCTTAAGATTAGGAGACCTAGAAATCCCTGCAAGGTTGATCGTCCTATCTATGAAGGAGTTTGACATAATCCTAGGAATGGATTGGCTGTCTCAGGATCAAGTGAAGTTGGATTGTGCGAGGAAGAGAATTACATTCTCCGACAATGAGAATCAACCCTTTGATTTTCAATGTAACCCTTCGGGAGATATGTTCCTCACAAGATGTTTAGCCAACATCGAAGTCGTCAGTACAGAGGTGACAGCGTCATCTATACCTGTAGTCAAGGACTTCGAAGAAGTATTTCAAGACATTTCTGGATTACCGCCCGAGAGAAGTATAGAGTTCTGTATTGAGCTTATACCGGGTACCGTACCAATTACCAAGGTTCCCTAAAGAATGGCCCCCACAGAACTACTAGAATTGAAGGGACAAGTTCAAGAGCTCGAGAACCTAGGTTTCATACGTCCTAGTACATCGCCTTGGGGTGCACCAGTGTTATTTGTGAAGAAGAAAGACGGGACGCTCAGGCTGTGTATCGACTACAGAGAATTGAATCGAGTGACGATCAAGAACAAGTATCCTTTGCCTCGGATTGACGATTTATTTGATCAACTACAAGGAGCTACGATATTTTCCAAGATAAACCTTAGGTCGGGATATCATCAGTTGAGGGTACGGAAGGAAGACATACCTAAGACTGCTTTCAGAACCCGATATGGTCATTATGAATTTCTGGTGATGCCGTTTGGATTGACGAACGCCCCGGCAGTGTTTATGGATCTGATGAACAGAGTGTTCAAGCCTTATTTAGATCAGTTTGTCATCGTCTTTATTGATGATATTTTGATCTATTCTAAGTCAAGAGAAGAACACGAGCAACATCTTCGGATTACGATGCAGACGCTTAAGGACCACCACTTGTATGCCAAGTTCAGTAAGTGTGAGTTCTGGTTGCAAGAAGTGAAATTTTTGGGACACAAGGTGTCATCTCAAGGAATTTCTGTGGATTCGTCCAAGACCGATGTTGTATCCAACTGGGTTAGACCAAGCAACCCTACAGAAGTTCGGAGTTTTCTTGGACTCGCAGGCTATTACAGGAGATTTGTTGAGGGATTCTCTAAAATAGCCGCACCATTGACTGGATTGACGAAGAAGAATTTGAAATTCGAATGGACAGAGAAGCATGAGCGAGCCTTTTTAGAGTTGAAAGAGAGACTCACTACCGCACCAGTACTAGCAATACCCAAGCCTGGTGAGAAGTTCACTATCTTTAGTGACGCATCATATCAAGGACTAGGGTGTGTACTTATGCAAGATGGCAGAGTTATAGCCTATGGATCCAGGCAGCTGAAGCCGAATGAGTTGAACTACCCTATTCATGATTTGGAGTTGGCAGCAGTGGTTTTTGCACTCAAGATTTGGAGACATTATCTCTACGGTGAGAAGTTTGATTTGTTCTCCGATCACAAGAGTCTGAAGTATTTGTTCACACAGAAAGAGTTGAACATGAGGCAGCGCAGATGGATGGAGTTGATCAAAGATTACGACTTCACGTTGGAATACCACCCTGGTAAAGCTAATGTGGTCGCTGATGCTTTGAGTCGGCAGACTCGTGAGACGATCGCCTCCTTAATGGTTAGAGAATGGCGAGCATTGGAGACGTTGGCGGAGTTCGATGTACAGGGTGCTGAAAGAGGAGAAGGACAACTTTTTGGATGTCTTATCCTACAGCCTGTTCTCATTGATCGCATTATTGGAGCTCAGAAAGAAGATGAGAAGTTTCAATCATGGTTCAAGAAGATGTCAGAGAAGGACTCGACAGAATGGAAAGTGGGAGTCGATGGAGGGTATCGGTGCATGAATAGATTATGTGTGCCGGATGTTGGAGAGCTTAGGAAGGATATCCTGGAAGAAGCACATAAGTCAAGATATACAGTTCACCCGGGAGGAACTAAGATGTATAAAGATTTGAAGAGAAATTTCTGGTGGGAAGGCATGAAGAAGGATGTGGCGGAGTTTGTATCCAAGTGTTTGACGTGTTAGCAGGTCAAGGCCGAACATCAGAGACCGTCGGGATTATTGCAACCGCTACCTATTCCTGGTTGGAAGTGGGAGCATATAACGATGGATTTTGTAGTAGGATTGCCTCGATCGCAGCAGAATCATGACGCTATTTGGGTAATTGTGGATCGATTGACGAAGTCAGCTCATTTTATTGCTTACAGTATGACATACCCGGTGGAAAAGATGAGCCGGATGTACATACAACAAGTTGTGCGACTTCACGGTGCACCTGTGACGATTGTGTCAGACCGTGACGCACGTTTTACTTCTGGATTTTGGGAAAGTCTGCAAGAAGCTATGGGAACTTCACTCAAGATGAGTACTGCTTTTCACCCTCAGACAGATGGGCAAACTGAGCGTGTTAATCAGATCATGGAGGATATGCTTAGGGCTTGTGTGATCGATTTTGAAGAATCTTGGGAGACACACTTGCCGTTGGTTGAATTTGCCTATAACAATAGTTATCATACGAGTATCGGTATGGCTCCGTTCGAAGCACTGTACGGACGACCATGTCGTTCTCCATTGTGTTGGGCAGAGGTTGGGGACACAGAATTGTTGGGACCAGATTTGGTTAGAGAAACCAACGAGAAGATTTCCTTGGTCAAGGAAAGGATGAGAACCGCTCAGAGCCGGTATAAGAGTTATGCTGATCGACGCCGAAAAGATCTGGAGTTTAGTGTAGGAGATCACGTACTTCTTAAGGTTTCACCAACACGAGGAGTAGTACGCTTTGGTCTCAAGAGAGGGAAGTTAGCTCCGCGTTTCATTGGACCGTTTGAGATTTTGGAACGTATCGGGAAAGTGGCCTATCAACTGGCGTTACCACCAAAGATGTCTGGGGTTCACAACGTGTTTCACGTGAGTATGTTGAGGAAATACATACGAGATCCCTCGCATGTGGTTAGTTATGACGACATTGAGACGAGTCATAGCGTTTCTTACAAGGAGAGACCTGCGAAGATTTTGGATCAGAGTATCAAGAAGCTGAGGAATAAGGATATTCCGTTGGTGAAGGTTCAGTGGAATCACCATGACGAGAATGAAGCCTCGTGGGAAGTTGAAGCTGATATGAGGAAGAAGTACCCGGAGTTGTTTCATGACTAGTTAGTCTTGATTTCGGGGACGAAATCCTGTTTAAGGGGGGAAGGGTGTAATAACCTGCATTTTCCTGCATGATCATAATTAAAATTTATTTTCATTATCATTTGCATTATCATATTTAAAATTTAATATATATATTGTCTGTTTATATGTTAATTTCAATTCTTATGTATTTTTTTTGACTAATTTCATAATTGAAATTACTTTTGGGGTCAAAATGCAATTTTCATAAAAACTTGCCATACCTGTGTTAAATTTCAAAACTGTATTTCAAAACGGTGGAATTATTTCTTTTAAACTCAAACTGTATTTTTATAAAATCAGAAAACTATTTCTAACGTTAAAATGAATTCTCTGTATTTTTGTGATAAACACCGTGTCACGAAAATACCAGTGTAGGTTTAAAACTGTCCGCGCAGTGTTAAACTTCCACAGAATTTTGGAAGTAAATGATTGAACAAATTTATTTATACCCAAATTATTATGCTGATGCTTTTCCCTTAGGTCTTGTTTGGCAAATGTTGTAGTATGTGTGTTGTCCTTATGCCATAAGCTAGATTACCCAAACACACTTTGACCCACCTCATCTCCACCTACCTCTTACTTTCAGCAGTGGAGAATAAAGGGCAGTGTATACACATCATATCTGCACATTCATTGTATTTAATGGAAGTTAATGGAGATTGAGTGGGAGGTTAGGCCAATGTTTTCTTAGTGGGAATTTGATTATTTATACACCCAACCACACTACACATTCTGCACTTCCATCACAGCATAATTCAGTATACACAGAGAGTTTAGAGAGTGCAGAGAAGTTCTTCAATTTCGTAGAGAGAGAGAAGAGCTCAATCCTCCATAGCCAAAGCTTGGAATTTTGGGAATTTCGTAATTATATTTCTTTCTCAACAATTTCTTCAATCTATATCACAGTGAGTATTCTAAACTCACTTGGAATGTAATTTCATATTTATTTGCTGATAGTTTAGTCTAATTTGCAGAACACCATTTTTAATTTACGTATGAAAGCTTGAAACTCAAAAATGGTGATTTTTCAAACTTAACCAAAATCGATTTTGTGAATTGAAAATGAAAGATCTTAGTCCCAATAAGCCATGGTTCGAATACTACGGCTTAATTCATCCGTATCACGACGTACCGTTGATTTAAAGTTTTGTCACCTCTCGGTTTTACGTGAAATCCGAGAGCTACGATTGAAATTAGTTAAAACCGATCACGTATTCGTAATCCTTGCGGAAAAACGAAGAAATCCATATATTACATGTCTTGGTTGAAGCAGAATTCAGAAATGGGTCAATTTGGACCCTTAAATTGAAAACAGGGGATAATCAGTGAAGAAGACGAAGCTACTGCACAGAGAATTAACGGCGTTTGTCCTGAAGCGCCGGAAAATTAACGGCGTTTGTCCTGAAGCGCCGGGAAATTAACGGCGTTTGTCCTGAAGCGCCGGGAATTAACGGCATTTATTCAAAAGCGCCGGGAATGATTCTGGCAGTTTCTAATTCTTGCTTGTTTCGTGTTTTAGGGGCTGTTTGGGTAGTATTTACGAACTGTTAAAGCCCTGGTTGGGAAATTTATTAAAACAGAATCTTAATTGGTTGTGATGGGACGAGTAGAACGATGTATTAAGACTTATAAAACCCCGTACGTACGTTGTGCCTTTAATTCAGTATTTTGCTTTATGTTTAAGTTCATGACATTCATGTGGAGTCAGTTGTACATGCATGGTGAGTGTTGGTAGTGTGTAAAAGAGTAATGGTAGGGTGGAAAAGAGTATTGTTAGTGTGGAAAGTGTATGAGTTTGAGTTGTGATTGTGGTTGTGAGTTGTGATTGTGGTTGTGGTTGTGGTTGTGGTTGTGGTTGTGGTTGTGGTTGTGGTTGTGATTGTGGTTGTAGTTGAAAAAGAGGATGAGGGTGTCTTTGAAATGCGAAGGTGGCAAAAATGGACACTCCCTGACGCCCATGGAAGCGTTAAAGTGTGTGAAGCCGAACTTGGACACTCACTGGCACCCATGGAAGTGCTAAAGTGTGGCCTATGGACACTCCCTGATAACTCGAGTCTGGATACCTGTGTGGGGGTTGCCCCGGTATTTGCATGGCGGTTAGGGTCTTCAAAGTGTGAGGCATTGGACACTCCCTGGTACCCCGGACCAAAGTGTGAGGCAAACTGGACACTCCCTGGCGCCCCGTTGCTAAAGTGTGGCTATCTTAGTATTTCAAAGATACCAGGAGTAGGATAGAGGGTTGTTGGGTTTTGTCGAGAGAAAAGAGTCGGTTAGATGAGATGGTGCATTGTCCTCATACATGGTTACATATGTGTGAAATTATCTTTTAAATAATGTTGTGGTGGTTTTTCTATCAAGCTCTTTATCTTTAAATATAAACTTGTGGTATTTAAATGGTAATGGGAAAAAGGTAAATGAGTATGTTTTTACATTCAAAGCTATGTTTTTAATACTCACCAGCTTCTTGAAGCTGACGGCGTTGATGCGTCCTGGACATTCGTGTCCAGGCTTTGCAGGTAATAATCAAGATGAACCGTATGACTATGCTAATTGAGATCAGTTGCTGAGAAGAGAATTTACTTTTATACGCTTTATGTGTTTTAAGATATGATTTGGTTTTGTAATAAGGATGACTGTAATAGACTGTAAGTTATTGTTTTATTTCAAGGCGGTCTGTGCCTTAGTAAACCCCGTACTATAGGATGTAATAAGTTAGAATTTTTTTTATAAGCCCAGGTTGCCCTACTCTGATTAATAGTTTTTATGTTGTTCGACGTTTGGGACGGAATCGATCCTTCAAACTGTCGCGACCTACGGGTCCATAAAGGAAATTAAACGCTTTCCATATTTATGCTACGTCGGGGCGTGACAATTGTTGTCACCAATGAGTCAAAATCCATGATAATGAAAATGTTGATTCAATTCACCAATAAATAAGTCAAAATCCATTTTGGCAGTTTTGTTTTTTGCAAGGAAAGTGGAACATCCAAATGGAGTGATTTGCTGCATTTACTCTCTCATTCAATTGAATGCCAAACATGGAAATATTAGAGCATTAATATCATCCATAATTGAATGATTTGTTGAATATATACAGTTTGTATATATATCTTACAAATATATACCAGGGTATTTAGGAGACAAAAAAAATTCCCAACCATGATTAGGCATCTTAACTAGGATTTTAGGGATCTCATACCAAAATAGAAAATTTGGTATCCTTCAACCATGAAAGTCCATCAATGGGGGATTTATTGGCAATTTACTATTCCTTAAATTTGATTCCCAAGTCATTCCATTAGTGTAAAATCACATTTTATCATAGTTTTTCCTGGGTTAGTTACACGGACCTTCTCTGACGTTTAGCGAAATTACACGGATCTTCTCACTATATTGCAAAATTATATAGACCTCCCTTCTAGCATGAATTTATTATTTTACCCTTGCTTTATTTATTATTTTACTAAATTACACACACTTCTCTCTCTTCTCTCTACTCTGTGTGTGTATATAAATTTAGATATACAAGTACATACATAAACAAATGGACATACATATATATATATATGAATATAAATTTGTTCAAAAAATAAAAAATTTAAAGTCAAATACTAATTTGTTCCTAAGATTTAAGCTCAAAATCAATTTGTTCCAAAAATCTAAGATCTAAACCTAAAATATCAAACTCACCTCAAAGGGTATAGAAATTTCTATGTATATATGTATTCAATGGCTATATGTATACAAATATATATATATATGTATATATGGTGTGTACGTATGTATATATGTACTAGTTTAATCACACGTGCGTTGGACGTGAATGGTGCCCGACTAAAAGCTAATTAGGAACATTAAGCCAATTTTTTAAAAAAAAAACATTTAATTTAGGGCAAAAAGAAGAAGAAGAAGAAGAAGAAGAAGAAGAAGAATTAATTCAACTTCCACAATAATAAAGTTACACAAAACACATACACCAATCAATTCATAGGGAAAAAATAAATAAATACTATTGAATTATTCTTCTTAGACCACTTGTTTCTTTGTTCAATAATAATTTTTCTATGTTGCTATTTAATTGTTACCACATGTCCTACCTATAATTCTTTCTTACATCTTTAATAATTTGATTATACTATTTTCTTTGCTCATTACTTAGTAATGACTATTTATTTATTGTATGGCCATATATGTTATTTATCGTGAAGTTTGCATAGAGTTTATTGAACTATAAAATTATTTCATATGTTCTAATTAGAAATAAGTTACAAATTGATCATGATCTAGCTTTCATATATATATATATATGATGATGCCTAAAACTGGTAAGAAAGGTTTAGAGAGAGAAAGAGATGAGAACAATTTGTATGTGGTTCGGTCCCGTTAACGAGGTGACCTACGTCCACGGTTGCGTTTGTGCACTTTCACTAGCAGAACACCGGCAGGCCTGGTGAGCCAACAAAGGTGGGCGACACTACCAGTAATATCGGGCGGGTATATGCGTATTGATGGTGAGTTCTCTGTTGAATGCTTTTTAGCTAGAGAATAATAATTGAATTAGAATCCCCACCCTATAAACAGGGTAGGTGGGCTTTTTTATAGATGCAAGAGTCCACCCTTACATGGTAAGTCGATAGGATTAGGAAGCATAATCTAATCACAATAGATTTGCATGACTTTAGAAGAGTTTCCTAAGTGGTTTAGAAAACTGTCATATTCCCTTTCGCAGACTTGTAGTTGATTTAGGAAACTGCTGGACAGGTCGGGATCACGAGACGCCGCGACCTTCGTGCCCGGTCCGCTGGCACGAACCGCGTGGTCAGCTTGAACGCCTCGGGAATGCGTGGCCCCACAGGGGACGCCCTTACTAGAATAACCGGCGCCTCTGGGTGACGTGGCACTATCTTCATGGCTAGATTATTTTGGACATATCAGCTGCCCCCCATTTTCGGAACTGGCCGGATGCGTCATCGGGTGAGGATTCAAAAATCAGTAGCTTCTTGGAAACCGTCCGGATGTGATCCGGGAGCACTACTCGGGATGGGGCCCACACTCCAAATTCCCCGGTGGAGTAACCGAACGGTATAGGTGGGAGCTCGGGTGTGAGTATTGCCACGTGTCAGGGAGTAATTGGCCTGGTCAAGATCCAGCGGAGTTGGTTAGGACGTAACCGAACAGTTGCGTGGTAACCGGACCGTCACGTCACGCATTTAATGCGCGCAAGATTCGAGGCGACCCTTCACATGCCCGAGGTGACAGCTGTCGGTGACTCTTGGCGGGAAAATTCCTGAGTCGTTGGATCTGATTGATCTGGACCGTCCGCTACTACAACTGCCCCCCAGGCTTTGTACAGCTTTAGGTTTAATTAATGAAAAGGCCCTCGAGGTCAAACTTTCCATTAATTGTCTTTCTTTTGTTGTTTTGCTTCTGTACTGTGCGTGTTTTAATTGTTAGTATCCGTTCGGTTTTTGGCCAACTTAACATCTGCCTTAGCAAATGTTTTAGGACCGTAACCAGTAGAACACCTAGTCTTTCTGACCTGTTTAAAAGGTACGCCCGGTGTATTATAGGAATACCATGTATTACCGTCCAGGGTGTCCCGGTGTATCATAGGTGTATCCTGTTTTACCGTCCGGGATAGAATCTCTGGTCACTGTAAGTACCTGGAAATATCGTCCAAGTTCTTTTAGTGACCGGTGTGATTTCCTGTTTTGGCCTAATATTCCCCTGCCCCCAAGCATTTTGCTAAGGCGGGAGTGCGGGATTTAGTAGCCGTAGGAAACCGACCTGGAACATGGGTGGTTGCAGGGTCCTTTGGAGCTTGCCATCGTCGGCCACCTAGGGGGTTGACCCCGTCGTCGGCTGGACCTAGGCAAAGCCGTGTGTAATTTCCTGTTTAGGTCTAGTATCCCCTTGCCTCCCGAGCGTCCTGTAAAGGCGGGGGCGTGTTGAGGAGCGACCATAGGAAACCGACCTGGAATATGGGTGGTTGTAGGGTCATTTTGTGCCTGGGTTCGAAGCCCGAGGTCTTCTTAGTGCCTGGGTTCGAAGCCCGAGGTCTTTTATGCCTTGGTTGTTAGCCAAGGCCTTTTTATGTGCCTGGGTTCGGAGCCCGAGGTCTTTTTATGCCTTGGTTGTTAGCCAAGGTCTTTGATGCCCCGGGGTTAGGCCCGAGGTCTTTTCTGCATTGCACGGTGTACCGACAGGAGTAATTTTGCAAAATAAATTTTCCAATTTTATTAAAAACAAAAATTTATTGTTATTGCTCAATCAGAGCTACAAAAGGAAATCCCTCTATCAGTACTAACTTCCCGTGGCCCAATGCTACTGATAATACTTGCGGAGGTGTTGCACGTTCCAAGGATGAGAGAGATCATGCCCGTCCATACTTTGTAGCCAGTAAGTTCTCGGTCGGTTGATCCGGATTACTTTGTACGGGCCTTCCCAGTTTGCCCCCAACTTCCCATGGCTCGGAATACGGGTAGACTGGTTTACTGCCTTGAGGACGAGGTCTCCGACTTGAAAAGTGCGGTGCTTCACCTTGCTGTTGTAGTATCGAGAAACCCGTTGCTTGTAGGCAACCTTCAGATAGGCTTGGTCTCTTTTTTCCTCCACTAGGTCCAATTCTGCCCAGAGGGCTTCTTCGTTGTCCGGTGCTCTGAAGTTAGCCACCCTATATGTAGGCAGCCCAAGCTCTGTGGGGACCACCGCCTCAAATCCGTAGGTTAAAGAGAACGGGGTTTCGCCTGTTGCCGCTCGGGGAGTAGTGCGGTAGGCCCACAGGAGGGTTGGTAGTTCTTCAGCCCACAGCCCTTTGGCACCTTCAAGCCTTGTCTTGATTGATTGCAAGATTGTTCGGTTGGTTACCTCGGCTCGACCGTTTGCTTGTGGGTGCTCGGGGGAGGAGTAATGATTCAGTATCCCGTAACCCGAGCAGAACTGCCTGAATATAGGGGTGTCAAACTGCCTGCCGTTATCGCTGACCAGGACCCGAGGAATGCCGAACATACTCAGAATATTCCGTTCCATGAAGCTCTCCATTTTCCGTTCGGTTATTGTCGCCAAGGGCTCGGTCTCTGCCCATTTGATGAAGTAGTCAACAGCGATGACGGCGAACTTGACTTGTCCTTTTCCCATTGGCTGGGGACCGACAATGTCGATGCCCCACTGGGCGAACGGCCAAGGGCTGTGGATTGGTGTCTGGAGCTCTCCCGGTCGGTTGATCATGGGAGAGTATCGTTGACACTTGTCACATCTTCTGAAGTACTCCTGGGAATCCCGGGCCACGGTTGGCCAGTAGTAACCTTGCAATAGGGCCTTTCTGGAGAGTGCCCGACCTCCAATGTGGTTCCCGCACACTCCTTCATGGATTTCAAATAGTATAGCTGGGACTTGTGCGGGGTGAACACAGTGGAGGTACGGGATAGTGAATCCCCTCTTGTAGAGAATACCGTCAAGAAGGTGGTATCGGGTTGCCCGGTACCTAACCCGGCGGGCTTCGTCTTTGTCGTTTGGTAGCACCCCCGTTGTCAAGAACGTCACGAGCGGGTCCATCCAGCTCGGTCCCAGGGTGACCGGGTCTACCTCCATGCCTTCTGAGTTGATCACACTCGGCTCGGGTAGGTATTGTATCAGTATCCCGGGCAAGTCTTGTCACGCCCCGACGTAGCATAATACAGGAAAGTATTTAATTTCTTTTATGGACTCGTAGGTCGTGACAAGTGAGTATGACCAATTGTCCCTGCAACAAATAACTTAAACAGCATTTCTAAAGAAATGTTACTAATAAAACATAATCCTCCAAAATTAAAACTTACTAACTATTACAGCAGTCCAGGTCTTAGGCACAAAAGCCCTTATTCAAATGTCTAAAACTAGTTTATTACAAGCCGAAATTAAAAAGACATAGGAAAATATAAAGCAGCCTCATGGAAAGTCCCCTGCCTCTAACTAGCATAGTCGAAGTATCATGACTGCTCTTGACCCTGAAAATCTGGACATACAGTCCAGGACGCATCAACGCCGTCAGCTTACGCAAGCTGGTGAGCAAAATAAACAAGTGCTCGCAATGTACATATAAGCAAATAAACGACGGTGCAATTTAATTTTAAAAGCAATAGATTCAAGGTTCCAATTCCAACATAAATCACGGAGGAATAAAGTAAGCAATAAATATGTGATCGTGCATGAACAATGTAACATCTCATCTTTCTGACTCTTTTCTCTCAACAAGACTCGACTCAACCAAACCATTACCTCAGATACCAGGAATAATATCCGATCAATATCTAAGTCGTACACAACACTATCGCCTCCAATATCAGGAATAATATCCGATCGATATTGAGGTCGCACACCACGCTATCTCCTCAGATACCAGGAATAATATCCGATCGATATCTGAGCCGATCACGACCAACCATCGCTTTGGATACCAGGAATAATATCCGATCGATATCCGAAACGAGCGCCTTAGATACCAGGAATAATATCCAATCGATATCTAAGCCGTACTCAATACCATCGCTTCGAATACCAGGAATAATATCCGATCGATATCCGAAACGAGCGCCTTAGATACCAGGAATAATATCCGATCGATATCTAAGCCGTACTCAATACCATCGCTTCGGATACCAGGAATAATATCCGATCGATATCTAAGCCGTACTCAATACCATCGTTTTGGATACCAGGAATAATATCCGATCGATATCCGAAACGAGCGCCTTAGATACCAGGAATAATATCCGATCGATATCTAAACCGTACTCAACACTGTCGCCTCCAATACCAGGAATAATATTCGATCGATATTGAGGCCGCACACCAGACCGCCACTCTTTACTCTTTTCACGCTTTCTCACACACATGCATGTTGACACAACCTCGACCCTAATATGTATGTCAATGTTCACAATTTGTAGTAACAGTTATTAATCTCAAAGCTGGATATTTGTTCAACATAAATCTCGGTCTTAAACGTTCTTATAAGTCCAATACCTAATCAGTGAACCTTTAAAACAGTATATCTATCAAACAGTTCTTTAAACACTTTCAAAACCTTTTCCAAACAGTCCCTTATATAAAAATACAAAAACTGCTCAAAATGCCCAGGTCACGCGAGCGGGTCGCGCGCGCGAAAGGAGATGGGTCGCGCGAGCGGGTCGCACGCACGAATGGGGGAATGGGTCGCGCGAGTTATCACAGTTTCATCATCTTCTTCGTTTTTCCCCTGTTTTTTATTTCAAACTGTATTTTTACCCATTTCTGTTTTCTGTTTCAATTATGTCATGCCATATATGGATTTCTTCGTCTTTCTGCGTAGATTAAGAATGCGATCAATTTAAACAAATACAGATTATATCTCTAGATATTCGCGATTAAAGTAAGAGTGTCAAAACTTTAAATCAACGGTATGCCGCGATACGGATGAATTACTCCGTAGGATTCGAATCGTAGCTTATTGGAACTAAGATCTTCCATTCCCAATTCACGGAATTGATTTTGGTTAACTTTTGTAAAACTCCAATTTTCAAAGCTTTAATGGTGTATCTATATATATACACATATATATACACTGAAATATACATATATATACGTTGAGAGTGAGTTTATAATACTCACAGAGGTGATTATACAGAGAATTTTGAGACCGAGAATTTTCGCCGTTAGAAATTTCTCCTCCGATTTCTCTTTGATCTTGAGATATATATATAACTATGTATCTGTATGTGTATGTAAATAATATATAATCTGTGTATGTGTGTGATATATAATATGAGTGTGTGTTGTTCTTGAAAGAGCAAGAGAGTGATTGAGAGAATTGAGAGAGTTTTGAGAGACTGTGAAAGAGAATGAGAGAGATGAGAGTCTGTGAGTGATATATCATATATATAAACACCAAACTTATTTGGAGCCCAAGAAATGGGTAGATTTTACACGGTGTGGTTGAGCTCACGTGCTCCCACACCAAAAACGTGGTATGGTCGCAGCTTAAAACATAAACTGGTATTTTACGGTTGATATAAAAGATACAGAAAATTACTATTAGCGTAAAGAATAAATTCTGGTTTATACAAAAATACAGATATCGATTTTGAAACCATAGAAAATATTTCTATATTTAAGAAAATTACGGTTTGATCCCAGATAAATATTATAAAGAGAATTAAAAGTGAAATATTCATTCATTAAGGAAATGAAATTACAGGGTGTTACAAGTCTGACTCAGAAAATGAGGCGAGGCGAGCTAGCCGGTCGGCCCTGGTATTTTTTTCTCTGGGTATCTATGTGATGGAGAATCCTCGGAGCTTCTTGGAAACCGCTCGGACAAGGGCCAACTAGGCTTCTATGTTATCTTCCCGAGCTTCATACTCTTGGTTAACGTGGTTAACCACGAGCTGGGAATCACTGTATCCCTGGACCTGTTGTGCACTTATAGAGGTGGCCAACTGCAGTCCGACCAGCAGGGCTTCGTATTCGGCCTCGTTGTTGGAGGCACGGAACCCAAATCTCAATGCATATTCAAGTTGGATGTCGTCGGGGGTAGTTAAGATGATTTCTGCCCCACTGCCTTATTGATTGGATGAACCATCCACATGCAGTACCCAGGTAGGGATATTAGAGTGTAACCCGGGCGGTAAGGTCGGTGGCTCGGACTCTTCAACCGAGTCTTCTGGATATGTGAACTCAACCAGAAAGTCAGCCATGACTTTGTCCCTTGTTGGTTGTCCGGGGTCGGTAGATCACTTCGAACTCTTCCAACTCCAATGCCCACTTGACGAGCCTCCCGAACGTGTCTGGACGGCTGAGGATTCTGCGGAGGGGTTGATCTGTGAGGACCACAATGGCATGGGCCTAAAAGTAAGGGCGGAGCCTCCGGGCCGAGGTGATAAGGGCGAATGCCAGTTTTTCGATGCGGGAGTATCTGCTCTCTGCGCCCTATAACGCCCGGCTGGTGTAGTACACTGGGAACTGTATCCCGTGCTCTTCCCAGATTAGTGCCGAGCTAACCGCTGACGGTGACACTGCCAAGTATAGAAATAATTTTTCCCCGGGCACAGGTGTTGAGAGTAGAGGAGGGGAAGTCAGGTACTTCTTGAGTTCCTGTAACGCCTCTTCACACTCTTCTGACCACTGGAACGCCTTGCGGAGGATTTTGAGGAATGGCAGGCACCGGTCGGTAGCTCGGGAGACAAATCTGTTTAATGTGGCCACCCGTCCGGCTAAGCTCTGAACCTCTTTTGTTGATTTGGGCGACCGCATGTTGATGATGTCTTTGATCTTCTCGGTGTTAACCTCAATCCCCCGTCTGCTGACTAAATGGCCCAGAAATTTCCCGGACGAGACGCCAAAGGTGCATTTGGCCGGGTTCAACCTCATCCTGAATTTTCTCAAAATGCTGAAGGCCCTGGCCAGATGCTTGAGGTGGTCGAGCTCGTCCCGGCTCTTGACCAGCAGATCATCCACATATACCTCCATGGTCTTTCCAATGAGGTCTTTAAACATGTAGTTGACCAGGCGTTGGTAGGTGGCCCCGGCATTTTTAAGACCGAATGGCATCACCTTGTAGCAGTATGTGCCCTGGTCAGTGATGAACGTCGTCTTCTCTTCGTCCTCGGGGTACATGCTGATCTGGTTGTATCCCGAGTAAGCGTCCATGAATGAGAGGAGTGAGTGACCCGCTGTGGAGTCCACAATGAGGTCTATCCTGGGTAGCGGGTAGCAATCCTTGGGGCAAGCTTTGTTAAGGTCGGTAAAGTCCACGCACATCCTCCACTTCCCGCTGCTTTTCTTGACAAGGACCACATTGGCTAGCCAGTCGGGGTAGTGGACTTCTCATATGGAACGGGCTTTGAGGAGCTTCTCGACCTATTCACTCACTGCCTTTTGCCTCTCGGGGGCCATGCCCCTCCTTTTTTGCTTCACCGGCCTGCAATCTGGACTGATGTTGAGGCGATGGGACATTACCCGGGGGTCAATCCCAGGCATATCCTCGTGACTCCAAGCAAAAATGTCCTGGTTTTGCCTCAAGAACTGGGTCAGTTTTTCCTTTAGGTCGGGATCCAGTAAGCTGCCAATGCTGACCGTGCGGTCAGGGTACTCGGGATTCAGCACTACACTTTCCAATTCCTCCATCGGACCTACCGCGTCGCTCTGGTCCCGGGGGTCCATCTCTTGAATGCTTAATGTCTCGGTGATTGCCCCCCGGCGTAACGAACTGACGTAGCAACTCCGGGCTGTGGTTTGATCTCCATGCAAGCATCCGGGTCCCTGAAGGGTCGGGAACTTCACTGTTAAGCTGTAGGTGGAGACAACTGCTCTGGCCTTGTTGAGAGTCGGCCTGCCAAGGATGACATTGTAGGCCGACGGAGCTTCTACGATCACAAAATTGGTCAGCACGGAGGCCTGATGGGGGTAGGTCCCCATGAGAACTGGAAGCTCGATTGTCCCAAGCGATTGTGTGCTAGAGCCGTTGAACCCAACCAGGGGGGTAGCAACTGGCCGGAGCCGATCCCTGGCGATCCCGAGTTGATCGAATGCCGATGTGAATATAATGTTGGACGAGCTGCCTGTGTCCACTAGCATTCTCTTGACCATATAGTTTTCCATAGAAAGCGTCACTACTAGCGGGTCATCATGGGGGCAGTGGACGCCCTGCAGGTCGTCGGATGTGAATGTTAGAACATCGGTTGGGGAGGAGCCGGTGGATTGGACCTGCTAGACATCCGCTCGGGATGCCCGGGCATGCCGCTTCCGTGCCGATTGTGAATCACCTTCGATTGACGTTCCTCTGGAGATCACGTGGATGTGGCCAAGTGGTGGTGGCTGATCGTTAGCTTGGGTGTCCTGCCGGGGCCGTCTATCTGCTGTGATGAACTCAGCAAGGTGTCCCTGCTCGATCAGCTTCTCTATTACTATCTTCAATTTAAAGCAATCCTTCGTTTCATGGCCGTGATCCCCTGTGGTAGCGGCAAAATTTGTCCCGGTTCCTCTTACCGGGCGGTGCTCTGAGTTTGGCTAGCTGCTGAAGCAACCTCTGCGCATCTGCGGCGGCCATGACTTCATGTATGGGCCGGGAAAGGGGTGTGAAAGCGATCGGGGGCTGACCCCGGGGATCCTTCTGATCTTGCTTTGGCTTCTTTCCCGAGCCCTTCTCGAATCCTTCAAGCTTGCGCTTGGCCTTCGGGGATTCGTCTTCCGCCTGGCCGGCGCGCTTCGCCTTCAGGAACTCCTCGGTATCGATGTATTTTCTGACCCACTCCGAGAGCTCCACCAGGGTTGCCGGTCGGTCATGATGGAACGACGTGGCAACCTTGGTGTGCTGAACCCCCGAGCAAAAGGCCATGATTGCGGCCGTTTCATTAAGATTGCAAATCTGGAGCCTTTGCAGGTTGAAATGGTCCATATACTCCCCGAGGGACTCCCCTTTGCGCTGCTTGACGGTCAGTAGCTGAGTGTCCGGTTGCGACCGGTCGAGCATCCCAACAAACTGGCTGATAAACAACTTGCTGAGGGCTTTGAAATCATCAACCGTCAGGGGCTTTAAAGCATGGAACCATTGTGCGGCTGGCCCCTTGAGGGTACTGGGGAAGGCCAGGCACAGCAGCTCGTCCACCGTAGTGACCAGTGTCATCTGAGCCTTGTAAGTGCGGATGTGGTCCACTGGACTCCCTGTACCGTCATAGGAGCTGAGGTGAGGGGGTTTGAACTTGCGTGGAATCAAAAATCGTGTCACCCGAGCGGTATAGGGTGATTCAGTCTCCGTGTTGGTGAGGTCGTGGTCGGACTTGCGGTTCAACCTCTCGATTTGCTGCTGCAGCTCCTCGATCTGGGCCTTTACGTTATCCCGCCCGGTCCTCCTCTCTGTATCCGAGCGGTAGGTTGGGTCGGATGACGATGCCTCTTCCTCAAAGTGTGTCGACTTCGGGGATAGGACCCGGCTCTGGGTCCGGGAAAGCTTGTGCCTAAGATCCCCCCGGCTCAGGGCCGGAGGGTCTTCGGCCGATTCCCGGGCTCTCCGTCCGGACTCCTCTCCTCTGGCCGCGCGCCGCCGATCGATAATAATTCTGGCGTCCTCCACTCGGCGAGCATTGGGCCAAGGTCGTCTTTACGAGCCCCTGGTGGCGTGGCTGCACTCTCCCTCGTCGGGGTGTTCCCGGTCCGGTGGGGACGCCAGGGCGGAACGGGCTTGTCTTCGTGCCCGAGCGGGCCTCTTAATAGGGGCGCTCTTCTCAGGCTGATTCTCTGATGCGGGGCGCTTCTCCTGTCGGGCCATAAGCGCCTCTATCTGTTCCTGTGTTCGGCACTGGCCCTCCAAGAGTTGTGCCAGTGCTGCCATTATCTGCTCGGTCGTCATGGAGGCAGCCTGCTGTTCGGGCTGCAGGTTCTCCTGACCGGTCGGATTAGCGGCTTTCTTACCCGTCTTTGGCGGCATGTTGATCAGTTGAGAATTTGTTGATGAGAAGACTCAGTCGTTTCCCACAGACGGCGCCACACTGATGATGCCTAAAACTGGTAAGAAAGGTTTAGAGAGAGAAAGAGATGAGAATAATTTGTATGTGGTTCGGTCCCGTTAACGAGGTGACCTACGTCCACGGTTGCGTCTGTGCACTTTCACTAGAAGATCAACGGCGGGCCTGGTGAGCCAACAAAGGTGGGCGGCACTACTAGTAATACCGGCCGGGTATATGCGTATTGATGGTGAGTTCTCTATTGAATGCTTGTTAGCTAGAGAATGATAATTGAATTAGAATCCCCTCCCTATAAACAGGGTAGGTGGGCTCTTTTATAGATGCAAGAGTCCACCCTTACATGGTAAGTCGATAGGATTAGGAAGCCTAATCTAATCACAATAGATTTGCATGACTTTAGGAGAGTTTCCTAGGTGGTTTAGGAAACTGTCATATTCCCTTTCGTAGACTTGTAGTTGATTTAGGAAACTGCTGGACAAGTCGGGATCACGGGACGCCGCGACCTTCGTGCCCGGTCCGCTGGCACGAACCTCGCGGTTTGCTTGAACGCCTCGGGAATGCTTGGCCCCACGGGGGGCGCCCTTACCAGAATAACCGGCGCCTCTGGGTGACGTGACACTATCTTCATGGCTAGATTATTTTGGACATATCAATATATATTACACTTTGATTCCTACAAAAAGGATTTAGGGAGGCCTCTACGTTCAAGATGGTCAAATTCTTTGTGCTATATGGCTTGAAAATTCTTAAAATCTTCAATCAATTTTTTTTAATATAAAGTCTCTATTGTCAATTTAATTGAAAGAATCACATAAGAAAAAAAAATTTATGACGCAAATTGATATTAGAAAGTAATTGCTTATCCATGGAGTTCACCTAAAGAAAGAGAAAAGATATTGAAACATGACTGAAAGAAAGGAAAAAAAAAAATCTACCAAGACCAAAATAGAAAAAACCAAGAGGATGGTAGTTTTAATTTAATTTAAAGTCCTAAAATTATGAGAATGTATTGATAATCTATATTGAAAGAGACTTTTAGGTTCTATTTGGTGCACGTATTGAGGGATTAAAAAGAAACGAAAACAGTAAGGAAAATATTTTCCTTTGTGGGGGGGTCCATTAATTTGATAAAATTGAAAATTAAGTACTAAAAATTCAGTGCTGAATTTTAAGTACTGAAAATTTTTAGCGGTTGAGTTTACTATACGTAACACATGAGTGTTTTAAGTATTGAAATAGACTGCAATTAGTAATTATTTCCAGTCGAATTTTTTCAATTAAGATTTCAATAAAATTTTGGCTGCATTTTCAATTAAATGGTACATTATCAAATGTATTGTAAAAAAAATGTGCTTAAAATTTTATTTTCACCATTTAATTGGTTATCATCACAGGCTAAATCTGTCTAACTTCCTATCTTTCTTGTGAAACTTAAACAATGATAACAATTATACAAATTATTGTTAATAAAGATAACAATAGTAACTTTTCATAAAGAAAAATACTCAATTATGCTTTACATTCAATAATTGTGTTGCTAAACGCATTGGTTAAATGGAAATGGAATGGGACACATGTTAGCATGGTAGTGATGGATAAGTAAGAGAGAGAAAAATGAACTCTATGTTAAATGGGTAACCAAATCATCAAGTGGTTGAATTTTTTTAAAAAATTACATGGGGGAGGGGGAAGGTTCGAACATAGAACCTAGATACACAGAAGGGCACTAAGTGTCAGCCTTTTGCCACTTGGGCTATGTTTCCTTGTAATATGGTTGAAATTGACTCTTGAAATTTTTTGAATGCATATCTTACCTAAAATAGGTCTGATAGAAGTTACCTATATTATTATTAGTATAGAATAAACAAAATCATGAGTGACCCATCATAGAGCTCCCAAAAAAAAAAAAAGAAGAAGAAGAAGAAGAAGAAAAATCAAGAGTCTTTAAAAAGAGTCATATGATACAAAGAATTGATATCATGAGTTGTTGGGTACAGGTTCCTGTTGTGAAATTACTTTAGTACCCTTAATGAAAACTGGATCCAATAACTGTAAAACGTGAGGACTCCCTCATGAGAAGGGGACAGATGTTACTATAACTCGTGGTTTTTTGTTTTCATTTTGACCATTAGGTTATTGAAAACATTAGATTAATAGTAATGAGAATGAAATTCATAAGTAAGTTGAATGAATGAATAGAAGAGTAAGGAATAATAATACCTTCATTACAAACCTTGAAAGTGCACACTTGTGTAAAGATCAATCGTGTTTAGTTCACCATAGCACGTTATTAAGATAACACAAACAGTAGACAGGTTTGTGAATCTTGAAGTGTAGAAAAAGCGTCCAAGGCTGTGGAGAACTTGAGAAGTGGAGACGTATAATAAAAACTAGATAGTACCAGTAGGTTCTTTAATACTATGATTAGTCTTCTAGTCCATAATTAATACAAACCATTAACATGTAAAACTTTTTTTTGAAAAAAATGAAGAGAGAGAGAGAGAGAGAGAGAGAGAGAGAGAGAGAACTAAAGTAATATATGTCTAACAAATAGGGCCAAAAGTAAATCTAGGACTGGAAGGCTTGTGAATTCATATTATTCTTCTACATGATTAATTTCTAGTACACAAATTTCTTTATTTATTTCTAATACATGATTTCCTTATTTATCCTAATTTAGATTGGACTTTGTTCCATCCAATGATCCAATACTCAATTAATCCATTCTGATCCACTTAATTAACGAAGCAAAAAATTGTTACACAATTACTAACGGAACATACTTGATAAAGTTCCTTAGGTGTCGTTTGTTAGGTTCCCTCTCACAACAGTGGGTCCCAGGATTAAAAAATTAATGTTTAATTTATTTAAATTTTTTTTTCAGTTAGCGTCCCACAATTGTGAGAGAAATCTAACTAACCACAGCTAAGGAACTTTACCCAAATGTGTTCAATTACTAAAATTCTACTATTAATTAACTATTGATTAAATGCGAGCTTTTAGATGGATTAACTCTCAAATATTTGTATTAATTGGAGGCGGAATGCTAGATTTCTAATTAGAAGGAGAAAATTTTAAACTTCGTGAGTGCTAAAAGAATCATGTACTACTAAGAAATTGGTAATAGGAGTATAGTTAAGAGTCCTAAAATTCTTCATAGACATTTATTACAACTCTTTAAAAGATATATGTTACTAATCCATCATTCACGTAACCCACCATGGAGTCCAAAAAAAAAGAGAGGGGTAATTACACCCCTTCAACTATGACCTTTTTCAATTACCCCCTCAACTATAAAACTCAACAAATTAACCCCATCAACGATTTTAACTTTTCACTAACACCCCTTTTGTTAGGTTGTAGTAAAAAAAATGATTACTTTTGTATTATGTTACCAATGTAAAAGTGTTAACAACATAATATTTTTGTCTCTTCTTTGAGTCGTTGACATTTTAAGAACAAAATTGCCTAAAATTTGGTATACAACAAAGGGCAATTATTTATGCTACAAAGGATAATTTTGCCCTAAAATTTCCAACGGCTCGAAGGAGGGACAAATATATATATATATATATATATCATGTTATTTATAGTTTGCATCATATGTTGCTCACATGATTAAAAAAAATGTTTTTTTTTTTGGACAAAATTCTAATGGAAGGGGTTTTTATAGAAAAATGCAATAGTTGAGGGGAGTTAGTTTGTCAAGTTTTATAGTTTAGGGACGTATTTGATAAAAAGTCATATTTGAGGAGTGTTACTGTAATTTATCCCCCCAAGAAAAAAAGAAAAAAAACCATGAGTCCAACTATTTTTTTTAGATTTGTAATGTTTGTTGATCTAC